>CM038678.1:285874326-286474326 GCA_021605205.1 Aegilops longissima
GGCCGAGAATGTCGAGCCCCGCACGAAAATGGCCAGGATAAAGGGATCGTCTGGAGAGCTTGAGCTGGCTGGTGTATCTGCTTGGAATGGAACTGCACGCTTCACACTTGGTTACTTGTGCAGTTGCATCTGGAGGGCTGTCGGCGAGAAGAAACCTTGCCGAAAGCTTTGCGGCAAGTGCTCTTCGCCAATGTGGTGACCACATATGCCTCCGTGTATCTCTGCCAACAGCTTCAGTCCATCTTCCCGATGAATACACTTCAATTTCACACCATTGAGTCTTCTTCTGTACAGCGTGCTGTCAACAAACTGGTACATACTTGACTGCCGGGCTACTCTCTCCGCTTCTTCTTGCTCTTCGGGAAGTTCTCCTGTCTGAAGGAAATGGACAATCTACTGTGCCCATGCTGGAGCTTGTGGCTCGACAACAAGGACTAAAGGCACATACGCTGCTGCGGGAACATCCGCTTCTACGGCAAGAACCTGTGGCTCGTCCGGAGCTTGATGTTCCCCGGCAAGCTTGCCGGAGCAAAACTTGTCGGAAGCGTCTGCTTCAACGAAACAAACCCTAGGGCTTGTCGGAGCAGACTGCTCCTCAGTACTTTTGGTGTTGATCCTGGGGACCTTTTTGGTGGCGGCTTCGGGAAACTCTGCTGGAAAATAGTCACTAGAAATCAACTTCCTCTTCTTGTTCTGTCCAGTTGATGGCGTTACAGTCAGTTGAGTCAGCTTGAGCAAAAAAATCCCTGGTTCCACAGGTAACTTAAGTGCGGCGCACTTTGACAGGCCATCAGCAATATCATTCTGAGCTCTTGGAACATATTCCATCTGCAGGCCGTCAAAGTGCTCTTCTAGCTTTCTTACTTCATCAACGTAGGCTTCCATCAACGGACTCTGATAATCTTTGTTTACTTGGCGGACGACAAGCTGCGAGTCACCCCTGACAATGAGCTTCTTGATCCCAAGGTCTACCGCAATCCTGAGACCGGCAAGCAAACCTTCATACTCTGCTGTATTGTTTGTTGCTTGCTCCTTGGGAAAGTGCATCTGGACTATGTACTTGAGGTGCTCTCCGGTGGGCGCGACTAGCAGCACGCCCGCACCGGCGCCTTGCAGCGAGAAGGCACCATCAAAGTACATCAGCCATTCTTTGCCTGCCTCCTTGATGGGGATGCTCGTCTCTGGAATTTCTTCATCTTGTGTTGGCGTCCATTCCGCTATGAACTCTGCTAGTGCCCTGCTTTGGATAGTTGAAGTACTTTCAAACTTGAGGCCAAAGCTTGACAATTCCAGTGCCCACTCGACAATCCTGCCTGTTGCTTCTGGATTTTGCAATATCCTCTTCAGGGGAAAGCGAGTGACGACTGTTATCTCATGTGCTTGGAAATAATGGCGCAGCTTTTTCGAGGCCATGAGGAGGCCGAAAAGCAATTTATGCACACTAGAGTACCTTGACCTAGCCCCCTGTAGAAGGGAACTGACAAAGTACACTGGGTGCTGCACCATCCTTTTTTGTATCTTCTCGCATGCCTGCGCAGGTCCGTCCTTGTCGGGACCAGAGCTTGTCGGTGAAGCCCCCTGCTTGTCGCTGGATGCATCTGCCTTGGTTGCCGGCTCATCGTCTGCCTCCCTTTCCGCTACTAACGCAGCACTAACCACTTGATTGGTTGCCGCTATATATAGCAGCAACTTCTCTTGTGGCTTAGGTGCGACAAGTATTGGAGTGGAGGACAGGTACCTCTTTAAGTCCTGCAGCGCAGCCTCCGCTTCGGGAGTCCATTTCATTGGACCTGCCTTTTTCAAAATCTTGAAAAATGGCAGGGCGCGTTCAGCAGACCTTGAGATAAACCTGCTGAGAGCAGCCACGCAGCCGGCAAGTCTTTGTACATCCTTGACATGCTTTGGTGCTTCAATCAGCTCAATGGCCTTGATCTTGTCGGGATTGGCTTCAATTCCCCGCTGAGACACGAAGAACCCGAGAAGCTTGCCGGAAGGGACTCCGAACACGCACTTCTCGGGGTTGAGCTTGAGGTTGATCTTGCGCAGATTTGCAAAGGTCTCCTCTAGATCTTGAACCAGAGTTGCCCTGTCCTTGCTTTTGACCACTATGTCATCCATGTAGGCTTCTACATTTCTACGCATTTGTGGCTCAAAAGCGTCATGGACTACTCTTGCAAATGTTGAACCAGCATTTTTTAGCCCAAAAGGCATCCGTACAAAACAGTATGTGCCACATGGGGTGATGAATGCGGTTTTCTCCTCATCCTCTTCTGCCATGAAGATCTGATGATATCCTGAGTATGCATCAAGAAATGAAAGAAAATCACATCCAGCCGTGGAGTCAACAATCTGGTCGATGCGCGGCAAGGGAAATGGGTCTTTGGGACAAGCTTTATTAACATTTGTGAAGTCGATACAAAGTCTTCATTTCCCATTTGCCTTGCGTACAACTACAGGATTGGCCAACCACGTAGGATGAGCACTCCTCTGACAAGGCCTGCTGCTTCCAATTTCTTGATCTCTTCTGCCATGAATTCTTGGCGCTCCACTGCCTGCTTCCTGACTCTCTGCTTGACGGGCCGCGCATGAGGACAGACAGCTAGGTGATTATCAATTACTTTCCTGGGAACACTGGGGATGTCAGACGGTTGCCATGCAAACACGTCGACGTTCGCCCGCAGGAAAGCAACGAGCGCGCCTTCCTATTTAGGGTCGAGAGTGGCATTGATGGTGAAGGTACCACCAGTGTCGTCCTCCTTGGCGGGTACTTTCTTGGTCTTTGGTGGAGCTGCCATCGTCTTCTTACACTTGCCGGTGGAGCTCGATGGTGCGTCCTCGACGCTAGCGCAGCACTCCGAAGAGGTGCGCTTGCCGGAGTGGGCATCAGAGCTCTTGCCGGACTTGGCCTTGGCCTTCTTCTTCCCCCCGGGAACTTCAGCGGCAAGTGACTTGCTATCTGTTGCAGCTGCTACTTCCCAGTAAATCTTGTCGGCGCAGATAAGAACATCCTTCTTGTCGCCATGGACAGAAATGACACTTATCGGGCCTGGCATCTTGAGTAAGTTGTATGCATAATGAGAGGCTGCCATGAACTTGGCGAGTGCTGGACGGCCAAGTATCCCATTGTAAGGCAATGGAAAATCAGCAACGTCGAACGTGACCCTCTCAGTCCTGAAGTTTAGCTCGCTGCCAAACGTTACCGGCAACGTGATCTTCCCCTTCGGCTTGCTCCTTCCCGGATTGATTCCTTGGAATGTGCCAGTCTCTTCGAGCTCGTTGTCAGGGATCTGAAGCTTCTGGAGCACCGCGGAGGAGATCAGGTTTAAGCCGGCCCCGCCGTCAACTAGCATCTTGGTGACCTTGAGGTTGCGGATAGTTGGTGAGACCAACATCGGCAAGCACCCGACCGCAGTTATGCGATCCGGGTGGTCCTCAATGTCAAAGATGATAGGCGTGCTGGACCATTTCAGAGGCTTGCGTGACTCAACGGATGGTTCAGCTGCATTAACTTCCCGCATCCATTGCTTGAGTTGGCGGTGTGAAGTATGCAGAGAAGCACCGCCGTCAATGTAGAGGACCTCTGTGGCTTTCTGGAACTCCTGCTCATCGGTCTCGCTGCCTTCCATATCTTCATCGCCGCCGCCGTCTTCATCCTTGTCGCAGCCGCGGGAGGTCTGTCTCCTTGCCGCTGCTTGGCCTTGCCGCGGCGTCCTCCCGGCCGGTCGCTTCTTGCTAACTCCCCAGCACCTTCTGGGCCTTATCCTTGTCGCGCCGCTCGTACTCAGCCTTCGCATGTTCAACAAGCTGCTCGACCTTCTTGCAGCTCGAGGTCATGGCCCTTGGTGCGGTGGATCTTGCAAGATCGCTTGTTGAGCTGTCCCGCTTGTCGGCGTCCGCCACAGTCGGCGATCGGTGCCAGCCGCAACCTCCTTGCCGGAGCCACCAACTTTGGCTTTCTTGGAGGCACCACCGCTGCGGACTGCTCGACAACTAGCACCTCTTTACTCTTCTTCCTTCATTGTTCCGTCGCGGCTCTTCTTCGCCGAGGCGGTCTCCTCACTATCGATCCTGCTTCGCATTCTCTCCCGGAGTCTCCTCCTTCCTCAAAGACGTGCACATTTGTCGGCCAAGGCATATAGCTCATCGACGTCCTTGACTTTGCACATCGCCATCTCTTCCTCATCTCGCAGTTCGCACGCTTTTGATGAAACGTCTGATCACCGCGGCAGGTGGACATCCGGATGTTGTAGTGCACACGGCTGAATCTCTGGATGAACTTGCGCAGGACTCTCCTTCCTTCCGGCGGCAGATGAAGGTCGCTCTCTTGGCCATGAGGCTTGTGGCCGCCTGTGAAGGCGCCGACAAACTGATGGCATAGATCTGCCCAAGAGGATATGGAGCCGTCCGGCAAGTGCATGAGCCAAGATCTGACATTGGGCTTGAGTACCAGCGGGAAGTAGTTGGCGAGGATCTTATCGTCTCGTCCCGCTGCAGCTTGCACCGCGATGGTGTAGATGCTGAGGAACTCTGACGGATGTGTCCTGCCATCGTACTTCTCTGGCACGTCGGGCTTGAAATTCTTCTTGCTGGGCCACTGGACTTGCCGCAGCTCACGAGTGAACGCAGGGCAACCTACCACGTACGGCAAGTCGCTGGTTCTCCGGCGCACGATATCGACAGAGGGCCCAGCGCTGCTGGTCGGATTAACGCCGCTTCTTTGGCGCCGACGCGAGTTCGAGCGCCTTCTTGTTGCCGCTCTGAAGAACTTGGCGCTGATCACACGGCGAGCTCGTGGATCCGCTGACGCGGTGGAGTCGCTGTCGAGGTGGATCCAACGAGTTGGTGATCTTGGCCTTCGGGGTGGAGAGTGCATGGTGGTTGCATCCCCACAGGTTTCGCTCGTCACCGCTCGTGCCTTGTCGCCTTGCCGCGGCGGCGATGTAGTTGGTTGCCGCGGAGTGTCGCCGCTGGCAAAGCCGATGAGACTCGATGGTGGCCTCCATTCGCCAACTTTGTCGGCTGTTGGAGGGTAGTCTAGGAGCGCTTGAGCTCGCCAAGGCTTCCGCTGGAGTGGCAGCGGCGGTGGTGAACGGTGCAAGGAGCGGATATGCTCGGACTTCTAACTATGTTAGAAGGAGCAGCATCCCGCCCAGCGACCGTACCCGCTTTCGCCAGACAAGATGTCGCGTGCAGCACGCTGGTCTTGAGGGCCTCGTGATCCTCCAGCTCGGTCTTGATACAACGAACGTATGGTATTGTAAATACCATAACGCTGTCGGTCCCGCGGCTCCTGAGACGGGCGCGGTGCATGTACGGACGCCGATGTCTGTGCGGCCTTGTCCTTGGACTTGGCAGCGTCATGAGCTCCCTCGTCGGTGCCCGTTCTTCCGCCGGTGTCTACCCCACCACCCATTTGCTCCAGTGGTGGCGGGATCGACGTGGACAGCTCCGCTGCCGCCGAAGCCTTCTTCTTCGGTGGCATGTTGATGAAGATGATGAAGATGTTGCTCGTGTGGACGCCGAATCAGGTTCACACAGCCTCGACGCCCCCTACCTGGCGCGCCAAAGATGTCGGGGAAGCTGATCGGACCCACGAACACCTATGGGACCGGCGGACCGAGCCGCTTTCGGTTCGGTGGGGGGCGGAGGTCGCAGGAAGAGCTGATCGAGGCGAAGCACACGAGCAGTTTACCCAGCTTCGGAGCTCTCCGGAGAGATAATACTCCTACTGCTGCTTTTCTGATTGTATTGTGTTCTTGCTAGAGAGCGATGAGAGCTACAAGACCTAGCGTGAGTGTCTCTGGTTTCGAATGACCTGAACCCCCTCTACGTTGCGCATGGGCCTCCTTTTATATGCTAAAGGGGTCACCAACAGGTGGCAACGTAGACAAGGGCAAAAAGGGAAAATGAGTTGCGGTTGGTACAACTACTTTGTACAGTGTATTCTACCTAACTCTGACGGCAAGGGACAAAAGCATTAAATGCCCGTCCATGTCGCCTAAACAGTGCAACAGGGACCGTCAGGGGCGCCACCGCTTGCCACGATGGCAATCTTGTCAGCGCCGCTTACCGCTGCTCTCCGCTGGCCGCACAGCCTCTTGACACGCGCGCCTGGAATGGTCCCGTGGCGACACGTTGGTGGCTGAGCTGGAGCGGAGATGAAGAGTGGTTGCTGCGCGCGCAAGCGCCTTTGCCGCTGCTGAATCCTTGTCGCGTCCGAAGCTTGTCGCCATCGAGCCTTCCCGCAAGCTCCTCTTGCCGGGTCTTGTCTTCTGCGTGCCTTGAGTGGCCTTCCCGGCAAGCTCCTCTTGCCAGGGCCTTGTCTTCTTGGCTTAAATACCTTGTTCTTGAATGGCTCCAAAGGAACCATGGAGGACCTTGGCGGTCACTAGGCAAGCCTTGTCGTGGGGTGCTGCAACTGCCCGTGCACGAGTTCGGGATACTAGGGTACCCCTACTCTATTACACCGACACTATCTCAAGAGCAAATTCTGGAATATCCTTAGTTATACGTTTCATTTCTTCATCCAGAAGCAAACTAAGTTCGCTATGATGCGCAAGGGAAATCAAGTCATCACAATTTTTGGACACGATTTGATCATGAAACAATTTGCATTGGATATTTAAATGACCACGTTCATTACAAAGTTCACAAGGATGGCTAAGAAAATTTAAATTTTCAACACAAACATCTAGCCTTTCTTGCAACCATTTAGTTTCTAAATACATATGCCTCTTGCAAAATATATCTGCCCTTTTTGGTGTGTACTTGCAAACTCTATGTACTCCACAAAAGTTATGCTTATAAGAGACATTTTCATCATGACTAGTGCAATCATCATTGGTACTATGGATATTCAAAGAGTTCATACTAACAACATTGTAATCATGCTCATCATTCAAAGATTTAGTGCCAAACATTTTAAAGCATTCTTCTTCTAGCACTTGGGCACAATTTTCCTTTCCATCATTTTCACGAAAGATATTAAAAAGATGAAGCATATGAGGCAACCTCAATTCCATTTTTTTAGTTTTCTTGTATAGACTAAACCAGTGATAAAACAAGAAACAAAAATATTCAACTGCAAGATCTAAAGATATAACTTCAAGCACTCACCCCCCGGCAACGGCGCCAGAAAAGAGCTTGATGTCTACTACACAACCTTCTTCTTGTAGACGTTGTTGGGCCTCCAAGTGCAGAGGTTTGTAGGACAGTAGCAAATTTCCCTCAAGTGGATGACCTAAGGTTTGTCAATCTGTGGGAGGCGTAGGATGAAGATGGTCTCTCTCAAACAACCCTGCAACCAAATAACAAAGAGTCTCTTGTGTCCCCAACACACCCAATACAATGATAAATTGTATAGGTGCACTAGTTCGGTGAAGAGATGGTGATACAATTGCAATATGGATGGTAGATATGGGTATTTGTAATCTGAAAATATAAAAAAACAGCAAGGTAGCAAGCGATAAAAGCGAGCATAAATGGTATTGCAATGCTTCGAAACAAGGCCTAGGGTTCATACTTTCACTAGTACAAGTTCTCTCAACAATGATTACATAATTAGATCATATAACAATCCCTAAACATGCAACAAAGAGTCACTCCAAAGTCACTAATAACGGACAACAAACAAAGAGATTATTGTAGGGTACGAAACAACCTAAAAGTTATTCTTTCCGATCAATCCATTGGGCTATTCCAATAAGTGTCATAAACAACCCTAGAGTTCGTAGTAAAATAACACCTTAAGGCACACATCAACCAAAACCCTAATGTCAACTAGATACTCCAATGTCACCTCAAGTATCCGCGGGTATGATTATACGATATGCATCACACAATCTCTGATTCATCTATTCAACCAACACAAAGAACTTCAAGGAGTGCCCCAAAGTTTCTACCGGAGAGTCAAGACGAAAACATGTGCCAACCCCTATGCATAGGTTCACAAGGTCACCGAACCCGCAAGTTGATCACAAAAACATACATCAAGTAGATCATGTGAATATCCCATTGTCACCACAGATAAACACATGCAAGACATACATCAATTGTTCTCAAATCCTTAAAGACTCAATCCGATAAGATAAGTTCAAAGGGAAAACTCAATCCATTACAAGAGAGTAGAGGGGGAGAAACATCATAAGATCCAACTATAATAGCAAAGCTCGCGGTACATCAAGATCGTGCCATATCAAGAACACGAGATAGAGATCAAACACATAGCTACTGGTACATACCCTCAGCCCCGAGGGTGAACTACTCCCTCCTCTTCATGGAGAGCGCCGGGATGATGAAGATGGCCACCGATGGTGATTCCCCCCTCCGGCAGGGTGCCGGAACATGGTCCCGATTTGTTTTGGTGTCTACACAGGCTTGCGGGGGTGGAACTCCCGATCTTGGTTATGTTCTGGAAGTTTCTGTATTTATAGGAATTTTTGGCGTCAGTCTCACGTCAGGGGGGTCTCCGAGTCATCCACGAGATAGGGGGGCGTGCCCAGGGGGTAGGGCCTGCCCTCCACCCTCGTGGATGGCTTAGGACTCTTCTGGCCCAACTCTTTTACTCTGGAGGCTTCTTTTGGTCCATAAAAAACATCAAAAATTGCTACATCAATTGGACTACGTTAGGTATTCCTTTTTCTGTAAAACTCAAAATCAAGGAAAAAAATAGAAACTGGCATTGGGCTCTAGGTTAATAGGTTAGTCCCAAAAATCATATAAAACAGCATATAAATGCATATAAAACATCCAAGATGGATAATATAATAGCATGGGACAATAAAAAATAATAGATACGTTGGAGACGTATCAGAAATCAATATCAGACGGAGTCCAAATGCAACGAAACTCCACGGAGATTTTTTATGGACCAGAAGACACGTAATGGGCCCTGGCTGCACCTGGGGGGGGGCGTGCTCCGAGGAGAGCACAATCCACCAGGGCACGCCAGGAGGCCCAGTCGCGCCCTGGTGGGTTGTGCCCACCTCGGGTGCCCCCCGGACCGCCTCTTTTCTCTATAAATACCCCAAATATTCCCAAAACCCTAGGGGTGTCGACGAAATATTCATCCAGCCGCCGCAGAGTCCAGAACCACCAGATCCAATCTAGACACCATCTCGGATGGGGTTCACCACGTCTATTGGTGCCACTCCGATGATGCGTGAGTAGTTCTTTATAGACCTTCGGGTCCGTAGTTAGTAGCTAGATGGCTTCCTCTCTCTCGCTAAATTCCCAATACAATGGTCTCTTGGAGATCCATATGATGTAATCTTTTGCGGTGCGTTTGTTGGAATCGATGAACTTTAAGTTTATGATCAGATCTATCTTTTTATATCAATTAAAGTTATTTGAGTTCCTCTTCTCCGATATTTGGGTTTTGTTGATCTATTTATCTTGCAATGGGAAGAGGTGCTTTGTAGTGGGTTCGATCTTATGGTGCTTGATCCCAGTGATAGAAGGGGAACCGACACACATGTATCGTTACTACTAAGGATAAAACGATGGGGTCTATCTCTACATAGATAGATCTTGTCTACATCATGTCATCTTTCTTATTGCATTACTCCATTTCTCCATGAACTTAAGACACTAGATGCCTGCTGGATAGCGGTCGATGTGTAGAGTAATAGTAGTAGATGCAGGCAGGACACGGTCTACTAATCTTGGACGTGATGCCTATGTAATGATCATTGCCTGGATATCATCATGATTATTTGAAGTTTTATCAGTTGCCCAACAGTAATTTGTTCACCCACCATTTGCTATTTTTCTTGAGAGAAGCCACTAGTGAAACCAACGACCCCCGGGTCTCTTTCTCATATATTTGCCTTTGGATCTACTTTTCCTTTGCATTTATTTTCAGATCTATTAAACCAAAAATACCTTGCTGCATTTTATTTCTATTTATTTTGTTTGGCGTTTGATCTATCAATATACTGCAATTTTATCTCACGTCCGTTTGCCAACTTGAGGTGCCGTACCCAGAAGCGATTGACAACCCCTTTAACATGTCGGGTTGCGAGGATTTGTTATCTGTGTACAGGGGCTGTTTACGTTGTGTTGTTTGGTTCTCGTACTGGTTCGATAACTTTAGTTTCATATCCGAGGGAAATACCTACCGCCGCTGTGCTGCATCATCCCTTCCTCTTTGGGGAAATACCGATGTATCTTCAAGCAACATCAAAAGGAATTTCTAGCGCTGTTGTCGGGGAGGATCTTCAACATATACCAGGTTCCTAATCACAAATCTCATCTCCTTGCAATTCACATTATTTTCCATTTGCTCGTTTTCCTCTCCCCCATTTTAGAAAAATTTGCCGTTTTATTCTCCCCTCTTTCTCCGTTCACCGTTTTCTTGCCGGATCCGTTTTTGTGTGCATTCTTGTTTGCGTAGTCATGATGCCTCAAAGAAAGTACTATGATGTTCCTTACCCAAATGTTTTGCTCGAAATTGAGAAAAGTACTAAGGAATATATGACTACACAATTTGAGCACAATAAGTATTTTACTGAAAAACTTAAGGAGCACTCTGTTATGCTAGATGCTATTACAAAACAACTTGATGATATTAGTAGAGAAGTTTGCAATCTCCAATCTATATATGCTTTTTCCGAAAGTTTGCTAGGAAAAATATCCGATGCACAAGCTACCTTAGTAAATCAAATGGCCGCTAAACCAATCTCGTTAGAGGGTAAAAGTGATGAAGATCTTAAAATGATTGGTGTATCTTCTATTGATTCCTTGTTTAGTAAAGTTAACATTGATGAGAAAAGGACTGAAGAAGAGTCAACTTTAGCTAGAAGGCATCCCGATAATTCGGAGGGTGAAAATCTTGTTGAGAAAATTGATAAATGTGGGTTTGGAGAGGTCAAAACTTTAACTAGTGATGTGCCCACTCTTTTGGATTACAAAGACTTTAATTATGATAGTTGCTCTTTGATTGATTGTATTTCTTTGTTGCAATCCATGATAAATTCACCCCATGCTTATGAACAAAATAAAGCTTTTACTAAACATATTGTTGATGCTATGATGAAAGATTTTGAAGACAAATTGGAATTAGAAGTATCAATTCCTAGAAAATTGCATGATGAATGGGAACCTACTATAAAAGTCAAGATTAAAAATTATGAGTGTTTTGCTTTGTGGGACTTGGGTGCTAGTGTTTCTACAATTCCGAATTATTTATGTGATGTGCTTGGTCTTACCGATCTTGAAGAATGGTCTTTGAATTTGCACTTGGCGGATTCCACTATTAAAAAGCCTATGGGAAGAATTAATGATGTTCTTATTATTGCAAATAGGAATTATGTGCCCATAGATTTTATTGTTCTTGATATTGATTGCAATCCGTCTTGTCTAATTATTATTGGTAGACAGTTTCTACGCACTATCGGTGCCGTGATTGATATGAAAGAAGGCAATATTAAGGTCGAATTTATTTTGAGGAAGGGTATGGAACACTTCCCTGGAACAAGAATTAGGCCACCATATGAATCAATGATGAGGGCATCTTATGGATCTCGAACGAAAGATGACAAAACTTAGATCCTTGCTTTATGCCTAGCTAAGGGCGTAAAACTATAGCGCTTGTTGGGAGGCAACCCAATGAATAAAAATTATTTTTGCTTTTTGATTTCTGTTCTTGAGTTTTTGCACAATTATGCTACTGTTGTGATTGTTTTTTTTGTTTTCATTAGTGTTTGTGCCAAGTAGAACCGATAGGATCTTCTTCAGTGATAGTTGTTTGATCTTGCTGAAAAAAAAAATAGAAACTTTTGCGCCCACGAAAACAATTCTGATTTTTTACCAGAGCATGATAAAATGCCAATTCGTTTTGCAAAAGATTAATATACACCCAAGTCTTGCTAGTTTTTAAGAATTTTTGGAGTTCCAGAAGTATTCGAACAAATCAGATTGCTACAGACTATTCTGTTTTGACAGATTCTGTTTTCTTTGCGTTGTGTGCTTATTTTGATGGCTCTATGGTTTTCTTTGATGAGTTTTTGCCATAGATAAGTTGGAATACAGCAGATATAATTCAAAAAAATATGAATTGGTCTGGTACAATACTTATAGTAGTGATTTATTTTTCTTACACTAAAGGATCTCACATAGGTTTTGTTGAGTTTTGTGTGATTGAAGTTTTCAAGTTTTGGGTTATCTTATGATGGATGATGGAATAAGGAGTATAAGAGCCTAAGCTTGGGGATTCCCCGGCATCCCAAGCTATTATCCAAAAATGAGCAACCAACTAAGCATGGGGATGCCCCCAAGTGGCATCCCCTCTTTCTTCTAACGACCATCGGTATTTTACTCGAAGCTATATTTTTATTTGTCACGTACTATGTGTTTTGCTTGGAGCATCTTTTATGATATGAGTCTTTGCTTGTTTTATTTTGTGTTTTAAGTCTTGATCCCTTGCTGGACACACCTATTTGGGAGAGCCAAAATTATGTCATGACTTGTTAGAATTGCTCTCTATGCTTCACTTAAATTTTTATGGGCTATGGACTTGCACTAGTGCTTCACTTATATCTTTTTGAGCACGGTGTGCTTAGTATTTTGAAGAAATGCTCTCTTTATTCACTTAGATTTATTTGATTGTTAGTAAAATTTTCAAGAAATTCTCTCTTGCTTCACTTAAATTAATTTGAGGGAAAAAAATTTATGCTCATGATCTTCACTTATATTAGTTTGAGCTTATGAAAGGCCACACATGAAAATTAGTTCCAAAGTGATCTATATCCAAGAAGGATATAATAAAAACTATCATGAAGATCATTGGACAAAATAAACTTGATTCTTAGTCATAGTTTTGAGATATGATAATGTGATATGTGGGTTATGTTGATGAGTAATTATGCTTTAGTAAGAATATTGGTGTTAAGGTTTGTGATTCCCTATGCAAGCACGAAAGTCAATAGTCATGCAATGAAATTATATCCTACTTGTGGTGCATTATTCGGTGTTAATTATGCTTAATGCTGGCTTATGAGATTATCCGTTTCTTGGTTGGTCGCCTCTCAATCTTTTGATAGACTTCATTTTGCACTAAGTATGATCTCTACTTGTGCATCCAAAAACCTTTAAACCAGTTATGCCACATGAGTCCACTATATCTACCTATATGCGGTATTGTTTTGCCATTCTATGCAAATTTGCATGTGCCACCTCTAATTTTCAAAATAGACTTATCTTTTGTGTGTTCGTTTCGCTCGCGGAGCGGTGAGGGGTGGGTAATATTTTCCATGCTAGATGTGTTATTCTCACGATGAGTGTTTATTCGCTTGTCCTTGCTTGAGAGTAAGGCAAAGATATTAGGGATGCCCAGTCCCGAAATGAAAAAAGAATTTACTTTATGTTGTCAAATAATAAATTCCTTGGAAAGTGTTGCTATGGAAGGCACCCATGGATACGGTTAGCCATGGAAAGTGAAAGTATGATTGAAAAAGGAATAAACTTTATTTTTTGTTTGGGAACCGCCTATCATATATCTAGCATGGAAAGTGTTGGGGACTCTAAGTCGTTTTTGTTGGTGGGATGGATACACCTTCCAAAATGTTTTTATCTCTAAGATTTTCGCTTTGAGCTCTAGCACCTCTAAAAATCCCTATTTCCCTCTACGAAGGGCCTTTCTTTTACCTTATGAAATTTGTATTTCGAATTTGAGTCGTCATCTTCTCTTACAAAAGCACCAACTAGGAGGCAATATGATCGTACTTGAGTATTGGGTGTAGCTAATATGCGAATGTGTTTCATGAATGGATCAATAGTTGAGCATGATGGGCTAGGGATAACTTATTTTAGCGTTGATATTTTGAAAGACATGGTTGCGTGTTGATATGCTTGAGTATTTAAATTATCATGTGTCGGTGTACTAGAGTAGGGGTACCCTAGTATCCCGAACTCGTGCACGGACAGTTGCAGCACCCCGCGGCAGGGTTTGCCTAGTGACCGCCAAGGTCCTCCGCGGCTCCTTTGGAGCCATTCGAGAACAAGGTATTCAAGGCCCCGGCAAGAGGAGCTTGCCGGGAAGGCCACTCAAGGCACGAAGGAAACAAGACCCCGGCAAGAGGAGCTTGCCGGGAAGGTTTGGTGAGCGACAAGCTCCCGAGCGCGACAAGGATTCAACTGCTGCAAGGTGCTTGCCGCGGCAGGCAACCTCTCTTCATCTCCGCTCCAGCTCATCCGCCAACGTGTCGCCATGGGGCTACTCCGAGCACGCAGCGTCGTCGAAGGGCTGTGCAGCCAGCGGGAGAGCAGCGATAGCGGCGCCGACAAGCTTACCATCGTGGCAAACGGTGGTGCACTTGACGGTCCTCGTTGCCTTTGTTTAGGCGGCAGGGACGGGCATTTATTGATTTTGTCCCTTGCCGTCGAGTTAGGTATATGCACTTGTACCTAATCGCATGGTCGGTGTACCAACTATTGTTTTTCCATTTGTACCCTCGCTCTACGTTGCCACTGTGGTGACCCCTTGAGCCTATAAAAGGAGGCCCAAGTGCAACGTAGAAAGGGTTCGGCTCCGTTCGATTCATTCGACTCACTCGAGACTACACACACTCAAGCTAGGTTTTGTAGCTCTCATTGCTCCCTAGCAAGAACATAATACAATCAACCAAGCAGCAGTAGGAGTATTATCTCTCCGGAGAGCTCCGAAGCTGGGTAAAACTGCTCGTGTGCATCGCCTCGATCTGCTCTTTGTGCAATCTCCGCCCCCCTCCGAACCACAAGGGACTCGGTCCGCCAGGTTCCATAGGTGTTCGTGGGAGACACGATCAGCTTCCCCGACATCTTTGGCGCGCCAGGTAGGGGTCGAACCTTTTGCTCTAGTCTATGGAGCAGAGGCAGTTCTCCCCACGGAACTTGTATACGGGTCACCTCGAGTGCTCGCTTATGATGAGCTTGAGCAAGAGCAGCTGCGACAAGACGACGACTGCTCCTTGAGGAGGATCGTCTTGAGCCGTTATACGAGCTGCTCGTTACCAGCAAGCTTTGCGCCGCTACCATAGCCGCAGTTAGTGCCGAAGCTTCGAGGAAGGCGACCTTGTTCTTCGGCGCGTTCAATCCGCCAAGAATTCCAACAAGTTGACGCCGAAGTGGGAAGGCCCTTATCGGGTGAAATGAGTCACTAGGTCTGGCGCTGTTCGCCTAGAGACCAAAGATGGCGTTCCGGTGAGCAACTCCTGGAATATAGAGCATCTTCGCAAGTTTTACCCATAGAAGCGCGGTTGCGGAACCCGCTCAAGAACCACCCTTTTGTACAAGTCTTGCCGCTGTTGCATGTAATCCTTTGTACAAAGCCGGGCGCAGACCTCGTGCATCAGTAAAGCTCATGTGTTGCGCACAACTTATCAAATACATGCTTTCATAATCCTATATGCATGTGTTATCTAACATTTTGTGCAGCATCCACACCCGGTAAGCAATAACGAGCCACTAGGCTCCATAACTTTATTTTCTCTTCTTTCTTCTCAAAAGAAAGGAAGGTTCCTTCGCCCACAAGTTAGCCGGGGAGGAGAAGATAATGGAGTGGGCCGCCAAGTGTCGCTCGAGGAAGTATCGCCTTGCTGGGAAGCAAACAACAGAAAAGCTAAGTTGCCAAAGTTTGAGCAATCAGTTTTTAAATTTTTAAGTTATCTTCCTCGAACGATAGTACTTTATATGGAAAACTTGTGCGCGAAGGAACCAACTCGCGGCTGGTTTGCGCCCTTACTTTGTTTCGAGTCCGCTCAACAACTTAAGTGAGCTGCAACCAGTTGCGACAAGGTTGCTTGTCGGAGGCGGCATCGCCAGCAGGCTGCTGACGTTCCGCACTCAGCGCTCGCGGCAAAGGTGCCCGCGCCGACAAGTTCCCTAAGAGCGTAGGGCACAAACATATAAAGGAAGAAATCGAGTAAAGGAAATAACATTGCGACCGTTTGCCTAAGATAGAGTATATTACAAAATGACTTGTCGCAGATCTAATAAATTGTTCTCCTGAACCTGGTCTGCAGCGACAAGGAAAAGATAAACTTGGCGGCCTAGTCTACGCGGTCGCCATCAACCCTCTTCACTCCGCTCACCCTGTCCACAATGGATGCGACAAGGGCCTTGAGCGCTTCAAAGTCAGCAGTCGGCGGCAGGGACTTGAGGACGTTGGCGAAGCTGACGCCTGGATTGCGGAAGGCCACCTTCATCATTACCTTCTGAAGAGCCCCTGCACAGATTTGGCGCGACTCGTCAGCCAGCTGCTTTGGGATCTCCTCCCGGAGCCGCTGGAGAGCCGTCAACACGCTCTTGAAGAACAGGCTGAGCTTGGCGCTGGGCTAGAGATGCTCGTCGGTGGAGTATCCGAGATCCACCATCCCCATCTCCATCGGCTCCTTGTCAATGGTGGCGGCAGTATCCACAAGGCCCTCTGTCCAGTGCATCACATTCTCTTTGAAGGTGTTGTGGGCGTTTGTGGCATTCGCCAGCAACTCCTCGTTGGCCTTGATCTTCTCCAGCAAACCCACTTCCCGCTCCTTGGCGCCGTCCAGCGTCTCCGTCAGGGTGGACAGCTTCAGCTCCAGATCCGCCTTTGAGTCCTTAGCGGCGTCGAGCTCCTTGATCTTCTCAGTGAGACGACCCTACAACTCGCCAAGAGTGTAGGCGTCCTTCTCGCGCTCGTGCTTCAGCGCGGTGACCTCCTCGCCGCTCTTCTGGAGGGTGGCCTCCAGCTGCGCCACCCTCGTCTCTAACTCCTTCTTGGCGGCCTCGGCAGCCGCGGCAGCGTCCTTTGCCTCCTTGAGTGCTCCGCCAATTGATTGCTCGCGCGAGGTAAGATCTTCCTCATAGGTGTCGAGGTTGATCTTCCGCTGCGCCAACTCGCCTTCTTGCGCAGATAGCTTCTCGCCGGCAAGCCTTTGCTGCTCCTCGACCTCGGTCTTCTCCAGGATGAAGGCCGTGCGCTCCTCAGCAAGTTGCTCCCGCGCTTCTGCTATGTCCCGAAGAGTTTCTTTGTTGGCGCGCCGGAGCTCTTCTGCGCGCTTCTCCATGTCAGCTCCCGCCCTCGCGACAGGTGCCTCCCTGGACTCCAGCCTAGCTTGTCGGGCGCGGTAGAGGGACAGCAGCTTCTTCAGCAGCTGCTCCTCCTCAGACTCGCCGCTGCCGCTGCTTGGCGCGTCAACTAGCGACAGCCCAGCGGAGGCGAGCAGGTCCTCGTCGAAGGTCTCTCCCTCGACCGGCGCCCTGGAGCTCGACGCCCATGGAAGCTTGATGAAGACACCGTCGCCGGCCTTCAGATAGGCACCGGGCTGGGGCTCTTCGGAGCCTGGTGCTGCATCGGTGGCGGAGGGATCGGTGGTCGGCGTAGCGCCTGGCGCTCCTGCGGCCTCAGGGTCGTCAGTATGATCACCAGACCCCAACCCAGCCTTTGCGCCAGCAGCCTTGGCGGCCTCCTCGCCGGCGGACCCATCGGCGCCAGCTTCCTCCTCTATGTTGGTGGCGTCGTCATTGTTGCCGCGCGCTTCCTCCTCGCCGGCAACCTCAGTCTCCATCGGCTCTCCGGCAGATGGATCTGATGATCAGAAGAAGAAAGGACAGTCAAGCAAATGTTCGAAAAGAAGAACAGAATAAAAGGAACCCAAGGGAAATTTTCAAGCAAGGAGATTACCTGTGATTGGATCTGTGGCCGCGGTTTCCACCTCCGGAGGATCGTTGGCGCTGCCCCTTGTCGGAGAAGCATCCCTTGTCGGAGAGGCCTCCCTTGCCGGAGAGCGCTCCCTTGCCGGAGAGTTCTCCCTTGGCGGCGTAGTTGAAGCAGACAGAACTTCAGGAGTGACTTCCGGGACCTCCTAATGAGGCTGCTCTGCTCCTACACAAATCAACAAGTCAGATACCAATGAAGAAGGAGCACCCATGCACACCTAACCATAAGAAGTAAACCAAATACTTACGCTGGGGGCTGTGCTGGGGGCTGCTCTGTGGAAGGGTTGCCGGATCCGGCAAGGGAGTCTCAGACGCGCCTCCCGTCGCCACGGGGGGATCGTCTTCGATGACAACCACCGGAGTCTTGGCTCTCTTCGACGCCCTCTGAGCCAGCGTCCTGAAGAAGGAAAGGGTTCAGAATGATGCAAGTCAGATGCAAGACAAAGCAGCAAATTGAAGAATTACAAGTACAGCGACAAGATCTTACTCTTCTTCCTCTTCCTCGGAGCTGAGAGCGGAGAAGTCAAATTCCGCTCCACCTCCGGTGCGACGAGCTGGAAGAGTGGGCTCCCTCGGACGCTTGGCGGGTGCGGGAGCCGTGGTTCCAGAAGGCCCCGCTCCGGTTGCTGTGGCAGCGTGATGCGCTCCTGCGGCAACAGAGCTTGTCGCGGTGGAGCGCGTCGCGCGGCGAGACGGCTGCTGGCCCGTCTGCCGCCCCGCCACTTCCCCGGTCTTGCGGAGGCGCCTTCTTGGCGGAGCTGCGGGATCCTCCTGCGCCAAACTACCAGAAGATGGAGGAGGCGCGTCCCCGGCAGGCTCGTTCGGCTCAGCGTCGGGCTCGGCCTGCTCCTCCTCGCCGGCAAGCTCCTCTCGATCGGCAAGGCTTGCCGCCTCAGCTGCCTCTGCCTCCTCCACAGTAAACCCAAACACGCCAGCGGCAGCAGCTGTTGCCGCCTCCTCCAACCTTGTGGCAATGCGCGCCATCTCTTGCTCGGTGGTGTCGCGGGTGAGCAACCTCTGCTCGTCGGCGCGGATCGGCACCTCTTCCAAGCTGTCGAAGAACTGCCGCACGATGTCGTCGGAAGGCTCTTGCCAGGTTGGAACGATCCCATGGGAATCGCACAAGGGCATCATGGCGCGGATGCGGTCAAGAGAAGAATTGTTGCACAAAGGAACGACCCCCCTCGGCAACATGAACCATTCGGGGTGGCCAGGGTCATGCTTGAACAACTCCAGCAGCATGGCGTCCAGCTCTAAGATGGTGAAGTTCCAGTTGAGGCCCGGGCGCAACCTCATGATATCTGCTGGGTTATGGAACTCCCAAGCAGGCCTCCTCCTCTCTTGCAGGGGAGCGATGCGGCGGCGAAGGAAATCTGCGCCAACTGCGCCTACGGTGAGTCCGGCAAGCCTGAGGCGCAAGATCCGGGTCACAGCTATCTTCAACCTAGCATCCTCCAGCGCCAAGTTACTCCAATCATTGCCGCGCACTATGGGGGTTTGGCGCAGGGCAGTAAAAGGCTGTGGGTCCTCCTCTACAATCCAACACCAATCGGCTCTCCACTCTTCCCATTTGCTACGGTGCTCTCCCTCGAGGTAGGAATCTTTCTTACCGATCCTGGAGATCCAAGCAATCCCTCCGGCAAGTGGCTCTCCTCTCTCGATGCGGGGCATGAAGAAGTGGCGGAAAAGGGCTACATTTGGGTGGACTCCGACAAAGTTCTCGCAGAGGTGTGCGAAAACCGCCATGGTCAGAACGGCGTTGGGGGTGAAATCAAGGAGGCGAAACCCGTAGGTATTCATGACATCACAGAAGAATTCGGAAATGGGTGGGCAGAGCCTGCAGTAGAAGAAGAGCGCGAAGAAGGGATACCCGACGGAAACCTTCTCGGATGCGGCGGCGGAGATCACCCTCGTGCGCGGGTGCGCCCGCGTCTCCGTCGACCAGAAGAGGTAGTACGCCTCCCGCAGCTCCTTTGCGTCGAGCTGGGGGTCGAAGAGGGCCCGCTCCTTGCGCAGCGCCGCGAGCCGCTGCGCCTCGGCCGACTTCACGCCTTTCCCCTTATCGGCTTTCGGAGCCATGGTGGAGGTGGTGGAGGAGGCCGACGGCGTTGATGGCGTTGGTGGCGATGGGGGGCGGGGCGTCACTCTCTTTGGACTCGAGAAGAAGGGGGGAGCGGCGGTGGTTTCTGATGTGACAGCAATGGCAAGGTGGGCGTCTTGCCCCTGTTTCGCCTGCTTATAAGGGGCGAGGGGGGGGGGCGGACGTTCTGCTTTTTCCAATTAAAGAAAGCCCCCACGATCTCTCCACGACGCCACGACCGGGCGTGCTGTTCGTGGGGGCGTGGTGGGTCCGAGGCGAGTAATCTGCGCGATCTAGGCCGCGTGCCGTCTGCAGACTGTTTTGGGCTCGCCCAACGGCGCTCGGCACTGTGTGGCCCAGCCGGGGCTCTGCCGGTGAACTAGAGTAGGGTACCCTAGTATCCCGAACTCGTGCACGGACAGTTGCAGCACCAGCGGCGAGGTTTGCCTAGTGACCGCCAAGGTCCTCCGCGGCTCCTTTGGAGCCATTCGAGAACAAGGTATTCAAGGCCCGGCAAGAGGAGCTTGCCGGAAGGCCACTCAAGGCACAAAGGAACAAAACCCGGCAAGAGGAGCTTGCCGGAAGGCTTGGTGAGCGACAAGCTCCCGAGCGACAACAGGATTCAACCGCGGCAAGGTGCTTGCCGCGCAGTAACCTCTCTTCATCTCCGCTCCAGCTCATCCGCCAACGTGTCGCCGTGGGGCTACTCCAGGCACGCGTGTCGAAGGGCTGTGCAGCCAGCGGGGAGCAGCGATAAGCGGCGCTGACAAGCTTACCATCGTGGCAAACGGTGGTGCACTTGACGGTCCCTGTTGCACTGTTTAGGCGACAGGGACGGGCATTTATTGATTTTGTCCCTTGCCGTCAGAGTTAGGTATATGCACTGTACACTATACAGGTCGGTGTACCAACTATTGTTTTTCCATTTGTACCCTCGTCTACGTTGCCACCTGTGGTGACCCCTTGAGCCTATAAAAGGAGGCCCAAGTGCAATGTAGAAAGGGTTCGGCTCCGTTCGATTCATTCGACTCACTCGAGACTACACACACTCAATCTAGGTTTTGTAGCTCTCATTGCTCCCTAGCAAGAACATAATACAATCAACCAAGCAGCAGTAGGAGTATTATCTCTCCGGAGAGCTCCGAAGCTGGGTAAAACTGCTCGTGTGCATCGGTTCGATCTGCTCTTTGTGCAATCTCCGCCCCCCTCCGAACCACAAGGGACTCGGTCCGCCAGGTCCCATAGGTGTTCGTGGGAGACACGATCAGCTTCCCCGACATCATCTCAAAACTAGACTATATCTTTGAATCACATAAAAGTCCAAATGTCCATGCTATAAAGAAAAGAATATGATATGACATGTTAGGTAGCATTCCACATCAAAAATTGTGTTTTTATCACTTACCTACTCGAGGCCGAGTAGGAGTTAAGCTTGGGGATGCTAATACGTCTCCAACGTATCTATAATTTTTGATTGTTCCATGTTGTTATATTATCAATCTTGGATGTTTTATAATAATTTTACAGTCATTTTATATAATTTTTTGGTACTAACCTATTGACATACTGCCCAGTGCCAGTTGTTGTTTTCTGCATGTTTTTTACATCGCACGAAATCAATATCAGACGGAGTCCAAATCCAACAAAACTCCACGAAGATTTTTTATGGACTGGAAGACATTTAATGGGCCCTAGCGGCACCTAGGGGGTTCTCCGAGGAGAGCACAACCCACCAGGGCGCGCCAGGAGGCCTAGGTGCGCCCTGGTGGGTTGTGCCCACCTCGGGTGCCCCCAGGACCGCCTCTTTGCTCTATAAATACCCCAATATTCCCAAAACCCTAGGGGAGTCGACGAAATATTGATCCAGCCGCCGTAGAGTCCAGAACCACCAAATCTAATCTAGACACCATCTCAGATGGGGTTCACCACCTCGATTGGTGCCACTCCGATGATGCGTTAGTAGTTCTTTATAGACCTTCGGGTCCGTAGTTAGTAGCTATATGGCTTCCTCTCTCTCGCTGAATTATCAATACAATGGTCTCTTGGAGATCCATATAATGTAACTCTTTTGCCGTGTGTTTGTTGGGATCGATGAACTTTGAGTTTATGATCAGATCTATCTTTTTATATCCATGAAAGTTATTTGAGTTTCTTTGATCTCTTATATGCATGATCTCTTACAGCCTCGTATTTCTTCTCCGATATTTGGGTTTTGTTTGGCCAGCTTGATCTATTTATCTTGCAATGGGAAGAGGTGCTTTGTAGTGGGTTCGATCTTATGGTGCTTGATCCCAGTGACAGAAGGGGAACCGACATGTATGTATTGTTGCTACTAAGGATAAAACGATGGGGTCTATCTCTACATAGATAGACCTTGTCTACATCATGTCATCGTTTTTTTTGCATTACTCCGTTTCTCCATGAACTTAATACACTAGATGCATGCTGGATAGCGGTCGATGTGTGGAGTAATAGTAGTAGATGGTGGCAGGAGTCGGTCTACTAATCTTGGACGTGATGCCTATGTAATGATCATTGCCTGGATATCGTCATTATTATTTGAAGCTCTATCAATTGCTCAACAGTAATTTGTTCACCCACCGTTTGCTATTTTTCTCGAGAGAAGCCACTAGTGAAACCTGCGGCCCCCCGGGTCTCTTTCTCATATATTTGCCTTTGCAATCTACTTTTCCTTTGCACTTATTTTCAGATCTAAAACAAAAAATACAAAAATACATTGCTGCGTTTTATTTCTATTTATATGTTTGGCGTTCGATCTACCAATCTACTACAATTTTATCTCATGTCCGTTTGCCAACTTGAGACGCCATACCCAGAAGGGATTGACAACCCCATTAACACGTCGGGTTGCGATGATTTGTTATCTGTGTGCACGGGCTGTTTACGATGTGTTGCTTGGTTCTCCTACTGGTTCGATAACCTTGGTTTCATATCTCGGGGAAATACCTAGCGCTGCTGTGCTGCTTCATCCCTTCCTCTTTTGGGAAATACTGACGTAGCTTCAAGCGACATCACCCGGAGAGGAAAATTGCACCAATCTTAGGCACTCTTCAAATAGGAATCCATTTTCTAACTGGCTTTCATGCTTTGGTGAGTCGTCCGAGATCTTTTCGATGACCTATGTTGTGTTGAAGGGATATCTATATGATCCGACCGATTGCATAAGACCCGCGGTAGCAATAGAACGGGGAAAGTATACAGAAAAGAAAAGAAAGAAGCGCAGTAAGAAGCGGAGGGATAAAGCAGTGATGACTGTTAAAGGATCAGGTACGCCTAGTACTGGCAAGAAGGCCAAAGCTGAGGCCCCCTGCAAGGAAGCTGCCGTGTGCACTGACTGCCGGGAAGCCGCTACTGCCAAGAAATCCGTGAAAGGTGATGAGCCATACTTCAAGATTCATCGGACCAAGGGCCACGACCTTCAAGAGTGTTATCAGGTTGAGCAACTTGTCAAGAAACAGAAAGCAGAGTATGAGAAGCATGATAAGGAAAAAGGTCAGAATATTGCTTGCGGTAAGGGCCGAGGTGGTGAAGTAAACCGCCCCGACAAACCCTTTCAGAACCATGGAAAGCCCGCCAGAGGTCGAGAGAAGGAAACTAGTGATGATGAGAGTGATGGAGGGGATGAAGAGGAAACCAGCGAGCAGGAGTTTCAGAAGGCCACAGACGCCCTGTCCATCGATGGAGGTGCATCTCTGCATACTTTGCACCGCCAGCTCAAGCGGTGGGTGCGAGAAGTCAATGTCGTGGAACCAGCGCCAGAGGCTCGGAAGCCGCTCAAATGGTCCCGTACGCCCATCATCTTTGACGAAGAGGACCATCCTAGCCATACCATTGCGGTAGGATGTTTGTCGTTGTTGGTCTCGCAAACAATCCGCAACCTCAAGGTCACAAAGATGTTGGTGGAAGGTAGGGACGGGTTGAATCTGATTTCCCCGGCAGTTATCAGCAAACTTCAGATAGGAGAGGAAGAGCTAGAGGTTACCGGAAAGTTTAAAGGAGTTAATACCATCAGACGAGAAGGATGCTATCATTTGTGTGGACAAGAAATATGGGGACGCAGTCGTGGCAGAGGCAATGGCAGCGGCAGCTCCCGCCAAGGGAAGTAAAGGAAAGAAGAGAGATTGTAGAAACTCCGACAAAGAGTTCGGGAAGCATGCCACAACCAAGTGCACGACACCCATCGATGACGTGCCGGAGTGTTCTAACAGCTAGAGATCCAAGGTCGCTGCACCCCAAGTGAAGAAGGTCCCGACAGGGCTGGCTGGTGTTGATGGTACTTTTACTATCAGCGCCACCCTCGATGACAAATAGGAAAGCACGCTCATTTCCTTCCCGCAGGCGAATATCCATGTGTTTGCCTGGCAACCATCTGATATCCCCGGTGTTCCCAGGGAGGTAATCGAGCACCACCTTGATGTCTGCCCACATGCCTGACCTGTCAAACAGAAAGTCTGGAAGCAGGCCTTGGAGAGGCGGCAGTTCATTGTGGAAGAGATCAAGAAACTTGAGGTAGCTAGTTTGGTCATAGGAGTATTACACCCCACGTGGTTGGAAAATCCAGTGGTAGTCCGGAAGGCTACTGGGAAACGGAGGCTTTGCATAGATTTCGTATATCTCAACAAGGCTTGCCCAAAGGACCCATTTCCCTTGCCGCGTATCGACCAGATTGTGGATTCCACTTCAGGTTGTGATTTGCTCTCCTTTCTGGACGCATACTACGAGTATCTTTATATCCAAGGAAGATGAAGAGAAGACGTCGTTCATCACCCCGTGTGGTATGTACTTCTTTGTCCGTATGCCATTCGGATTGAAGAGTATCGGGTCCACTTTTGCAAGGGCAATCTGCTACCTCTTGAGCATGCGTTGGTTTTCCCTTGAAGAGGAAAGGGTGATGCAGCAGAGTAGCGTAAGTATTTCCCTCAGTTTTTGAGAACCAAGGTATCAATCCAGTAGGAGGTTACACGCAAGTCGCCTTGTACCTGGACAAACAAATAAGAACCTTGCAACCAACATGATAAAGGGGTTGTAAATCCCTTCACGGCCACTTGCAAAAGTGAGATCTGATAGAGATAATAAGATAAATATTTTTGGTATTTTTATGATATAGATTGGAAAATAAAGATTGCAAAATAAAATAGATCGGAAACTTATATGATGGAAGATAGACCCGGGGGCTACTAGTGGCTTCTCTCAAGATAGCAAATACTACGGTGGGTGAACAAATTACTGTCGAGCAATTGATAGAAAAGCGCATAGTTATGACAACATCTAGGCATGATCATGTATATAGGCATCACGTCCGCGACAAGTAGACCGAAACAATTCTGCATCTACTACTATTAGTCCACACATCGACTACTATCCAGCATGCATCTAGAGTATTAAGTTCATAAGAACAGAGTAACGCATTAGGCAAGATGACATGATGTAGAGGGATAAACTCAAGCAATATGATATAAACCCCATCTTTTTATCCTCGATGGCAACAATACAATACGTGCCTTGCTGCCCCTGCTGTCACTGGGATAGGACACCGCAAGATTGAACCCAAAGCTAAGCACTTCTTCCATTGCAAGAAAGATCAATCTAGTAGGCCAAAGTAAACTAATAATTCGAAGAGACTTGCAAAGATATCAAATCATACATATAAGAATTCAGAGCAGAACCAAATATTGATCATAGATAATCTTGGTCATAAACCCACAATTCATTGGATCTCGACAAACACACCGCAAAAAGAATTACATCGAGTAGATCTCCAAGAAAATCCAAGAGAACTTTGTATTGAGATCCAAAGAGAGAGAAGAAGCCATCTAACTGATAACTAGGGACCCGAAGGTCTGTGCTAAACTACTCACACATCATCGGAGAGGCCATGGTGTTGATGTAGAAGCCCTCCGTGATCGATCCCCCATCCGGCGGAGCGCCGGAAAAGGCCCCAAGATGGGATCTCACGGGTACAGAAGGTTGCGGTGGTGGAAATAGAGTTTCGTGGTGCTCTCGGATGTTTTCAGGGTATATGAGTATATATAGGCGAAAGAAGTAGGTCGGTGGAGCCACGAGGGGCCCACGAGGGTGGAGGGCGTGCCTACCCCCCTGGGCGTGCCTCCCTACCTTGTGGCCGCCTCGTTGCTTCCTTGACGTCCACTCCAAGTCTCCTAGATTGCGTTTGTTCCAAAAAAATAACTCTCCCGAAGGTTTCATTCCGCTTCGATTACGTTTGATATTCCTTTTCTGCAGAACACAGAAATAGGCAAAAAAAAAACAATTTGCACTGGGCCTTTGGTTAGTATGTTAGTCCCAAAAATAATATAAAAGTGCATAATAATGCCCATTAAAATCCAAAACAGCTAATATAATAGCATGGAACAATAAAAAATTATAGATACGTTGGAGACTTATCAAGCATCCCCAAGCTTAATTCCTGCTCGTCCTCGAGTAGGTAAATGATAAAAATAGAATTTTTGATGTGGAATTCTACCTAGCATCGTTCTCAATGTAATTTTCTTTATTGTGGCATGAATGTTCAGATCCGAAAGATTCAAGATAAAAGTTTAATATTGACATAAAAATAATAATACTTCAAGCATACTAACAAAGCAATCATGTCTTCTCAAGATAACATGGCCAAAGAAAGTAATCCCTACAAAATCATATAGTCTAGCTATGCTCTATCTTCATCACACAAAATATTTAAATCATGCACAACCCCGATGACAAGCCATGCAATTGTTTCATACTTTTGATGTTCTCAAACTTTTTCAATCTTCACGTAATACATGAGCGTGAGCCATGGACATAGCACTATAAGTGGAATAGAAGGGTTGTTGTGGAGAAGACAAAAAGGAGAAGATAGTCTCACATCAACTAGGCGTATCAACGGGCTATGGAGATGCCCATCAATAGATATCAATGTGAGTGAGTAGGGATTGCCATGCAACGAATGCAACAAATCTATAAGTGTATGAAAGCTCAACAAAAGAAACTAAGTGGGTGTGCATCCAACTCGCTTGCTTACGGAGACCTAGGGCATTTTGAGGAAGCCCATCATTGGAATATACAAGCCAAGTTCTATAATGTAAAATTCCCACTAGTATATGAAAGTGACAACATATGAGACTCTCTATCATGAAGATCATGGTGCTACTTTGAAGCACAAGTGTGGTAAAAGGATAGTAACATTGTCCCTTCTCTCTTTTTCTCTCATTTTTTTTTACGTTGGGCCATTTTCTATTTTTTATGGCCTCTTTTTTCTCTCTTTTTTTATTTTTCGTCCAGAGTCTCACCCCGACTTATGGGGGAATCACAGTCTCCATCATCCTTTCCTCACTTGGGACAATGCTCTAATCGTGATGATCATCACACTTTTATTTACTTACAACTCAAAAATTACAACTCAATACTTAGAACAAAATATGACTCTATGTGAATGCCTCCGTCGGTGTACAGGGATATGCAATGAATCAACAGTGACATGTATGAAAGAATTATGAAGGTGGCTTTTCCACAAATACGATGTCAATTACATGATCATGCAAAGCAATATGACAATGATGAAACGTGTCATTACAAACGGAACGGTGGCAAGTTGCATCGCAATATATCTCATAATGGCTATGGAAATGCCATAAAAGGTAGGTATGGTGGCTGTTTTGAGGAAGGTATATGGTGGGTGTATGATACCGGCGAAAGGTGCGCGGTATTAGAGAGGCTAGCAATGCTGGAAGGGTGAGAGTGCGTATAATCCATGGACTCAACATTAGTCATAAAGAAGTCACATACTTATTGCAAAAATCTATTAGTTATCGAAACGAAGTACTATGCGCATGCTCCTAGGGGGATAGATTGGTAGTAAGAAACCATCGCTCGTCCCCGACCGCCACTCATAAGGAAGACAGTCAATAAATAAATCATGCTCCGACTTCATCACATAATGTTTCACCATACGTGCATGCTACGCGAATCACAAACTTTAGAACAAGTATTTCTCAAATTCACAACTACTCAACTATCATGACTCTAATATCACCATTTTCATATCTCAAAACAATTATCAAGTATCAAACTTCTCATAGTATTCGATGCACTTTATATGATAGTTTTTATTATACCCATCTTGGATGTTCATCATATAAGGACTAATTTTATAGCCAAAGCAAATTACCATGCTATTTTATAGGACTCTCAAAATAATATAAGTGAAGCATGAGAGATCAATAATTTCTATAAAATAAAACCACCACCGTGCTCTAAAAGATATAAGTGAAGTACTAGAGAAAAATTATCTAGCTCAAAAGATATAAGTGAAGCACATAGAGTATTCTAATAAATTTCTATTCATGTGTGTCTCTCCCAAAAGGTGTGTACAGCAAGTATGTTTGTGGTAAACTAAAAAGAAAAGACTCAAATCATACAAGATGCTCCAAGCAAAACACATATCATGTGGTGAATAAAAATATATCCTCAAGTAAAGTTACCGATAGACGAAGACGAAAGAGGGGATGCCTTCCGGGGCATCCCCAAGCTTAGGCTTTTGGTTGTGCTTGAAGTTTACCTTGGGGTGCCTTGGGCATCCCCAAGCTTAGTCTCTTGCCACTCCTTATTCCATAATCCATCAAATCTTTACCCAAAAACTTGAAAACTTCACAACACAAGACTCAACAGAAAATCTCATGAGATCCATTAGTATAAGAAAACAAATCACCACTTTAAGGTACTGTAATGAACTCAATCTTTATTTATACTAGTTGACCCATTGCGCCAAATGGCGCAGAGACCCGCTAAAGACATGTTGTAGATGAAAATAGTTTCATTTTGCAAGAACATATTCGATGTTGGTAGTAGAAAGCCTATGTGTTAAGTCATACTATATTGATAATATGTTTATGACATTCAGAAATCTGAGTTTGCGAAAACAAATCTTATTTCTATAACATGCATAGACCAGCTAAGGATGCATTTTTTTAGTTGAAAATATAGTTACCACGCTGAGAAATCTAAGTTTGAAAAAAAATCAAGTTTGCATAATATATATAGACCAATTAAGGATGCATTTTCTTAGCAGTGTTTGCACTAAACTTTTATTTTCCATGTGCACGAAAAGAAAAACCCTCTCTGTGTTGTGCATATGGAGGCATGGGTACTTGAAAGGCTCATATGCTACCTAGCCTAGTCCAGGAACAATTCTTTGTGTGGGCCGTCCGGATACCTAGCTGGTCCAGGAACAATTCTTTGTTTGGCCCGTCCGGAGTAGAATATGAAGCAGAAGCGCCTGCATCCATCGTGCATGTGTATTTCTTTTCTTCCTCGGTTCCTCCTTTGGGCGGGAGAAGCATACTCAAATGGTGAGATTTTTCCTTTCCTATTATTTCGGATTAGTCGGCATGCATGGTAACACAAATGGCCCATTACGCCATATAGCACAATGTCCATTTCAAACACGAAGTGTTTTGAAAATTAAATTAGGTTTTAGCATGGAGGAATAGTCCAGACTTGAAACAGCGGATGCAACCACTTTACCAATTCAAACTCTTTAGCAACCACTTATGATTATCATGTCAAATGGCACAAGGTGTCGATTTAGACTAAGAGCTATTTGAAAAGTGTTTCATTTGTTCTTTACAAAGTGTTAGATAAAATTTCACTACACATAAGAATTTTCAAGCTCAGTTAAAAAGGTATTTTTAAGCATACAAACCACAACTCGGCGATCCAAAATTGTGGTTTAGTTGTGGATGTCAAAATGCTTGCGATGAAAAAAGGGCATTAGTTAGTTTCTTTAGTAGGGACAAATGATGTAAATACACATCTTAGTTTGGTAGGAGAAAGCCCTATGTAAAATTAAATCTATGTTTTTGGTTTAGCTATGGTCAAGGACACGTAGCAATAAATATAATTTTCATTAGCATAAAAAATGGTGTTTGTTGTTCACAACTGGATGCATATGCACATTCTATTTTGGTAGCAGAAAGCCCAAGTTTAAATCATCCCGTGTTGTGAACATGATTATTTTTTTTCTAGTACTCATTTGTCTAGGAAATGCACATGCTAAGAATTTCGAGTTTAATGTATGAAAAAAAATATTTTTACGACATCTATAAACCTGCTAAGGAGGGTCTTTTAGCAGTGTTTCTATTAAATTTTTATTTTGCATGTGCATGAAAAGAATAACTTCTGGCGCATATGGAGGCACAGGTATCTGAAAGGCCCATATGCTACCTAGTGAAACTCTGCGACTGTGAAACTAGTGACATTTCTCCCTTCCTATTACCTCGGATTTCTCTGCATCCATAGATTTAGTTGCACCAAATGACAGAGTCCAATTTGAATCCAGACAATTTGTAACGCATTTATATGAAAATTTAAGACTCATCTCTTAAAATATATACTTGAGGATGCATAATTTGTTATGTTATTTTGGTAATATAAAGGAATGCTTTTTTAAAAGAAAGCCCACTTAAGACAAAGAGTATGCACAAATACTAGCATCAGTTTCTGTACGACGGTAGGAAAGTAGATATTCAATACTGGGGTATTGGTAGGAGGAAGAAAATGACTGAGGATACAAGAGGAGCATAATAAATAACATTTTTCTTCTGTCTAACTTATGAGCACAACAAGCCCTTTATTTACTCTAGGAATATCTCATACTCTTTAGCTATTTTTCTAAGAGCATGCCCATTGATCTGAGTAAGCCGCTTCTTCAATATTGAAGAGAGAAGTTTGAGGCTATCATGCCCACTGCTGAAATTAGACTAGCATTATTCTGTAGGGCTTGGGGCACAGAATATCCTGAATAAATCACAAGACAAACATCAGTATTAAGCAAGGACTACAGTAGAAGTAGCTAGAGATAATAAACAAAATAAAGGGCTATTTTTCTATAAAATATATTTTTCCCTATGCACAAGATTTGTTTAATTGAAATTAAATGTCAAGAAGTTAGAGAGCATGATATAATAAGTTCGAGAGAATGATTTGATGTTGCTATTCAACTGTTGAATAGATATTGAAGGCACATTACATAAGAGTCCTGGATTTTACATATCTGAAAGTAGGCACACCATGAAAGTGATAATCATCCAATTAATAGAACCATTATTCTAAAAATATATTAGACATTGCCTCATATATACCAACGGGGGTAACTTTCTATTGGTTAGAAACCATTGTGCTGACAGTTATTTAACACACGCTTTTTTTAGACGCACTAAGACCATATATAGGATGCAGACCATTCTCATGCCAATGTCTATAATAGCCAATCTACATAAGTCCTAGTAGCAATGGGTATGTTCCCAATAGAAATGGATATAGATTATGCTTGCAAATATGCTACACTCTAACACTTCCACCAGAGCACAATTCAGCTCCCAGAATCAGTAATCAGCATGAAAACTTAAAAACCATGTTTGATAGAAATCAATGTTCAGGAAAGCATGAAGCATAAGCGAAGCGACAGGCTGACGCTTAGAGCAATGGGCGCTTAAGCATTTTTAAAAATAGAACTACAGGTTTTGGAGGTTGTAGACCGAGAATTAACCTGAGTAGACGATGCGGGACCTTGGGGAAGTTGGTGACATATTTCCTGAATGTGTATTGGCATGTGTTGCCACGACAACATAGATCTGCAATGAAAGAACTTAATTATAAACATATGTTCCCAACCTGGTCCTTGCTTGGAAAGAGAAGCAAAAAAGAAAAGGATTATGCAATAGACACACCAAACCCCAAGGCAATGCAAAATATTCACTGATTTTACTCATATTTTTCGACGACGCATATAAACTGGCCCTAAACATTATATTAATTAACAATAATGAAAAGAACTTCTTAAGGCACTCAGTCACAGGTTATGATTCTACCACCTACCATTTTTACATTGTAAAATGACCATGTCAGTACTGAATTTATATGAAGCTACAAAGAGATAATAATAATAATAATAATAATAGCGACATTGATGGAAACTGAAATCACAATATATATATATAAAACTTGGTCTCACACCCTCCTTACGTCATGGCAGTACCTGACCTCTATTCTAATAAAATCATATTATAACAATTTGCATATATATACCTGACCTCTGTTATAATAGAATTTATATATATGCTTCACTCAGTGTGCCTACAATTTTTTTAGAATGTAAATTTTCCCATGTTTTGAGGAACCATTTTAGGATTGCAAGGAACAATTTTGCAAAGTATAACATTACAAGTAAATCACGAAGAGTTACTAAGAAGCTACCTAGCCTGTAGCATGGAATCTCTTTCGTCAGCACACTCAACCAAGAGCACCATTACACAGAACAAAGAGGTGTAGGAAAAATAGTTTGTTTCATGTATACTTGTAAACGATATTGCCATTTTCCAATAAATAAAGTCATTTCCTGGAAAAAACGCATGAAAAAGAGGAACGACCCAGGATTATCAAACCACCTCAACCCATAGACCGGCCCAGGTGGCTCACCTCAACGAACACTCGAAAAAGCATGTCTGATTCTTGATGCCAGGCACCCTCTCGACATTGTCGCCTAGTGAGATATAGCACGCCACCGACGGTGTCCTCTTCCTCGTCCCCCTCTCTACTACCCCACTACATGTAGTCCACAATCTGACTCCCCAGATCCTAAACAAAGCACCATCGGTATCTTTAGTGTCTGAAGTGGAGAACCATCAAGGGACACTGTAAAACAAATTATTTGCAGGTACCAAGGTGCAGCTACTAATTTCCCTTCCAACCATATGAACCTTTGCCATACAAAACATTATTATGCAAAGTTATACATACATGAACATAGCTACGTATTCATTATACATTATCTTGCAGAACATTTTAGAACTACTGAAATAGCAGCTGATGGTAAGGAAACACCGTTAGATTTTTCAACAAATAATCTCCAACTGCTAATTTCTTGGGCGATTACAAATATACCCAGCGTCCATGTGTACATGAATTATTTAGACAGGTCCCCAGGGCATGCTCACGGTCTATTCTATGTTATAGATAGCTTAGATGTGCAAGAATTATCAGGGCAGTGTACTATATGCGATTCAGTCAAGGTGTTGGTATCAATTACGATAACAACAATGATACATGTGTGTGCCATATCCACCGGGAATTGATTGAACTGAACTACTCGGGCCCCAATATTTCATAGTGAAAATCAGTAGAAACTAAAAAGAATAAATTGTAATTAGTTTTGGTAGAAACATATTTCACATTAATTTTAATTAAGCAGAGCAGGGGAATTTCCTCAATGGGACGGGTTGGTGTGTTCAGAAGCCACTGTGATCAGTAGAAAAAGATAAATTGTCAGGATGTCGACAACATGGATCAATGGAATAAATTCTCACAAATGAAATGATAGTGAAGGGGATATGAATCTTCACTCTAGATTGAAAAAAGTAAATGGGATAAGCTCACCTTGCCGCAGAGAAGACGGACACCCAACTTCAATAAAAAAGGCAAGTACGCCAAGAAAAATCTGCAAGGGAAATCTTAATTTAGACATGGTACCACCTGAACATAGCAAGACATCCAGATGTCTAAAATGCACCTCACCTACTAGAATCACCCTCGCCTCAATGAAAGAAATATAGCGCAGTTCGACCCTGAATATGAAGCAAAAAGACATAATGAGACATGTTGAACCTGCAATGAATGAATGAATTGTTTGAACCTACACTGAATAGTTCATCTCCATCCATCCGTATGCTACTTTATGATCAGAACGTCAATCCCAAAGATCTTCTGCTAGAAATATAACTTTATATTAGTCAGCTGACACAACACCTTAACTATCAAAGGGGTTTCCTAATACGCAGCACTCTCTCAGAACATTTGAGGAACATATCAAGGGAAGTTTTCAAATCAGCATTACATGTGTAAAGTCATAATCCCTAAACATGATAAATAGCGTAGTAGAAAATTTGAAAAGCGCAAAAATAGATATTAAATATAGCACCATTGGGGCTAATGTACTATCTAAAAGTGCATTGATGCCTAGTATGTAAATTTACCTAGAAAAACTCCAGCACATGAAAGGTGTGACAAAATAAAGGGGAAACAACAATCCTCCTCAAGAAATGGTGCTGATAGGCAGACATATTCCTTTTCATGTATTGTGGTGCAAGAGTTCAGAAGAAATCAGGCTCACCTATCTTGGAAGGGTCCGACTGCTCTTGGGACATCAAGCCACAATATCTCCGGCCACTCAGAACCAAAACAATATGCCCTATCTTCAGTTTCAGACTTCCAGTCAAAGGAAACTGTATGGGCCAAAAATGATCTTCAAAGAACATAGCAAATAATAAATAAGCAAAATGATCATCCCTGGAAATGCAATACATGTTGGAAAACAGTCAAGAACGTTTGAAAATATACACATATTACCCCTGCTGCTTGTAGTCCTTGACGACCTGCTCCTTCTTTGTGTCGTTGGTCGCGTTCCCTCCCCTGCAGCCATACCCCATTACGGAGGAGTGCCGCTGCTTGCACTCATCGATGGCATGCTCCTTCTCGTATTGTTATCCGCCTCTCACCCCCTGCAGCTCCACCCCAGACAGCACAAGGTCACAATTTATATTCAGAGCTATTTGAAAAGTTTTGGTCCCAAATTTGTTTTCTCTTTAGTGCCAAAAAAAATATAGATCTCCTCTGCAATTAATTTACATGACATGACGATGGCATCAATTCATATCCATCCATTAGAACATGAACATTTATATTTTGTTCTGCGGAAAAAAAACTGGACATATAAGGGAATATACTAAACCTAAACAGAAAAAACATGGCAATCTCTTTGCATAATGTAGAATGTAAAAAGGCATAGCTCCCAATCAAGCTATAATCTAACCCAGACCTTTGCTACTTCTAGTAATTGTAACTAACGAACTATAACCGAGGTTATATAGTTAGTCTAACTATAACCATTACTATATACTAATCAGGATCAAAATTCTAGAGGTTATTTAGTTAGTCCAAAATATCACATCATGTTTGGTTGAAACAATATGCTAAAATATTCAGTTTGCAAAGCACAATGCTAACATATGGGGGAGAAGGTGGCAGCTCACCTGCAGCAAGGAGCTAGCATCAGAAAAAGTAGGAGTTCATACTTTAGTGTACTATGAACATGTCGCTGCTGCCTTGCACCTTGATGCACCACCGCTGCCCATAGCAGATTAACATCCAGTTGCTTTTGACAAATTGTACATAACAAATTACTTGAATTAATACTTTGTAACTGATCAGCAAGAAGTAGCAACCAAATTCTAATAATGGAGAGCTGGGTCTATGATGTATTACTCCTATTTCATACTAATTGTACCTACTAGGGAGAGCAGAAATGTGTAGCACACAGGGAGAGACCAAACCTGATGCAGAAGGAAAAGAAGGTTAGCAGGAAAGCAAAGGAACTGAACCGAGATAGGACCACCAGGAACTTACCCCAAAATCATGCTTAATCAAGGCTATGCTCCAACTAAAAGCCAGAAATTGCTCCATTGTATCGACACCTGCAATCCTCCTCCATAAATGTTGCAGGCCTGCAGCTGCCCAGCAGGAAACCGTTAGCACTACACATACCATGGTGTAACAGTAGACCTCACAATTTATGTCAATACAACAGATCAAAGCATAAAGTTGGAAATCAAAGAAGGAAGACTCAGGGAAGATACTACCATGGGGACCAAATCGGAGCACCATTCTCCAAAAAATTCACATGGATGCAGTGGTGAAGAGATAGGAGACGAGGCGAGTGAGGCCGGTGACGGCGAATGACCCTAGACAGCGGCGGCGCCTCTGTGACCATGAGGGCCGGCCTGCTCCTTCACCCTTCGGCCTCCTCCCTCTTCCCTATCCCCATCCCATCGCGACGGGCCGCCCACGCTGCTCCTTCACCTCACCACCGGGCTCGGCTAATCGGCGCCCGATTTGGAACCATCCACCACCGACGGCCGCATAGACAAAGAAGAGAAGGAAGGCCAGGTGGAAGGACAGCATGGTGGAGAAGGGAGACGCACGCGGCGGCGAGGCTCCATGGCGGAGGACGTGGTGATGGGAGGAGGAGGCAGAGAGACTGTGGGGATCGAGGGGAATGGGGGCTAGGGTTTGTGCGGCGACTGGTACGAGACTGAGGGGAGGATAGGATTGGCTACGGAACACGCGGAGCGAATTGTCCAAAAATTTCCTGCATGCGGGCATGGATGACCCAGCAAATGAATGCCCGAGACGAGCCGACCCGTCATTTGCTAGTGGAAATGACTGCAAGGTGAAAATCAAATTGGACTGCTGTGAAGATCCAACGGCTCATGCGCGCTAGAAAGCATATCAGACGACCAACGAAGCCCCGATCGGGGGAGCTCCGTGGATGCGAGTTGGCTAGCCTCATTATTGTTTTAAATTGGTGTTAAACCTACTGCATTGCAACTTCTCTATGGTTCATACCCCCCGATACTAGCCATAGATTCATCAAAATAAGCAAACAACACATGAAAAACAGAATCTGTCAAAAACAGAATAGTCTGTAGTAATCTGTATCAAATGTATACTTCTGTAACTCCAAAAATTCTGAAATAAACTGGTTGACATGAGTAATTTGTGTATTAATCATATGCAAAAAGAATCAACCTAAATCACTCTCCAGTAAAAAAAGGCAGCTAATCTCGTGAGCGCTAAAGTTTCTGTTTTTTACAGCAAGATCATAAACACTTCACCCAAGTTTTCCCAAAGGTTCTACTTGGCACAAACACTAACTAAAACATAAAACCACATCTAACCAGAGGCTATATGAATTATTTATTACTAAACAGAAACAAAAAGCAAGAAATAAAAATAAAATTGGGTTGCCTCCATCAAGTGCTTTCATTTAACGCCCCTAGCTAGGTAAGGCAAGAATAGATCTAGGTATTATCATCTTTGGTATGCAATCCATAAGTGGCTATCATAATAGATTCATAAGGTAATTAAATTTTATTTCTAGGAAAGTGTTCCATGCCTTTCCTTAACGGAAATTGGAATCTAATATTTCCTTCTTTCATATCAATAATTGCACCAATCGTTCTAAGAAAAGGTCTACCAAGAATAATAGGACCTGTAGGATTGCAATCTATATCAAGAACAATAAAATCTACGAGCACATAGTTCCTATTTGAAACAATAAGAATGTCATTAATCCTTCCCATAGGTTTCATAATGGTGGAATCCGCAAGATGAAAATTTAAATAACAATCATCAAATTCATGGAAACCTAGCACGCAAATCACACAAAGTTTTTGGAATCGTGGAAACACTAGCACCCAAATCACACAAAGCATAGCATTCGTGATCTTTAATCTTAATTTTAATAGTAGGTTACCACTCATCATAAAGTTTTCTAGGGATAGAAACTTCTAATTCAAGTTTTTCTTCATAAGATTGAGTTAAAGCATCAACGATATGTTTGGTAAAATCTTTATTTTGACTATAAGCATGAGGAGAATTTAACACGGATTGCAACAAGGAAATACAATCTATCAAAGAGCAATTATCATAATTAAATTCCTTGAAATCCAAAATAGTTGGTTCATTGCTATGTAAAGTTTTGACCTCTTCAATCCCACTTTTACCGATTTTTGCATAAAGATCTAAAAACTCCGAATCATTGTTATGCCTTTTAACTAAAGTTAACTCATCTCCAGTCCCACTATTATCAAGATTCATATTGCAAAACAAAGATTTAATAGGAGACACATCAATCACTTTTAGATCTTCATCCTTATTATCATGAAAACTAGAAGAACACGCTTTCATAAAGCAATCTTTTTTAGCACGCATCCTAGTGGTTTTTTCTTTGCACTCATCAATGGAAATTCTCATGGATTTGAGAGAATCATTGATATCATGCTTAGGTGGAATAGATCTAAATTTCAAAGAATCAATATCAAGATAAATTCTATCCACGTTCCGAGCCAACTCATCAATCTTAGGCAATTTTTGTTCAAGCAAAGCATTGAAATTCTTTTCGAAATCATAAATTCTTTAACACTAGTCTCAAAATCAGAGGGCATATTGTTAAAATTTCCATAAGAGTTGTTGTATGAATTACCATAATTATTAGAGGAATTACTAGGAAATGGCCTAGGATTAAAGTTTCCTCTATACGCGGTGTTACCAAAATTGTTTCTACCAACAAAATTCACATCCATAGATTCATTATTATTCTCAATCAAAGTAGACAAAGGCATATCATTAGGACCAGAAGAAACACTCTTATTAGCAAACAACTTCGTAAGTTCATCCATCTTTCCACTCAAGACATTAATCTCTTCTATCGCGTGAACCTTTTTACTAGTAGATCTTTCGGTGTGCCATTGAGAATAATTGACCATAATATTATCTAGGAGTTTAGTAGCTTCTCCTAAAGAGATTTCCATAAAAGTGCCTCCTGCGGCCGAATCTAAAAGATTTCTAGAAGCAAAATTCAATCCAACATAAATTTTTTGTATAATCATCCATAAATTCAAACCATGTGTAGGGCAATTATGTATCATTAATTTCATCCTCTCACAAGCTTGTGCAACATGTTCATGATAAAGTTGCTTAAAATTCATAATATCGTTTCTAAGAGAGATGATCTTAGAGGGAGAAAAGTACTTAGAGATGAAAGCATCTTTGCACTTATTCCATGAATCAATACTATTTTTAGGCAAAGACGAAAACCAAGTTTTAGCATGATCTCTAAGAGAAAACGGAAATAGCTTCAATTTAACATTATCATTATCCACGTCTTTCTTCTTTTGCATATCACACAAATCAACAAAGTTGTTTAGATGGGTAGCGGCATCTTCACTAGGAAGGTTAGAGAATGGATCTTTCATAACAAGATTCAGCAAAGCAGCATTTATTTCACAAGATTCAGCATCGGTAATAGGAGCAATCGGAGTGCTAAGAAAATCATTGTTGTTGGTATTGGAAAAGTCACACAATTTAGTATTGTCTTGAGCCGTCATGACAAACAATCCAACACACAAGCACACAAGAAGCAAGCAAAAAGAGACAAACGGAAAAAGATGCTGAATAAAACGGCAAAGGTGAAGTGGGGGGGAGGAAAACGAGATGCAAATGGCAAATAATGTAATGCGAGGGACAAGAGTTTGTGATAGGTACTTGGTATGTCTTGACTTGTGCGTAGATCTCCCCGGCAACGGTGCCAAAAATGGCTAGTTGCTGGGAGATCAAATCTTGACTTGACTTGGCGTAAGCCTCCCCGGCAACGGCGCCAGAAATCCTTCTTGCTACCTCTTGAGCATGCGTTGGTTTACCCTTGAAGAGGAAAGGGTGATGTAGCAGAGTAGCGTAAGTATTTCCTTCAGTTTTTGAGAACCAAGGTATCAATCGAGTAGGAGGTTACACGCAAGTCGCCTTGTACCTGCACAAACAAATAAGAACCTTGCAACCAACGTGATAAAGGGGTTGTCAATCCCTTCACGACCACTTGCAAAAGTGAGATCTGATAGAGATAATAAGATAAATATTTTTGGTATTTTTATGATATAGATTGGAAAGTAAAGATTGCAAAATAAAATAGATCGGAAACTTATATGATGGAAGATAGACCCGGGGGGCATAGGTTTCACTAGTGGCTTCTCTCAACATAGCAAATTCTATGGTGGGTGAACAAATTACCGTCGAGCAATTGATAGAAAAGCACATAGTTATGAGAATATCTAGGTGTCGGTGTCAAAACCGGCGGATCTCGGGTAGGGGGTCCCGAACTGTGCGTCTAGGCGGATGGTAACAGGAGACAAGGGACACGATGTTTTTACCCAGGTTCGGGACCTCTCGATGGAGGTAATACCCTACTCCTGCTTGATTAATATTGATGATATGGGTAGTACAAGATTAGATCTACCATGAGATCAAGGAGGCTAAACCCTAGAAGCTAGCATATGGTATGATTGTTGTTCGTCCTACGGACTAAAACCCTCCGGTTTATATAGACACCGGATAGGTTAGGGTTACACAGAGTCGGTTACAATGGTAGGAGATCTACATATCCGTATCACCAAGCTTGCCTTCCACACCAAGGAAAGTCCCATCCGGACACGGGACGAAGTCTTCAATCTTGTATCTTCATAGTCTTGGAGTCCGCCGTGATGATAGTTCGCTATCCAGACACCCCTAGTCCAGACTCCTCAAGAGTAGCCCTGAACCAGGCTTCAATGACGACGAGTCCGGCGTGCATATTGTCTTCGGCATTGCAAGGCGGGTTCCTCCTCCGAATACTTCATAGAAGGTTTTGAACACCAGGATAGTGTCCGGCTCCGCAAAACAAGTTCCACATGCCACCGTATAGAGAATAATTTTTGCACAGATCTGCTGACGTACTCCGCGGCGTGACATCACACCACGGCCAGGCCTTTATACGAATCGTTTTTTGCCGTTCCACCTTAGCGCGTTTAGCGAGGCGGTTTCGTTGGCACGTCTTATCAAAGCATAGATCGTGCCCCCTTATTTCGGGATTCGCATCAATACGGATGTGGGTAACCCATCCGCGCCATTGATTACTGCGCTTGGGAGATAAGCGAGTTTTACCAGGCTAGTGGGGGATGCATAACATCGTCCATCCATATAAGGGGGTAAGGATCCACCTTTTCACCTAACCAGGCTAGTGGGGGATGCATAACATCGTCCATCCATATAAGGGGGTAAGGATCCACCTTTTCACCTACGCCTTCTTCCTCCTTTACTCATCCATTTCCGCGCACTCGAGCTCCAGCACCCAAGTCCGCACATCCCACCTCAACCTTCTCCAACCATGTCAGGAGCGGGAGGCAGGTGGATGGCCTCCTCCGTCACGGAGGGGCACATCACAAGACTGCGGGAGGCCGGATATTTGTCCGGCGACATCGCGCACAGGCTGCCCAACGCGGGGCAGCTCATTCCAACCCCCAGGCCCCATGAGAGGGTGGTGTTTCTCCCCCACTTCCTCCACGGACTAGGTTTTCCACTTCACCAATTTGTCCGGGGGCTCATGTTCTATTACGGCCTGGACTTCCACGACCTGGCCCCGAATTTCATCCTCAACATCTCGGCGTTCATCGTCGTGTGCGAGGCCTTCCTCTGCATCCAGCCCCACTTCGGCTTATGGTTGAAGATCTTCAACGTCCGGCTGAAGGTAGTGGGCGGCCGTCAAGCGGAGTGCGGAGGCGCCATGGTTGGCAAGATGGCCAAAGTCCTGTGGCTCGAGGGCACCTTTGTGGAGACAATAAAGGGGTGGCAATCGGGGTGGTTCTACATCACCGAGCCACGCGACCCCAAATGGGTGGCGGCCCCCGAATTCAGATCTGGCTTCCCCACACGGCTCTCATCATGGAAAGAGACGGGCCTGACGTGGGGGAATTCGGACGAGACATCCGGACTCCAAACATGTGTCCGAAACCTGGTGGACAAGAACCTCAGGCTTGTCAACGAAATCCAGGTGATGCTCATCCGCCGGATTCTCCCATGCCAACAACGGGCCTTTAAATTGTGGGAGTTTGATCCGGCACAGCACTCGACTCTAAAAAGGCTGTTCGACACTACGTACGAAGATGCCTGGAAGGTGCTGTTCAAGGGCGCCGAGGCTCCCTCATCCGCTACAGAACATCACGGATACAACTCGCAACGTCAAGCCGGTGAGGTAAGTTATTTTACCCTTTACGGGACTCTTTTTTCATAGATTGACTCTATGTGGGATCTAAAACTCCCTAATCTTTGACAGGACTGGTTGAAGACGTCCGGACAGATTAACTGTCCGGCTCCTTTGCCGAAGACCAGCGGACGCCTGATTGACGGGCTGCTGGCTCCGGTACCCATGTGGTGCCGGAGAAGAAGGCCAAGAAGGAGGCCACGGAACTCAAGGAGCTCCCGGTGCAGTCTTGTCGATTCTCAAGCGAATCTTCTCCGAGGACGAGGAGGAGGAAAGAAGCCTCTCCCCGGCCGGGGAGGAGAGGAAAAGGAAGGCCGCCCCAACTGGGGAGGCCGGAGGGTCCAAGAAGTGAAGAAACCTTCCTCCGGACTTCTCCACCAACGTCGACAACGACGAGGAGGCTTGGCCAACAAGGGCCAAGCCCCTGGCGAGATCGTAAGTGTCCGGATACCCATGGCTTATTTATTATTGCAGAGTGTTCTCTAATGTCGAACAATCGTGCAGCCCACCCAAGGGCGAGTTCGCCGCTTCATCGAGCAGGTCCCTGGGTTCGTTGGAAATGGAGAGTACTTCGCTTCCGACGCCTCCTCGCCTCACGCTGCGGACGACGCCGAGGTGGTGCCCCAAGGGGGGCCTGGTCAAGAGGAGGTGGCGCAGGAGGCGCCACAAGGCAACCTCCTGCACTCCAGCGCGTGGGGGCAAGACCCCAGGGCTCTAAGCCCGACCCTTGTCCGACTCCATGCCGGAACTTTCAGCGTTCCGAGTCCGCAAGCGGTCCTTCAGAAGAAGGGTAAGACGCCGATGTCTTCTATCCAACCGGAGGCACCGGATAGCTTACTGGAGGCGCTTAACAGCACCTCCATCGAGGAGGAGCACCGCACTGTTATGAGTGCGGTGATCCGGATAGTTCAGTCCGCCAAGAGCGGGCTGACCGAAGCCTATACCAGCCTTCTAACAGGCTTTGAGGTAAGTTTAGAATATGTAAAAATATTACTGCATAGACAGTAGCCCGTGATGCTTAGTTTGGTGTTCGGAAAGAAAAGCCGGACTAAGGATCTAAAAAGATATACGCAGGAGTCTAACATAAGTATGTCAATATGGGAATGCAGGTTGCGCTGCTGACCTCTGCCGCACTGACTGCGGAGGTCAATGCATTGAAGCAGAACCTCGAGCAGTCCGAGAACGAGCTCGGCCAAGCCAAGAAGCAGCTCGAGGACAAGGAAGGTAAGTAGTCCCTTATTAAAGAAATACCTTATAGAAAGGTTTCGGTTGCAAAAAATAACAGGAATAACATGGGTACTGCAGGGGCCACGAACGAGGTGGCGACCCTGAAGGAACCGGTGTCCTTGGCCGAAAACAAAGCGGCTGTGGAACGCACCGAGCGAGAAAAGGGGGAGGCGCAGCTGGCGGAGATGCAGCAAGAGCTCCAGGCTCTCGTTGGAAAACACGAGGGTTTGGAGCGTGACTCGAAGACCCGAGAGTCCGAGCTTGCCTCGGCTCTTGAGAGTGCCAAAGCTGCTAAGGCCGAGGCCCAAAAAGCCCTCCAAGAAATTGAATCATTAAAGAAGATAGCGGCGGGTAAGGCATTCTTTATGCAAAGGAAGCATGTGAAAGTGAATTACCTATTACTTACCCAGATTCGGAGCTCTCCAGGAGCATTCGCAGATTTGCCCCGAAGTGTGTCTGATGCTGCCCCATTCTACCGCGCCAAGGAGGGGAGCTCGACGGAGAAGGTGTTCTGGTCTCAGCTGAGGCTGAACGTCCGGTGCCCCTGAGCGACCAGCTGAAGCAGCTGGTCGAGCTCCACAAGGTCATCGAACAGGCCATGAAGGGCCTCATAGTTCGGCTGTGGCCATTAGAAGCCATGCCTGGGAGCTACTTTGGGCTAGTGCGGCAGCTGGTGGACGCCTGTCCCAGGATTGACGTCATCAAGCGCTCCGTCTGCATTGAAGGTGTCCTTCGGGCCCTTGCCCGTGCTAAAGTGCACTGGGGCAAGCTGGATGCGGAGAAGCTTGTGACGGACGGGCCACCGAAGGGCAAGGAGCATCGCACACCTAAAATGTACTATGAGGGCCTCCTGAAGGGTGCCCGCCGAATAGCGGATGAGTGCTCCAAAGATGTAATTTTTGTATAGACTCGCATTTGTTATCCTGTATGCTGAAAACTTCTTGATATGCGCTAAGCAACGCTTGTTAATTTAAAATATTACCTTCTGTGCGGCCGTTTATCAAATTTGAGAGATGGCAAGTCGTTGGCTTCAGCCCCCATGCCACGAGTGCTGGGGTGTTCGGGATAAACTTGAGCACTCTTGTTCCCATTATTGGGTCCATCTAGGGAGGCGCTCAACGCAACGAACAAGGCAACCGGACTTATAATGCTTGAACACTCTCACTTAGCCATAGAATTCTATAATTTTAAATTTCGGCGAAGCCCCTAGTATTCGGAAGACCGAGTTCGGGCGCTATCCACGCCTTTGGCGGACAATTCCGGTTCCTCGCTCTAAGCGGCATAAGTCTTTAGGGACCCGAAAAACCTCTCGAACAACGATCGCTCTCGCCTATCATGACGGTCAGTTTTAGCTTTCTCCACTGAGGTGCTCGACCCAGCTCAACTGGAGCACAATCGCAGTGGTTCTCCCGATGCTACCTTAGCCGATATAACGGAACGTAAGGTACCAAAACACGGCAGCTGGGCAAACCCAACTATTGAGCCAAGACATGATTCGTTGCCGATTCATATTATGCTATAAGTTCGGGGTGCCGCACTTGTGAAAGTGTTTGGACTTATCACACCATAATTTTGGGGTACTTAAGCCCCTGGTGTATTGGCCGTACCAAAGTGTACGGGTGCGTAATGTCATGAAATGAACATATATATAGATAAAGAAAAGAGTGCAATAATAGGCAAAAGCTATGTATTGTGTATTCAAAAAGGTACTGCAATGAAAGCAGAACGATACAAATAGTGCGATAAGCAAGGGATGGGACTATCTAACATGTCCCCCTCCAGGGGTAAGCTGCGGGATGGTATGTAAAACATGTATAATGCTCGAAATAGAGACCACCTGAACACTCGACGTGGCTTTCTGCTTCCCTAGCTGTTGCATCGTGAGATCGGCGATTCTAGTGCCGGACATGACTTCTGGAAAACGGAGTCCTGAAAGTAAGAAAAAGGAAGAAAAGAAAAAAAAGAAAAAGAATGACACAATCGGGAGCCCTTGGTGCGGTTGAGCCGCAATCCGGGCATGCCATGGTCGTGCCCCTCCCCTTATGCCCATGGTATCTCTAGAGCGTAGTTATGTATGCGTAGTACTGGCTTCGCAATTTTGCGAGGGCTGGGGTTGGGGCCGGATTGCTACGCGTGCTTGAATCGTGCCAGGCGGTCTTGCTGTAGGTTACTCCGGGCGCGCTTGACCGTGTCAGGACGCTTAGTGGCCGGACTCGAGAATTGCTGTGAGAGGCTGCTTTGCGCCTCCGCCGCGAGGGCCGCCGTGTGCTCCTCCGTTCGGAGAGAGCGTTCGGTGTTTCCATTGACCGTGATTACTCCTTGAGGGCCTGGCATCTTGAGCTTGAGGTATGCGTAGTGCGGCACCGCATTGAACTTTGCAAATGCGGTTCGTCCGAGCAGTGCATGTTAGCCGCTGCGGAACGGGACGATGTCGAAGATTAACTCTTCGCTTCGGAAGTTATCCGGGGATCCGAAGACCACTTCGAGTGTAACTGAGCCTGTACAATTGGCCTCTACACCCGGTATGACGCCTTTAAAGGTCGTCTTTGTAGATTTAATTCTTGAGGGGTCTATGCCCATTTTGTGCACTGTATCCTGATAAAGCAGGTTCAGGCTGCAACCCCCGTCCATCAGGACTCTGGTGAGGTGAAATCCGTCGATAATTGGGTCAAGAACCAATGCGGCGAAACCGCCGTGGCGGATGCTAGCGGGGTGGTCCCTTCGATCGGAGTTAATCGGGCAGGAAGACCATGGGTTGAACTTCGGGGCGACTGGCTCCATCGCGTATATGTCCCTTAGCGCACGCTTCCGCTCCCTTTTGGGTATATGGGTTGCGTATATCATGTTCACCGTCCGCACTTGTGTGGGAAAGACCTTCTATCCTCTATTGTTCGGCGGCCGGGGCTCTTCCTCGTCATCGCTATGCAGCCCCTTGTCATTGAGTTCGGCACTTAACTTGCCTGCTTGCTTGAACACCCAACAATCCCTGTTGGTGTGATTGGCTGGTTTTAGGGGTGCCATGTATCCGCACAAGCGATCGAGTATTCGGTCCAAGTTGGACGGGCCCGGTATTTCTTTTGAATGGCTTCTTCCATCGACCAGGTTTAGAGCCTCGAATCCGGTATTGACGGCCGTATCTTCATATTATCGCCAAGCACGCGGCACTTGTTCTTGTTGCGACGCGACCTGCCATTGCTGTCCTTGGTATCCGAATTATCAAGCTGTTTGGCCAAGTTGCTGCTTCGAGCTAGCCAGCTGTCCTCTCCTGCACAAAAGCGGGTCATGATTGTTGTGAGGGCTGCCATGGATTTCGGCTTTTCCTGTCCTAGGTGCCGGGCAAGCCACTCGTCGCGGATGTTATGTTTGAAGGCTGCAAGGGCCTCTGCATCCGGACAGTCAACGATTTGATTTTTTTTTGTTAGGAACCGTGTCCAGAATTGTCTGCCCGATTCTTCTGGCTGCTGAATTATGTGGCTAAGGTCATCGGCGTCTAGTGGTCGCACATATGTGCCCTGGAAGTTATCAAGGAATGCGGCTTCCAGGTCCTCCCAACAACCAATTGATTCTGCTGGCAAGCTATTGAGCCAATGCCGAGCTGGTCCTTTAAGCTTGAGTGGGAGGTATTTGATGGCATGTAGATCATCACCGCGGGCCATGTGGATATGGAGGAGATAGTCCTTGATCCAGACCGCAGGATCTGTGGTACCATCGTATGATTCGATGTTTACGGGTTTGAAGACCTCGGGGATTTGATGATCCATTACTTCATCTGTGAAGCGTAGTGGGTGTGCGGCGCCTCTGTATTAGGCTATATCACGACGTAGCTCAGATGAGCTTTGTCTACTGTGTTCGGCCCGGCCAGGTTTGCTGTATCCGGCGCGACGGTAATCATCCAGCGTCTTTGGGCGCCCACGCGATCCGTAGATTGATCTTGTATGTTTTGCCTTATCCTCCAATATATCTCGCAAGTCCAGTGCGTTTTCCCATGCCTTGGTACTTTTTGAGCGGCGTCGGGGTGTGGCTTGAGCGGAGGGCCGAGAGGCTTCTCTATCGCGGCCATGGGGTGGCCGGTCTGCCATGTCGTGCGCTGGTGACTTGGGTGCTTCCTTCTCTGATCGAGGAAACGGCCTGCGTTTGGGGTAGCTTTTGGAGGGGCGTTCGAGTTCATACTCTTCAGCTGCAAGGACTTCAGTCCATCTATCAGCTAGCAGGTCTTGGTCAGCTCTAAGTTGTTGCTGCTTTTTCTTGAGGCTGCTTGCCGTGGCTATAAGCCTGCGTTTGAAACGCTCCTGTTCGGCGGGATCCTCAGGCACGACAAATTCGTCGTCGTCGAGCCTTGCCTCATCTTCGGAGGGAGGCGCATAATTGTCGTCCTCGACCTCTCTTTCTGCCGCACTGTTGTGCGTACTTGCTTCTCCCTCCTCCTGCATTGAGTCCTGCTGGAGGGGGTTGTCTTCGGCACTGTCCGGGGTGTTATTATCTCCGTGCGGAATCACCGCTTTATTGTGGCGGATTTAGAGCGGCGCCACGACGCCGGCGCGCCGTTGCTTCTTGGAGGGTCATCCTCCGTTGTTCCATCGCCGTTCCGTCTTTTGGGATGTCCACCATGTATATGTCATATCACGAGGTGACCTTCCCTGCCCTCGTAGGCGCTGGGTCTTGGTCGCCTCCGCATCGCCGTCCATACCGTCGATGTCTTGAAGCCAAGTCGAGCATGTCGGTTAAATCATCGACAGTGGCTACAAAGTGGGTGGTGGGTGGGCGTTGAATTTCTTCGTCGTCCGTATCCCAACCTTCCTGTCCGTAGTCCGGCCAGGGCTCTCCGGATAAAGAGAGAGACTTTAGTGAATTCAGGATGTCGCCAAAGCGCGAGTGCAGAAAGATGTCCGCGGCAGTGAACTCCATGACCGGCGCCCGATCGGATTTCATTGGCTGGGGCGCAGAGGGTTCGGAGTCCAGAGAGGAGTCCGGCACCTGGGAGTCACGGTCTTCGCAAAGGACAGGGATTGTGTTTGGCTTAATCGCCGTAGAGATTGTAGCCCCCGAGGCGGTGTCCAACCACTCGTCCTCGATCGGGGAATCCGGCTCCGGATTAAGGGTCGGAGCGGATGTTGGTGCAGCCTCCAGGGCACTATTCGGTTGCAGAGCTAGATCATGCCCATCGAGACAGTGCGGCATGCTTGGCTGCGGCTCGAATCCGTCGAAGATCAAGTCTCCGCGGATATCGGCCGTATAGTTCAAACTTCCAAATCTGACCTGATGGCCAGGGGCGTAGCTTTCGATCTGCTCCAGATGGCTGCTTAATTGGCCCGCAGATGCAAAAGCCGCCGAATACGAAGATCTGTCCGGGGAGAAAAGTCTCACCCTGGACCGCGTCGTTGTTGATGATCGAAGGAGCCATCGGGCCTATCGGTGACGACACAGAGGAACTCTTAATGAAAGCACCAATGTCGGTGTCAAAACCGGCGGATCTCGGGTACGGGGTCCCGAACTGTGCGTCTATGCGGATGGTAACAGGAGACAAGGGACACTATGTTTTTACCCAGGTTTGGGCCCTCTCGATGGAGGTAATACCCTACTCCTGCTTGATTAATATTGATGATATGGGTAGTACAAGAGTAGATCTACCACGAGATCAAGGAGGCTAAACCCTAGAAGCTAGCCTATGGTATGATTGTTGTTCGTCCTATGGACTAAAACCCTCCGGTTTATATAGACACCGGATAGGTTAGGGTTACACAGAGTCGGTTACAATGGTAGGAGATCTACATATCCGTATCGCCAAGCTTGCCTTCCACGCCAAGGAAAGTCCCATCCGGACACGGGACGAAGTCTTCAATCTTGTATATTCATAGTCTTGGAGTCCGGCCGTGATGATAGTTCGGCTATCCGGACACCCCCTAGTCCAGGACTCCCTCACTAGGCATGATAATGTATATAGACATCACGTCCGCGACAAGTAGACCATAACGATTCTACATCTACTACTATTACTCCACACATCGACCGCTATCCAGCATGCATCTAGAGTATTAAGTTCATAAGAACAGAGTAACACATTAGGCAAGATGACATGATGTAGAGGGATAAACTCAAGCAATATGATATAACCCCCACTACTGGAATCAGCTTCTTTGCCGTCCGGCAAAGGCAAGGATCACGGACGGCAAACGTCTTTGGCGTCCGCCAGCAGACGGCAAACTGTCCGTCTGAACACGAGCCAGCAAAGGCCTTCTTTGCCGTACGCTTCCTGGAAACGGACGGCAAAGGATTTTATTGTCTGCCGTCCGAGGCCAGCAGACGACAAAGACAACGGACGGCAGTGCGGTGGCGTGAGTGCCGTTAGGGAGTTAACGGCGATCTTTGCCATCTGCCAGCGGATGGCAAAGAGTCAAAGCTCTTTGTCGTCCGCTGACAGACGACAAAGAGCTCAGCTAGGCATTACTGGGAAGCTGCCATGTGGCCAGCTATGCCGTCCGCTGGCAGACGGCAAAGTGATTTGAATCTTTGCCGTCTGCTGGCAGACGGCAAAGTGACCAAATAGGCAGCCAGTGTTCCCAGGTTGTACAGGTAGCTGCCACGTGTCCTCTTTGTCGTCTGCTAGCAGACGGCAAACAGGCTACATATCCCCTGTTTCTATTGGAATCCATTTAATTTCACAGGAATTCACACACAGATATACATATATGTTTTTTTTCACATGCACAACAGACATATGATGTAATAGCTCCATCCATGACAACATACATACATAATAGGAAACAGAGTTCCATCCATACATATTACAGTAACATCACAATGTTCATCCAACACATTGTTCCATGCATGCATCCATATAACAAAGTTCCACATTTTTATCGATACAAACAAAAAAAAGAAAAGGGAAACAAGCACTCCATCCTTGCAAGCTTCCATATAGTGAATTAAATCTGCAAAATGGTAAACAAGAAAGTTAGAAGAAGAAGACTAGAATCAGAAGAAGAAGAAGAAAATGAAGAAGAAGAAGACGAAGTAAGCATACTTAGGTAAAATGGAGCTAACCTAGCTAATTGTGACATTTTTGAGTGAACTGAGCATATTATGCCATTTTTTGTATAACTTAGAGCTAACTTCATTTTGGAGAAGAAGAAGAAAACTAGAAGAAGAAGAAGAAGAAGAAGAAGAAGAAGAAAACTAGAAGAAGAAGAAGAAGAAGAAGAAGAAGAAGAAGTTCAAGAAGAAGACGAAGACTAGAAGAAGAACTTCTTCCTCTTTTCTTCTTCTTCTTTTTCTTCTTCTTCTACCAGATTCCAGTAGCGCCTTGCAATAAACCCCATATTTTTATCCTTGATGGCAACAATACAATACGTGCCTTGCTGCCCTCTTTGTCCTTTGGGAAAGGACACATAAGATTGAACCCAAAGCTAAGCACTTCTCCCATTGCAAGAAAGATCAATCTAGTAGGCCAAACCAAACTGATAATTCGAAGAGACTTGCAAAGATATCAAATCATACATATAAGAATTCAGAGAAGAACCCAATATTGTTCATAGATAATCTTGATCATAAACCCACAATTCATCGGATATCGACAAACACACCGCAAAAAGAATTATATCGGATAGATCTCCAAGATAATCGAGGAGAACTTTGTATTGAGATCAAAAGAGAGAGAATAAGCCATCTAGCTAATAACTATGGACCCGAAGGTCTGTGGTAAACTACTCACACATCATCAGAGAGGCTATGGTGTTGATGTAGAAGCCTTACATGATCGATTCCCCCAAATGGTGACGCGGAAAAACCCCAAGATGGGATCTCACGGGTACAGAAGGTTGCGGCGGTGGAAATAGGGTTTCGTGGTGCTCTCGGATGTTTTCAGGGTATATGAGTATATATAGGAGAAACAAGTATGTCGGTGGAGCCACGAGGGGCCCACAAGGGTGGGGGCACGCCTACCCCCCTGGGCGCGCCCCTACCTCATGGCTGCCTCTTTGCTTCCTTGACATCCACTCCAAGTCTCCTGGATTGCGTTATTTCCAAAAATAACTCTCCCGAAGGTTTCATTCCGTTTGGATTCCGTTAGATATTCGTTTTCTGCGAAACACTGAAATAGGCAAAATATAGCAATTTGCACTGGGCCTTTGGCTAGTAGGTTAGTCCCAAAAATAATATAAAAGTGCATAATAAAGCCCATTGAACATCCAAAACAGACAATATGATAGCATGGAACAATCAAAAATTATAGATACGTTGGAGACGTATCACAATCCAGATTGGTTTTGAGCCGCAGTTGCATAGAAACATAGAGGCCTATATGTATGATATTTTGGTCAAGACCAAGGATAATGCCACCCTTCTTCAAGATTTGGAGGAGACATTTGCTAATCTACGCAGGATCAATCTCAAGATTAACCCCGGGAAGTGTGTGTTTGGGGTTCCCTCCGGCAAGTTGCTTGGGTTATTTGTATCCCATCGCGGGATTGAAGCCAACCCCGGCAAGATCAAAGCCATTGAGCAGATCCAAGCACCAAGGACAGTTAAGGATGTGAGGCGCCTGACGGGGTGTGTTGCCGCGCTAATCAAATTCATCTCCATGTCTTCCGAGCGCGCCCTGCCGTTCTTCAAAATTTTGAAGACGGCCGGCCCTATGAAGAGGACCCTAGAAGCAGATGCAGCTTTACAAGAATTGAAGGCCTACTTGTCCCCTGTGCCTACTTTGGTTGCTCCAAAACCCTAGTGTGGGGACCTCGACTCATCAGTCGAGATCACCGAATGCACGTGTACAGCGATCCCAGAGATCAATGCGCACTGAACATGCAGAAGCTGAATAACAAGAGTCTTACATCCATACTTACCGTCTTACACAAATTATGACCATTATGGTCAAGTCTTACATAGATAAGGCCTCAGGGGCTGAACATCAAATAAACTCAAGCAGCGGAAATCTTCGTTGATAGATAGAACCCATGCCATCTGCCTTAACCCTATAGGCATTCAGACTGTGGGAAAGTGTCCCAATTCGCATATTTGTCTCCAAAGAACTCTTCTTCAAATTCCTGCTCTTCCATGCCTGGCCAATTAAATAACCAGTGGCAAGCCAATGAGTACTTTGAATGTACTCGCAAGCAACCCATGTTTTGGTTCAAGATACAACAATGCATGATATAGGTAAATTTTGGAGAAAGCTAATTTTATTATGCTACGACATGTTTAACAACTGGTAAAACATGCATCATATGAATTCAAGTAACCATAGGGACTGGTTACAGATGTCAACATAGATGGAGTGGGCATCAACCCAACTCAATCATGTCAAGCCCTTTGACTTGACCCAAGTAGTTCTTCCCACTTATCCAAACACACCACTGGTTTGTAAACATGTGGATGTAGCCCAAGAGCGGTTACCCAACTGTCCTTGACCGTGGACACGGCTATTCGAATAGTTTTACACTCTGTAGAGGTTGCACACTTTACCCACAAGATCCGGGGAACTTCAATGTCAGCCACGACCCACGGTACCTTAAGTAGCGGGGTAAGCACCCAAACATTATCTTTCCCTTGACAACAATAACAAACAGTCCACTCATTGGCACTTTTCCTCACGATGTACATCATGCGAGTCTCACTCGAGATCGTACCATCCGAGAGCGGACGCAACGGTGTGCCCGGTGTTTGTAAAAACAACCATAGTCGCCCTACATGGCACGACTCCGTATCGAGAGAGTATGTCATACCCTCTCGCCGCTAGTAATGCAGGCTCCCTGCTAGTATTGACGAAAGTAATCAACAAAGCCCCGTCCCATAAGGGGTATTGTGGTTGTACATGTAAGGTTGGAATAACGGTCGTAACTTAAACCAATCCATTTTTGAAAACGCACTCACACAACTTGCTCCGGTACACCACTTCTTTGTCAAGTGGTTACCTAGCGCATCATCTCCCTCGGGCATTAGTGGCACCCAACGGGGTTTTTGAAAAGTCTTTGGAAATACTTTTGTCTCCTTCACCATGCATATACCCGTCCCATTTGTGTAGCATCTACTTTAGCATCCTATCTACTCCCACCGGCATAACCCTCATAGGAAGGTAGGGTCATGCATAATGCAAGTATCAAGAAGGTGGAAACGAAGGCAACCCACCGAAGTGGCTACCATCTCATCATGATTCCGATGCAACAACAATAAAGTGCTATATGACATGCATAAAAAGGGGTTTCATAGACATGGTCAAAGGGCTGCTTGCCTGGCTCAGCAAAGTCTTATGGTCTTCCAAGTCTTCTGGTCCAACTCCTTCGTCAGCAACACAATCTATCATCATGAAATAATAACGAGAATAATAAGTAGATAGTAAAACAGAAAAACGAAAGTGCTCAGAATTTTTTTAACTTATTTTTGATAAATACTAGGTTGAAAACTAAGAAGGGTAAAATTCTTAGTTTTGGATTTGGAGCTAAAGGAACAGAGCAATGGATTTTCAAACAGGGATTTAATTGCTTGATTTTTTATTTAAATTTGAACAGACGGAAAAGTTGGTTGGACATGTATGAAAGTGACATCATTAAATAGGTGGGATTTTTAGAAAATTGGTGTTTGAATTATTTTATTTGGAAAAATAATGGGGGTTGAGGAGTTTTTGGAACAGTTACAGAAAAGAAAAAGAAAAACTAGCACTGTGCCACTAGGTCGGAAAGCCACACTGCAGCAGGGCCAGGGGGAATCCAGCCCGCGTGAGACTGCCACGTCGAAGGCGTAAAGGCAAAATACGCCTTCAGCCGACGGGCGAACCGGTACGCTCGCGCGTGCGGTTTTAAACCTGACGGGTGGGACCCTGCCGTCAGGTTGTGTGGCTGACAGACGAGCCCCACGGCCGTCGTTGTCTACCTCTGGCCAGAGGGCGCGGCGAGCTCACCGACGTCGCTATGGTTGACGGCGAGGCGATCTGAGGGCACCGACGTGCTCAGGACGGATTCGCCGTTCGGGTGGAGGTGGAGTTGGCCGCCAGGATGCAGGGGTTCGCCGGCGACGAGGAAGCCGGTGGAAGCTTTTCGAGAGGTCCTTCCTCCGGCCGATTCCGGCTGCAATAGAGAGGGGCAACAGAGGGGAAATGGTCAGCGAGGTGAGATGGTTCCAGATCGAGAGAGAGCGGGGGCAGAGGAGGCCTGTACCACGAGATCGACGGTGACCCGAGGCGGCGGAGCTCGAGCTCGATCTCGAGCTCGAGGCCCTCTGGAGACGAAGAGGAGGTGTAGGGGGTCAATTTGGAGTTGGAGGGGGCGACTGGTGAAGAGAGTGGAGCTTGGGTTCACCTTAAATAAGCTGGCCGAGGCTCGCCATGGATGTAGCCCACGGGTGCCCGCGGCGATGGCTCCCGTGGCCATGGGAGAGAGCAGGGGAGGCTATGCGGTGTTTGTGGGGGTGGCGTAGGGTGCTGGGAAGGGGGAGAAGGAGCAGAACGAGCTCAAGGCGGGGCCCGTGATCGAGCAGAGAGTGGCGGAGCTGGGCGGCATTCTGCTTACGCGGGGGCGGACATGGGAGAGAGAGGGAGGAGGGAGCCGACCAGCTTCCGTGTTGCAGACGTTAGGTGTCTCGTCGGGCGCGCTGGGGAGGCCCGAGGTGGCCGGTGGTGCTTGGCAGAGGGTGGCTACAGTGTCGGGCCGCACTATTGCGCGCTTTGGAGTGTGCAAATGGCCTCCATGGCATTGTTTAAGGGAGCAAGGCGTGCCCACTCGTGCCTGGTGAAGCTAGGGAGGAGTAAACAATGTGGGGAGGGGCTTCGGATGCTCTGGAGAGCCATTGGAGTGAGGAGGGAGGTGAGGAAGAGAGAGGAGCTGCTTTCCAGGGAGGTAAATGGGGGTGTTTTACCCCTCAATCATTGAGCAATGGCTAGGGGAGAGTTACTGGAGGTAGAAGAGGACTAGGAGGGGCTGTGGTAAATTTTTTAGCCCATGGAGATTAGTGGAAGAGGTCAGGATGATGCTTTTGGAAAAAAGGCAGAAGGTGTTTGTTGTTGGTTTGGGAAAGAAAATGAATTCCACTTTCCATGAGACTTAACAGGATGGAATGGCACATAGAAATAGGGTGATTTACCAAAATTGAGTTCACTTGGGAAAAGTTGCTAGTGCAACTTTTGTAAACCCTAGAAATCAACAGAGTTTTCCAAGATCTAGTCATGCAAAAATATTCTCCTTGATGCACCACTTGGTGTAGTGTCATCATTTGGGTTTGTGAGAGTGTCCACAAAGTTTGGGGTCATTTGGAAGAAGTTGGCAATGTAAAGTTGTTCAAACTTGAATCTGGACAGGGGCACTTTTTTGATCCAAAAATATTTGTATCGAGTTGAAATTTTGTAAGATCATCATATTATGCATATGTGACTTGCTAGAATTTTCTTGGATTTATTTGAAAATATTTCTTATAGAAATATATCAAATATTTGAATTAGGCAGAAATGGCTTTGGAGGGTTTTGTCCAATATTTTGAACATGATCATGTGTTGAAACTCTTATATATGGACAATATATGTCTTATGAGTTTCCCTAAATTTTCTCAAATATTTTTGAAATAGTTAAATAATTTTAACCTATTAATGACCATTTCTGGCCCTAAGAAAAAGCCTTTAAATAAAATAGGAACATAACATTAAAATTATATTTTTGTGGTTTATGGGAGTCCTATACCTATTAGGAGTCAAATATACTCTTTGAAAGATTTTTCATACCCCAAATCAAGTACTTGTAGTGCAAACCTCAATTGAGGGCTTTTTGGAAAACTAAATTTAGAAAATACTATTTGGCCAAATTATTTTTGTAAGAAAATACTATATTGCACTATACACAAGGCATGATCTTTTGGAAGAATTTTGGGGAAAGAAGATGAAGTATAGAAGGTGGAGTTGTGTTGACTTTAAAGAGAACTTGAAAATCACAGAGAGAAAGCCAACTCAAATAAAAAGCCAAATAATGCAAAAGTTTTTGTTGGTCAAATTTTCATGCTTTATTAATGCAAATGACATGTTACAAAATGCAGTGTGTTATAGACCTACCCCCCTTACAAGAATCTCATCCCCGAGATTCCTAAACTAGGATTTGAAGAGATCTGGAAACTCGGATCTAAGGTAGTCTTCATGCTCCCAGGTTGCTTCTGCCTCGGTGTGGTCGCTCCACTGGACCTTGAAGTACTTGATGGTGCGGCTTCGGGACGGCCTCACCCAGTATGCAAACTGGTCTCTCATGATAATTGAGGTATGGCTGAAGGTCGATGGCCTGATGGTCGATGTCCTTATAGAGGTGAGGCTTGTCGAGTACTTGGAGACACTTCCGGAGTTGGGACACGTGGAACATGTTGTGCACATCGTGGTAGCTCTAACTAGTATGCAACTTCTCCTCATCGGTCAATGATCTCGAAGGGACTGATGTACCTAGGCGCGAGCTTTCCCTTAACATGGAAACACTTAGTTCCCTTAAGAGGAGTTACTCGCAGGTACACATGGTCTCCCACACGAAAACTCATGTCCCGGCTACGTGAATCGGTGTAGCTTTTCTGTCTTGAATTGGCAGTCTTCAAACGCTCTCTGACAAGTTGGACAAGCTCTTTTGCTTCACGGAGGATATCGGGCCCAAAGAATAGTCCTTCTCCGGTCTCAGACCAATTGAGGGGAGTGCGGCACTTCCGTCCATATAGCACCTCAAATGGTGCCATCTGAAGACTGGACTGGTAGCTGTTGTTGTAGGAGAAATCGGCGAATGATAGGCAATCTTCCCACTTGGCTCCATATGCTAGCACACATGCACGAAGCATGTCTTCGAGTATCTGGTTCACTCGTTCTGTCTGCCCTCCGGTCTGGGGGTTGAAGGCGGTACTGAACGATAGCTTGGTCCCTAAGGCTTCTTGGAACTTTTTCCAGAACCTTGAAGTAAACTAGGTATCTCGGTCAGACACAACCTCCTTCGGAACCCCATGGAGGCTCAGGATTTAGTTGATGTAGAGGTTGGCTAGCTAGTTCCTCTTGTAGGTCGTCTTGACGGGAATGAAGTGGGCAACCTTGGTCAAATGGTCAGCAATGACCCATATGGAGTCATGTCCCTTGCTTGACCTGGGTAATCCGGTGATGAAGTCCATCCCGACCTTGTCCCACTTCCATTCAGGCACCTTGAGAGGTTGTAACAATCCAGCGGGTCGCTGATGTTCAGCTTTGACTCTCTGGCATATGTCACACTTAGCGACGAAAGTGGCTATCTCTCTTTTCATGCCATGCTACCAGAATCTTTCCTTCAGGTCTTGATACATCTTGGTTCTCCGGGTGGATGGAATACGGGGTGTCATGAGCTTCTTGCAAGATCAAGTTCTTGAGCTCAATCTGGTTGGGTACGCAAATGTGATTCCCAAACCACACAATTCCTTGCTCATCCTCTGAGAATCCTGGGGCCTTGCATGTCTTGATCTTCCTCTTGATGCCTTCAATACTCTTGTGTCCCTGCTGAGCTTCCTTGGCATCATCCTTCAGGGTGGGCTTGAATTCGAGGTTGGCCAAGAATCCTGGTGCAACTAGTTCAAACCCGAAGTTTTCAAATTCTTTGTACAAGGCGGGTAGCCTTCCCTTAAGTATAGCATTCAGGGAACAAGCCTTTCTGCTTAGGGCATCTGCTACCACATTAGCCTTTCCAGGGTGGTATTGAACACTGAGGTCATAATCCTTGATCAACTCTATCCATCTTCTGTGCCTCATGTTCAATTCCTTCTGAGTGAAAATATACTTCAGACTCTTGTGTATATTTCACACCTCTTCCCTAGAAGGTAATGTCGCCATGTCTTCAAGGCATGAATTACAGCTGCCAACTCAAGGTCATGAGTAGCGTAGTTCTCTTCATAAGGACGTAGCTGTCTGGATAGATATGCTAGGACTCTTGCTTCTTGCATAAGAACACCTCCAAGCCCAGTTCTCGACGCATCACAGTATATCACAAAATCCTTGTGAATATCTGGTGTGGCCAGAACTGGGGCGGTGTCCAATCTCTTCTTCAGCTCCTGGAAGCTTTCTTCGCACTTAGGTGTCCACTCCAACTACTTGTCGTTCTTCAAGATTTGACTCATGGGTCGGGCAATGCTTGAGAACCTTTCGACAAACTTGCATTAATATCCAGCGAGTCCGAGGAATCTTCTAACTTCCTTCACCTTGCTTGGGGATTGCCATTCAGTCACGACTTCAATCTTGGCGGGATCCACCGACAATCCTTCTTCAGTCATAACATGACCCAGGAATCAAACCTTGTGTAGCCAAAACTCGCACTTGCGGAATTTGGCATACAGTTGGTGCCCTCGAAGCTTGTCTAGGACCATCCTAAGGTGTTGCTCATTGATACGTTTCCGTCGTATCTACTTTTCCAAACACTTTTGCCCTTGTTCTGGACTCTAACTTGCATGATTTGAATGAAACTAACCGGGACTGACGCTGTTTTCAGCAGAATTGCCATGGTGTTATTTATGCGAAGAAACAAAAGTTCTCGGAATGCCCTGAAACTCCACGGAACTTATTTTATGAAAATATTAAAAATATTGGCGAAAGAATCAAGGCCAGGGGGCCCACACCATGTCCACGAGGGTGGGGGCACGCCCCCTGCCTCGTGGGCCCCCTGGAGCTCCACCAACTTCAACTCCAACTCCATATATTCGTGTTCGGGGAGAAAAACGGAGAGAAAGATTCATCGCGTTTTACGATATGGAGCCGCCGCCAAGCCCTAAACTCTCTCGGGAGGCCTGATCTGGAGTCCGTTCGGGGCTCCGGAGAGGGGAACCCGTCACCGTCGTCATCATCAACCATCCTCCATCACCAATTGCATGATGCTCACCGCCGTGCGTGAGTAATTCCATCGTAGGCTTGCTGGATGGTGATGGGTTGGATAAGATTTATCATGTAATCGAGTTAGTTTTGTTAGGGTTTGATCCCTAGTATCCACTATGTTCTGAGATTGATGTTGCTATGACTTTGCTATGCTTAATGCTTGTCACTAGGGCCCGAGTGCCAGGATTTCAGATCTGAACCTATTATGTTTTCATGAATATATGTGAGTTCTTGATCCTATCTTGCAAGTCTATAGTCACCTACTATGCGTTATGATCCGGCAACCTCGAAGTGACCACTCCCGGTGATGACCATAGTTTGAGGAGTTCATGTATTCACTATGTGTTAATGCTTTGGTCCGGTACTCTATTAAAAGGAGGCCTTAATATCCCTTTGTTTCCATTAGGACCCCGCTGCCACGGGAGGGTAGGACAAAAGATGGCATGCAAGTTCTTTTCCATAAGCACGTATGACTATATTCGGAATACATGCCTACATTACATTGATGAATTGGAGCTAGTTCTGTGTCAGCCTATGTTATGACTGTTACATGATGACCCGCATCCGACATAATTCTCCATCACCGATCCAATGCCTACGAGCTTTTCTCATATTATTCTCCGCTTATTTACTTCTCCGTTGCTACTGTTACAATCACTACAAAACCCAAAAATATTACTTTGTTACCGTTACCAGTACTTCCATACTACTTTGCTACTAAATACTTTGCTGCTGATATTAAGTTATCCTGGTGTGGTTGAATTGACAACTCAACTGCTAATACTTGAGAATATTCTTTGGCTCCCCTTGTGTCGAATCAATAAATTTGGGTTGAATACTCTACCCTCGAAAACTGTTGTGATCCCCTATATTTGTGGTTTATCAAGACTATTTTCTGGTGCCGTTGCCGGGGAGCATAGCTCTATTCATTGAGTCACTTGGGATTTATATCTTCTGGTCACTATGAAGAACTTGAAAGACGAGAAAACAAAAATTTATCCCTCAACTACGAGGGGAGGTAAGGAACTTCCATCTAGCTCTGCGCTTGATTCACCTTCTGTTTTGAGTAAGCTTGCGACACCTATACCTGCTTCTGCTATTAATTCTGATATGTCACATGTTATTGATGATGCCACTTCTGCTATGCATGATACTTATGATGAAACTACTTGTATTCTTGATACTACTGTGCCACTTGGTGAATTTCTTGATGAACAACTTGCTAAGGCTAGAGAGAATGAAATTATTGAAACGGATAATATTGATGAAAGTGATGATGAAGATTCTCCCAATAAATATGAATTGCCTGTTGTGCCTGAGGGCTATATTATGGATGAAGAAACTAAAAGAGGCTTTCTTGCTTGCAATGATAGAAGTGATCTTAAGAAATTATTAGCTAAGCTGAAACAAAAAACTCTGAATGCTAGAATGAAATATGATCCTGCTTATGCTACTTCACCTATCTTTGTTACTGATAAGGACTATGAATTCTCTATTGATCCTGATATAATTCTTTGGTTGAATCTAATCCTTTTTTGGCTATGAATCTAAAACTGTTGTGGCACATCTTACTAAATTAAATGATATAGCCACCCTGTTCACTAATGATGAGAGAACTTGCTACTTTTACATCCTTAAAATATTTCCGTTCTCATTAAAGGGTGATGCTAAGATATGGTTTAATTCTCTCGATCCCGATTGTGTGCGTAGTCCCCAGGATATGATTTATTACTTCTCTGCTAAATATTTCCCCGCTCATAAGAAACAAGCTGCTTTAAGGGAAATATATAATTTTGTGCAAACTGAAGAAGAGAGTCTCCCACAATCTTGGGGGAGGCTTCTCCAATTACTTAATGCTCTGCCTGATCATCCCCTTAAGAAAAATGAAATACTTGATATCTTTTATAATGGACTAACCGATGCTTCCAAAGATTACCTGGATAGTTGTGCTGGTTCTATTTTCAGGGAAAGAACACCAGATGAAGCTGAAATTCTTTTGAATGATACGTTGACTAATGAAAATAATTGGACACTTCCTGAACCAACTCCGAAGAAGAGGGGTGTTCTATTTCTCAGTCCTGAAGATATGCAAGAGGCAAAGAAATCTATGAAAGAAAAGGTATTAAAACTGAAGTTGTTAAGAATTTACCTCCTATTGAAGAAATACATGATCTTAATCCAATACCTATTGAAGCAACACATGGTCTTGATAACCCGACACAGGTAGTAAAGGTAAATTCTCTCTATAGATATGATAAAGCTGAAATCCCTCCTACTAAGTTTGCTAGCCAATGTTTGGATGAGTTTGATAACTTTATGGTTAAGCGAGAAGATTTTAATGCTTATTCTGGTAGACAATTAAAACAAAATGCTTATATGATTGAACGCTTGGGTGATTATATGTCTAGAGTTAAAGGTGAACTAAAACTTATTAGTAAACATGCTTCTATGGTTACCACTCAAGTAGAAAAAGTACTTAAAGCTCAAAATGATTTGCTCAATGAATTAAATAGTAAGAATAATGATTATGCTATTAGAGTGGCTACTAGAACTGGTAAAGTGACTCAGGAACCTTTGTATCCTGAAGGCCATCCTAAGAGAATTGAGCAGGACTCTCAGAGAAATAATATTGATGCACCTAGTCCTTCTAAAAAGAAGAAAAAGAAAAATGATAGGACTTTGCATGCTTCTAGGGAACCTGTTGTAGCCACACCTGAGAATCCTAATGATATTTCTATTTCTGATGCTGGAACACAATCTGGAAATGAACATGAAACTAGTGAAAATGTTAATAATGATATTCATGTTGATGCTCAACCTAGCAATGATAATGATGTAGAAATTGAACCTGCTGTTGATCTTCATAACCCACAATCAAAGAATCAACGTTATGATAAGAGAGACTTTGTTGCTACGAAGCACGGTAAGGAAATAGAACCTTGGTGTAGCGACCCGACCCGAATGGATCAAGTCTCTGTGCTTAGGTGTCATCCCTGGATCGGTATGCTGACACACATAGTACTCGAAGGATTTATAACAGAGGTAAATCACATGTATAAAGTAACGTAAATACTATTACCTCAATCCAAAATATAGCGGAAGCAACAAGGTTGTGGATTCCCATCAACACCAACGACAAAGTTGAGTATAGGAAATCGTAACCCTAACGTATCACTTATTCGTCGTCTGAAAAGTCTGCAACATGAAAAGTTGCAGCCCGAAAATGGGTCAGCACATGGAATATGCTGGCAATGTAACACATAGAGAGTAATGAAAGAATAAGCTATACTACATGCATATATGGCTGGTGGAAAGCTCTATGGTTACAGTTTTTGCGAAAAGCCAATTTTTCCCTACATCAAAGGAATAAATTTTTAATTTTAACTATCATGGTGGTTGAAACATCATTGAGAAGGTATAACCCCAACTCAATCCCAATTAAAGTAATTAACAACCCAACAGTATTAATTTAGAGTGATGAGATACATGTGAATACTCAAGTACTAGATACTCAGAATTGTCCATAACCGGGGACACGGCTAACCATGATTCGATTGTACACTCTGCGGAGGTTTGCGCACTTTTCCCCACAAGACTCGATCGCCTCCGTTGGTTTCTCGCACTACATGGTGTTTGAGAAACGGATGACCGAGACACAGTCTTTCGAAACATTAACTCTCTACTCCGGATAGATCATACCAAACCTATAAAACCCACTACCTGCTGATCTACCTCTTGAGAGCTTCACGTAACTTACTCAACTATGCTAGAGCCCATAATAGCTTGTGGCTGCACACGGAAGTTTCTAGCATGAATAGTCTCGCCCCTTTGAGCACTGGTGGCGGTCCATAGGAAGATCACACGGTACCCCGGATTTCCAAAAAAACAGACAACACTGGGTCCCCAAGGTGCCTCAATCCACCCAGATGTGTATTTAAGTTGCCACCTTAAAGTAAACCATTAATTAACAATCTCACATCTGTCGTGAATATCTCTCAAACCCAAACCACGTCTACGAGCATATCAAAACAATATAAGCAACACGTAGAGTAACTCCCAAGGGTTTGATAGTAACAGGGCAATAGGTTCCTACCTCATCATCTACTTCCCAATCCACAATTTAATGACATCCTAACCATGCAATGTTTGAGGGTTGAAACTAATGCATAAAAACTGGGTATGAAAAGAAAAGTATGATCAAGTGTTACTTGCCTGCAATGTTGATGAAGATGATTCACACTCAAAACTCTTGATAGTTCTACTCGTCACACTCCGGTCAATCTATCGTAAGCAATCAACAGTATCCACACATAAGCAATCACTCAATACATCAAAAAGAACGAAGAAACAATTCGGAAAACATCAAAACCAATCAAATAACTCTTGCAACATAAAACGATTTCTAATAGTACCAAAATTATGTGAATTTGGCCTTATCAGAAAGTTTAGGTCAATAGCTTCGATTTGCAAAAAGAATCAACTAAATCGGAGTTACGAAACTCAATTTATGATCAAACGAAGTTCAAATTCAAATCAGGTCTAATTCAAATTTTAAATTTTCAAAAACATGTTTGAGTTGGATTACTGGATAGAGGGGATCATAACGAAGACGTGAGCGTTGGTTTCGTTGAATTTGGACTAACGAGTAAAAAGTTATGGTTGTTTGAAGAACAGGGGCTAATCTGTAAATAATATATCTACAAAGAAGTCCCTGACTAAAAACTAACAGAAAAAGAAAAGAACTAAATAACGAACGTTAAGCTACGAACGCTAACGAACAAAACGTTAAGCTAGATCTACCTAAACAAAACGTTCATTACATAGCAAAACTAAATAAAAACGGGTATATATATATTTTTAACAAAACCGAACCTCTAAAATAAAACCGCACGGACCGGGCGGTTTTACGGCCCAAAGAAACCGGCGGTTGGAATCGAATCGGCCGTTCAGCGATGGCGGTCTCCGGCGAGAAAGGCGGCGGTCAGCGAACTCATGGAGTGGCGCTGGGCGGCGGCTCCACGCGCGTCAGGGCAAGGTCTGGCGGCGCGAGGGGAGTGGCGGCGGCGGCAACAAGCTTGCGCTTTCGGGCGGCGGCAACAACAAGTCTGTGCGGCGGCGTGAGGCGACGGACGGCGGCGAAGAAGAGAAGAGAGAGCGGGCGGCGGATCTCGCCTATATATAGGAGGCGGGCGAGCGCCTTGGGCAAGGGGCGAGGTGCCTGGCTTGCCTGACGCGCCGAGGTCGGTGGCGGCGATCGTGGCGGCGGCGGTCTCCTCTCGAGATCGGGACGAGCCGGGGTGGGCAGCCGGCACATTGGGCCAGTGAGCTTCGCCCGATCGGTCCAAGAGTTTTTTTATAAAACATTTTTCGACAAAATAAAAAAAACAGAATAAAAAATATATATATTATATAGGCATATAATATATCAAAATTTTCAAAAAAGATTTCCTACAACATGAACATTATTCTAGTTTCAAATAAAATACACATAAATTCAATTAAAACAAAGAGTGCTTCGGTCCAATAAAATCCAACAAAAATCATTTTAAAAATACCAAAATGACTTCAAATTAATTTCTCTCAATTTTCATTGTAGGAATCATGTTACCCTATTTTCCATGTATTTTATTTTGGAGAAAAATAATTTGAATAAAACTCAAATAACTCCAAATTGAAAATAAATTCAAAAGAACTTTGAATTTTAAATTCTTTGAAACTCCCAACTCATATTTCATATGTTTTGAAGAAGTCATTTTATCTTCGCTCTTGAAAATCATTGAGTTGCATAAAGTTTCAGAATTTGAAATATTTTCCAAATGAAATTCAAATATTTTCAACACACCTTGTCATTTAAATAAATGGAAGAAGTCATGTCATCTTCTCTCCAGGGTTTTGTGTTGAAAAGAATTTGAATTCCCGAAGATCATAAAAGCAAAATGAAAGTTTGGGAAAGTCCTTTTATTCCCTCTCATTTAACTTTCAGAAAGTTTCAAACTCACTCACTTTCAGTCAATCAGTCAAACAATCAATCAAATCTTTCTATTTGTTTATAACATTCCAAAATTTAGAATTTTGGGATGTTACAATTGGGTTCAGAAACCCATGCCTTTTCCTCCGAAACCATCCAAGAAAAAGGATGATGAGGATTTTGGGCGCTTTGCTGAAATGATTAGACCCATCTTTTTGCATATGCGATTAACTGATATGCTCAAAATGAATCCTTATGGTAAGTACATGAAAGATATTGTCACTAATAAAAGAAAGATACCGGAAGCTGAAATTTCCACCATGCTTGCTAATTACACTTTCAAGGGTGGAATACCTAAAAAGTTAGGAGATCCAGGAGTACCAATTATACCATGCTCCATTAAAAGAAACTATGTTAAAACTGCTTTATGTGATCTTGGAGCCGGTGTTAGTGTTATGCCTCTCTCTTTATATTGTAGACTTGATTTGAATAAGTTGGCACCTACTAAAATATCTTTACAAATGGCTGATAAATCAACTGCTATACCTGTCGGTATTTATGAGGATGTGCCTGTTGTGGTTGCAAACGTTACTATTTTAACGGACTTTGTTATTCTTGATATTCCCGAGGACGATAGTATGTCTATTATTTTTGGAAGACCTTTTTTGAATACTGCAGGGGCTGTTATTGATTGCAACAAAGGCAATGTCACTTTTCATGTTAATGGCAATGAGCATGCGGTACACTTTCCGAGGAAACAACCTCAAGTCCACAGTATCAATTCTATTGGAAAAATTCCATCGATTATTTTTGGAGGTTTTGAATTTCCTCTTCCTACTGTCAAGAAGAAATATGATCATAAATGGAAGAAGTCATGTCATCTTCTCTCCAGGGTTTTGTGATGAAAATAATTTGAATTCCCGAAGATCATAAAAGAAAAACGAAAGTTTGGGAAAGTCCTTTTATTCCCTCTCATTTAACTTTCAGAAAGTTTCAAACTCACTCACTTTCAGTCAATCAGTCAAACAATCAACCAAATCTATCTATTTGTTTATAACATTCCAAAATTTAGAATTTTGGGATGTTACAAACTACCACCCTTAAAATGAATCTCGTCCTCGAGATTCGGAGAGGCTAGCAAGAAATAGGTTAGGGTTTGGGGGTCTTCTCAAAATCCATCGATCATCTCCGGGGTCTCGGTGCTACCACCCTTAGAAGCATTGTTACGGTTCCATCAAAACTCATATACTCCATCCTTATTACTGACAATGTCGGTCTTCTCAGATCGTAAGGATAATTCCTTCTCTAGGCTCTTCCGGTAGTGGCATAACCTTTTCCTCAATTCTTTTGTCCTTTACTTCTTGGTAAGGTTGTTCCGAGACTGGGTCTTCATAGCTGACGGGTCTGGCGCCAATACTAATCAGCTATCGATATCTCATGGTGGTCAATAATTTATGGTTTTGTCCTGCAGGAAAGGGTCTGGGCTGAACCTCACCGTATGACCTACGATTGGCAACAACTGCCTTGTACAAGGGGAAAGAAATACCTATACCATTCTATGGTTTAAACAAGGTTTTGATCGGCGTCTCTCTACTATAGGTAAGTCACTCAAATTTACCATCCCATATAGCAACGCGAATAATAAGAGTAAGTCGGTATGGTGATCAATCCATCCCGCACCCAAATCATTACCTTGTACATGGTTTAGCGAATCTCGCATTCTAACACTCGGTCATCCTCACAAGCATTGCATAATTTCTCTTGTCGACGAACCAAGTTCGGAAAATCCATTGATTTCTGCAAGCCAAACAAACATCTATCGTTTCTTCACAACTCTCAGGTTTTGCGTAAACTCCTATATGATCGTTTGTCGATAAAATCGTAACTTCTTCCAGGGTTTTCCTTCATGAGTGTGCTTGCTTCCTGGCAGGTCCCGGAGCCTGTGGGTTATGGCCCATCTCATCACTTAAAATCCTTGAACACATCATCTGGGCAACTGATCATTATCCCAACATCCAACTTCCTGGCATACTTAAAATCCATCCAAATGTACTGTCTCTTTTCCTTATATTTGCACCAAACGGGGACATGATTACTCAGACTCTTCATGGAATTTCCATTGATCCATACTTCCAACATCATACCTCCTTTATATCCAATAGTAAATTCATCTCTTCATCCTCATGGGATATCCCACCTACCGAGATGAAGACTTATACTTATGAAGTCCATACTCCACTTCGTGGAACATCATTATCCTTTCCACGGTTAAGCGTCCTTTCAGGGTAATTTTGGCCATCTCTGCATGGCACTTCTTCAAGTGGGAAACGTGGAACACATCATGAACTCCTGACAGTCCTTCGGGTGACTTCAACTTGTTAGCCAATTCTCCCATACGTTCCAAAACTCGGTATGGTCCTACAAATCTCGGGGCTAACTTTCCCTTAACTTCAAATCGTTTTAACTCCTCACAGAGGGGACACTCAAAGACATGCTCTATCTCCAATTTCATAGACTACCTCCTTGCGTTTTTTAGTATGCATAACTCTTCTGCCTGGACTGAGCTATCTTCACTCTATCTTGAATCAACTTATCATTCTCTTCCTAATCCTTGATCACATTTGGTCCAAACAACTGATGGTCTCCAACGTCATCCCACACTCTCTTGGGGTATCAAACATATCGAGACAAAACTCATATTCTTTTGTCCAAAATCCATTCATGGGTATCCTTATATTTTCCAGGGTCAACGGTTCTTACAGGTACTACCACCCTTAAAATGTACCAATATTCCATAGACCATATTTCTCATATCCTCGAAATTGGTCAACATCTTTCCTCATAGGGTAACTCATAAAATCCAAAGCAGTACCAACACTGCTAACTTTATTGATTCTTAAATTATTACAATCATCTCGCTTTTCCATTACATGTCTCAACTTAACACCTCAATATAAAAGAAAAAGCTCTCACTTCTACTACTCCATTTATTCTGTTACAAATTTCAACTATATATCACCAGTCTCCTTATCCTTCGGACAATCTCTGGCAAAGTGCCCTGCTACATTACAACGGAAACATATTACTTCTGACAGGTTTCGAGGTTTCCTCATGATCACATAGCCTCCTTGGGTCCTCGGCTTCCATTTTGGGCAAGTGTTGATGTAGTGCCCTGACTCCTTGCATTTGTAACAGGTGACATGACTCAGGTCCTTCCTGGAATCCAATCTATTCCTCTTCCTGGACCTTTCCATTCCAATCAGGGCTTCTATTTCCTGTGGGTCATACTCTACTTCCTCTATCGGGAATTTTACTAGCTCCCCATTCATACAATTCTGGGAGATGTGCCCTTCTTCTCCACATGAATAGCAAGACTTGGTGCAGGGTTTAATTGGTTCCTCTTTGGGTGTGTCCTCCATCTCTTCCTTTATCACAGCTTCTCTTAGAACTTCCGTGAGGGCTCCTTTCATTTCTTCTTTCTTCTACTGGATGGTTCTCTGTACCATAGCGTAAATGTGACACTGAGCAGGGTAGTGGGTAGTTTCTTCACACAAGAAACAAGTAATCTGTCTAGTTGGGCATTCTTCAGTTGGGTGACTTCCTTCACAATTAGGAAATTCATCCTTGTGTTCCTTATGGGTGTGTCCTATTTCTCCACAGAGCTTGCATGCACAAGGTTTCTTCACATCCTTTCCCGAAGGCTTCAATTTCTGGGACACAAACCGAGACATTAGCAAAGTCAACTTAATTTCTCCCCAAGTGGTTACTCCTTGCCATCCGTTGATGGTTTGGTACATCCTCCACCAAGTATCGGCACCTCTTTCAAAGCACTAAAGGGCATGCTGGGTCATATCCTTTCTGGTTGTAGGGTTATTCTCCATTTGATTCTTCCATGTTCTCAATCCATCGGTTCGTCTCCAATTGACCCATCGGTCCAGGAAATATGATTTCATCTCCATTCATCCTCTATTGGGTCCATGGGTTTTGGGGTGAGATAAGAGAGATAGACAGGGAGGGATACACACAATACAAACAAAAGTTTTGGAAAGGCAGATTTTATTGTGGCTGTCGGAAAAACAACAAACAAATGACAACTCACAAACGTCGCATCTAACGTAAGGGTATATCAGGGGTTTGGGCATTCTAATGGTCAATAGATCTCAAAGTCATCAAACTCTTCAAGTCTTGTTCATGTCTCCGATGGCTTCTTCCAATCGTGCTTGTCCTGCTCAAGTTCTTTTGCCAGATCATCTCTGTTGACGCGAAGTCTCTCGCGACGTCCTTTAATATTTCCGGAATTGCATTGCAAACTTCTGGTTTCATCAACCTTGATATGAACGATGATCCTACTGTGCTTCAGTTCCTGACAAATCTTTGATGTCTCAAGGTTTTGCTCCTCAGCTTGGCTACTTTCAGCTTCTAGGTCCTGAGTTCCTCACGAAATGCTTCCTTATCAAATACTGGTTCTTGTAGGTCCATCTTAAAATCCTTGATGTAACACTGCAGATCCTGGTGATACACCGGCTAGGGTTAAACTTCACCTCTTACTGATTGGTGCTCCATCAGACTTTTACCATCCAATCCTTCCATGCATATGCATGCTTAACTCCGCACGGTGACAATAGCATAAGCGGGCGATAACATCATGGATAGCGTGTTTCTGCTCTTGTCATTTCCATGAGCTATCATTCCATAGTTGATATCTCCTGCCTTAGGGTTTTCCTTGACAGAACTTTGAATTCTAATGCTCCATGTTCCAGTCTTTCTCCGATACACCTTGATCTAGGAATTCTTCAGAGCCTTCAAATTCTCATAGTCTTCGGAGTCTTCACCGTTGTAGTTTCCATTTACACGGTAAAATCCTCTTCATTCCAAATGGTCTTAGTTGTCCGATATCTTATCTCCTTGGAGTGGTCTCATCAGTCAAATCTTCAAGTGGTCAAAAGGGAAAAGGGTATGGTCTCACTAAAGGGAATATTTGAATAAGCTCGAAGAGAAGAGAGGTAAAAGATCTTTTGAAAATGAAGTTGTAGAGAAAATCTTTCCTATGGGCTTGTCGGTTTCTAGGGTCACGTCCTATAGTCAACATGTGCTCGATACCATCTTGTAGCGACCCGACCGAATGGATCAAGTCTACGTGCTTAGGTGTCATCCCTGGATCGGTATGCTGACACACACAGTACTCGAAGGATTTATAACAGAGGTAAATCACATGTATAAAGTAACGTAAATACTATTAACTCAATCCAAAATATAGCATAAGCAACAAGGTTGTGGATTCCCATCAACACCAACGGCAAAGTTGAGTATAGGAAATCGTAACCCTAACGTATCACTTATTCGTAAATCGAAATGTCTCGCAACATGAAAAGTTGCAGCCGAAAATGGGTCAAGACATGGAATATGCTGGCAATGTAACACATAGAGAGTAATGAAAGAATAAGCTATACTACATGCATATATGGCTGGTGGAAAGCTCTATGGTTACAGTTTTTGCGAAAAGCCAATTTTTCCCTACATCAAAGGAATAAATTTTTAATTTTAACTATCATGGTGGTTGAAACATCATTGAGAAGGTATAACCCCAACTCAATCCCAATTAAAGTAATTAACAACCCAACAGTATTAATTTAGAGTGATGAGATACATGTGAATACTCAAGTACTAGATACTCAGAATTGTCCATAACCGGGGACACGGCTAACCATGATTAGATTGTACACTCTGCAGAGGTTTCATGACTTTTCCCCACAAGACTCGATCGCCTCCGTTGGTTTCTCGACTACATGGTGTTTGAGAAGCGGATGACCGAGACACGTCTTTCGAAACATTAACTCTCTACTCGGATAGATCATACCAAACCTATAAAACCCACTACCTGCTGATCTACCTCTTGAGAGCTTCACGTAACTTACTCAACTATGCTAGAGCCCATAATAGCTTGTGGCTGCACACGGAAGTTTCTAGCATGAATAGTCTCAGCCCTTTGAGCACGGGTGGCGGTCCATAGGAAGATCACACGGTACCCAGGATTTCAAAAAAAACAGACAACACTGGGTCCCCCAGGTGCCTCAATCCACCCAGATGTGTATTTAAGTTGCCACCTTAAAGTAAACCATTAATTAACAATCTCACATCTGTCGTGAATATCTCTCAAACCCAAACCACGTCTACGAGCATAGCAAAACAATATAAGCAACACGTAGAGTAACTCCCAAGGGTTTGATAGTAATAGGGCAATAGGTTCCTACCTCATCATCTACTTCCCAACCCACAATTTAATGACATCCTAACCATGCAATGTTTGAGGGTTCAAACTAATGCATAAAAACTGGGTATGAAAAGAAAAGTATGATCAAGTGTTACTTGCCTGCAATGTTGATGAAGATGATTCGCACTCAAAACTCTTGATAGTTCTACTCGTCACACTCCGGTCAATCTATCGTAAGCAATCAACAGTATCCACACATAAGCAATCACTCAAAACATCAGAAAGAACGAAGAAACAATTCGGAAAACATCAAAACCAATCAAGTAACTCTTGCAACATAAAAAGATTTCTAACAGTACCAAAATTATGTGAATTTGGCGTTATCAGAAAGTTTAGGTCAAGAGCTTCGATTTGCAAAAAGAATCAACTAAATCGGAGTTACGAAACTCAAGTTATGATCAAACGAAGTTCAAATTCAAATCAGGTCTAATTCAAATTTTAAATTTTCAAAAACATGTTTGAGTTGGATTACTGGATAGAGGGGATCATAACGAAGACGTGAGCGTTGGTTTCTTTGAATTTGGACTAACGAGTAAAAAGTTATGGTTGTTTGAAGAACAGGGGCTAATCTGTAAATAATATATCTACAAAGAAGTCCCTGACTAAAAACTAACAGAAAAAGAAAAGAACTAAATAACGAACGTTCTCTACCGAACGCTAACGAACGAAAACGTTCGCTAGATCTACCTAAACAGAAAACGTTCATTACATAGCAAAACTAAATAAAAAAACGGGTATATATATTTTTTTAACAAAACCGAACCTCTAAAATAAAACCGGTACGGACCGGGGCGGTTTTACCGGGCCCAAAGAAAACCGGCGGTTGGAATCGGAATCGGCCGGTTCCGGCGATGGCGGTCTCCGGCGAGAAAGGCGGCGGCTCCGGCGAACTCGCGGAGTGGCGCGGGGCGGCGGCTCCACGCGGCGTCGGGGCAAGGTCTGGCGGCGGCGCGAGGGGAGTGGCGGCGGCGACGGCAAGGCGCGGTGATTCGCGGCGGCGGCAGCAAGTCTGTGTGGCGGCGGCGAGAGCGACGGCGGCAAAGCGGCGAGAAGAGAGGGCGGGCGGCGGATCTCGCCTATATATAGGAGGCGGGCGAGCGCTTGGGCAGGCGAGGTGCCCGGCTTCGACACGGACGCCGAGGTCGGTGGCGGCAGTCGTGGCAGCGGCGGTCTCCCTCTGGAGATCGGGACGACCAGGTGGGCGGCACGGCATTGGGCGGCTGGGCTTCGGCCCAGTCGGTCCGAAGAGTTTTTTTTTATAAAACATTTTTCAGACAAAATAAAAAAAAACGGAATAAAAAAATATATATATTATATAGGCATATAATATATCAAAAATTTCAGAAAAAGATTTCCTACAACATGAACATTATTCTAGTTCAAATAAAATACACATAAATTCAATTAAAACAAAGAGTGCTTCGGTCCGATAAAATCCAACAAAATCATTTTAAAAATACCTTAATGACTTCAAATTAATTTCTCTCCAATTTTCTGTTGTAGGGAATCATGTTACCCTATTTTCCATGTATTTTATTTTGGAGAAAATAATTTGAATAAAACTCAAATAACTCCAATTGAAAATAAATTCAAAAGAACTTTGAATTTTAATTTCTTTGAAACTCCCAACTCATATTTCATATGTTTTGAAGAAGTCATTTTATCTTCGCTCTTGAAAATCATTGAGTTGCATAAAGTTTCAAATTTGAAATATTTTCAAATGAAATTCAAATATTTTCAACACCCTTGTCATTTAAATAAATGGAAGAAGTCATGTCATCTTCTCTCCAGGGTTTTGTGATGAAAAGAATTTGAATTCCCGAAGATCATAAAAGCAAAATGAAAGTTTGGGAAAGTCCTTTTATTCCCTCTCATTTAACTTTCAGAAAGTTTCAAACTCACTCACTTTCAGTTAATCAGTCAAACAATCAATCAAATCTATCTATTTGTTTATAACATTCCAAAATTTAGAATTTTGGGATGTTACACTTGGGTTCAGAAACCCATGCCTTTTCCTCCGAAACCATCCATGAAAAAGGATGATGAGGATTTTGGGCGCTTTGCTGAAATGATTAGACCCATCTTTTTGCATATGCGATTAACTGATATGCTCAAAATGAATCCTTATGGTAAGTACATGAAAGATATTGTCACTAATAAAAGAAAGATACCGGAAGCTGAAATTTCCACCATGCTTGCTAATTACACTTTCAAGGGTGGAATACCTAAAAAGTTAGGAGATCCAGGAGTACCAATTATACCATGCTCCATTAAAAGAAACTATGTCAAAACTGCTTTATGTGATCTTGGAGCCGGTGTTAGTGTTATGCCTCTCTCTTTATATTGTAGACTTGATTCGAATAAGTTGGCACCTACTAAAATATCTTTACAAATGGCTGATAAATCAACTGCTATACCTGCCGGTATTTGTGAGGATGTGCTGTTGTGGTTGCAAACGTTACTATTTTAACGGACTTTGTTATTCTTGATATTCCGAGGACGATAGTATGTCTATTATTTTGGAAGACCTTTTTGAATACTGCAGGGCTGTTATTGATTGCAACAAAGGCAATGTCACTTTTCATGTTAATGGTAATGAGCATGCGGTACACTTTCCGAGGAAACAACCTCAAGTCCACAAAGATCAATTCTATTGGAAAAATTCCATCGATTATTTTTGGAGGTTTTGAATTTCCTCTTCCTACTGTCAAGAAGAAATATGATATTCTTATTATTGGGGATGTGCATATCCCCGTTGAGGTAACATAGTGTTATTCGAAATTTCTCCGGTTCCATGTTATTCGGAATGAGTTTGTTAACAAGACTTGATCAACCTTGTTAGTGGATTCCTTTTGATGAGCATGAGATGGATGAAGTTAGAAGGCACAACCTTCTGTACCCTCTTTTTACTTTCTATTATTTAGTTGAAATAAAGTAAAAATAGTATTTTCCTATCTGTTTTCTGAATTATTCGTGCAATATAAAAATACCCCGAAAATAAAATTTCTCCAAATGCGCTGCCAATTTAATATGATATTTTCTGGAATATTTGAGAATATCTGGCACTGAGAACACAGCAGGGGGAGCAAGCACCTGGCCACGAGGGCCCACGGTGGCTCCCCTCCACTTATTCCTGCACCCACACACTTCTTCTTCCTCCCAAAAGAATCACCATCCAGCTCAAGAACGAGTTCTAGCTCATTTTGCTGCGATTTTCGATCTCCTTGCTCAAAGCACCTCTCACAAAACTGCTTTGGGGGATTGTTCCTTGGTATGTGACTCCTCGATTGGTCCAATTAGTTTTTTTCCAGTGCTTTATTCATTGCAAATTTGTGCTGCCTAGGTGACCATGTTCTTGAGCTTGCATGTCAAATTTATATGGTTCCAAGTAGTTCTAATGCATGATATAGGCTCTAGGCTCAGTTTTGTTGAGCTAGGTTCACTTTTATTTATGTTACTAAAAATTTCAAAAAAATTTCATAGGAAGAAATATGTTTAGGAAAATGTACCAAGGTGGTCCTTCAAGGAAGCAAGGACCCAGGCTTGCAATGCGTGATGCTGATGATGAACCACCAAGGGACGCTCCAGTGCGGCCTTGTGAATGGCCTTCTGAAGACTTTATGGATCGAGCGGGAATCAAGGAAGAATTTAACGCATATTTGCGTAACGCTGATCTTGTGAGCTTCGAGGCGAAAAAGTGCCGTCAGTACCACTATCTTACTAGTTCCTTTGTGAGGAGGTTTAAATTTTCATCTTCACGCAATTCTCAAACTGTCCTGTTTGATCTTTATGAAAATTCTTATACTATGGACTTAGAGGATTTTACCACTGCTTGCAAACTTCCACAATGGGGTAGTGCTAGTGAACCTCGCAAATCTGAATTTAGAGATTTTCTTGCTAGTATAACTGTGGGGGAATCTAGAGACATAGCACAAGCTACCATAGGGAGCATTCATTTTCCTGCTATACATTATATTGCTCTCTTCATAGGTAGGTGCATAAATGGTAAGCATGAAGCATGTCACATGTGTGTCCCTGACCTCAGTATTATTAGGAGTGCTGTGTTAGGAGATAAATCTTATAATTTAGGAGCCATTGTTGCACTGCATCATAATAGGTTTAATGGAGATTTCTTTGGTGGAATTTATGCAACCCGTATAGCTATTTTCTTGGTATAACCATACGTGAGGATGATATTGAGTTGCCTCCTGCTTATTTGGATTATGAGGCTATGGTTCGTCATCATTTTGTTGAGAGGAATGATCAGTTCCGCCAGTACTGACTAATCTTTGACAGATGACGCACCTATCACGTCGCTCTCCCTGCTTCTACTTTCTTTGACTTTCAGGCAAAAGGGAGATATTTTATAACCAGAGAGGAGGCGGAAGAGTATAAGAGGAGGGCTGAGATAGCTCGCCTCCAAGCTGCAGCCCACGATTAAATAACTGATGCATCTCAGTACGACCCCAACTACAACTTTGGATATCCGCCAGACAATCCGTGGCAATAAACCAACTTAGGCCTAAAGCCTAGGCTTGGGGGAGTACGTATTTCCCACCGACATTACATTTATGTTTATACACTCATTGCTAGTTGTCGGTGCTCATATACTTTCATTGTATCCATGCTAGTTTATTTTCCTTTTTATGCTTTCTTCTTGTGTGTTTGAAAAACCTTAAGAAAAAGAAAAAAATTAGTTGTAGATTTTAGTTAGTTTACCTTTCTTACTATAGTAGTAACAATTAAAAAGAAAACCCAAAAATATTTCCTGTTCTTCTTTTGCTTGTTGGGAGCTTTCCCGTGTAAATAGTTTTATTTCTTTTCTTCTCTTTGGGGGCCGATAGGAGAAGACCATGATTAAATTGTTGAAGTGGCTCTTATATGCATTATTGTTGATTTAACTTTGATTTAACCAAGATCCCATAATTCTTTGTCTTCTCTTGTTTATTGAATGCTTGCAGATTCCATCTTAGTCCAATGCACGTGCACTATTATTATTATTCACATCATTCGGTCGTGCAAGGGAAATGCAATTATGACGATATATGATGGACTGATTGAGATGAGAGAAGCTGGTATGAACTCGACCTCTCTTGTTTTTGTAAATATGATTAGTTCATCGTTCCTGATTCAACCTATTATGAATGAGCATGCTTGCAATGACAATTAGAGATTAAGTTGCTTATGCCATGCTTAATTAGCTAGGAGTTTATAGTGGTTTACCTTGCATGCCAACATGCTATTAAAATGGTTGTGATGTGGTATGATGGGGTGGTATCATCCTTTGAATGATTCAAGTGACTTGACTTGACACATGTTCACACATGTAGTTGAAACAACTCAACATAGCCTTCACGATATTTATGTTCATGGTGGATTATATCCTACTCATGCTTGCACTCAATGTTCATTAATTTTAATGCATGTTCATGACTGTTGTCACTCTCTAGTTGGTCGCTTCCCAGTCTTTTGCTAGCCTTCACTTGTACTAAGCGGGAATACTGCTTGTGCATTCAATCCCTTAAACCGCAAAGTTATTCCATATGAGTCCACCATACCTTCCTATATGCGGTATCTACCTACCGTTCCAAGTAAATTTGTCTTTGCCAAACTCTAAACCTTCAAATGAAATTCTGTTTTGTATGCTCGAATAGCTCATGTATCAACTAGGGTTGTCCGTATAATCCATGCTAGGCGGGTTGTTCTCAAGAGGAGTGGACTCCGCTCCTCACTCACGAGAAAATGGCTGGTCACCGGGATGCCCAGCACCATGCTTTATGCAAACCAAATCAAAATAATTGCAAACAGAACTCCCCCGGGACTGTTGTTAGTTGGAGGCACTTGTTGTTTTGAGCAAGCCATGGATTGATGCTTGTTGGTGGAGGGGCAGTATAAACTTTACCATTCTGTTTGGGAACTGCCTGTAATGTGTGTAGCATGGAAGATATCGCCATCTCTTGGTTGTTATGTTGACAATGAAAGTATGCCGCTCAAAATATTATTTATCTCTATTTCAAAATCGAGCTCTGGCACCTCTACAAATCCCTGCTTCCCTCTGTGAAGGGCCTATCTATTTACTTTTATGTTGAGTCATCACCCTCTTATTAAAAAGCACCAGCTGGAAAGCACCGCTGTCATTTGCATTCATTACTATTAATTTATAGTGGGTATGACTATGACTGGATCTCTTTTACCATAAATTACAATGTTTAGTCAGTCCTTGATCTTTAAAGTGCTCTGCATTTATGTTTTGCGATCTCAGAAAGGGCTAGCGAGAAACCATCTTGTCATATCATATTATGATTGTTTTGAGAAAGTGTTGTCATCCGAGATTTATTATTATTGCTCGCTAGTTGATTATGCCATTGATATGAGTAAACATGAGACCTAAGTGTTATTTTGAATGTAGTTAGTCATAATCTTTGCTGAAAACTTGAGTGCTGGCTTTACATATTTACAACAATAAGAGAAAACAGAGTTTGTAAAAGTTTTTTCTTTATCACTTTCAGTTTGTCAACTGAATTGCTTGAGGACAAGCAAATGTTTAAGCTTGGGGGAGTTGATACGTCTCCATCGTATCTACTTTTGCAAACAATTTTGCCCTTGTTTTGAACTCTAACTTGCATGATTTGAATGAAACTAACCCGGACTGACGCTGTTTTCAGCAGAATTGCCATGGTGTTATTTATATGCGGAAACAAAAGTTCGAATGACCTGAAACTCCACGAAACTTATTTTTGGAAAATATTAAAAATATTGGCGAAAGAATCAAGGCCAGGGGCCCACACCCTGTCCACGCTGGTGGGGGCGTGCCTGCCCCCTGGGCGCGCCCCCTGCCTCATGGGCCCCGTGGAGCTCCACCGACTTCAACTCTCCATATATTCGTGTTCAAGGAGAAAAAATCAGAGAGAAAGATTCATCACGTTTTACAATAAGGAGCCGCCGCCAAGCCCTAAACTCTCTCGGGAGGGCTGATCTGGAGTCCGTTCGGGGCTCCGGAGAGGGGAATCTGTCGCTGTCGTCATCATCAACCATCCTCCATCACCAATTTCATGATGCTCACCGCCGTGCGTGAGTAATTCCATCGTAGGCTTGCTGGACGGTGATGGGTTGGATGAGAGTTATCATGTAATCGAGTTAGTTTTGTTAGGGTTTGATCCCTAGTATCCACTATGTTCTGAGCTTGATGTTGCTATGACTTTGCTATGCTTAATGCTTGTCACTAGGGCCCGAGTGCCATGATTTCAGATCTGAACCTATTATGTTTTCATGAATATATGTGAGTTCTTGATCCTATGTTGCAAGTCTATAGTCACCTACTATGCTTTATGATCCGGCAACCCCGAAGTGACAATAATCGGGACCACTCCCGGTGATGACCATAGTTTGTGGAGTTCATATATTCACTGTGTTAATGCTTTGGTTCAGTACTCTATTAAAAGGAGGCCTTAATATCCCTTCGTTTCCATTAGGACCCCGCTGCCACGGGATGGTAGGACAAAAGATGTCATGTAAGTTCTTTTCCATAAGCACGTATGACTATATTCGGAATACATGCCTACATTACATTGATGAATTGGAGCTAGTTCTATGTCACCCTATGTTATGACTGTTACATGATGAACCGCATCCGGCATAATTCTCCATCACCGATCCAATGCCTACGAGCTTTTCACATATTGTTCTCCGCTTATTTACTTTTCCGTTGCTACTGTTACAATCACTACAAAACCCAAAAATATTACTTTGTTACCGTTACTGTTACTTCCATACTACTTTGCTACTAAATACTTTGCTGCAGATATTAAGTTATCTAGGTGTGGTTGAATTGACAACTCAACTGCTAATACTTGAGAATATTCTTTGGCTCCCCTTGTGTCGAATCAATAAATTTGGGTCGAATACTCTACCCTCGAAAACTGTTTGTGATCCCCTATACTTGTGGGTTATCACTCATGCTCTTCTTCAGACTTGGAAAAGATGAGTATGTCATCAATGAAGACGACAACAAACTTGTCCAAGTACTCCATGAAAACTTTGTTCATGAGGTACACGAAGTAGGCAGGGGCATTGGTTAAAACAAATGACATTACTGTGTACTCATACAGGCCATATCGGTTTACCAATGCCGTCTTCAAAATATCTTGGGGTCTGATCTTCAGCTGATAGTACCCAGACCTGAGATCGATCTTGGAAAACACCTTGGCACCATTCAGCTAATAGAACAAGACTTCAATCTTGGGGAGTGGATGCTTGTTCTTGATTGTGCCTTCATTAAGGGAACGATAGTCAACACATAACCGGAGGGTACCGTCCCTCTTTTCCACAAACAAAATAATTGATCCCCAAGGTGAGGCACTAGTGCAGATGAATCTTTCCTCAATTGCTCGGCCAATTGCTTCTTCAACTCTGCTAACTCCTCCGATCCCATTCTATAAGGCTTCTTATAGATGGGTCCTACTTCGGGCATGAGCTCGATGATGAACTCAATGTCCCGATCAGGAGGCATTCCCAGTAACTCATTGATACATCTCCATCGTATCTATAATTTTTGATTGTTTCATGCCAATATTATACCACTTTCACATACTTTTGGCAACTTTTTCTATGATTTATTGGACTAACCTATTGATCCAGTGCCCAGTGCTAGTTCCTGTTTTTTGCATGTTTTTTGTATCGCAGAAAATCCATATCAAACGAAGTCCAAATGCAATAAAATTTCACTAAGAATTATTTCGGAATATATGTGATTTTTGGCAGTTGGAATCACCGCAAAAGGAGGCCCACACAGCCCACAAGACACCAGGGCATGCCAGAGGCCCCTGGCGCATGGTGGTGGGTTGTGCCCTCCTCGTATGTCAGTTGGAGATCTACTTTGGGCACAAGGAAGCTTATATCCGGAAAAAAGTCATGTTAAAATCCCAGCGCAATCGGAGTTACGGATCTCCGGGAATATAAGAAACGGTTTTTGGCCAGATCTGCGGAATGTGAAACAGAAGAGAACAGAGAGGGAGATCCAATCTCGGAGGGGCTCTGGCCCCTCGGCCGCCATGCAGACCAAGGACCAGAGGGGGAACTCTCCTCCCCATCTAGGGGGGAGGCCAAGGATGAAGAAGAAGTAGGGGGGCTCTCTTCCCCCCTCTCCCGCTGGCGCCGGAGTGCCGCCGGGGCAACGATCGGGACGACGATCTACATCAACAAACTTGCTACCGTCAACACCAACTTTATCCCCCTCTATGCAGTGGTGTGACACCTCTTCTCCCCACTGTAATCTCTACTTAAAGATGGTGCTCAACTCCATATATTATTTCCCAATGATCTATGGTTATCCTATGATGTTTGAGTAGATCAGTTTTGTCCTATGGGTTAATCGTGATCTTGGTTGGTATGATCGTATATTTTATTTATGGTGCTATCCTATGGTTCCCTCCATCTCATGCAACGTGAGGGGCCCCCGCTTTAGGGTGTTGCAATATGTCCATGGTTTGCTTATTGTCAGTATTGCGGGGGATGACAGCAGCCCAAACGTGGATAGGTGGGTTATGGCGTATGGGAGTAAAGAGGACTTGATACTTAATGCTATGGTTGGGTTTCACGACCTTAATGATCTGTAGTAGTTGCGGATGCTTGCTACGGGTCCAATCATAAGTGCATATGATCCAAGTAGAGAAAGTATGTTAGCTCATGCCTCTCCCTCATATAAAATTACAAGAATGATTACCAGTACTTGTTGTCGATTGCCTAGGGACAAATAACTTTCTTGTTTACACAGACCCTTTTACTGAACACCTAACTTTTATTATCTTGCCAAGTACTTCTAGTTTTATTCTTATAAAGTAGTTCTAGCATCACTCCTACAAACTAGTTTCATACTTGTTTCCGGTAAAGCAGAAGTCAAGTGTGTGTAGAGTTGTATTGGTAGTCGATAGAACTTGATGGAATATTTGTTCTACCTTTAGCTCCTCGTTGGGTTCGACACTCTTATTTATCGAAGAAGGCTACAAACGTTCCCATATACATGTGGGTTATCAAGACCTTTTCTGGCACCGTTGCCGAGAAGCAGTAGAGTGGGGCGAATATTCTTGTTTTCTTTATCAGTAATTAGTTTTCATTTCCTGTTCTATGTTGTTCTCTATCTTTAGTTATGGATATGGAACACGAAACACCAAAAAAACTACTTGTACTTTCTACTCATGGAGATGGGGAACCTCCTAAAACCCTCGATGCTTGTTATGTTAAAGATATTATGCACTACTTTGATAATCCTGAGAAAACCCCATTGACGGTGTCAAAACCGGCGGATCTCGGGTAGGGGGTCCCGAACTGTGCGTCTAGGCGGATGGTAACAGGAGATGAGGGACACGATGTTTTACCCAGGTTCGGGCCCTCTTGATGGAGGTAAAACCCTACGTCCTGCTTGATTGATATTGATACTGTGGATGTTTACAAGAGTGGATCTACCACGAGATCAAGGAGGCTAAACCCTAGAAGCTAGCCTATGGTATGATTGTAAGGGTTGTTGTGATTGTAGTCCTACGGACTAAAGCCATCCGGTTTATATAGACACCGGTGAGGGCTAGGGTTACATAGAGTCGGTTACAATGGTAGGAGATCTACATATCCGTATCGCCAAGCTTGCCTTCCACGCCAAGGAAAGTCCCATCCGGACACGGGGTGAAGTCTTCAATCTTGTATCTTCATAGTCTTGGAGTCCGGTTGAGGATGATAGTCCGGCCGATGATAGTCCGGCCGATGATGGTAGTCCGGGAATCCGGACACCCCCTAATCCGGGACTCCCTCAGTAGCCCCCGAACCAGGCTTCAATGACGATATGTCTAGCATGCGTGTAGTCTTCGGCGTTGCTAGGCGGGTTCTCCTTTAAGTTCCATGTACCTGCCGAACAGTGTCCGGCTTGCTCATCAATGTTGTGCATCTCGGCTTCCACGCCCAATAATGGCCTTCTTCCACGCGTCGTGCGAATGTGAAAAGCCAGGGTGTCTTTTATGTTTTACCCCCTAGTTGTGCGAACAATCCACCTATAAGGGAGGCAAGAATCCAGATCCAAATCACCATCTTCCTCTCGCAAATACTCATCGGAGCGCTTTCGACCGAGAATCCATTCCATCATGGACCCTCAACGCGGCTCCTCTTCTCGCGCTCCCGGCCCTTTGCCAGGAGATTGGAGGAGATGCTTTGTTCCGCACAACGAGCTGGTGAATCTCCAAATGGGGGGATATCTCCCTCCGGCCTTCATGGTTCCGGTTCGAGCCGGGCTAGCCACCTACAAAGGTGGGAAGCAAGCGGAGGTTACCCTAATCCCAACAAAGGGGCGGGTATGCCGTCCCCTATCGATAAGGGGCTCGGATTTCCTGTACATCCATTCCTCCGCTGGCTCACAGGAGTTCTCGGGCTCCAGCTTCATCACCTTACGCCCGTCTCAATCCTGCATGTTGCGGGTTACGTAGCTCTTTGCGAGCTTTTCCTGGGCGTCGAGCCCCACTTCGCGTTGTGGAAGAGGTTTTTTTTCCTTGTACCCCGCTCTCACGAGGGGTCCATATATCAAGTGTGTTGGGGATACAACTACGGAGTGTGAACCACCCCGGAGGGGCCGGTTTACCCTCGTGCGTGATCCAGGCCCATATGGAGGCCTGGAGCCCAGAGGCGAATTAAGGTCCATACATGTAAACCGCCTTAGTATTGTAACTTGTATTGTAAGACAAGAAAGGAGAAACCAAGCGGACTCTTGTATGAGCGGATTGGGATTCTATAAACGGCCGGGCGTCAACCCGTGTATATAAGGGGCGACCGGCGGAGAGTTAAGACGAGGATTGAGGCTAAGGCAAAGCTATTGCTCCCTAGTCGCCGAACCATATCAATCACACCACAACTGGGCGTGGGTTTTACCTTCATCGAAGGGCGAACCAGTATAATTCCGTGTCTTGTGTCGCATTAACCCTCTAGGTTAACCCGTCACGATGGCCCTGCGACTAAGTCCTTTCATGAGGACATCTGCCGTGACAATTCCACGACGGTTGGCGCCCACCGTGGGGCTATCGCATGATGGTTTGATGATCTTAGAGGGCAAGTTCGAAGGACTCGAAGGCTATCACAATGGGCGGATGACTAAAAGTCGTCGCGGCAAACTCTATCGGCGATGCGGACGGGGCCCCGAGGCGGCTCGGTTGAGTATGGGTACGGGTCCCCTTTGGCGGCATACTGCGTGTTCATCGGCAAGATTGGCGAGTCGGGGCTGGGCGAGCGTCTGCACCGACCTCGTCGAGACGGCTCAGCGGGCGAAGAAGAGCCCTGCCCTAGCTGAACCGGCGGTCAAGCGTGTTTTCGTGGGAGTCGTCCCACGGAGGTTCTGAGGGCGGATCGGTGTCCGGCGGCGAAACCGCCGTTTACTCTGGCGACGAATCGTCGGCGGGCGAGTCTTTATACCAGCTGCAGGCTGGCGGATCGTGGGCTGTTCCGACGGTGAGAGTATTCCGGACCCCTCGATCTACCCAACGGGTTAGGGTCTTCATGGCGATGCGCAGAGGCGCTTCACTCTTGACATGGCGCCCTGGTCGCCCGGTTCAACAGCAGTGATGGCAGCCGGGCGGAGGCCTGTCGCCCACCGCTCAAGTTTTATCGAGCTTTTCGACGCATTGGCGGTGCTCATGGCGGAAGCTAATCCGCCGGATCAGGACATACTGCGCAGAGATTGCAAAGGTGAGGAACAGATCACTAAAGCTAAAGCGGACTGGCGGCGCGACGAGCGGATGGCGATGGAATGAGCCGCTTTGGATCGCGAGCTTATAGGCTCGGCTGGACGAGTGCATCACGAAAGTCATGAAAAGGAAGTACAGGTCCCGTTTGCCTTCAGTTTTTGAGGTAGGAGCTTTCAATACCCCAGGAGCAGGAACCAGTAATCCGCCGCTGTTGGTGAACCGGCCGGAAACACCTGGGGCGGCCGCGCCGGTTCAGCCCCGTCCGGTAGATCTGCCTCGCCATCATACCGGTGCGCCCCAGACCTTGCAGACACCTCCGGGTCACTACTCCAACCCGATGGATAATCTTGTAGCGGCTGCGGCACGGTTGGGCGATTCAATTGAAGGCGATTCACCACAGCGGTAGAGACCCGCCGGGTTAAGGAGCTCCTCCGGACGGCCACGGCTCAGCGAGAAGCTTACTCGTCATATCGGGATCGGATCCACCCACCCCCGCCCGAGCGGAGTTATAGCCGGCGCGTCGGCGAACCGGCCGTATCAAGCAATGCGCGGCGTGGTCCGCCTCGCGGCAACAATCCGGCAGCGGCTTTGAGGATGCTCAAGTGGTAGTGGACGCGCCCGGAACACGTGGGGAAGCCGAGTTAGCCGCACAAGTAGAAGATCATCCGGCTGCGCCGATTCGTCCGACCATCTTGAGCCAGGGTGACGTCGGCTCTTTGGGGTGCTTGCCTCGTCCCGCTTTCATAGCGTCGCGCTTGCCCAAGGACTTCAAGGGGCCGCGCAAGGTGCCAAATTATCTGCCGACTTGGCTCCAGAGGCATGGATAGAAAGCTACGAGATGGCCATGGAGATGCTAGGCGTGGATGAAGCAGCATGTGCAAAGTACTTCACAATGATCTTTGGAAGGTACTGCCGGACTTGGTTGAAAAACTTGCCGCCCGACTCTATCAACTCGTGGACACGATTGCGAACCAGTTCATCAAAATTTCAAAGACACCTGTAAACAGCCCATATACGTGGTGGATCTGGCGGCTTGCGTCCAGGCGGACGGAGAGTCTACAACCCATTGGGTGCGCCGTGTCTCGGAAGTTTACATTCTTGAGACGGATCAACCCTGGTTCGCGATCATGACCTTGGAAGCCAATTGCGGTTCGAGCCATTGAAGCTGAAGCTGGGTCGCATGAAGCATTTTGTCATGACATGGGCACTCTAATGGGCGTTTTGGTAAAATACGCTGATTACGATAGTACCAAGGATCCCGAATCGGAGAATGATGAAGTGGGAAGGGAAAACAGAGCGGCAACTCCGAGAGCCAGCAGCATCGATCGGCGAGCAATGGAGGGCACAAGCGTAAGCGACGGCAACATGGGCTTTGTGGCCAACACCAACGCGCAGGACAAGGGTCAGCGGCGCCGGGGTAGGCAATCAAACCGGGGTGGTCACAATCCGGATCGTTTGAATTTCATATTGAATCTGCCTTGTCCGAAGCATGGGACGAAGGAGGTGCCGGCGAACCACCTTTGGAAGGATTGTTATATTACGCAGGAGTTCAAAATTCCAATTCTTTCGGTATGATCAAGGGCCCGATGGCGGTTCGAGGTCCGCCCGGTTTCTGATGGAGGAGATACCGGCCCAGGATTCGGTGGTAATCCGGGCGGCAAGGCAATCGAATAATCAAGGTAATCGAGCAGTCGAGAACCAAGGGGCTACAATCAACAACAGCAGCGATCGGGTTATCGAGCAATCCAAAGCAATTGAATGGTGGGCGGTACCACGTCTTTACCACCAGCTTGGACCGACGAGATCGAAAACTTCGAGGCGGGCGGTCGGTGTTGTTGAACGGCTGCGCCGCATTACCTGCGCTGGTCCGAGCAGCCGATTGTGTGGAGCGAGAGGACCATCCTCCCGGGTTTACAATCCGGGTCGATTAGCCCTGGTGGTGGCACCCGGTGGCGGGTACAAGTTTACCAAGGTTCTTATGGATGGAGGAAGCAGCATCAACATCACGTACTACGAGACTTTCCGACGGATGGGGTTAACAGATAGGCATCTCGGGCCATCGATCAAAGTATTTCACGGAGTGGTGCACAGTAAGTCGGCATACCGGTCGGTAAAATAGCTCTGGAGGTAACCTTTGGACACGAGCATGACTCGAGCGAAGCGTTGACATTTGAGGTGGTGAAAATTCAAAGCCCTTACCACGCCCTCTTTGGGCGGCCGGCTTATGCTAAGTTCATGGCACGGCCTGTTATGTTTACTTACAGCTGAAAATGCGGGTCACAAAGGAACAATAACGGTTCATGGGAGCCGCGGATCGCTCTGGAGTGCGAGGAAGGTGATGCGGCTTCTGCAGAGTCGGTTTGTGCCACGGAGGAGTTAAAGTATTATAAGGATAATGTTGATCCGGCGGATATGACCCTTTGAAGAAGCCAACTACAGAGCATGATCCGCACTTGAAGTTCAAATCGGCGGCCGAGGCGAAGCTTGTTGATTTTGTGCCCGGCGAGTCATCCAAGCAGTTCACCATCGGTGCCAATCTGGATCCTAAATAGGAAAGCGCGCTCATCGAGTTCATCCGTGAGAATCGGGACATTTTGCATGAAACCTTCCGACATGCCGGGTGTACCGAGGGAACTCGCTGAGCACACTCTTAATGTGGACCCAAATACAAACCGGTAAAACAGTTTCTTCGCGGTTTAACGAGGAAAAGCGCAAGGCCATCGGAGAAGAAGTCGCTAGACTTTTGGCAGCAGGGTTTATCGTTGAAGTCTTTCACCAGTGGCTTGCTAATCCGGTGTTGGTCCTTAAGAAAAATGGCACTTGGCGCGTATGCGTGGATTACAGATCTTAACAAAGCTTGTCCAATGGATCCTTCGCCCTCCCGCATTGACCAGATCATTGATGCAGCGGCGGGTTGTGGCGTTTGAGCTTTACGGATGCGTATTCGGTTATCATCAGATTAAGATGGCGGTTAAAGACCAGGAGAAAGCGGCGTTTATCACCTTTTGGAGCCTTACGCTATGTGTCCATGCCCTTTGGGCTCAAGAGCGCCAAGCAACTTATCGGCGTTGCGTCTGAAATTGTTTACATGAACAGATCGGCCGTAATGTACGCCTATGTGGATGATATCGTGGTGAAATCAAGGCAGAAGGAAACATTGATTGAGGACTTAAAGGAAACCTTTGACAACTTGCGGGTGTACAAGATGATGCTCAACCCGGCCAAGTCGCGCCTTTGGTGTTCGGCGAGCAAATTGTTGGGTTTTCGTGTCCAACCGGGGATTGAGGCTAATCCGGAGAAGATTACAGCTATCACCTCCTTAGCTAAGCCAAAGTGCATCAATGATGTCCAACGTTTGGCAGGCGGATTGCTGCGCTAAGCGGTTTATCGATCGCCTAGGAGAAGGCTATCCCTTTGTACCAGATCTTTGAAGAAGACGGATCAATTCGTTTGGAGCTCATTCTTGATGAGGCATTGGAGGATTTAAAGCGGCAGGTGGCCAACCCGCTTGTTCTTGCTGCCCCTATTGACGAGGAGCCGCTCTGTTATATGTTGCTTGCTAATGCCGAGGCGATGAGTGTAGCCATTGTGGTGGGCGCAAGGAGGCGGGGAAGGAGTATCCGGTTCAGCGACGATTTACTACATCAGCGAGGTTCTCATCGAATCTAAACAAAGGTATCCACATTGGCGAAAGCTGGTATATGGAGTTTTTATGGCAAGCGGAAGCTGAAGCAATATTTCCAAGGGCACCCCATTACGATGGTCGATTCGGCTCCCTTGGGCGATATCATCTTGAACCGGAAGCGGCGGCGGATTGCTAAGTGGGCTATAGAACTTGGGCATACGGTTTAAGGTATGTGCCCAGGACGGCCGTCAAGTCTCGAGCACTTGTGGATTTCATTAATGATTGGGCGGAGTTACAAGCGCCCGGAGAGAAGCGGATCACACCTATTGGACCATCCATTTTGATGGGTCCAGGCAGTTGGAGGGCTCGGGGTTTGAGTCGTATTAACTTCCCCATGAGGTGACAAGTTCTGTTATGTTCTCCGTCTAATGTTCCTTGTACTAACAATGCAGCTGAGTATGAAGCTTTGCTCCATGGTCTCCGGATGGCCAAGAAATGAATCTCAGCCGGGTTAAATGCTTTGGTGACTCGGACTTGGTGGCCCGGCAAGTATCCGGCACTTGGGACTCAAAGATCCACTCATGGCTGCATATCGTCGGGAAGTGGATGTTGTTGCAGGACATTTTAAATGGTATCGGTGGACCATGTGGATCGTCGGAAGAACGAGGCGGCTGATGCTTTGAGCGGCTGGGTTCCCAGCGTAAACCGGTCCATAGCGTTTTCCTTGATGTGCTGCACAAACCGTCGCTTAAACTTCTGATGAAATTGATTTGGCTATCCCGATCCGGAGGCTCATTTGGTGGCGGCCTTGCATGTCATCCCGATTGGGCGCTCCTTATTTGGCATACATGAACGGGCGAGTTACGGAGGATGAGGCGTTGGCCCGGCAGATAGTTCGGCGGTCTAAGTCTATGACCATTGTTAATGGCGAGTTGCACCGTCGCGGTGTGTCGAGGCGTTTCTGCGTTGTGTGTCCCCTGAAGAGGGCTGTGAGATATTGCGAGAGATTCATGAAGGGGATTGTGGTCACCACGCCGGTTCAAAGTCCCTGGTGGCCAAAGCATTCCGCCATGGTTTCTATTGGTTGACCGCCCATGCTTGATCGGAGGATTTGGTCGACGATGTGACGGTTGCCAAAAGTTCTCGAGGCGTGCTCATGTGCCAGCCAAGAATTGAGGATGATTCAATTACTTGGCCATTTGCGACTTGGGGGCTGGATATGGTTGGACCTTTCAAAAGGTCCAAGGATAAGAAAGACCCACCTGTTGGTGGCGGTGGATAAGTTTACCAAGTGGGTCGGGCGAGCACATTAGCAAGTGTGATGCAGCCACGGCGGTTCAGTTCATCAAGCGGGTGATTTTCGGTTTGGGTTTCCACACAGTATCATCACGGACAATGGCACCAATTTATCCAAAGGAGCTATGAAGGAATTTTGTGAGCGAGCACATCGACGATGTTTCTTCAGTAGCCCACCCGCAATCCAATGGTCAAGCGGAACGAGCTAATCAGGAAATTTTGAAGGGTATCAAACCCGGCTTATGGTCCCTTTAGAGAGGCGCCGGGTTGTTGGGTGGAAGAGCTACCATCGGTGATATGGAGTATTAACACTACCCCCAACCGCTCCACTTTGGATACACGCCGTTCTTTATGGTTTATGGGCGGGGCGGTCCTTCCAGATGATATCCGTCACGACTCGCCTCGAGTAGCAGCTTATGTTGAGGTGGATAGCGAGGCCGCACGGCAAGATGATTTGGACCGACTGGACGAAGAGCGCGATATGGCAGCAGCCCGTTCGGCGGTCTACCGGCAAGATCTTCGTCGGTATCACAGCGGTGAGTTAAAACCAGAACCTTTCAGAAGGAGATTTAGTGCTGCGGCTCATTCAAGATCGAAAAGATATGCACAAGCTATCCCCACCTTGGGAAGGGCCTTTTGTGGTCAGCAAGAATCTATACAACGGTTCCTACTATCGATTGATGTTCGAGGCGAAAGGACTCACGCGCGTCGGAGGAGGAGACCAACGGGCCGTGGAACATTGCTCATCTTGACCTTATTATACCTGAGCCATTGGCTCCACTTATGTACAAATCAAGACTGTATATATTATGAATAAAAGCAATAAACGGATCCTCGGCTAAGCGGGGCATCATTACGTATACAAGACGGTTTGGGTACATGGAATCTTGTTGTAAAGCGGCCTCGGTTCAACCCTTAGCCTTGTTTTCGAAACTTTTGTCATTTGGGGGCTTGGTCGTATCCGAACCAATGCAACGCCTCTTGGCGGTAAAAGCCACCAGATCATTTGGGGACATGGTCACGTCTGAACCATCACGCCTCTTGGTCGGCCTAAGGCCATAGAATCACTTAGGGGCTTTGGTGAACCCGAACCATTGCAATGCCACTTGATCGGCATCATGCCACGAGTTCAGTTGGGGACCTGGCTGACTTGCACCATCGCTACGCCGTATAGGGGGCTTGGTCCTGTCCGACCATGGTACCACCATCTGATCCGGCTCAGTACAGCCTCGTCTCGTAAAACTGTTTTTTCTCGTTGATTTTGTTTCCATGTGGTTTTGATACCTATCATTTGGCTTTTGTTGGCCTTCGTCAACCGGCAACAATTTTCCTTAAACCGGTTCGTTGTTGATCGTTTTTAAAGTGGCGATTTTGTTCGGTTTGATTTCTTTATTAAACATCCCATTGTGGAGTAACGGGGGCTTATCATGCCCGCACGGTTTACCGATAAATCGGTCTTATCTGAGGTTGCCCTCCTTTGGCGATGATGGTTTATAAGACCTCCGCTTGGGTTGGCTAAAGCCATTGTGTGCTGATCTTTGGCGGTATGTTCGCATCACATAATTTTGATCGTATACCTCGGTATTTTCTCATATAAATATCGGTATCGATCTGGTTGGAGGTGTAAACCGCCATGGCGGTTTAAGAACTTGTGGTTGCAGGCAAAATATGTTGCAGGATTTACTACAAAAGCCAGCGGATCCAGCACCGCCATGCAAAAGTTCTGAGACCAAGGTTGTACGGCATTGTTCAATGAAAGACACTTGCTATCCTATTACAAAGGCCTTTCGAGGCCGGTGTTTCTGTGAGTTATGCCTTGAAGCTTTGGATATGTCGCCCGGCTTGACGGATTCGCTGCTTCACGGGTTGGCGCGAGGTGGAGGGGCGGCGCTGGCGTCGGTTCAGCTTCTTCTTCTTCCTCACCCAAAGCCGGAAGTCATTGGTAGACCAGTCAATCCGGGTTAAGGCACGAAAGACAGCTTCTTCACTTATCGATTCAGTCGGATCAGCGTCGAGGCGTAAGTGTGCTTACGGATTGGAGAATCGAGGCTCTGCACTTCCGGATGACAAACTCCACCCGCTTGTTATTGGCGTCATAAAAGATCGGTGAACCTCTAGATTGGCTTGGCGGCGATTGACTTCGCTAACGGACGCACTTCCTTGGTAATCCGTTTGAGGGCATCGTTATCAAAGGCTTCACCATTCTCTTGAGCAGGAAAACCTTTAGCTATGTCGGCGGATCAAGATCCGCTATCCATGCTTTAGCACGAGTCGAGCGATGGCGTGCCAGCCGGGCTGCGGATCGCTTCATCTCTTCAAGCTGCCCGGAATCATGGACAGCGGTCCAGCGTCTCTCGATCGAGGGGCGGCGCCGTGTTGTCATAGGAAGTGGCGCATATGACCCGCTGGGCGCGGTATATAGCTGCTCAATCGAGTGTCTGAAGCCTTGAGCTTTTTCCGCACGTCGAGCCGGATGAGCAATCGTTTGCCTACACCAGGTTTAGACAGCCCAAGTTAAACCGGCGGAAGCATTAACACAGGCATATTCGGTGTAAATTTGCTTACCAAAGATGGCGAGGTCATGGCATGCACTTGGCGTTTGAGTCGGTCAGCTCTTGATCACGGTTTAAGGGCCGCCTCGGCTTCCTCCGCCCGTTTTACTAAACCGGCCTTCTCGGTGTCGATTGACCGCTTCGGTTGTACCACTTCTTGATTGTTCCATGGTGGTCGGGGCAGTTTTAGCTCATCCTTGGCTTTGGTGGCTTACATTATTTGGGTTTCAGTTGGCTCGGAGGTCCTTGAGTTGCACGGCTTCTCTGGTGTATTTCATTACGATGACAAAGGAAGCAGGTTAGTGGTTTCATTATACAAGTCCCAAGCTTAATACAAGTATTCAACTTGGCACTTGGGGGCTAATGGCTAGTTGATCTCAATTTGCTATGAAGAGACACACCTTAAGTCGGTTTAACTTTACAAAGTTAAACCGACCCTTGAGAGCTACTATGCAGTTAAAATAAAGAAAGGTCAGCTCATTACCTCATAGCGGTCCTTCATGCGATTTACTAGACCGGCTTGAAGTCACGGCTTGCGTAAAGCGGTTGAAAGCGGAATGAAGCTCTTGGGCAGAGAAATTGTAAGTAGCCGACATATCAGCCTTCCCTTGTCCTTGATCATAGTAGTGGAACTTTCTTTGATGCTGTGCTTTGCTAAAGCAACCGGTTGGCTAGGAGCAGTGTAGCCAGTACCTGTCACAATAACATCGTCATTTTCAGGCCTCTTGTTTGGGCTTGATGTCGTTTTGCTTTGGCTCGGCGGTTCAACAGTCACGACCCGCTCGGTGGACGGGTTTGATGGAGCAGGCTGGGAAGTTTCCATTTGGACCTCCGGTTCAACTTCTGGCGGATCAGCAATGTCGTCTTTATACAACTCGCCAGAGCTTTCCTTGGCAGCTTCAGGATTTTCGTGTGGTTGTTCTGGGGTTTTCTCTGGATCAACATCCGGGGTAGGATCAAGAGTTTTCGCCTTCTTGCTCAAGCGAGCCTTGGTGCTGCAATATTCAGAATCGGATCAAGACAAATTGACCAAGGTGACGGTGAGTCGAATTGACAAACAGTAATTACATACCCTGCGGCGATGTTCGGCGGAGGCGGTTGTGTGGTGGATGAACCGCCGAGACGAGTTGGAAGAGGCCTGATAATTGGTCGGACGGATTGAGAGGACATCGGAAGAAACCTTTTAAGGGATAGCGCTTTTCGGAGAGCAAGTCACCTCTGGCGGCGCTTCCGGATAGGTGTGTCTGTAAACCGGTGAGGTAACCTGTTGGCCATTGTGCGGGTTGTCTGGCGCTCTTCAGCCTCTTGTGTCTTCAAGTTAAGATTTGGATTCAAGTAAGCACAGGAATGGTATTTTTCACTTTCGGACGGTATGACGAATTCTCTTAACCGGTGCAAGATCGGATTCGGAAGAAAGTAAGATTACCTCAATAGGGTCGGCATGGCTGGCTTCAGCATCATCCTGGGAAGAAAATTGTTAGTAAAAAGATTGTAAAGGGGCCAAGCATATGCAGGAAGAAACACAAAGCGGAAAGCCGGTTTACCTCAGCTTCTGATTCTTCGTCCTCCGGCGGATCAGAGGACTCGGTGGTCTTCTTCTTGCCCGTTTTCTTAGTGGCTTTGGACTTTACACGCGGCGCCCGAACCGGTTTGGTTCGTTTCCAGAAGGAGCTGTCGGCCTGAGAAGTAACAAGGATTAACGTGTATCAACGGAGTATTAAGAGTTTGAAAGGCAGTGAGTAGAGCTTACCGCCGGCGGTTTGTTGGTGGCACAAAATGGAGCCAACCCGGTTAGGCTGCAGACGGAGATTGGCTCATCGAGCATCTTCTTGATGATCTCAGTGACCTCCTGTTCAGTTATAGGTAGCTCGTGGCGCTTTGAGGATCTTTGAGGCTGCGGTGTACTCGTGCATCAATCCGGGCGGCGGCTTAGTGGCAAAACACCCCAAGAGACCCGACAGCGTACAAGATCCGCGCGGTTAAGCCATTGGCCATTAGAGCCCGGAGCTTGATTATTTGCGGTGCGAAGTTCTTCCGTTCATGGCGGTTAAGCGGGAAGGCGATGGATGCTGGTTCTTGAGCGGTGAAGCGGTAACCCGGCAAGGGTTTTTCGTTGGCGGGGCAGTGTTCGGCGATAGAACCAGGTTTGGTTCCATTCCTTTGGATGGCTGTGGTGCTTGGCGTGAGGAAAATCGACTTCCTTCCTCTTACGGATTGAAACGCCGCCCAGCTCCGTGTTAGGACCGTCGAGAAAATTCTGTGCGGCGGTTCAAATGGAAAAATCCGGAACAACTCCACAGATGGTTCCTCTTGAAGATAGACTTCACGAAGACTTGAAAGTTGCATATATTCGACCACGAAATTCGGGCGATATCACGAGGATGGAGTTGCGGGCCGGCAAGGCGTCCGGAAATTTTTGAACGGGCGGGCAGAACCCCGATCTAAGTGCTGCATAAACACGATTACTTCTCCCGCTCATGACTCGGGAGAAACTTCGCCCTCGGAACACGCCAATGGAGGACACTTTTGAGCCAAACCGCCCGGTTGTGACATAGCCGTTGAGTTGTGTTTCAGTGACTCTGGACCGGACCCAGTTGCAAGCGGAAAATTGAGGAGCCATTCCGGAAGATTAAAGCTGCGAAAGAAAGAAAGAAAACGGTTCACTGTTGAACGGGTCAGGCGTTACGAACATTGTTAAACCGGCAATTGGTAGCGGCTTCTCATTCCGGTTTAACTAAGGACTAATGGGTAGCGGATTAGCTATCAAAGGTTAAACCGCCGGAAGAGGCAGAGTTGGAAAAGTTGCTAAGTGTATCTGAAACAGGTTTCCCATGCAAATGAAAATAATTTGGATCTACGAGTTGATGAGGAAAATTTCTATGACCTATGCGGACCTCCTACAGCGCAGGGAGGTTCAGGCCTGTTAAAGTAAAAGATCTGAGCGAAAGGGAAGATGCATAGAGTCGGGTAAAACGGCGAGCAGCCACTTGCATAGGATGGCGGTGCGGATGAGCCGTCTGGCCGTGGCGAGCTAGTATGAAGGATCGACACGAGCAGCTTACGAGCTATGAGGCGAACGAGTTCTCGAGATGAGATCTAGGGTTTGAAGGAAACCTTACGGACGGCGGGAACGCGGAGGCGCTGAAACTCTGGTAAGATCAGGTTGATCAGCGACCCGGCGTGAAGCGTCGGTCGGAGGTTGAGGCGGCGGCAAGAGCTTGAGGTCGGTGGTCGCGAGGAAGAAGAAGAGAGGAAGGAGAAGAAGAGAATGACCGACCGGTCTATTTATAAGGGACGGAGTAATCAATGGTAGCGAGAATCGAGGAGTCAAAAGCGGCGGAAGGTGCAGCGCCGCCTCGATTTCGGGATAGCCTTAATGAAGGAATCTTCTGTTTTGGATTTTTTGTTCAAAATGGCGTCGGGTGCCACGACACGAAGATCGAAGGATGATGTCACGGCGGTTCAAGCGGATGGCGGTTTACAAGGGAGATCAAGGGTTGCGGAAGGCGTGAAGATTAACTGAACTGGTACAAGTCAATCTGGGGCCTAATGTTGGGGATACAACTACGGTGTGAACCGCCCGGGGCCGGTTTACCCTCGTCGTGATCGAGCCCATATGGAGCACAGGAGCCCAGAGGCGAATTAAGGTCCATACATGTAAACCGCCTTAGTATTGTAACTTGTATTGTAAGACAAGAAAGGAGAAACCAAGCGGACTCTTGTATGAGCGGATTGGGATTCTGTAAACGGCCGAGCGTCAACCCGTGTATATAAGGGGCGACCGGCGGCGAGTTAAAGACGAGAGGATTGAGGCTAAAGGCAAAGCTATTGCTCCTAGTCGCGAACCATATCAATCACACCACAACTGGGCGTGGGTTTTACCTTCATCGAAGGGCGAACCATATAATTCCGTGTCTTGTGTCGCATTAACCCCTCTAGGTTAACCCGTCACGATGGCCTGCGACTAAGTCCTTTCATGAGGACATCGGCGTGACAATTCCACGACAAAGTGGGCGGCGCCGAAATATGGCGCATTGCGGGACGGATATCCATCCGGAACCCCTAAGAAGGCGCCGAAGACTAGCCTTGAATGGTTTATATAGAAGGCGCTCGCTGCGGACCTGTTGGATCGGCCTCCCGAGTTCAGCAATGCTCCTCTGAAGAAACGCCTTAGTTGCCGTCCATGCGGAGCCCCGGCGGAGGAAGACAAGGCGTCCATTATCGATGGGCGAATAAGGTTCTTGGCCCATGCCGGTTGACCATGATTGGAGTCATGGCAACATGCATTACGCGTGGGGTGCAGCCACTACAATACAGAGGCCACCCCATGTGGGATTTCAACGGGGAGGACGATGCCACCCGTCATGGCCGCAAAGGGCCGGAATCGGCCGAAGATCTGGTGACGATCTTGTCCGGCCTGTATAAGGGGGAGAAGGAGGATTTCCTTCGGGCGAACCCGTTAAATGGGTTTTCCATGAACAATCCACGGCCTTGGGTAAGCGAACACTCAGCGTGTCCGACCCGTGCCTTTTGAAACTTAAGTTTCTTACATTGTGTTCTTCATTCGACGCAGGAACTGCGCCGGACTGTGGAGGAATGCTGAGTCCGGCTCCGCGGCACGAGGATCGAGAGAAATCCGGGATCCGTCCTCCGAAGAGGATCCGGACATAAAGGTGGAGCTAATCGATGGGGTGTTCCACCAGCTTAGCATGGACAACGTTTTAGTCGCCATCACGACAGACTATCCCGGGCTATATCCGGCTTCCCAGGTAATTGCGGCCGAAGCCCCGATACCGTCATTCCTTCCTTGCTTATTTCTGACCACCGTAAATGATGGCGCTATGCAGGAGGTGCCCCTAGGGCGAGAAGCCGAGCCCGCGGTTGCTGACCAACAAGGGCGATTCGGACGATGGCGCGGATGAAACCGCGCAAAGGTGTAGCTCACAATTCATTATCTTTAGAAACAACGTTCCTAAAGCGTTTGAGTGCTCATGACTTTTATAGGGAAAAAAGCGTCCGCGGACTGCGAGCATGGAAGTTGTCAATCCAACCTCTACCGGCGGGCTCCCTTTTGGTCGAGGGGGAGGCGGCGCAAAGCGCGAGCGGGCGTTCCTCCGACGGAGGATGCCGAAAACTGTCCGCCACCAAGTCGAGGTGGAGAGTGCCACTGAGTCACAGGCGCCGCGGACAGTATTCGTGACGCGTGCTTCTCCCCGAGGCGTTGAATGCCTTTAACACGGGGACACGCACCTTCGTGCTGCTCAAGATAGTTTTAGCGAGCCACGGGCGGTATGTAAAAGAGATACGGGTAAGACAATTTAATAGTTGTATATGCGGTAGCCCGAGACTTAAAGTAGTTATATTAACTGATTTAAGGATCATATGAAATCTGAGGATCTTACCGAGAAGAATACCCATTGTCTCGGGAGTTGCAAGAGTGCAAGGCCCAACTTGAGGCCGCATTTTACAGCGCAGGAGGAAGCATAGGACCTCTCACAGTAGCGCATTATTTTAGAAAGATAAGTAGCGCTTGGCGTTCGCAAGTCTAAGAAATGACATTGCAGATGCTGCGGACAAGATCCGGACGAGCAAGAACCTGCGCCAAATAAAGGCGGCGAGAGGGTGCTGCATAAGGTGCAGCATGAAAGGAACAAGCTCAGGGATGCCCATGCTCAGCTTGGAGAAGAGCTGAAAGCGTTCGGGCGAGCTGTCGGGCTCCGTTAAGGAGAATCAGCGGCTTCGTCGCGGCATATATAGTAAGTGCTTGGCGAACTCCTTTGAAAAGAAGAGTTCGGCGAGGAAGTCAATCGACAGAATATATCGTAGGTATGCTCACAGTGTCGCCTGCGGAGAGATGCCGTAACAGCGGGTGATCAACTTCAATTGTTACAACTGATCGAGCGAGTTCGGCAGGCTATGGCGGCGTCGTCCAGGCGTTATGGCCAGCCTTCTCCATACCCGAGGTCTTGGGGAGCTTGCGGAGAAGCTGCAGGAGTCTGTGGCGCTTCCATGTATGGAAGATTTCGCTTGCCGGCAAGGTGCCGAGGAGGCTGGGCCATGGTGAAGGCAGCGGTACAAGAAGGCGGATCCCAACCACATGGCGAAGTCGGACTGTGGGGCCCGATGGGAAGGAGATCCTGTGAGTTTAGTATCTGACCAAGTGGAGTTGGCGCGAAATTTTCCCAACAGGACTGTAAATTAGACAACCTTTTAGGCGGGATTGAGGAAGAATACAATCGGTCGATTTGACAATGTACTATAAAATGACATACAAAATGCCTTCTAGCGGATTGTAGATCGTTTGTCTTTGCCGACCTTTTAAGCCGACCTCGGGACCCTATAGTCCGAAGTGTGTCGAATACCTTCTCGGTTATGAAACAACCGGGGTGTGCATGGAGACCAGGCGTAGGGGTCATCGGTGCTTTATCGGACAAGTGCCCAACTAGTTATGTTATATTACATGGTTAGTAAGAAACATCTTCCGGGAGAATAGTTCCGTTAAGGGTTCCTTTCATTTGGGGTGGCATGCCCTAAAGTGCATGTCGGACTGCGAAAAAGCAGAAAAACATCTGGGGCAGATAAATAAGTGGATAAAAAAATCATCTTTTAAGTCACCGACCGAATATTCCCTTAAGAACGCTAGCTTTCGGCTTCACCCGGTCGAGGTACACATCCGGTGACCGCGATAACAATCGCAGAGGTGCTCCTTTACCTCCTAGCGAACAATTGGGAATGTAGGGGTAAGCACAGAGCCGAGCAACCCAGCTTGGCCAAAACTTAAGTCATATCGATGCATATAATGGTGAATAAAAGGTACATGTGGAGGCTTGACACATGTCTGGGCATAAGCCCGTATAATTAAGCTTACGGTAAAGAAGCCCCGAATATAATGAGTGCGGGTAGCACATCAATTCTTATGACGTTATGCTGGGTAAAACCCTTTAAGGCTTGGATGAATAGGGTTGAGAAGAAAAAGATAAACAAAAGGCAGCTGAAATAAAAAAAAATTGGCGGAGGCGGGCTGCGTTCCATGGGTTCGGCTCGAGTCGGTTATCAATGCATTTAAATGAGCAGTGCGCTCCGCCGGTCAGGACTTGATCGATGATGAAGGGCCTTCCCATTTGGGCTTGAGCTTGTCCTTTTTCTTGTCCGTGAGCGTAGAACCAGTTCGCCAGCGTTGTAAGTCTTGGCCCGTACTTCTCCTTTGGTATCTTGAGCCTGCTGTTGATAGAATGCGGAGCGAGCCTTGGCGACGTCGCGCTCTTCCTCAATGTGTCCAAGCTATCCTGCCGATCCAGCTCGGCTTCATTTTCTTCGTACATGCGCTTTTCGAGGTGAGTCATGAATGATGTCGCGAGGCAAACCTGCTTCTCGCCGTATACCATAAAAATGGTGTGAATCCGGTGTACGGTTAGGCGTTGTCCGCAGCCCCAGTCTGGTCGAGCTCCTCTACCCGGTGCATGTCAGATTTTGTAAGGACCGCACTAGTGCGGGTTTGATGCCGCTCATTATTAGACCATTTGCTCGTTCCACTTGACCGTTGGTTTGAGGATGATAGGCGAAGCGTGTCGAGCTTGATGCCCATATTTTTGCACCATGATTTAACCTCATCGGCGATGAAGTTCGTGCCGTTATCGATGATGATCTTTGTGGGGACACCATAACGGTGTACTACCCGGATATAAAGTCTATCACTGGTCGGACTCTGCCGTTTTAAGCGGCTTGGCCTCTATCCATTTGGTGAATTTATCCACCATGACCAATAGGTACCTTTGCTTGTGGGTTCCCCCTTTAAGTGGTCCAACCATGTCAAGCCCCAGGACATGACGGCCAGGTAATGGTATAGTTTTGAGGCGATGGGTGGCATATGGCTCGATTAGCAAAGAGCTGACAACCGGCGCATCTTTGGACTAAGTCTGAGCATCTTCTCGGGCCGTCGGCCAGTAAAATCCTGTCGGAATGCCTTTCCTACAAGGGCCCGAGCTGCGGCGTGGTGTCCGCCTAGTCGGCATGAATTTCAGCCAGGAGGTTTCGCCCTCCTCTTGGAGATACACCTTTGAAGGACTCGGTTGTGCTTTTCTTATAAAGTTCTCCCTCATAGACCTTGTAGGCTTTAGATCGCGGACAATGCAGCGGGCCTCATTTTGGTCTTGAGAAGCTCCTGCCTAAGCAAGTAGGCGAGAATGGTTACATCCGCAGGGCAATTACTGCCATTATGTCGTGGGCGGAAGGTGTTATGTCATCGGCTGGATCGCGGTTGGTGCGGCTTGTTCGGTTTGTTAGTTCGGACTCCTCTTCCCATAAATGCGGATGGATGGAAGAGCCGTTCGGTGAAGATGTTAGGAGGGACAGCGTCGCGTTTTGCGCCAATGCGTGCCGATCGTCGGCTCCTTGGTTATTGTCCGGGCTACGTGATGGAATTCAAGTCCTTCGAACCGGGCTGACATTTTAGGACAGTGTTGCGATATGCTGCCATTTTCGGATCTTTGGCGTCAAAGTCTCTGTTTATTTGGGATATTGTGAGGTTTGAATCCCGCGCACCTCTAGGCGTTGAATGCCCATGGAATTGCCATCCGGAGACCGTGTAAAAGGGCCTCGTATTGGCTGCGTTGTTGGAGTCCGTGTACATTATCTGAAATGCGTATTGGACTGTGTCTCCGGTCGGGGCGTCAATCGACACCAGCCCCATCCGGCTAACATTTTAGAGCCGTCGAAGTGCATAATCAATTGGAGTATCGCCGTATTCTTTAGGGAGTTGACGGTCCATTCAGCGACAAAGTCAGCCAAAACTTGTGACTTTATAGCTCGCGAGAGTTTGTAAGATATATCAAATGGTAAGAGCTCAATGGCCCATTTGCAATCCTGCCCGTCGCGTCGCGGTTGTTTATAATGTCGTTAAGTGGTACTTGAGAGGCCATTGTTATCGAACACTCTTGAAAGTAGTGTCGGAGCTTCGGGATGCCATGAACACGCGTATGCTATCTTACGATAGTGCGGGTAGCAGGACTTGCGGGGGTTAACACGGTGGATCGTAGTATACTGTTTTTGAAGAGGGAATTTATGCCCTTCATTTCTCGTTCGACGACGAGTACCGCGCTTACAACTTGATGCGTAGCTGCGATGTATAACAACATTGGTTCGCCCGGGTTGGGTGCAGCCAGGACGGTTGTTGCCAATATGGCCTTTATTTCTTGAGTCCGGCGGTGGCAGCATCCGTCCACTCGAAGTGTTGGTCGCTGAGGAGGCGATAGAGGGTAATGCCTTTTCTCCTAGGCGGAGATAAAGCGGCTTAGAGCCGCTCGCATCCGGTCAATTTTGTATTTGCTTGAGGTCTTTTGGGATATCTAGCTGTGAGCTCGGATCTTGGCTGGGTTTGCTTCAATTCCTCTACGGATCGATGAAGCCCGGCAGCTTTCCACCGATGCGCCGAAAACACATTTTCAGTTCAGCTTGATGTCATATGCTTTGAGGCTGTCGAATGTGAGCCTCAAGTCGTCTACTAGAGTTTCGGCGTGTTTAGTTTTGACGACTCGTCGTCCACGTATGCCTCTACTGTTTTGCCGATCTGGGTAGCGGACATATACGAATCATGCGCGATATGTTGCGCGGCGTTTTTAAGTCCGAAGGGCATCGTGTTGAAGCGAATGGTCCATATGGAGTAATGAATGCCGTTGCGGCTTGATCCGCTTCGCCATCTTGATTTGATGATAGCGGAGTATCGTCCGGGAAGCACAATGAATCGTGCCTGCGGTGGCATCGATGATTTGGTCGATCTTGGGGGAGGAAGGATCCTTTGTGCAGGCCTTATTTAGGTCTTTGAAATCGACACATAGGCGCCAGGATTTGTCCTTCTTTGGTACCATTACCAAGTTTGCTAGCCAATCCGGGTGCTTGATGTCTCTGATGAATCCGGTTTCTAATAGCTTGGCTAGCTCTTCTCCCATTGCCTGTCTTTTGGGTTCGAAAAATCGTCGAAGAGCCTGTTTGACTGGCTTGAATCCTTTTAGGATGTTTAGGCTGTGTTCTGCCAATGTGCGTGGGATTCTGGGCATATCCGAGGGGTGCCAGGCAAAAATGTCCCAATTTTCCCGAAGGAATTCTCGCAGTGCGGCGTCTACACCAGGGTTCAATTGTGCCCCGATGGAGGCCGTCTTCGTGGGGTCCGTTGGGTGGACCTGGAATTTGACTATTTCATCCGCTGGTTTAAAAGAGGTGGACTTGGATCTTTTATCAAGTATCACATCGTCCCTGTTCACCATGGGCGCATCGCGGTGAGTTCCTCGGCGCTAGGGCTTGGATAGTGCCTCGAGGGCTAGTGCGGCTGTCTTATTTTTGGCGCGGAGTGCTATGTTCGGATCACTAGCGAGAGTGATAATTCCGTTGGGACCGGGCATTTTAAGCTTCATGTACCCATAATGGGGTATAGCTTGAAAAACTATGAATGCCTCTCGTCCTAATAAAGCATGATATCCGCTGCTGAATGGAGCCACTTGAAACGTGACCTCCTCGGACCTGTAATTGTCCGGCGAGCCGAACACTACGTCCAGCGTGATTTTTCCTGTGCAGCATGCTTCCCGGCTGGGGATTATTCCTCTAAAGGTTGTGCTGCTTCGCTCAATGCGGTTCGATCTATTTCCATTTTTGGAGGGTTTCCTCATAGATGAGGTTTAGTCCGCTGCCGCCATCCATGAGTACCTTAGTAAAGGCGAAAATCTACTATCGGGCTGAGGACCAATGCGGTGGTGCCGGGCAGTTCGAATTTAGGTTAAATCACGGCATTGAAGGTAATAGCCGTGTCGCTCCATGGATTTATTGTTGCTACTTGGTAGACTTGACAAGGTTGCGGAGTTGTCGTTTCGCATGTTATTGGATCACGAAAGTCTCGAAGACTATTAACACCGTCTTGGTGTTCTTTGGGCTGGGATTCGAAGCTAGAAGCTCTTCGCCACTTTTGGCCACTGCCGTAGTATCCAACATGCTCGAAGGCTATGAGTTGGAGTGGCGCCCTCGTGCTATGAATTTTGCAGGTCCGTTTAGCCAGCCCTCGATGCAGTTCCGTACCCTTTAGGGGTTTTGGTTTTTGGTATTCAGCCGAGGTGCTTGATAATGATGCACCCTTTGGTTCCGGACTAGGGATGTATTCGGGACCAGATTATCCCAAAATTTGCTTTCGGTTTTCCAGGCGCTCTCCATCGCACAGTACTTTTGTACGATGGTCTCCAAGTTAGTGAAGCGCGTAATGTCGCGGCGACTTATGGCGTTTAGGATTCCCTTGTCCGTGCAATTATTGCAGAAGACTGAGATTGCGTTTTCCTCTCGGCAGTCCTTTATCCTGTCCATAACCAGGAGGAATCTGGCCTAGTAGTGATGTACTGTCTCGGCGGGCTCTTGCCGAATTAGAGTTAGATCGCATATGTGCAGGCGGGTGGGTGGAACTAAGTCGAAACCCTACCCATCTCAAGGCTCGAAGGCCGAGAAGTTTCTAATTTTGGAAGCTTGGATTTCGGGCGTTGTCCAGCGAGTGCAGTCGAAGCGACTTTAAGTTCGATGTTTGATCGAAGCCCATCCCTCCGTGGGAATCCGGCATGGGGGGTTCGGGGATCCGGGCATGACTAGTTTTCAATACAGGAGAAGCGTCGCTGCATTGTTCCTCTACCACTGCAACGTGGTGGGTGACCTGGGGAGAGTTAATTTCTCTCAGATCGGTTTTAAGCCCAATCTGATCATAGTCTGTAGCGACTCCCAGGGCGGCGATGCGATCCAAGAGCTCGTTTACGGATGAGAGCTCTATTGGATCCAGCCGCTCGGCGAATTCCGAGCTGACGTGAAAATTGCTTTTGACGACTTGAGAGGTCGTTGTCGAAGCGATGGCCGGACAGGCGGTCATAAGAAAGCCACCTAGCCGGATAGTTTGGCCGGCGGCCAAGGCACCTTTGGCGAAAATACCGTCCTTGAAGACGGGAGGAGGCATCCTTCCTATCGGTGACGGCACAGAAGAACTCTCAATGAAAGCACCAATGTCGGTGTCAAAACCGGCCGATCTCGGGTAGGGGGTCCCGAACTGTGCGTCTAGGCGGATGGTAACAGGAGACGAGGGACACGATGTTTTACCCAGGTTCAGGCCCTCTTGATGGAGGTAAAACCCTACGTCCTGCTTGATTGATATTGATATTGTGGATGTTTACAAGAGCGGATCTACCACGAGATCAAGGAGGCTAAACCCTAGAAGCTAGCCTATGGTATGATTGTAAGGGTTGTTGTGATTGTAGTCCTACGGACTAAAGCCATCCGGTTTATATAGACACCGGAGAGGGCTAGGGTTACATAGAGTCGGTTACAATGGTAGGAGATCTACATATCCGTATCACCGAGCTTGCCTTCCACGCCAAGGAAAGTCCCATCCGGACACGGGGTGAAGTCTTCAATCTTGTATCTTCATAGTCTTGGAGTCCGGTTGAGGATGATAGTCCGGCCGATGATAGTCCGGCCGATGATGGTAGTCCGGCAATCCGGACACCCCCTAATCCGGGACTCCCTCACCCATTCAACATGATAATGGGAGTAAAATTGGATCAAAGTGAATACTTTAGGGATTATCGCTTGACACAAAAAGGGAAACTTTCATGGGATCAAATTTATATGTTGCATTGGTATGCTCGGGATTTATGCTCGAGATATGATTATACTTGTTGCTCTAGGATGAAGGCTCCACACCTTCCCTTTTCATGTGAATTTAATGATAATGAAACCTTGGCTTCTTATGCTAATGGTACATACGATTACTTTGATGTGGAATGAATAGAAGAATTTGTTGCTTTTAAGGGTGCTTATGAAATTGAATCTTTGTTTGAAAAGTATGAAGCTATTGATGATGATGTTTATAGACCTGAAAATCTTGCTATCCTTAAATATTGCTATGATAATTATACATACAATTATGATATTGATGTATTTATTGAGAAAAACTCCGTTGTCCAAGAAGATACTAATATTTTGCCGGATTCTATGGAGGAAGAAATTGATGAAACTGTGAGCTCATTGGATGAAAAAGATGATGAGGAGAGCGAAGAACAAAAGGAGGAAGGACGGATTAGCTACCCGTGCCCAGCTTCTAATGAGAGTAACCCTCCAACTCATACATTGTTTAATCTCCATTCGTTCTTATCGAAGGATGAATGCTTTGATAATTGTTATGATCCCGTTGATTCATTTGAGATATCCCTTTTTGATGAACATGATGCTTGCTATGCTTGTGGCCATGATGCCAATATTAATAATGCTTATGGTGATGAACTTGCTATTGTTCCTTATGTTAAGAATGAAATTGTTGCTATTTCACCCACACATGATAGTCCTATTATCTTTTTGAATTCTCCCAACTACACTATATTGGAGAAGTTTGCACTTATTAAGGATTATATTGAGGGGTTGCCTTTTACTATTTCACATGATAATTTTGATGAATATAATATGCATGTGCTTGCTGATCCTACTTGCAATTATTATGAGAGAGGAACTACATCTCCGCCTCTCTATGTTTCCAACACGATAAAATTGCAAGAAACTGCTTATGCTATGTATTGGCCTTTACTTGATGTGCATGAATTGTTCTTGTACGACATGCCGATGCATAGGAAGAGAGTTAGACTTCATCATTGCTTTATATATGTTGCTTTGTGCTCACTACTAAATGCCAAATCATTGTTGATTCAAATTGGCTTTGATATACCTTGCGATCCGGGTGGATTTATTACTTGAGCACTTTCTGCCTAGCTTAATGGCTTTAGAGAGTCATTTATTTCTGTTGAGTGCTTTTATAAAGTTTGAAAACAAAAAATTAGAGGGGAACTTAAAAACTTTTTCACAAAAGAGAAGCGATTGAAAGGTGATGCATTGCGGAAATGAGGGTCGACCTTGAACACTTGAGTTCATGCTCATGAAAAAATGTAGAATTTTTCATGAATATTGTCACAAAAATAATTATCCCCTTGTACAATTCCATTGTATTATAAAAATAATGTGCCAAGGTTTGCCTTTGGGATGTTTAGATTGCTTGCTGGTTTGTGCGGTGCAAAACAGAAACTTTGGCTGTAGTGTGCGATTTTACCTTTTTTATTGGAACATCAAACGGTTCTGCAACTTTTTGCACTATCTTTCTATACAATTTTTTTCCTTTTCCTAATTGTTTCAGAACTTTTGGAGTACCAGAAGTATGGTGAATGTTCATATTACTACAGACTGTCCTTTTTAAGACAGATTTTGTTTTTGATGCATTGTTTTGCTTGTTTTGATGAAACTATTGATTCTATCAGTGGATTAAGCCATGAAAAAGTTATATTACAATAGATAAAATGCAAAAAACAAAATAGGAATTGGTTTGCAACAATACTTAGAGTAGTGATTTGCTTTATTATACTAACGGATCTTACCGAACTTTCTGTTGAGTTTTGTGTGGATGAAGTGATCAAAGATCGAGGAGGTCTCGATATGAGGAGAAGTAGGAGAGGCAACAGCTCAAGATTGGGGATTCCCAAGGCACCCCAAGTAAATATTCAAGGACACTCAAGCTTCTAAGCTTGGGGATGCCCCGGAAGGCATCCCATCTTTTTTCAACAAGTATCGGTATGTCTTCGGTTTCGTTTCGTTCATGTGATATGTGCAAATCTTGGAGCATCTTTTGCTTTTAGTTTTCATTTTTCTTTTATGCACCATGTTGGTATGAGATAGTCCATGGTTGATTTATAGAATGCTCATTGCACTTCACTTATATCTTTTGAGTATGGCCTTGTAGAATGCTTCATGTGCTTCACTTACATCATTTGAAGTTTGGATTGCCTGTTTCTCCTCACATAGGAAACGGTTATTTGAAGAATGCTCTTTTGCTTCACTTATATTTGTTAGAGCATGGTATTTTGTAGAAATAATTAAACTCTCATTCTTCACTTATATCTATTTAGAGAGTCAACAGGAATTGGTCATTTGCATGGTTAGTCATAAAATCCTACATAAAACTTATGGATCACTGAATATGATATGTTTTATTCCTTGCAATAGTTTTGCGATATAGAGATGGAATATGTTGGAGTTACTAGTAAACGGTCGTGGTTAGTAAGAATATTGGTGTTAAGGTTTGTGATTCCCGAAGCATGCACGTATAGTCTATCGTTATGCTATGAAGTTGGAGCATGATATATTATTGATTGTCTTCCTTATGAGTGGTGGTCGGGGATGAGCGATGGTCTTTCTCTACCAATCTACCCCCTAGGGGCATGCGTAGTAGTACTTTGCTTTGAGGGCTAATAAATTTTTGCAATAAGTATATGAGTTCTTTATGGCTAATGTGAGTCCATGGATTATACGCACACCTACCTTTTCGCAATTTGCTAACCTCTACGGTACCATGCATTGCCCTTTCGTACATCGAGACGTGGTGCAAACTTCGCAGTGCATGCAAACCCCATGATATGATACGCACTATCACACATAAGCCTTATTATATCTTCCCCAAAACAACCACCATACCTACCTATTATGGCTTTTCCATGGCCATTGTTAGTATCCTTTACCACACTTGTGCTTCAAAATAGCAGCATATTTTTCATATGGAGAGTCCCCTATGTTGTCACTTTCATATACTAGTGGGAATTTTTCATTATCGAATTAGATGCGCAACCACTTAGTTTTCATATTGAGCTTTCATACACTTATAGCTCTTAGTGCATTTGTTGCATGGCAATACCTACTCCTCACATTGATATCGATTGATGGGCATCTCCATAGCCCGTTGGTTAGCCGCAACAATGTGAGCCTTTGTACTTTTTTTCTCCTTTATATTTACCCCTATCATCATACTCTATTCCACCCGTAGAGCTATATCCATGGCTTGCGCTCATCTATTGCGTGGGTGTTGAAAAAGCTGAAGCGCGTTAAAAAGTATGAACCAATTGCTCGACTTGTCATCGGGGTTGTGCATGATAGATACTTTGTGTTAAGAAGATAGAGTATGACAAGACTATATGATTTTGTAGGGATAACTTTCTTTAGCATTGATATTTGGAAAGACATGATTGTTTGTTGGGACGCCTGAGTATTGATGTCTTTATATAAAATTATATACTATTTCTTTGAATCACTTATGTTTTAATATTCATGCCATGACTAGACATATTGTCACAGCCTGATTTTTGGCCCTTTCTTTTTCTTTTGTTTTTCTGAGATTTTCGCTTGAGTTTTCTTTTTCCATGGCTTTGTGGTCTGGAAACTGAAGAAGATACCCTCTTCTTTCTTTCCAGAGTGGCTTGTCATCCTCATATACATCCCTAGACCTTGTCATTTCCATCTTGGACAAACCCCAATAATCTTTTCCTTGAGAATATTCCTTTTCTTGTTAAAGGAATAGCTCAATTTGCCCTAGGTTGTGAAGCAACCTATATTTCCATAACTCCTAAAATTCCCAAATAATTCTCATAAATTGTTTGGGTCATATATTCCTCAAATATGGAAAAATATTTCACTTGCCATGTTTTCCATCATGCTCAAATATTTCCTTCCCTATTCTGTCCTAAATAGAACATTGTGAAGCTAGTGCTATTTTACTTTACCCAATTGACCTCAAACTTCTTGGACATCATTTCCTGTCCATATCATTGGCACATGCCAAAATGCAAACTCATCTGCCTAGTAATTATTTATTTATCATTTTCCAAAGTTTCTGACCAGAAAGAAACTTTGTGAAGGAGGTACAAGCTAGGCATATCCAAATAAGTTGCAATTTATGCATGACCTCAATATCATCATATCATAGCCGTCCACCAAAGTTGAGCTCATGTCATGACTCCATGTGAGCTCATCTTCAATTCTTGTATTCTGTCCAAATTTTCAGTTGGTGAAGCAAGTATTTTTTATCTTGCTCCATTATGTCTGAAAATTTTCCCAGGCCTTCTGCTACATATATAACATATCTCCACCCAATTTGGGCATATTTCATCTCGCCATTATTCCTCTAGAATGTTTGCAAGTTTCTGGTCAACGGAAATGCTTGTGAAGCAAGTACCATTTTGGTTTATCCAATTGGTATGAAACCTTTTGCAGCATCTTCATATGACCAAATAACTCAGCCTTGCCCAAGTTGAGCTCAAGTGGATACCCGATATGAGAGCATCATCCTGATCTTGATTCTGGACCCTTTTGGTCAGTTGCAAAGCAACTATATTAAGCTTTGATCTATTTGCCTCCAAAACCCCCAGGACTCTTGCCCTTCCTTAGTCTATCGTCCCATACAACACCATTTGACCCAATCAGTGCTCTGTTGAGCACAGTGGCTTGATAAAGTTTGATACAACAAACTTTAATCGAAGACTAACTCAGCTGCAGAGCTTCTTCTATCGATTCATCACCTCCCTCAGCTTATATAATGCAGGGACTCATCACTAGACAGCTCGCGGTAGTCTCTTGCGTCCCCTCCTTGCCGGTCATAGTGGTGACCACGTCATAGTGCCGGCAACATTGGTCGCGTCCAGAGCGTCGTTTTGCTCGGGCAAGGCTCGTGGTCGTCGTGTTCGCTCGCCCGTGCATGTCTAGCATGTTTCCCGAGTTGTCGCCGTTCCTCTGGAGCCATTGCCCCCTCCATTCTCTTCCCCGGGGACCCGTCCCCGTCGCCGAAGAGTGAGCGCTCACGGGAGCGCTGTAGCCGACCGGCTCTGTTCGCGCCGCAGCGTCTTCCTCCCTTGCCCCCGAGCTCTGCCTCGTCTCTGGGACCTCAGTGCCTCGTCCGCGTCCTCCCTCGTTACTTTCCCGCGCCCTCCGTGATCACTGCCGTTGCCAGAGCGTTGGCCAGACCCTCCGCGGCGGCAACCGAGCTCAACCGCCTTGCCCTGCCTATATAAGCCCACCCCGGCCTCGTCCGAGCTCACCACTCATCTTCACCACCTCCCAAAACCCCGCCAAGCTACTTGCCCAAGCTCAAGGAGCTCCCGTTGCCTTCCATTGCCGCCATGGCCGCCTCTGGCTTCCACCAAAATTCGTGACAACCGAGCCCTCCCCTCCCTCCTGACCTCACCGGAGGACCGCTCGTTCCCCGCCGGGCCGGTGGCGGCGTTGGCGGCAGGAGACGGAGAGCGACGAGGTGGCCCATCGACGGGAGCCATCTGTGCGAAGCGGGTGGCTAGGGCAGCCCGACGCTCAGCACGAGCACGGCGAGCATCCGCCATGGAGACGACGGAGCAACTAGACGTGAAACGACGGAAAGGAAACTCTGGCGCACCCCTACCTGGCGTGCCAAATGTCGGATCTCGGGTTCCGACAAAACCCTTAAGGTTCGAACTCTGGGGTGCGCGCGGAGATTTCCTCCCTACCGATCTATGCCCTAGCTCGCTAGGATGTCGCGGATGAACTCGACGAACTCACAACACAAAGACACAAGATTTATACTGGTTCGGGCCACCATTGTGGTGTAATACGCAACTCCAGTGTGGTGGTGGTGGATTGCCTCTAGGGCTGATGATGAACAATACAAAGGGAAGAACAGCCTCCTAAGGTTGAGGTGTTCTTGTCCTCAGTGTGTGGCTAAGGATTGGCTGAGGATCCAATCTCTCTCCTACTGTGGTGGCTAGCTCTACTTATATAGGCCCTGGTCCTCTTCCCAAATATTGAGCGGGACGGAAGCCAACTGTAACGCCCCCGATGCGGCTATATCTCCCACGTGTCGAGGCACGACTTAGAGGCATAACCGCATTGAAAGCAATGTCGCAAGTGAGGTAATCTTCACACAACCCATGTAATAATTAAGGGAAAGATACATAGTTGGCTTACAATCGCCACTTCACACAGTACATAAATAAACATCCATCATTCTGAGTACACTCAAGGTCCGACTACGGAACCAAAATAAAAGAAGATACCCCAAATGCTACACAGATCCCCGAATCGTCCCAACTGGGCACCACTACTGATCATCTGGAAAAGACACATAGTAACGACCACGTTCCTCGTCGAACTCCCACTTGAGCTCGGTTGAATCACCTGCACCGGCCTCATCGGAACCTGCAACTGTGTTTGGAAGTATCTGTGAGTCACGGGGACTCAGCAATCTCACACCCGCGAGATCAAGACTAATAAAGCTAATAGGAAGGACAGGGTAGTAAAGTGGAGCTGCAGCAAGCGACTAGCATATATGGTGGCTACATCGCAAAAGAGAGCGAGAAGAGGAGCAAAGCGCGGTCGTGAAGCTAGTAGTGATCAAGAAGTGATCCTGAACTACTTACGTCAGACATAACTCCAACACCGTGTTCACTTCCCGGACTCCGCCGAGAAGAGACCATCACGGTTACACACGCGGTTGAGGTGTATTTTAATGAGGTCAACTTTGGGTTTTCTACAACCGAACATTAACAAATTCCCATCTGCCTCATAACAGCAGGCACGGCTTTGAAAGATATTACCTGCAGGGTGTCCCAACAGCCCATTATAAGCTCTCACGGTCAGCGAAGGATATTCCTTCTACGGGAAGACCCGATCAATCTCGGAATCCCGGACTACAAGACATTTCGACAGCAATAAAACAAGACCAGCAAAGCCACCCGATTGTGCGAAAAATCCCGATAGGAGCTGCACATATCTCGTTCTCGGGCACACCGGATAAGCGAAGCGTCTGAGAACCGACGTAATCCATGTTGCCAAGGAATGGTCCCATACGGTGCTCTAGTTTGGACCAACGCTCGAAGGAGCACTGGCCCGGGGTTTAAAATAAGATGACCCTCGGGCTCGCGAAAACCAGGGAAAAGGCTTAGGTGGCAAATGGTAAAACCAAAGTTGGGCCTTCTGGGCGAGTCTTATTCAAAGCGAACTGTCAAGGGGTCCCATAAATCACCCAACCGTGTAAGAGCATAAAATCAAGGAACATAACACGGTATGGCGGAAACTAGGGTGGCAAGAGTGGAACAAAACACCAGCGTAAGGCCGAGCCTTCCACCCTTTACCAAGTATATAGATGTATTAATTATAGCAGATATATATATATTGTGATATCCCCAACAAGTAATCATGTTCCCAAGAGGAACAACATCTCCATGTTCAACAAGGAACAAACTTCAGCTTCACGCAACTAGCAGCGCTATAAGAGGGCTGAGCAAAGCGGTAACATAGCCAATCAACGGTTTGCTAGGAAAAGGATGGTTAGGGGCTGACATGGCAATATGGGTGGCATGATATAGCAAGTGGTAGGCATCGCAGCATAGGCATAGCAAAAGAGCGAGCAACTAGCATAGCAAAGATAGAAGTGATTTCGAGGGTATGATCATCTTGCCTGCAATGTTCTCAGAGTTGTCGAAAGCTTGATCCTCGAAAACTTTCTCAACAGGCTCCTCGTTCACGTACTCGTCTCCCGACTCTACCCAAAGCAACAACACATACAAAGGAACCACAATAAATCACGGTACAATGCACAATCAACATGATGCAAAACATGGTATGATATGCATGATGGGATATGCAATGCTTATGTGCGCTCCGGAAGGTAAATGATGAACCAGGCATCAACTTGGAAAACCAAGTATGCCACTGGAAAGATGAGATGATTTCGGTTGAAATCGATATAAAGATCACCGGAATCGGATGCACGGTTTGCAAATGGTAAGCAAAACAAGAATGGCGCAAATCTGCCATTAACAGCATGATGCCACTTAGCAAGCAACAATTAATTAAGCTACTGCACCCAAACGTAACAACAAAGCACATGTCAGTGATCTACACATGATGCTCGACAAAAGATGAGCACTGAGCTACGGCTAGTTCACATCATAACATGTTCAAACAAGCATGGCAAAAGAGCACAAAATATCAGGCTGGACATGGCAAAAACAGTAACAGGTTGCAATGTTCAGAGCAACAAAACTACATGCTACAGGAACTTAAAATAGCAAAACATGGCATGGCATGAATCTACTCAAAGCCTAGAACAAAAGTCCCTTACTGACCATAAGCCAAAATGGAATAGAAAATATAGTAACACCCATGTCAATATTGAAAGTCTCGTTAACAGATTCAGCAACTTGACATGTCAAAAACTGATAACGAGAGGGCATGTTTACAAGCTCAATGCACTCACTACAGAGCCTCAAATGATAAACTAAGCATACATACATCAAGAAGACATGACATAGAAGACAAAAATGGCAAGAACAATAACATAGCATATATGGATCAACCACAACAAGCTAGGAAAAATTGAATAACACGTATACAATCTGCCAGGAAACATTTCATAGCAAAAGTAGAGCTCGATTGACTCAAGCTATGGCACTCCATAATTGCAAACAAGGGCATGGATGGATAGATCAAGACATGTTTTACAAAACACCCTTACTGAAGTATCTCAAAATATGCATAGATCTCTCGGTATCATCAAGTTAACATGGCATCAAAATCAGCTAAAACAGGGCTGAAATCAGCAACAACAGGACACCTACTTTGCATGCTTGTGCTAGTCACCACATAGATCACAAAAATACATGGCATACACCCCTAGAAAGATGGCATGACATATTTCAAAATACATGTAGGACTCAAATTCATAGGGTGCACACATTAATCATGGAAAAAATAACAAAAGTGCAAGTTCTGATAAAAATCAGAAACTAACAGCACATAGCACTCTTCTAACAGAATTTCGGGCATCAAGATGAGCTCAAATGAAAATGATGCAATGGAATGAAATGATCTACTCTTCGAGACGAACATTTTGACATATTATACGCGAAAAATGGATCTACGATGACAAAGATATAGCATGTTGAAAATTGCACAAAATAATAAGAGATGCAAATGACTTAGGAAAAAAAAGGGAGGGAGAAGAGGTCAGCGGCTCTCGGCCGAGGCCGATCGGATCGGGCGGCCGGGCTGCTCATGAGCTCGCCGGGGAGGAGGCAGGCGAGGGGAGCCGAGGCGGGCAGGGAGGTCGCCAGCGGGTGGTGGTGGCCGTCGGCGACGGCCGGGGCGGCGGCGGGCGGCGTGGCGGCAATGGCGCGCGGGCGGCAGGCGAGCGGCGGGGCGGCGGAGGACTCAGCGCGAGGCGGGGGAGTCCGGCGGGCGAGGCGGCCGGGCGGCGGCTGGCGGGCGGCGCGGCGGCCGCCGCCGGCCGGCAGTCAATGGGCGGGCGGCGCGCGGGCCCCTGCCCATGGCCGGATCTAAACAGCCTGAGCCTGGCGGCGTGGACGGCGGCGGCGACGTGTCAGCCCAGTGGCTGGCTGGCGGCGCGGTGACGTGTCGCCCAGGATTAATCCGGCGGCGTGGCGGCGGGACGTGTCCGGCGCAGACGGACGCGTCCGTGCGCGAGGAGAAAAACTGCTAGGGTTAGGGTGGAATTTGATCCGCGAATTTGGACGGGAGGTGTTTGCTTAAATAGGCATAGAGGGAGCTAGGAGAGTCCAAATGAGGTGTAGTTTTCGCCCACGATCGTGATCGAGCGACGGAGAGCATGGAAGTGACTTAGACGGGTTATTGGGCTGTTTTGGAGGGTGTTGGGCTGCAACTTAAAAGAGGCCTTTGCGAGAGTCACGGTTAACCGTTGGAGTACCAAACGAGCTCAAATGACCGAAACTTGACCGGTGGTCTCGGTGGTATACCAAGGCCACTAGACAAACCTCGGTCCATTTCGAGAAGTTTTAATACCCGCACGGAAAAAGCGTAAAAGGGACCGCCGGGGAGATAGGAGTGCGGATTGCAAAAGCGGACAACGGAAAAATGCTCGGAATCATGAGGCGAACACGTATGCAAATCGATGCACATGATGACATAATATAAAATGCATGACATGGACAAAATGCAAAATGAAGAAAACCCGACCACGGAGGAATATCATATATCAATGCGAAAATGGCAAGAGTTGGAGTTACAAATATGGAAAGTTACTTCCGGGTGTTACAACACTCCACCACTACAAGAGGATCTCGTCCGAGATCTAGGACTGAAAGAACTCCGGATATTCGGAACGGAGGTGATCCTCGCGCTCCCAGGTAGCTTCTCGGTCGGAATGGTGTGACCACTTCACTTTCAGGAATTTGATTGACTTGTTGCGAGTCTTGCGCTCGGTTTCTTCAAGAATAGCAGCGGGTGCTCATGATAAGAGATCTTCTTGAAGGTCATTCTCTTGAAGTTGATAGTGCGTTCAGAGTCTTGAAGCACTTGCGAAGCTGTGACACGTGAAACACATCGTGCACGTTTGCAAAGTTGGAAGGAAGCTCAAGTTGATAGGCGAGATCGCCTCTTTTCCCAATGATCTTGAAAGGACCCACGTATCTAGGGGCAAGCTTCCCTTTGATACCGCGGCGAGTGCCTTTCATTGGAGAGACGGAGGTAGACATGGTCTCCGATTTGGAAAGCCACATCACGGTGCTTATCATCATAATAGCTCTTCCGGCGCGATTATGCGGCTTTGAGATTCTCACGAATGACTTGGCACATTTCTTCCATACGTGATCAAGTCATTGCCAAGAAGTTGGCGTTCATCATCTCGAGACCAATTGAGAGAGTACGGCACTTTCGCCATAGAGAATTTCGAATGGGGCCTTGCCGAACTCGCTTGGAAGCTGTTGTTGTAAGAGAACTTCGGCATAAGGAAGACAATCTTCCACTTCATACCGAAAGAAATGACACAAGCCCTGAGCATATCTTCAAGGATTTGATTTACTCGCTCGACTTGGCCACTTGTTTGAGGATGGAAAGCTGTCTTTGAAACGAATGTTGGTGCCCATGGCCTTCTCAAAAGAATCCCAGAACTTGGAGGTAAAGATGCTGCCACGGTGCAGAAGAGATCACTTGTGGAATGCCGTGCAAGGAGACAATCACGGAGGTGTATAGCTCGCCAACCGAGCTGCTATGATGGATTCTTTGATAGGAAGAAAATGAGCCACTTTAGTCAGCTTGTCAATGACAACGAAGATAGCATCATTTCCACGCTTGGACTTTGGAAAGCCAGTCACGAAGTCCATTTCAATATGATCAAACTTCAATTCAGGAATAGCAAGAGGTTGGAGGAGACCAGCTGGTCTTTGGTGTTCCTTTCACTCTTACGGAGACATCACACTCATTCACGAATTGAGCAATTTCTCGCTTCATTCGAGTCCACCAATATGACTGCTTGAGGTCATGGTACATCTTCGTACTTCGGGATGAATGGATAGAAGCGAATTGTGAGCCTCGTTCATAATGACTATTCGCAGATCACCCTTAGGAACCACAATCCGGTCCTCAAAGAACAGAGTGTCTTTGTCATCAACATGGAAGCACTTGTACTTGGAAATGCCCTTGTCGATACCACGTTTCACCTTTTCACCATGGTATCCGAAGTTGAGCCTCACGAATCTGATCTTCCAAAGTAGGAGAGACTATGAGGTTGGCAAGAAAGCCTTGAGGAACAACTTGAAGATTCAGCTTGCGGAAAGATTCACGAGATCCGGTGAAAGGGCTTGAGGATCGATCTGTTGCGATAAGCTTTCTGCTCAAAGCATCTGCAATGACATTGGCCTTGCCGGAGTATATTCAATACTTGGGTTGTACTCTTGAATCATTTCGACCCATCGAGTCTGCTGAGGTTGAGGTTGGGCTGGGTGAAGATGTACTTGAGACTCTTGTGATCGGTGAAAATGTCCACTTTCCTTCCCAACAAGAGATGTCTCCACGTAATCAATGCATGGACAACTGCCGCCAACTCAAGATCGTGAGTGGGGTAGTTCTTCTCGTTGGGCTTCAATGGCGAGAGGTATAAGCCACAACTCTCTTCTCTTGCATTAACACAACACGAGACCTTGAAGAGAAGCATCACGAAAACTTCAAATGGCTTGGATTCATCGGAGGAGTCGAGCAGGGCTGTGACGAGTTTCTCTTTGAGGGTATTGAAAGCAACGTCACACTCGGGAGACCGGACATACTTCACATGCTTCGGAGGAGGTTGGAAAGAGGCTTTGCAATCTTGGAGAAGTTCTCAACGAATCTTGACAATAGCTTGCAAGACCAAGAAAATCTGCGGAGCTGCTTGACATTCGAGGAGGTTCCCAATTCACAATTGCGGACACCTTCTCGGGATCAACAGCGATGCCCTTAGCGAGATGATATGACCAAGATAAAGCACTTCATCAAGCCAAAATTCACATTTGGAGAACTTAGCATAGAATTGATACTCTCGAGCTTGTCTAGTACCAATCGCAAATGTTTGGCATGATCCTTCTTATTCTTGGAGAAGACCAAAATATCATCAAGATAGACCAAGATGAATTCATTGGTGTAGGGATTGAATATGAAGTTCATCATCCGAGAGAAAGTTGGAGGAGCATTGGCGAGGCGAAAGACATGACAGTGTATTCATAAGAACCAAAGCTTGTTCGAATCTGTCTTGGGAATATCTTGTTCACGAATCGAATCTGATGATACCCCATCGAAGGTCAAGCTTGGAGAACAACTGTAGCACCTTTGAGTTGCTCGAAAAGCTCATTGATGTTGGGAAGTGGATACTTGTTCTTGATTGTCTTCTTATTCAATGGGCGGTAATCGGCGCAAAGTCGGTCCGTGCCATCCTTCTTCGGACAAAAGAAAAGCACAACCCCAAGGAGATGAACTCGGTGCGATCAAACCCAGACGCTCTTGTTCATCGAGCTGCTTCTTCAATTCCTTCAGCTCATCGGGTCCAAGCTTGTATGGGCGCTTGCAAGCGGGTTCAATGCGGGCTCAAGATCGATAACGAACTCAAGCGGCGATGAGGAGGCATACCCGAAGCTCTTACGGAAAGACATCTTGGTACTCACAAACGATTTGGAATCGAGAGATGGCGTTCAATTCGCCCTTCTCATTGAGAGAAAACAACCGAATGGTTTCATCACGAGCGGCATAAATGATCACATCATTAGAAGAGTGAGTCAATTGAATTTCCAGGCAGCACAATCAAGCTGAGCTTTGTGCTGATAAAGCCGATCCATTCGAGAATAAGATCAATATCCGAGTCACCAAGAACAATTGGTTTAGACAGAAATCTATAATCGCCCATCTTGATAGAGACATCCGGAACCATGTAGCTTGCATTCATGCATTTACCGGAGAGACAACTGCTAATGGTCTTGGCAAATCTTGGAAAGACAAATCATGCTTTGATGCAAATGGTTTAGAGATGAAACTAAGCGATGCACCAAAGTCAAAGAGACTTTTGCAGAATATCATTAACAAGAAGATTACCCATGATCACATCAGAAGAATCCTCTGCTTGAGCTGCATTCATCATATTGACCTTGGCATACTTTGGATTATGCTTGACCACTGCATTGCTGGAAGATTTCACAGGAGGAGGAGGCGGAAGGCGCCTCTGGTTGAAGCACTTGTTCGCATAGTGACCCTTCTGCTGACACTTGTTGCAAGTGACCTCAGAGAGCGGACGGTGGTAAGGAGCACTTGACCTTGGAGCTTGAGAATTAGACTTGTTACGATAGCTTGGGTTGGGTGGGTGGGAAGATCCACGGCCACCTGAGTTCTTCTGCTGGTAAGGCCGACGGAGCGGAGGAGGGGCAGGTAAAACTTCTGCTGCTTAGCTGCCACTTGAGAGGACGAGGAGGACTGAACTGCATCCTGATTCTCTTCTTAGAAGCCTCGCATTTGAGCTGGGCGCTTCTTGCTTGAGCCATGTTGTAGAAATCATCATACTTATCTGGCTCAAACAGCACAAGAGGTAATTGCAGATCTTCTATCGGACCACCCCGAATTGATAGATCATACTCTTTTCATCAGTGCGTCTTGCTTAGCAAAGCAGCGAGCTTACGGCTGGATATTGTATTGATAGACAGACATGTTGCCCTGCTTGAGATTGCGGAACTCCTCACGCTTGCTCTCAACAACACTTTTCGGAATGTGATGAGCTCTGAAATCACGGCGGAACTCATCCTAGGTAATGGCATGACCTCCTCTGGAATCTTTGTATTGCTGGTACCACTCGGCAGCTTGATCCTTGAGTTGAAGCGATGCAAACTTGACAAAGTCCTCGGTCCGACATTGCTACAGATCAAAGTGCTTGCAGATGTCCACTAACCAATCATCGGCGTCGTGGCCTCGACATAGAAACCGAAAGACTTGACTGATTAGCGAGGCCGACCGAGAGTAGCAAAGTGTGGCTGATTGTTGCCTTGACCTTGATTGCCTTGATTGCCTTGCCCTGAGTGCGTTCTTGCAAGAGCTGCAAAATCATCGAGCATTGGCATTGGTGGCTGCCATGATAGCTTGCCGGGCTTCGGAGGCGGAGGTGGAGGTGGAGGTGGAGGTGGAGGTTCGGTGATCCCCATCATTGCGATCCGGATTCGAGCGCGTTGGCGGAGCCATCTGAAGAGGGTGACATCCATTAGTCCTTTGATAGACAAAATAGATAAGTAGAATCAGCGGATAGAAATTGCAACATATAGTCTTCACAATAAACATTGAACAAAATGAGCGAATGAATTCCAAAGTTAATCATCACACGTCCATTAAGGTGAGAAGCCACTTAGATAAAGATATGGAAACAACATCATCTTAGGAACAAATCGAATATCACAACTGAAAACAAAAGATTGGCTTCTAGAATGAGCGGAACAAACACATGATAGAATTTACGCCCAAAGTGTTAGTGGTGGGGCCCACACGGACCTGACGTATAGCGGACGTCACGAATGACTAACAAGGCGTCCCGAATCAGCATAGCCAAGGATTCTTTAAGGCGTCTCACGACCACTCAGTAATCGACCGTGAATGGGCGGACCACTAAACTTTGAACCCCAATCTCAAATCATACATCCATCCGGAAAGAATATCACGTAAGCTACTAGAATTCCCACCTATAAACTCCGAAACTTTCTGGTTATGCAATCTGGTGTTGGGGATACAGGGACACAAAATATATCACCCAAACTAACAATACCTAGATCCATTTGTATCCATCCGTCAACACATAACCAAGAAATCCTCGGAAATTGTGTACCTCGACCTTGAAAAACATCCGTTATGCAAGTCATGGCAATACTCCCTTTTCGCCACGATCTTCGGGCTATCGGGGTTATCTCACCAACAACTGCACAAAAGAGATTTCGATGTCGGTAAAACTCAGGTATTCGAGAATCTGCAACGATAAAATTGTGGCGACAACACCTCGGAGCTCAACTCCCGGGACACTGCCACAACCCCTAAATGTCGGGAGGCACCAAGAACAATGTTCTCGTCACAAAACCATCGAACGATTCCAAGATACCCACGTGATCCTAAAAATTTTTTAGTGAAATTTGAGAAGAGAAGAGTCAAAACTCTCGTCGGGATACCTCACAGAGTGACGAAGGACCGGGAGTAAAAAGAATCCTACTCTCCGATATATATAATCCTAAGACTCAAAACATTTTCCATTCTAGACTCAACAACGTCAACAAACAATCAAGTAGGGGCTCCTAAGTCGGGAAGGCTCGATTACCAACTTATACGCCCGATGCGGCTATATCTCCCACGTGTCGAGGCACGACTTAGAGGCATAACCGCATTGAAAGCAATGTCGCAAGTGAGGTAATCTTCACACAACCCATGTAATAATTAAGGGAAAGATACATAGTTGGCTTACAATCGCCACTTCACACAATACATAAATAAACATCCATCATTGAGTACACTCAAGGTCCGACTACGGAACCAAAATAAAAGAAGATACCCCAAATGCTACACAGATCCCGAATCGTCCCAAGCTGGGCACCACTCTCGATCATCTGGAAAAGACACATAGTAACGACCACGTTCCTCGTCGAACTCCCACTTGAGCTCGGTTGAATCACCTGCACCGCCTCATCGGAACCTGCAACTGTGTTTGGAAGTATCTGTGAGTCACGGGACTCAGCAATCTCACACCAGCGAGAACAAGACTATTTAAGCTAATAGGAAGGACAGAGTAGTAAAGTGGAGCTGCAGCAAGCGACTAGCATATATGGTGGCTACATCGCAAAAGAGAGCGAGAAGAGGAGCAAAGCGCGGTCGTGAAGCTAGTAGTGATCAAGAAGTGATCTGAACTACTTCGTCGGACATAACTCCAACACCGTGTTCACTTCCGGACTCCATGAGAAGAGACCATCACGGTTACACACGCGATTGAGGTGTATTTTAATGAGGTCAACTTTGGGTTTTCTACAACCGACATTAACAAATTCCCATCTGCCTCATAACATGGGCACGGCTTTGAAAGATATTACCTGCAGGGTGTCCCAACAAGCCCATTATAAGCTCTCATGGTCAGCGAAGGATATTCCTTCTACCGAGAAGACCGATCAATCTCGGAATCCGGACTACAAGACATTTCGACAGCAATAAAACAAGACCAGCAAAGCCACCCGATTGTGCCGACAAATCCCGATAGGAGCTGCACATATCTCGTTCTCGAGGCACACCGGATAAGCGAAGCGTCTGAGAACCGACGTAATCCATGTTGCCAAGGAATGGTCCCGCGGTGCTCTAGTTTGGACCAACGCTCGAAGGAGCACGGCCCGGGGTTTAAAATAAGATGACCCTCGGGCTCGCGAAAACCGGGGAAAAGGCTTAGGTGGCAAATGGTAAAACCAAAGTTGGGCCTTCTTTGGGCGAGTCTTATTCAAAGCGAACTGTCAAGGGGTCCCATAAATCACCCAACCGTGTAAGGAGCATAAAATCAAGGAACATAACACGGTATGGCGGAAACTAGGGTGGCAAGAGTGGAACAAAACACGAGCGTAAGGCCGAGCCTTCCACCCTTTACCAAGTATATAGATGTATTAATTATAGCAGATATATATATATTGTGATATCCCCAACAAGTAATCATGTTCCCAAGAGGAACAACATCTCCATGTTCAACAAGGAACAAACTTCAGCTTCACTGCAACTAGCAGCGCTATAAGAGGGCTGAGCAAAGCGGTAACATAGCCAATCAACGGTTTGCTAGGAAAAGGATGGTTAGGGCTGACATGGCAATATGGGTGGCATGATATAGCAAGTGGTAGGCATCGCAGCATAGGCATAGCAAAAGAGCGAGCAACTAGCATAGCAAAGATAGAAGTGATTTCGAGGTATGATCATCTTGCACGCAATGTTCTCGAGTTGTCGAAAGCTTGATCCTCGGCGTTCTCAACAGGATCCTCGTTCACGTACTCGTCTACCGACTCTACCCAAAGCAACAACACAAACAAAGGAACCACAATAAATCACGGTACAATGCACAATCAACATGATGCAAAACATGGTATGATATGCATGATGGGATATGCAATGCTTATGTGCGCTCCGGAAGGTAAATGATGAACCAGGCATCAACTTGGCAAACCAAGTATGCCACTGGAAAGATGAGATGATTTCGGTTGAAATCGATATAAAGATCACCGGAATCGGATGCACGGTTTGCAAATGGCAAGCAAAACAAGAATGGCGCAAATCTGCCATTAACAGCATGATGCCACTTAGCAAGCAACAATTAATTAAGCTAATGCACCCAAACGTAACAACAAAGCACATGTCAGTGATCTACACATGATGCTCGACAAAAGATGAGCACTGAGCTACGGCTAGTTCACATCATAACATGTACAAACAAGCATGGCAAAAGAGCACAAAATATCAGGCTGGACATGGCAAAACAGTAACAGGTTGCAATGTTCAGGGCAACAAAACTACATGCTACAGGAACTTAAAATAGCAAAACATGGCATGGCACGAATCTACTCAAAGCCTAGAACAAAAGTCCCTTACTGACCATAAGCCAAAATGGACTAGAAAATATAGTAACACCCATGTCAATATTGAAAGTCTCGTTAACAGATTCAGCAACTTGACATGTCAAAAACTGATAACGAGAGGGCATGTTTACAAGCTCAATGCACTCACTACAGAGCCTCAAATGATAAACTAAGCATACATACATCAAGAAGACATGACATAGAAGACAAACATGGAAAGAACAATAACATAGCATATATGGATCAACCACAACAAGCTAGGCAAAATTGAATAACACGTATACAATCTGCCAGGAAACATTTCATAGCAAAAGTAGAGCTCGGTTGACTCAAGCTATGGCACTCCATAATTGCACACAAGGGCATGGATGGATAGAGAAAGACATGTTTTACAAAACACCCTTACTGAAGTATCTCAAAATATGCATAGATCTCTCGGTATCATCAAGTTAACATGGCATCAAAATCAGCTAAAACAGGGCTGAAATCAGCAACAACAGGACACCTACTTTGCATGCTTGTGCTAGTCACCACATAGATCACAAAAATACATGGCATACACCCCTAGAAATATGGCATGACATATTTCAAAATACATGTAGGACTCAAATTCATAGGGTGCACACATTAATCATGGAAAAAATAACAAAAGTGCAAGTTCTGATAAAAATCAGAAACTAACAGCACATAGCACTCTTCTAACAGCATTTCGGGCATCAAGATGAGCTCAGATGAAAATGATGCAATGTAATGAAATGATCTACTCTTCGAGACAAACATTTTGACATATTATACGCGAAAAATGGATCTACGATGACAAAGATATAGCATGTTGAAAATTGCACAAAATAATAAGAGATGCAAATGACTTAGGAAAAAAAAGGGAGGGGGAGAAGAGGTCAACGGCTCTCGGCCCGAGGCCGGATCGGATCGGGCGGCCGGGCTGCTCATGAGCTCGCGCCGGGAGGAGGCCAGGAGAGGGAGCCGAGGCGGTCGCCAGGGTGGTGGCCAAGCCGGGGTGGTGGCCGTCGGCGGCCGAGCGGCCGGGCGGGGCCGTGGCGGGCGGGCGAGGAGGCAGCGGGGGAGCATGGAGGACTCAGCGAGGCGGCGGGAGTCAATGGCGAGAGGCCGAAGCCGGGCAGGCGGCAGGCGGGGGCGGCTGGGCGGCGCCAGGCCGGCAGTCGATCAGCAATGGCGGCCGGCGGCGCCCATGGCCGGATCTGGCATGGAGCCTGGCGGCGTGGGCGGACGGCGGGGGATGTGGCAGCCCAGTGGCTGAAGCGGCGGCGGGTGACGTGTCGCCCGGGATTGGTCCGGGCGACGTGGCGGCGGACGTGTCCGGCGCGCGGACGGACGCGTCCGTGCGCGAGAGAGGAAAACTGCTAGGGTTAGGGGTGGAATTTGATCCGAATTTGGACGGGAGGGTTTGCTTAAATAGGCATAGAGGGAGCTAGGAGAGTCCAAATGAGGTGTAGTTTTCGCCCACGATCGTGATCGAGCGACGGAGAGCATGGAAGTGACTTAGATGGGTTATTGGGCTGTTTTAGAGGGTGTTGGGCTGCAACTTAAAAGAGGCCTTTGCGAGAGTGCGGTTAACCGTTGGAGTACCAAACGAGCTCCAAATGACCGAAACTTGACCGGTGGTCTGGGTGGTATCCAAGGCCACTAGACAAACCTCGGTCCATTTCGAGAAGGTTTAATACCCATGCGCGAAAAAGCGTAAAAGGGACCGCCGGGGAGATAGGAGTGCGGGATTGCAAAAGCGGACAACGGGAAAAATGCTCGGAATCATGAGACGAACACGTATGCAAATGCGATGCACATGATGACATAATATAAAATGCATGACATGGACAAAATGCAAAATGAAGAAAACCCGACCACGGAGGGAATATCATATATCAATGCCGAAAATGGCAAGAGTTGGAGTTACAAATATGGAAAGTTACTTCCGGGGTGTTACACCAACAACGGCCAATTTGAAAGGGGACAGCTAGTACAGCTTATCCTGACAAAAACGGTCTTCGCCTGCAAAAGGCTTTGGTGGTGATGCCGTCTTGGGCTCCACGGTGACCTCCGCCCTGCCATCCTGCTGGTCTTAGTCTAGTTGCACTGATATGGAAACCTTTGCTTGATGCCTCCGTACTCCGCGCCTCCGCTTGCCTCCTTAGCACCAAAGAGGAAACAAGGACACTGCACCCGCTGGCGCCCACCTGGCGCCTGCCAGATCTTGATCGTCATGGCTCACATCACGAGAGCCTCGCGAGGTTTGCCCCGCCTTGATTTCTCCGCTCCTCGCGAGGCAGCCTGGTGAGGCCGCTCCTGAGGAGGTCTTGCGTCGTCCGCCTCGCGAGGCTTGGCCCCTCGTGAGGGTCTCGAATGCCTCGCTGATGAAGATGGGCCATATAGGCCTGCAATGCAGCCACGCCGTGGGCCACAGGCAGGCAAGCCTAGGGATCCCCGTTCCCAGAACACCGACAGTAGCCCCCGGGCCCAAGGCGCACTCGGGCTTGGCTTCAAGGCGAAGCCAAAGGTCAAGCGCGTAGCGCCGCGGGCCCCAAAAGCCTGCGGCCTTGGTCGACGCGTGGCGGTTGATTGGACGTGGGCATCTCCGCTTCCCCACGCTGCCTCGGCAACTGCTCGACTTGACAAGTCCCTACGACATGCAAGGAAAACCATCATTACCTGCGATCGTGGGAGGCGCTGGTTGGCCTTCTTCCGCTATAAATGGGGAGGGGGCAGAGCCCCCGTCGCCCATCTCTTCCTTGTTTGTGTGCTTCTTCCTTCTTGCTCCACCGCTAGTTGCAATGGTGCAGATCCGTAGGTTCTCCGCCGTGGAGAAGGGCAAGGCCCCCCGCGATGATCTGGGGCCGCTCCCGCCGAAGAAGACGTCGGTTCATCATCGTGACGAAGCGGCGATGCAGGTGGTGACGAGGCCTTGGTGCGAACGACCTCCTCCAGGGTACCCGCTACCCTTGTACGCCCAAGCCGGAGGCTCAGGAGGAAGGAGCAACGAGCGGCGCCGCCCGCGCCGCGTCCATGGTCGCCGTGAGATGGCGACACGCGCTGTTGCCCCTGGAATCCACGCCACGGATTCCTCACGCGGGCTCGTGCTATGGGCTCCGATGCCTCCGAGCTCTTGGATCCGCTTCCCGCGGTTGTTCTCTGACTTGATGCCGCCAAGGGGGCCCCTCGAGCTCTGGCTGCAGCATGCTGACTGCGATGCTCCGGCGACCGGAGCAGAGGTCGAAGCGGTCCCCTCCTGCAAGATCTTCATGACCCGTGGCTGGGGCGAGGTCGCAAGGGTTTGCTGTGCGAAGGGCGCCCTCGCGATCCACTTCGATTATGACGACGTCTCCACGCTTTTCTTTAAGGTCTTCGACGTAGAGGGCCGCCGCCTGGAGTGTTGCGCTAAAGGGGAGCGCTAGGATGACACACGCTCCGCTCATGGCTACTCCAGCAGCAACGGCCCCTGGGAGTCCAGCGATTCTCCCGAGCTCTACGAGACCCCGGAGACGAGCGACGATAGCTACATCCTCCCGAGCTCTCGCCGTGCTCGGAGCAGGGCTGCGGCGTCCAGCCGCCGCCACCGCTGCTGATCTGGATGGGGTTGGCGTCGGCCTCCCGTGGCCCACTGTTGATGATGGCGTCAGACGCGGGAGGGTGTAGATAGGATTCCCCTATGTTTTCGTCTTTTGTTCCCTGCAAGAAATCAAGTAGTACCCCGTGGGGGCGTGTAAAGGGTCTGTAGTGTCTTTTGTGCATATCATCCATATTATGAAAATCTGGGAATGCATGTCCTGTTAAGGCTTGGTCTCCCCTTTCTAACATCGCGATAGCTTGTTGCTCTACGCTGATGGAACCTGGTCCCCAGGCAGGCTACAGCCGTCGCTTGTATGCCAGGTCGCGTGTCGTGGTCAAGGCCAGGAGGTGAGCGGCCCGAGGTCCAGTAAGAGCCCCTGAGGCATCATGCTCAAGAGGTCCCCATTAGGGCTCAAGCTGCTATGGTAAGGCAAGAAAGGGCGGCGACGTGGCCGCAACAGGGATGCGTCGAGCACAACACCTAGGTTCCAACGATCAACTGGTCTGAGTGCGGAACTTATTTTGCCGATTCTGAGTTGATTCCTCGTGGTGCGCTAGGCCCGCGCGCAAGCTTCCGCAACATAGCTAGGTCAGGCCCATATGAGTCTCCCTTCTCCCATGTTCTCCTTCGTGCTCTGTGTCCTCAGGTCCCGGCCCTCGAGCGAGCTCAGCTGCCGCTGGTATGCCAGGTCGCGATGCCGTGGTCAAGGCCAGGGGGTGAGGGCTGGAGAGCCAGTAAGAGCTCCTGAGCCGCGATGCTCAGGAGTCCCCCTTTTAACGCGCAAGCGGATTACACGGTAGAAGAGGAAGCTCGCGGTGCCACCTGCTATCTCCCTCGTGAGATCCCTACGAACCAACACAAGGAGAAGCATGGCTTGCCATTATGGTTGTCAGTCCGCCCGGTTGCTTCGCGAGGAGGCGGCAGCACTGAGGGCCTGGTGAGGTGATGTGCGCGGAGCATGCCGCGAGCCAGAGCTCGGCCACTCAGATTTGTCGACGTTGCAGGGACGGACCCATGCACAAGCGTCGTACCGATGTGTTGCGCCCATGGGAGGTGATACTAGAGCAGGCGATAGTCATGGATTAGTTAAGCACGGAAAGCAGATCAGCTTGGGTAAATGCACAAACATACATGCCACTGGGTCAGACCCGAGCGGCTTGGGGATGATGGAGCCCGGGGGGCGCCCCCAACAAGGTAAGCTAAAGACATAAGCAAAAGGGGTACATGCCACAAGGACGGACCCACATGGCCTAGGAATTATGCAGCCCGAGGGGCGCTCCCAGCTGAATGAACTTGGAAAATGTCACTTGGTTCTGTTGATGAAGAGATGTCGGGGCAACTGAAGGTACGCGGCGAAGGGAGTGCTCCTCACGAGCCACCGGGTCCTGAGCCTCAGGAGGCTCTGGGGGCTCAGGTGGTTCCTCGAGGACCGTCTCCATCTCTGCTAGGATGGCGTGGTGCCTGGCCTCCTGAGTCGCTAGGGTGCGCCGCATGTTGCACTGATAGACAAACGGAACACTCGGCAAGCCAAAAGGCATGTGAACGTAGCTGTGTGGTGGACCCTCGTAGTGGCCCACGCGCGAAGGCCATAAAAGCTTCTGAGAAGCGGCCCTGTTGAGCCCTGGGACGTCGATGCAGACACGCAGGCCGGCATCCTCGCCTGGATGGAGAGCTGCGCCTCATGAGCGGCGGTCGCCACACATGGCCCTTGCGCCTTCCAGTTCCTGAGTGGCCTTGGTGATGAACTCCTGAGCGGTGGGCGCTCCTTGCCCTATGTTCTCCTAAGGGAAACGTGCCATGAAGCACGCCTCCAAGTGGTGCCCGAGCGTGTCCCTCGTAATTTTGTCAAGGCCTGAGGCCCTCCAGAAGAGAGCCCCCGAGCCATGCCCGAGGAGGGTGCTCGGCGCGCCTTCCTATGCGATGGAGGGAGGCGCCCCTTGAGCGGGCGCTGATCCTTATGAGGTTCCAGCCGTGACTCCACCCTCCTGAGGTCCGGCACGGTGCAGTTGCTTCTTCTTCTTAGGGATGGCCTCTGGAGGGCCCTCGCCCTTGCTGTCCGGGTCGTCGATTACCGCAGCTTGAAAGGCACGCTCGAGGGAGCACACCGCGTCTCTTTCTTCGCATGGGACCGTGATGATTCCGCCGCTTCCCGGCATCTTGAGGACGTTGTAGCCGTGGTGTGTTACCTCCATGAACTTGGCGAGGGCTGGATACCCAAGGATGGCATTGTATGGCAGATGGATGTGCGCAACCTCGAAGTTGATGAGCTCGGTGCGGTAGTTCTTGCGTTCCCCAAAGGTGACAGGGAGGCGCACCTGCCCTATCGATGTGGTGGAGCCGTCGATCACTCTTGAGAAAGGCTTGGTAGGCTGAAGCTAGTCATATGGCACTTGGAGGTTGTCGAACGTGTCGACGGACAGGACGTTGAGCCCTGCGCCACCGTCGATGAGGGTCTTGGTAACTTGCACGTTGCTGATGGCTGGTGAACAAAGCATCGGGAGAGCGCCAGCGGTGGCCGCGCACTTGAGCTGGTCTGCCGATTTGAAGGTGATGGCGCATTGGGACCACCTGAGCGGGCGCGTGACCTCAAGCTTGGGCTGAACTGCATTCACTTCACGAGCAAACTATTTGAAGACGCGCTGCGAGGCTGGGGCCTGGGCTCCGCCCAAGATGCAGGCGATAGCGCGCGGCTCGTGGAAGCCCCCAGCCCCCTCGTCCTGATGGTGGTCGTTATTCCTTCTCGGTGGCGGCAGCAGCGGGGGAAGACCAGCGTTGCCCTGAGGACGATCCTCATGAGGCAGGTCCCTCCAGGCGCCCTCGCGAGGATGATCCTGCCACCGGTCCTCACGAGGCCTTCCGCGCCACTCCTGGCGCGGGCCACGGTCGTCCCAGCGCCTGCCACCACGTCCTCCTCCTCGGCCGTAGCCCCGGTCGCTACACTCGGGGCCTTGACCGAAGCGTCCTTCACGAATGGCTCTGACCTCTTGGCAGTCGCTGGTGTTGTGGGTATACAGGTTGTGGAAGGCGCAGAACGGTCGACTGCTCTTGGATGACTCGGGCCGGTCTCTACCTCGCTTGGTGTCCGGATCTGCTGCGAGCACGGCTGCTACCTTGCGCTTCACGTCCTTGGCCTTGGCTTTCTTCTCCTCCAGGTCCGTAGCTGGCAGCTCGAGGAGGGAGAGGCGCCCCTCCTCAGCTCTTGCGCACTTGGTTGCCAGGTTGAACAGCTCCTGATATGTGCACAACTCCTCGTGGATAGTAAGCTCTTCCTTCATCTTGACATCGCGGACGCCATCAGAGAACGCGAAGATGATGGCCTCGTCCGTCACCTTGGGATCTTGAGGCGAATGTTGTTGAAGCGCTGGGTGAACTTTTGGACGGTCTCTCGTAGTTGTTGCTTGACGCGGCGCAGGTCACCCGCGGCCGACGGGTGGTCACGAGTGCCCTGGAAGTTGGCGATGAAGCGGTCGCGCATCTCGTCCCAGGAGGAGATCCAGCCGGGAGGCAGGTTCAGGAGCCACGAACGAGCGCCGTCTTTGAGTGCCATAGGGTACCAGTTTGCCATGACTTTCTCGTCGCCGTTGGCTGCCTCGATGCTCAGCTCGTAGAGCTGCAGGAACTCCGCGGGGTCGGGGGTGCCATCGTAGCGAGGAGGCAGATCTGGCTTGAACTTGCCCGGCCATGCGACGCTACGCAGCTCGGGGGTGAATGCGTGGCAGCCGGGCGTCGTCGCCGGGGCCCGTCTTGGAGGTGGAGCTTGGTCTTGACGCCCACGTTCCGCCACAGCAAGCAGCGCGGGGCCATGCCGCGGCGGACGATCCAGGCGCGGCTGTGCGAGGAGCGGTGGAGCGTTCTCTTGCAGCGGAGGGACTTCTTGACAGCTTCTTTCTTCACGCGCGGGTGCGGGACGCGGCGGGTCATGTCGTGGGGCCGCGCGCCTTGGCGCCAGGGCGCCGTCTTAGGGCAGAGGTGGTGGAGGTGCTCCGTGAGCTACGTCGCCTATAGCTGGTGGAGGGTGAGGCGGAGATAGAGGGACGGCACAGGGGAGCCCCCTGCAGCGCGGACGAGCTTGGCAATGCGGTCGAGCTAGTCCTCGTAGAGGTTGTTGACCGGGCGGTAGCGCAGAAGCTCATGCGCCATGAGGAGCGCATCCCGCGCATCCATGGGAGTGCGACGAGCGTGGGACGAGGAGCCGTCCGAAGTCAGCGATGGAGTGGCGGTGCGGCCGTCCCGCTGCACCAAGGGGTGCAGGGAGGACGCTTGCTGCTCGTTCCCCACTGGGCCGGTGGCGGCGTTGGCGGCAGGACACGGAGAGCGACGAGGTGGACGACCGACGGGAGCCGTCTGTGCGACGCGGGTGGCTAGGGCAGCCCGGCACTCAGCACGAGCACGGCGAGCATCTGCCATGGAGACGACGGAGCAACTAGACGCGAAACGACGGAAAGGAAACTCCAGCGCAACTGGAGATTTCCTCCCTACCGATCTACGCCCCAGCTCGCTGGGATCTCGCGGATGAACTTGACGAACTCACAACACAAAGACACAAGATTTATAATGGTACGTGCCGCCGTTGTGGTGTAATACCCTACTCCAGTATGGTGGTGGTGGATTGCCTCTAGGGCTGATGATGAACAGTACCAAGGGAAGAACAGTTTCCTAAGGTTGAGGTGTTCTTGTGCTCAGTGTGTGGCTAAGGATTGGCTGAGGATCCAATCTCTCTCCTACTGTTGTGGCTAGCTCTACTTATATAGGCCCTAGTCTTCTTCCCAAATATTGAGCGGGAAGGAAGCCAACAACGGCCAATTTGAAAGGGGACAGCTAGTACAGCTTATCCTGACAAAAGCGGTCTTCGCCTACGAAAGGCTCTGGTGGTGACGCCGTCTTGGGCTCCACGGTGACCTCCGTCCTGCCGTCCTGATGGTCTTGGTCTCGTTGCACTGATATGGAAACCTTTGCTTGATGCCTCGGTACTCCGCGCCTGCGCTTGCCTCATTAGCACCAAAGAGGAAACAAGGACGTTGTGCACACTGGCGCCTGCCTGATCTTGATCGTCATGGCTCACGTCACGAGAGCCTCGCGAGGTTTTCCCCGCCTTGATTTCTCCGCTCCTCGCGAGTCAGCCTGGTGAGGCCGCTCCTGAGGAGGTCTTGCGTCGTCCGCCTCGCGAGGCTTGGCCCCTCGTGAGCATCTCAAATGTCTCGTTGATGAAGATGGGCCGTACAGGCCTGCAGCGCAGCCACGCGGTGGGCCGCAGGCAGGCAAGACTAGGGACCCCCGTTCCCAGAACGTGGACACGCCCGGACCCCGTAGCTCCTCCCCCCACATCTCCATTTGTCTCCGGAACGTCCATAGCCTCGTGTTCATCTCCGGCCGAGGACCTCCTCTGCCGACTTCAGTGCTGCTGCTGCCTCGTCCCTCGTCGGCGGCCATGACCTACCCCTTCGGATGCGGCTCTCCGTTCTGAATCCATCCGTAGGCGGAGCGCCGCGGGAGGTGGCCTACAGCGCCTGTGAGCCCCGCCGGAGTCGCGCCCTTGCTCTGCCCTGTCAGGTGCTGGAGCTTGGAGACAACGACGACGCCATCGCCCTGCTAGCTGGCCATGGACTCAACGCCCCCACCAGTCAGCCACACAAAGCCTGGCCCCGCCTTGCCACATCATTTAAGTGGAAGCGGAAAGTCCAGAGTGCGTTTTCCCTTGACTAAAAACGTATTCTGGGGCTCTTCGTCTCTGAGTACGTTTCCTCTAGCCGAAAGCGTAGTTTCCTCATCCTTCGGCCAAGAATACGTTTTCTTTGTTAGTAAGCATATTCTCAGCTTTTACGCTTTCTGTTTTTCAGCTCAGGTGCCTGTTTGTAGAAGTTATTTTACAAATTGGTCCCTGAAATTCGTCGGGCTATAACTTTTTGCTCGAGATACCAATTGAGGTGAATCCAACGCCCACGTCTTCGTCTCATCGAACCCGATCTGTTCATATCATTTTCACTATGGTTTGACATACTAGAAATGACCTTTATGCCCTTGCCCTAATCATCCCCCTCCGAGAGAGAATCTTTTCCGGCGAGTCTTTCCGCGGCTTCACCGCACCTCTTCTCAGAGCCTTCTTCACCCTAGGCAAGCCACAACACCCACTTGCATGACGGCCATGTAGTAGCCATGGTTTTTAACTTGAACATTTAATAGCTGTCCGTTTGTTTATCTGCAACTGTTATCGTTGTTTCGGTACTGCTTATAGTTTCATGTTCACCTTCGTGCTATGTTCTGATGCATCTGGTTATCATTTGTCTTGTTGGTATTATTTACGTATGTCATGCTTGGTAGTTGTACCTGTTGGTGTTGGTTGTGCTTCGGTGCATGACAATCGTCTGTTACCGAGTACCATGGGTGCGCATGTTCCTTTGCATCTAGCTGGTTACATGATTATTTGGTAGCATTGCAGTTATAGTCTTGCATGGTATTCATTGTTGATGCTAATGGTTATGCTATGCTTATGAGTAGAGTTATGCTTGTGATATTATTGCTCGTCAGTATGCCATGCTCATCTGGGTAAATGATTCACTGTTGTTATGCTTAAGGTTTATGTTGCACCCATGCTTATGTTGATATCATGTTCATGCATTATTGTTGCATCATGTTATTTTTCATGGCTTAGCATATTGCATTCAAGTTTAATCGGATAATAATGAACTTGAACTACTGTTGGCTGAGTCATGATGCCACCATAAACCTTTGTCATGCCTTTCGCCGGTGCCTCCAACGAGGGAAGGTTATGCGTGGGCGCTACCTTGGCCGGGTAGGACGGCATAAGCCTTGTGTGCCCGAGTTGTTTTGCGCGCTTTTGTCCCCGTTTCGGACCGTTTATGTTTTGCCACGATGGTGGCCGTTGATGCCTTTGGTAGGCACGGGGCCATCCATGACTTAGCCCAAAGGGGAGTTGGTCGGAGTGGCCGCGAGAGTGTCATGGCAGTAGATCAGTTTTGTTGGAATCCCGTTGGTCCACCCAAACGGGAGTGCGAGGCCATGAGTTCCGTGGTGTGCGTTGATACGTCTCCATCGTATCTATAATTTTTTATTGTTCCATGCCAATATTCTACAACTTTTATATACTTTTGGCAACATTTTATACTATTTTTGGGACTAACATATTGATCCAGGTTCGAGTGCAGTTCGATCATTGCATGTTTTTGTTTCAGAAAACCCATATCAAGCGAGTCCAAACGGGATAAAACCGGCGGAGATTTTTTTGGAATATTTATGATTTTTTGGAAGAAGAATCAACGTGATATGATGCCCGAGGGGGCCATGAGGCAGGGGGCGCGCCCAGGGGGTCAGGCGCACCCTTGACGCTCGTGGCCACCCCTTTAGGCGGTTGGAGCCCTTCCTTCGCCACAAGAAAGGTAATTTCTGGATAGAGATCGTGTCCAAAATTCAGCCCAATCGGATTTACGGATCTCCGGTTATAAAAGCGGTGAATGGCGGATCGAGAACGCGAGCAGAGAGAGACAGAGAGACAGATCCAATCTCGGAGGGGCTCTTGCCCCTCCCACGCCCTGGAGACCAAGGACAGAGGGGAAACCCTTCTCCCACCTAGGGAGGAGGTCAAGGAAGAATAAGAAGGAGGGGGCTCTCTCCCCCTCGCTTCCGGTGGCGCCGGAGTGCCACCGGGGGCCATCATCATCACCGCAATCTTCACCAACAACTTCACTGCCATCATCACCAACTCTTCCCCCCTATATGCAGCGGTGTAACCCCTCTTTTACCAGCTGTAATCTCTACTTAAACATGGTGCTCAGCGCTATATATTATTTCTCAATGATGTATGGCTATCCTATGATGTTTGAGTAGATCCGTTTTGTCCTATGGGTTAATTGATGATCGTGATTGGTTTGAGTTGCATGTTTTATTATTGGTGCTGTCCTATGGTGCTCTCCGTGTCGCGCAAGCGTGAGGGATACCTGCTGTAGGGGTTGCAATATGTTCATAATTTGCTTATGGTGGGTGGCATGAGTGAAAGAAGCACATACCCGAGTAAGTAGGTTGTTTGCGTATGGGAGTAAAGATGACTTGATACTTTAATGCTATGGTTGGGTTTTACCTAAATGATCTTTAGTAGTTGTGGACGCTTGCTATAGTTCCAATCATAAGTGCATATGATCCAAGTAGAGAAAGTATGTTAGGTTATGCCTCTCCCTCAAATAAAATTGCAATAACGATTACCGGTCTAGTTATCGATTGCCTAGGGACAAATAAATTTCTCGTGACAAAAATCTCTATACTAAAACTAATTTAGTTGTGTCTTCATCTAAACAGCTCCTACTTTTAATTTACTCGCTCTTTATATTCTTAAAAGCCTATCCAAAAACACCTACAAAGTACTTCTAGTTTCATACTTGTTATAGGTAAAGCGAACGTTAAGCGTGCGTAGAGTTGTATCGGTGGTCGATAGAACTTGAGGGAATATTTGTTCTACCTTTAGCTCCTCGTTGGGTTTGACACTCTTACTTATCGAAAGAGGCTACAATTGATCCCCTATACTTGTGGGTTATCAAGACCTTTTTCTGGCGCCATTGCCGGGGAGTTATAGTGTGGGGTGAATATTCTCGTGTGTGCTTGTTTGCTTTATCACTAAGTAACTTTTATTTGATGTTCTTAGTTGTTCTCTATCTTTAGTTATTGATATGGAACACGAAATACCCAAAATAAATAGGTGTACTTGCTTATCATGGAGATGGGGAACCTCCTAAAACCCTAGATGCTCGTTATGTGATAGATATTACGTACTACTTTGATAATCTTGAGAAAACCCCATTCAATTTGTTAATGGGATACACGTTGGATCAACGTGAATACTTTAGGGATTATCGCTTGACTCAAAAAGGGAAACTATTATGGGATCAATTTTATATGTTGAAGTTGTATGCTAGGCAACTATGCTTGAGATATGTTTATACTTGTTGCTCTAGGATGAAGTCTCCACACCTGCCCTTTTCATGCAAATTTAATGATAATGAAACCTTGGCTTCTTATGCTAGAGGTATATATGATTACTATGATGTGGAACAAATAGAAGAATTTGTTGCTTTTATGGGTGCTTATGGAATTGAATCTGTATTTAAAGAATGTGAAAATCTTTATGATGCTGTTTATAGACCTGAAAATTTAGCTATCCTTAAATATTGCTATGAGAATTATGAATACAATGACGATATTGATGCATTTATTTAGAAAGTCTCCGCTATCCAAGAAGAGACTAATATTTTGCAGGAGTCTATGGAAGAAGAAATTAATGACATTGTGAGCTCATTGGATGAAAAAGATGAGGAGGAGAGCGAAGAACAAAACGAGGAAGAGCGGATTGATCACCCGTGCCCACCTTCTAATGAGATTAACTCTTCAACTCATACATTGTTTAATTTCCCTTCGTGCTTACTGAAGGATGAATGCTATGATGACTGTTATTATCCCGTTGATTCTCTTGAAATATCACTTTTTGATGATGCTTGCTATGCTTGTGGCAAAGATGCCAATATGAACTATTCTTATGGAGATGAACTTGCTATAGTTCCTTATGTTAAACATGAAATTGTTGCTATTGCACCCACGTATGATAGTCCTATTATCTTTTTGAAATCTCACTACTACACTATATCAGAGAAGTTTGTGCTTATTAAGGATTATATTGATGGGTTGCGTTTTACTACTACACATGAAGATTTTGATAGATATAATATGCATGTGCTTGTTGCTCCTACTTGCAATTATTATGAGAGAGGAACTACATCTCCACGTCTATATGTTTCCAACACGATAAAAATGCAAGAAACTGTTTATACTATGCATTGGCCTTTACTATGTGTGCATAAATTGTTCTTTTATGACATGCCGATGCATAGGAAGAGAGTTAGACTTCGTCATTGCTTGATATATGTTTCTTTGTGCTCACTACTAAATGCCAAATCATTTCTAATTAAAATTGGCTTTGATATACCTTGGGATCCGGGTGGATTCACTACTTGAGCACTATATGCGTAGCTTAATGGTTTTAAAGAAAGAGCTGCTAGGGAGACAACCCGGAAGTTTTAGAGAGTCATCTATTTCTGTTGAGTGCTTTTATATAGTTTAAAAACAAAAAAAATAAAGAGGGGAACCCGAAAGTTTTCAAGAAGGAAAGTGAAAGTGAGAAAGACAAGCATTGTTGAACTGGGAGAGCTCCTTGAACTTTGTTCATACTCACGGAAACTTTGTGAATCTTAATTACAGAAACTTTTCAATTAAAATAATTATCCCCTTTTACAATTCCATTGTATCATAAAAATAATGTACCAAGGTTTGCCTTTAGGATGTTTACAATGCTTGTTGGTTTGTGCGGTGCAGGACAGCAACTTTGGTTGTAGTGTGCGATTTTTCATCTTTTTACTGGAATGTCAAACGGTTCTGAAACTTTTTTCACTGTCTTTCTATACAAATTGTTTATTTTTCCTTTTTTTGGTAGAATTTTTGAAGTACCATAAGTATGGTTAATGTTCAGATTGTTACAGACTGTTCTGTTTTAGACAGATTCTGTTTTTGATGCATAGTTTGCTTGCTTTGATGAAACTATCAATTTCTATCAGTGGATTAAGCCATGCAAAAGCTATATTAAATTATACACAATGCAAAAACAAAATATGAATTGGTTTGCATCAGTACTTAGAGTAGTGATTTACTTTATTCTACTATATCTTACCGAGTTTTCTGTTGAAGTTTTGTGTGGATGAAGTGTTCGATGATCAAGAAGGTCTCAATATGAGGAAAAGGAGGAGAGGCAAGAGCTCAAGCTTGGGGATGCCCAAGGCACCCCAAGTGAATATTCAAGGAGACTCAAGCGTCTAAGCTTGGGGATGCCCCGGAAGGCATCCCCTCTTTCTTCAACAAGTATCGGTATGTTTTTGGATTCGTTTCATTCATGCGATATGTGCAAATCTTGGAGCGTCTTTTGCAATTAGTTTTCACTTTCCTTTTATGCACCATGATGGTATGAGATAGTCCTTGGTTGATTTATAGAATGCTCTTTGCACTTCACTTATATCTTTTGAGTATGGCTTTATAGAATGCTTCATGTGCTTCACTTGTATCATTTGAAGTTTGGATTACCTGTTTCTCTTCACATAGAAAACCGCCATTTGTAAAATGCTCTTTTGCTTCACTTATATTTGTTAGAGCGTGGGCATATCTTTTGTAGAAATAATTAAACTCTCTTGGTTCACTTATATCTATTTAGAGAGATGACAGGAATTGGTCATTCACATGGTTAGTCATAAAATCCTACATAAAACTTGTAGATCACTGAATATTATATGTTTGATTCCTTGCAATAGTTTTGCGATATAAAGGTGGTGATATTAGAGTCATGCTAGTTGAATAATTGTGAAATTGAGAAATACTTGTGTTGAGGTTTGCAAGTCCGGTAGCATGCACGTATGGTGAACCGTTATGTAACGAAGTTGGAGCATGAGGTATTTATTGATTGTCTTCCTTATGAGTGGCGGTCAGGGACGATCGATGGTCTTTTCCTACCAATCTATCCCCCTAGGGGCATGCGTAGTAGTACTTTGCTTCGAGGGCTAATAAACTTTTGCAATAAGTATATGAGTTCTTTATGACTAATGTGAGTCCATGGATTATAAACACTCTCACCCCTCCATCATTGCTAGCCTCTTCGGTACCGTGCATTGCCCTTTCTCACCTCGAGAGTTGGTGCAAACTTCGCCGGTGCATCCAAACCCCGTGATACGATATGCTCTATCACACATAAACCTCCTTATAACTTCCTCAAAACAGCCACCATACCTACCTATCATGGCATTTCCATAGGCATTCCGAGATATATTGCCATGCAACTTCCATTATCATCATATACATGACTTGAGCATTTATCGTCATATTGCTTTGCATGATCGTAAGATAGCTAGCATGATGTTTTCATGGCTTGTCCATTTTTTGATGTCATTGCTACGCTAGATCATTGCACATCCCGGTACACCGCCGGAGGCATTCATATAGAGTCATATCTTTATTCTAATATCGAGTTGTAATATTGAGTTGTAAGTAAATAAAAGTGTGATGATCATCATTATTAGATCACTATCCTAGTGAGGAAAGGATGATGGAGACTATGATTCCCCCACAAGTCGGGATGAGACTCCGTACGAAAAAAGAAATAAAAAAAGGAAAAAAAGAGAAAGGCCAAAAAAAGAGAAGGCCCAATAAAACAAAAAAAAGAGAGAAAAATGGAGAAGGGACAATGCTACTATCCTTTTACCATACTTGTGCTTCAGAGTAGCACCATGCTCTTCATATAGAGAGTCTCTTGAGTTATCACTTTCATATACTAGTGGGAATTTTCATTATAGAACTTGTCTTGTATATTCCAACGATGGGCTTCCTCAAATACCATAGGTCTTCATGAGCAAGCAAGTTGGATGCACACCCACTTAGTTTCAGTTTGAGCTTTCATATACTTATAGCTCTAGTGCTTCCGTTGCATGGCAATCCCTACTCCTTACATTGACATCAATTGATGGGCATCTCCATAGCCCGTTGATTAGCCGCGTCGATGTGAGACTTTCTCCTTTTTTGTCTTCTCACACAAACCTCCATCATCATATTCTATTCCACCCATAGTGCTATATCCATGGCTTGCGCTCATACATTGCGTGAGGGTTGAAAAGGCTAAAGCGCGTTAAAAAGTATGAACCAATTGCTCGGCTTGTCATTGGGGTTGTGCATGATTTGAATGCTTTGTGTGGTGAAGATGGAGCATAGGCAGACTATATGATTTTGTAGGGATGAGCTCTCTTTGGCTATGTTATTTTGATTAGACATAATTGCTTGGTTAGTATGCTTGAAGTATTATTGTCTTAATGTCAAATGATAGACTATTGCTTTGAATCACTCATGTCTTAATATTCATGCCATGATTAGATTATGTGATCAATAATATGCTAGGTAGCATTCCACATCAAAAATTACCTTTTTTATCATTTACCTACTCGAGGACGAGCAAAAATTAAGCTTGGGGATGCTGATACGTCTCCGTCGTATCTATAATTTTTTATTGTTCCATGCCAATATTCTACAACTTTTATATACTGTTGGCAACTTTTTATACTATTTTTGGGACTAACTTATTGATCCGATTGCCCGGTGCAGTTCTTATACATTGCATGTTTTTGTTTATGAGAACACCCATATCAAGCGGAGTCCAAGCGGGATAAAAACTGGCTGAGATTGTTTTGGAATATTTATGTTTTGGGAAGAAGAATCAGCGCGACGATGCAGGGGGCCACGAGGCAGGGCGCGCCCAGTCGGGTCGCGCCCTGGACCCTCGTGCCCACCCCGTAAGGCGGTTGGAGACCTTCTTTCGCCGCAAGAAAGCTAATTTCCGGGTAGAGATCGTGTCCAAAATTCAGCCCAATTGGAGTTAAGGATCTCCGATTATAACAGAAGCGGTTAAAGGCCAGATCGACAACGAGAAGCAGAGAGAGAGGCAGAGAGCAGATCCAATCTCGGAGGGGCTCTCGCCCCTCCCATGCCATGGAGACCAAGGACCAGAGGGGAAACCCTTCTACCACCTAGGGAGGAGGTCAAGGAAGAAGAAGAAGGAGGGGGCTCTCTCCCCCTCGGTTCTGGTGGCGCCGGAGTGCCACCAGGGGCCATCATCATCACCGCAATCTTCATCAACAACTTCACTGCCATCATCACCAACTCTTCCCCCCTCTATGCAGCGGTGTAACCCCTCTTTTACCGGCTGTAATCTCTACTTAAACATGGTGCTCAACGCTATATATTATTTCCCAATGATGTATGGCTATCCTATGATGTTTGAGTAGATCCATTTTGTCCTATGGGTTAATTGATGATCGTGATTGGTTTGAGTTGCATGTTTTATTATTGTGCTGTCCTATGGTGCTCTCCGTGTCGCGCAAGCGTGAGGAATCCCCGCTGTAGTGGTTGCAATATGTTCATAATTTTCTTATGGTGGGTGGCGTGAGTGACAGAAGCACATACCCGAGTAAGTAGGTTGTTTGCGTATGGTAATAAAGAGGACTTGATACTTTAATGCTATGGTTGGGTTTTACCTTAATGATCTTTAGTAGTTGTGGATGCTTGCTAGAGTTCCAATCATAAGTGCATATGATCCAGGTAGAGAAAGTATGTTAGGTTATGCCTCTCCCTCAAATAAAATTGCAATAACGATTACTGGTCTAGTTATCGATTGCCTAGGGACAAATAACTTTCTCGTGACAAAAAGCTCTTTACTAAAACTATTTTAGTTGTGTCTTCATCTAAACAGCCCCTACTTTTTAGTTACGCGCTCTTTATATTCTTGCAAGCCCATCCAAAAACACCTACAAAGTACTTCTAGTTTCATACTTGTTATAGGTAAAGAGAACGTTAAGCGTGCGTAGAGTTGTATCGGTGGTCGATAGAACTTGAGGGAATATTTGTTCTACCTTTAGCTCCTCGTTGGGTTCGACACTCTTACTTATCGAAAGAGGCTACAATTGATCCCCTATACTTGTGGGTTATCATGGGTACAGTGTGCTAACCTCTGCAGAGTGTTTATTAAATCTATCGATAGCCGCGCCCGCGGATATGGGCCCAGTTCGTAGTCAGTCACACTTTGGGTCAACAGTAATCATAGTAAATTGATTAATAACAACCCCGATTCGATGATGAAAGAAGTTGGTTGATATTTATGTGATCATGAGAGGATCACTGTGGTATCATGGATACTGAGTTGATGGATATTTGTGGTGTTATGCGAGAGTCAAGGGTAAAGGTCAAGCTCCTTGTGGTCATAAATGATTACTACGGTATTGGTAATACCAAGCTTGATTTGATCCTGACATGATCGTGTGATGTCCGTGATGGTAAGTGATGCATGTGATGGTTACGATGCAACCCGAGCAGAGTAAGTTGGTGCATGATAGTTTCATCATGTTGCTTGCTAGTCTCCTCATGTTCATATGTTTATGCCATGATCATATTGTTCTAGTTGTATCATGTTGTACATGCCATGTTGTTCTGATAGTATCGTGTTCATCATTTCTTAATAATCTGTTATTGCCATGATGTTGTCTATCTTGATTGCTTTGGTTGCTGTGAGCTTGCAAGTACATTCAATGTACTGACCTGGTGTGTCATGCCACTTTGCAGGTCATGCCGGATTTGATTGCTTGTTTGCCGTGGATTCCTTGTTTGCGAGCTAGGATAAGAGTACCAGCCAGAGTCCCTGTGGAGTGGAGTTCATCACCGTCATCGCAGTTCCGCTGCTAGAGTTATTCCGCTGCTTTGTGTTGTTCTAATGCTTGCATAGAGCAACCGTGGCACGCGCAGTGTCGCTGTGCCGATGTAACCCCTTGTACCAGGATAGATTGTAGCAAAGAGGTGATTTGTTCTGTGCTAAGCAGTGCCGTATTCCAGAAGACTTCTCCTCGATCTCTGGGCTGGAATACGAGGCATTCCGGTTTCTCTGAGCTGGGGTGCCACAGGATTGGTATCAGAGTAGGTCTGGCTGTAGGATGCCCTAGCCCGCGCGAACGTTAGAAACGGTAGTATAGACGCCAATTGATTTGATGCACTTGATTGTTGCATTTGTTTGTTGCATAGCATGCATATAGAATATTATCTGGTCACTTATAGTGATCTTGTGAGTGTAGGTGGTATCAATTTTGATCTACTACCTGCACCCTCCTTCTTTGCATGCCTGCCCTTCGGTGTTTCGCGTCATATCTGTCCCAGCAGAGTGATGCCCTGGTACCAAGTGTTCCAGACACCATTCGCAGGAGTTATGCTCAGGTATCGCGTCGATATCTTTCCGCCACCCACCCATATTATTTCGGTTATAGCCATGCCTCTATCCCAAATCGTGCCTTCCATCTCGCCATTTTGGCAACCCTTGCAGATCTTTGTTACCAGAAAAAGGGCAATGCCAGCAAGCCCAGCCTACCACCGCTACCTTACCCAGTCATCCAATTCTTTGGACGTGTACGGTTCCTCTTCGTACGCTTGATGATGATGTGGTCGTGACCTTGTGTCTCGCTACATGATCGCCAAGTCCGCCTGTAAGTGCATTTAGTGCCCCTTTGTGATTTTGGTGTATTGAAGACTTATAGGTTAAGGGACTAATGTGTTTATGAGTGTACACAGGTCTATAAGTCTATGAGGAGTTTGATATGTACAGAGAAAGTTGACCCTAAAATGAAGTTCTTATTGAAGACTTTGATATTACGAAGACTTTAGAAGACTTTGAAAGTGAAGAAATTGGTGTGACCTTGAAGACTTGGTATTCATTTGAGGAACATGAAGCGTGAAGACTTTTGTTTTCGTAGTTTCATTTTCTCTTTCTTGAGTCATAGGAAACACCGTACTATTAAAGGGGTCGAGGAAATACTAAGGAAAAATTTCCATGTGATGCTCAACTCAAAATCCTACACCTACCAATCCCTTGAGTGAAGCCTTTGGAAATCTCATACAGATTCAGTCAATTTCTTGATGTGAGAGGCGAAGTTCTTACAGTCATTGAGAATTTATTCGGCGAGGAGTTAAAATTCCCAGTCGAATTGCCTACAGTGAGGAACATGATAGCCCCGAGGAATTTGAGAGTCAAATTTCCGACCGTTCTTTGTCTTCTTGGCTTGACTGTCCCAAAATATCGTATCCACCTAACGGTCATATCATTGAAGGGCATTTATGTCTTATCATGTCGGGCTGCTCCCTAGGCTATAAATAGCGCCCCTACAACCACTAGCTGGTTGGCTGCTCGAGAGAACTTGACACTTGTCATTTGAGAGCAACCCATCCTCCGAGGGACTTTGGCGAAAATCATCAGTGAGGAAAAACCCAAAACCAAACCCTACAAACCCAAAGTGATTGAGCATCATCAAGATATTGATCCTGCGTGGATCCGGCGCTTATTACCTTTGAAGACTGTGCTTCTTCCAGACGGTTAGGCATCATGGTCTAGAGCATCCAAGAGGAATTGTGGATCGCCGAGTGACCGAGTCTGTGAAGGTTTGGAAATCGCTGAAGACTTACCACGAGTGATTGGGCGAGGTCATGTGACCTTAGTTCAAGGAGAATCGGTGAGGACTTGGTGTCTGAGCTGCGTGCTCGGCGATCGGGTGTCCGGGACTGTGTGTCCTCGAGTTTAAATACTCAGCCGCTCCAACCAGACGTACAACTGAGACAGCAGTTGGAACTGGTCTACCAAATCATTGTCTTTACCAACCTAACTGGTTCTATTTCCACAACTCTTTCATTTCCTCATAACTGTGTTGAGTGTTTGTTCATATCTGTGTTTGAAGACTTTGACTGAATACTTTCTCAATTTCCTCAGTTCAAGTTCTTCAGTCTGTTTGTCTTCATCTTGTGTTATCCTGTGTTTACGTTTTCTGTACTCTTTGATTGTCTTCGTTTCATCATGATGACCATGCCCGCATTCTCTTATGCTTACTTCTGAGTACGTATTCCGCTGCAAGTAGTTCTTCACTTAGGAATTTCCTCACGGCAAATTCCTCATTGAAGAATTCATAAAAATCGCCTATTCACCCCCCTCTAGTCGATATAACGCACTTTCAATTGGTATTAGAGCAAGGTACTCCCTTGTTCTGTGTGATTTTGGTTTAACCACCTGGAGTTTTAGTTATGTCGACCGCAGGTATGATCAAGGTCTCGGCTGGATGTCCTACCTTTGATGGGACGGACTACCCCTACTGGAAAAACAAGATGCGAATGCATCCTGAGGAAATTGACAATGATCTCTGGTATGTTGTGGAAAAAGGTGTTCCCTCTGTCTCACCCTCACTGAACACTGCCGATGTGAAGAGATTCAAGCAACTCGATTCTCAAGCGAAGAATATCATATGTGGCCATCTGAGCAAAGGACAGTATGGAAGAGTAAGTGCTTTGGAAACTACTAAACTCATCTGGGACAGGCTGTCCAAAGTAAATGAAGGAGTCTCAACTCAGCGTGACTCTCGAGTTGATGTTCTTCGAAATCTCTTCAACCGCTTCAAAAGACTCGACAATGAAAATGTTCAACAAACCTTCGATCGCCTCACTGACATCTAAAATGAGCTTCAAGCGCTTGGTGCCACTGACATCACCGACCATGACGTGGTGAAGAAATTGTTGAGATCGCTTGATTCCTCATTTGATACTCGCACGATGATACAAGAGCGTCTTGACTACAAGTCACTTGATCCAGTGATATCCTCGAGAGGCTGAATACTCATGAGTTCGACTTCTGAAAAGAGATCTCTATGGTTCTAGCTATGGAAAATCACGTGCCACGAAGGCCAAGGCTGTGTATGAATCTGATTGTGAAGACTCGGTAGTAGCCTTGGAGATCTGAAGAATTGAGCGAGGAGCTAGCCTCGCTCGTGAAGAAATTCGAAGTTCTCAAGGCGTGGTCGCTTTGGAAAATCCTCAAGGAGCAGTGATTCCTCATCCGAAGACTATAAGAGAAATCTATGCCACAAATGCAAGAAACTTGGTCACTACGTTCAAGATTGTCCTCAGTGGGAAAAGGAATTAAAGAAGAAGAAATACAAGGATTATTGTTCTGATGACGCTAAGAAGAAGAAGAAATCGTCGAAATTTTCATCATCAAAATCCTCAAAGTCTTCATCTCACAAGAAGAGCAGCTCCAAGAAGGCTCGGGCATTCATTGGCAAGGAAATGGACTCAGAAGCTGAATCCGAGGAACATGAGGAAGAGGAGGCATCAGAAGAGTCCGAGTCTGGTCTGGCGAGTCTGGCTCTCGCTACTGCATTCGTCAGCAAGTCCATCTTCAACTCTGAAGAAAATGACCTCACCAACAAAGCTGATGAAGATAGTGATGACTATGCTCCCACCTATTGCTTCATGGCTAAGGGTGCCAAGGTACTCAAATATACCTCCTCTGAATCTAGTGAAAATGAATTTGATGAAGATCTCAAGCCCAGCTACTCTAAACTTGCTAAGATTGCTGTAAAACAACAAAGGGCTTTTGAAAAGGTTCAAAACATGCTAGATAAAAGTGATGATATGTTGGGTGAAGAAATGGATCGCACTAAAGCCCTCGATGAAAATCTTGAGACTTGATCCGGTTTGACAACCTACAAGGTCATCATAACACTCTCTTGTCGATCATGAGAAACTTTCTTATGAATTTCTTCAAAGAAAGCAAGATCTTGAGAAGCTAAGAGTGAGTTATGAAGATCTTCGAACAAGCGATTCATTACTTGCTCAACAAATCAGCGCTTCTCGTGAAGAATTTGTTCCTCCATGCTTAAAGTGCATTCAACGTGAATCGCTAATTCTTCACTGAATGTTCAAATGCTTCAACTGTTACAAATTCTTCACCTGCCTCTGCTATCACTAATTCCTCATCTGAGGACATTGCTAGTATCACTGACGATGCAGGGCTGAAGGAATTGTACATTACAAGCATGTACAAAAGCCTCAAAGGGCATCAGACTCTTTGTGATGTGCTTAAAAAGCAAATCCTCAACAGGAACCCTAGGAAAGAGGGTATTGCCTTTGAGAGGAAACTCAATGCTGATGGAACATATTGGAAGCTTGAGCAGTACCCCAAAACCTCATGGGTTGCTGCAAAGGGACCTCCAGTTGATCCATCTAACGGTCATATCATTGAAGGGCATTTATGTCTTATCATGTCGGGCTGCTCCCTAGGCTATAAATAGCCGCCCCCTACAACCAGTAGCTGGTTGGCTGCTCTGAGAGAACTTGACACTTGTCATTTGAGAGCAACCCATCCTCCGAGGACTTTGGCGAAAATCATCGAGTGAGGAAAACCCAAAACCAAACCCTACAAACCCAAAGTGATTGAGCATCATTGAAGAGATTGATCTGCGTGGATCAACGCTTGTTACCTTTGAAGACTATGCTTCTTCCAGACAGTTAGGCGTCATGGTCTAGAGCATCCAAGAGGAATTGTGGATCGCCGAGTGATCGAGTCTGTGAAGGTTTGGAAGTCGCCTGAAGACTTACCACGAGTGATTGGGCGAGGTTTGTGTGACCTTAGTTCAAGGAGAATACGGTGAGGACTTGGTGTCTGAGCTGCGTGCTCGGCGATCGGGTGTCGATCTTGTGTGTCCTCAAGTTTAAATACTCGGCCGCTCCAACCAGACGTACAACTGAGACAGCAGTTGGAACTAGTCTACCAAATCATTGTCTTCACCAACCTAACTGGTTCTATTTCCTCAACTCTTTCATTTCCTCATAACTACTTTGAGTGTTTGTTCATATCTGTGTTTGAAGACTTTGACTGAAGACTTTCTCAATTTCCTCAGTTCAAGTTCTTCATTATGTTTGTCTTCATCTTGTGTTATCCTGTGTTTACGTTTTCTGTACTCTTTGATTGTCTTCATTTCATCATGATGACCATGCCCGCATTCTCTTATGCTTACTTCTGAGTACTTATTCCGCTGCAAGTAGTTCTTCACTTAGGAATTTCCTCACCGGCAAATTCCTCATTGAAGAATTCATAAAAATCGCCTATTCACCCCCCCTCTAGTCGATATAACGCACTTTCACCGCCCCCTGTTTATTCATCCAGTTGCAACCGGAGTTCAGCCAGCGCTTGGTGTACCCTTGGTTACACCAACTCCTTCCAAATGCAGATTCACTTTCGTGCACACCGTCACCGCATAATAGACCGCAATACCGGAGTTTCTGCGAGATGTGTGTGGTTAGGTGTGCATGCATATTATTGTGTGAGTAGTAGCAATATGTGATATTGCTTGATTATTTAGATTATTTGTATGCTTGTGTGCTTTGATTTTAGTCGTTTATTTTGCTTCTTCCTTTGGGCCTTCGGTGTGGCATTATTTTACCCTTATTAAAGTTGCTCGTCAACCAACACCAGACCTGAAGAATCTGTAAGGAATTCAAATACTTGGAAGCTCAGATAAACGGGATGAAGTTATCAGTAGACTGCAGTGAAATTTGGAATATCTCGTCTGAATGGAAAAGGAATCCTGGATGGACAGTCAGTATCATGTTTGCATTAGCGTGCACTCCTTACAACAGTACGGATAATCAAGTTTGCCTCAGGATGCATTGTTCATGACAGAAATGATCAAATAGGCAAGCAGATAAGCTATGTGCAAGACCAACAGTATAATCTCAGTCAAAGAAAGGATGATAGTCCAGCAAACCATGTTTCATGCAACTAATCAACCACAGAAATATTAAGATGGTATGCATATGTGGTAATCGGTCCGCATATCAGGCTTCTGAAGCACGAAACCCAGTCTTCCTCAGCAAGATACTCTCGATGGTTTCCAGCATAAGCCATCCAATCGTCCTCAGTACGGCACTGGTGCAAGATAGTACATTGTGAATTGACAGCAAATGGCAGTATCAGATCCGCAACAGTTGGTCAGAAACAAGAATGAGTTAGAACACAAGTATGCCTCGGGGATCAGATTCTCAGATATATGTGAAGGAAGCTAGATATACACCTCAGTTTGACAAAGGACTATGAAGATTGACGACAATACTGAGCTCTGTACAAGTACCGGTGAACCTGGAATATGATCCTGATGAGCCCTTGTATTCTTTTCTCTGGTAACGGCACCACGCCTGTGTTCTGAGCCGTTTTTTGCCGTCTAGGGTGGATGCCGACTTTATATTTCTCTATTCAACAACTGTCACGAGTTCTGAGCTGCTTTCCAGCCGTCTCATACAGCTGTTGAGTTTCTTTTTGTGACAGTGGCCCTATGCTCTGAGCTCCTTTTTAGCCGTCTTAGGGAGGTGCCACTTTCTTCTTATCAACACGGTCTCACGCTCTGAGCTTCTTTTCGGCCATCTTGAGCCGTGGTTGAGCTATTTCAGTGATGTCCCAGATCTGAGTTGTAAAGACCGTTCTGGTGGCCACTGAATTATTTGTTGATTTCTTGCAAGGGTTCAGATGATCATTTCCCTACGGTCAGAATTTCAGAGGTGATGAACCTGCAATTTAAACAATATTACCATGTCAGGAGATGAGGATAAGGGTATGCCTATCAGAATATTGCATCCGACATAACCTATGGTCACAAGAAGAAGCAATATGGCCCCGCTCCTTAAACCAAGGATCCAGACAAGGAAAACAGTAATGAAGGAGCAAGACCGGTGATGCAGGTGTGAAAATTGCTGCAAGACCCACATGCGGCAGATATCTCGCACAGTCTAAGTCCGTATTGATCGCCATGAATATTCACCTAAGGGGTCTGCTCTCAATTTTGGTAAGGACCCCATATCCAGACAACCCGCTCAGTCAATAATATGTGCTCAAATTTGTTAGTATCAAATATCCAAGTCTGTCAAGTCAGACGAAAGATAAATTCAACAGTCGACCTCAGTGACGATGGTAAAGCCTCGCATAGCCTAGTATTCCCATGGATATGCCGACAAAATGAATAATCAGGATGATGAATACTAGTCTTGAGGCATGTGCCCTCACTTATGAGGATCATCAAAGGATAGCCTGCCATGAACCAAATTCTTCTGCGGGAACCACCGTCAGTCAAGACCGCGGATATTATCATATAAGACCGTACCCTTTTATGCTAGACATGACAGGAGACAGTCAAATATTTGGTACGGATCTGACACTCAAGACAGTGGAGCTAGTCACGATGAATCAGAAACACTGCAAGAAATCAGTATCAGTCAGAAGAACAGTTATGATCCACAACATTGTTTGAACCCGAAGGACCAACAGTTGGTTGGGAAACCCAATGCAAGGAGTCAAAGCTTGGGTGTTCATTAGGAAAATCTGTTCACAACTTCATGAAATATTGTTAGTGCTGGATGGCACAATCGTTAGAAATCGATCTTGGACTGGGAAGAGATGCATATATTTCAGTCATGATAACTTGTCACTCAGCTAAGTCAGTAGATATGAAAATAATTGAAGCTTGTATAAGCATAAGCAAGCAAGGTAAGATCTGTCAGAATGTGGATACAGTAAAGCAAACCATCCCAGAGCCAGGCAGTCTCGTCATATGAAATTCAGTGGGGAACAATAAGTAAAGAAGGAAAAAGGATACTTGAGTTGGAAACGGTTTCCTTAAGGTCAGATATATTCATACTTGTTCCCTGAGCAACCAAACCTCGGGGACGAGATTTCTTTAAGGGGGGAAGAGTTGGCACATCCTGATTTTTGACCCTTTCTTTTTCTTTTGTTTTTCTGAGATTTTTGCTTGAGTTTTCCTTTTTCGTGGCTTTGTGGTCTGGAAACTGAAGAATATGCCCTCTTCTTTCTTTCCAGAGTGGCTTGTCATCCTCAAATCCATCCCTAGACCTTGCCATTTCCATCTTGGGCCAACCCCAATAATCTTTTCCTTGAGAATATTCCTTTTACTATTAAAGGAGTAGCTTAATTTGCCCTAGGTTGTGAAGCAACCTATATTTCCATCACTCCTAAAATTCCCAAATAATTCTCATAAATTGTTTGGGTCATATATTCCTCAAATATGGCAAAATATTTCACTTGCCATGTTTACCATCATGCTCAAATATTCCCTTCCCTATTATGTCCTAAATAGCACATTGTGAAGCAAGTGTTAATTTCCTTTGCCCAATTGACCTCAAGCTTCTTGGACATCATTTCCTGTCCATATCATTGACACATGCCAAAATGAAACCTCATCTGCCTAGTAATTATTTATTTATGATTTTCCAAAGTTTCTGACCAGAAAGAAACTTTGTGAAGGAGGTACAAGCTAGGCATATCCAAATGAGTTCCAATTTATACATGACCTCAATATCATCATATCATATCCCTCCACCAAAGTTGAGCTCATGTCATGCCTCCATGTGAGCTCATCTTCAATTCTTTTATTCTGTCCAAATTTTCAGTTTGTGAAGCAAGTATATTTTATCTTGCTCCATATGTCTGAAAATTTTCCCAGGTCTTCTGCTACATATATAACCTATCTCCACCCAATTTGGGCATATTTCATCTAGCCATTATTCCTCTAGAATGTATGCAAGTTTCTGGTCAGTGGAAATGCTTGTGAAGCAAGTACAATTTTGGTTTATCCAATTGGTATGAAACCTTTTGCAGCATCTTCATATGACCAAATAACTCAGCCTTGCCCAAGTTGAGCTCAAGTGGATACCCCATGTGAGAGCATCATCATGATCTTGATTCTAGACCCTTTTGGTCAGTTGCAAAGCAACTATATTAAGCTTTGATCTATTTGCCTCCAAAACCCTCAGGACTGTTGTCCTTCCTTGGTCTATCGTCCCAGACAACAACATTTGACCCAATCAGTTCTTTGTTGAGCATAGTGGCTTGATAAAGTTTGATACAACAAACTTTAATCAAAGACTAACTCAACTGCAGAGCTTCTTTTGTCGATCCATCGTCTCCCTCAGCTTATATGATGCAGGGACTTATCACTAGACAGCTCGCGGAAGTCTCTTGCGTCCCCTCCTTGCCAGGCACAGTGGTGACCGCGTCATTTGCACGCGCTCTGGAAGCATTGGTCGCATCCAGAGCGTCATTTTGCTCAGGCACGGCTTGTGGTGGTCGCGTTCGCTCGCCCGCGCATGTCTAGCGTGTTTCCCGCATTGTCGCCGTTCCACTGGAGCTATTTCCCCCTCCGGTTGCTTCCCCGTTGACCCGTCCCCGTCGCTGAACGGTGAGCGCCCATGGGAGCGTTGTAGCCGACCGACTCTATTTGCACCGCGGCATCTTCCTCCCTTGTCCCCGAGCTCTGCCTCGTCTCCATGACCTCTGTGCCTCGTCCGCGTCCTCCCTCGTCGCCTTCCCGCGCCCTCCCATGATCGCTGCCGCTTGCCAGAGATTTGGCCGGACCTTCTGCGGCGCACCCGAGCTCAACCGCCTTGCCCCGCCTATATAAGCCCAACCCGGCCTCGTCCGAGCGCACCACTGGTCTTCACCACCTCCCAAAACCCCGCCTAGCTACTTCCCCGAGCTCGAGGAGCTCTCGTTGCCCTCCATTGCCGCCATGACCGCTTTTGGCCTCCTCCCAAATTTGTGACAACCGAGCCCTCCCCCTCCCTCCCGACCTCACTTGAGGACCGCCCAGACCCCGTAGCTCCTCCCACACATCTCCATTCGTCGTCGGAACCTCCATAGCCTCGTCTTCATCTCTGGCCGACGACCTCCTCCGCCGGCGTCAGTGCTGCTGTTGCCTCGTCCCTTGTCGACGGCCGTGACCTACCCCTTCGGATGCGGCTCTCCATCCTGAGTCCATCCGTAGGCGGAGCGCCGCGGGAGGTGGCCTACGGCGCCGGTGAGCCCTGCCGGAGTCGCGCCTTTGCTCTGTCCCGTCGGGCGCTGGAGCTTGGAGACGACGATGACGCTATCACCCTGCCATTTGGTCGTGGACTCAGCGGGGCCCACCCGTCAGCCACACAACACCGGGCCCCGCCTTGCCACGTCATTTAAGTGGAAGCGGAAAGTCCAGAGTGCGTTTTCGCTTTACTAAAAACGTATTCTGGGGCTCTTCGGCTTGGAGTATGTTTCCTCCAGCCAAAAGCGTAGTTTCCTCGTCCTTTGGACAAGAAGACGTTTTCTCCATTAGTAGGCGTATTCTCAGCTTTTACGCTTTCTGTTTTTCAGCTCAGGGGCCTGTTTGTAGAAGTTATTTTACAGATTGGTCTCTGAACTTCGTCGGGCTATAACTTTTTGCTCGAGACTCCGATTGAGGTGAATCCAATGCCCACGTCTTTGTCTCATCGAACCCGTTCTGTTCACATCATTTTCACTATGGTTTGACATACTAGAAATGACCTTTATGCCCTTGCCCTAATCAGCCCCCTCCGAGAGAGAATCATTTCCGGCGAATCTTTCTGCGGCTTCACCGCACCTCTTCTCGGAGCCTCCTTCACCCCCAGGGAAGCCACAACACCCACTAGCATGATGGCCATGCAGTAGTCATGGTTTTTAACTTGAACATTTAATAACTGTTTGTTTGTTTATCTGCAACTGTTATCGTTGTTTCGGTACTGCTTATAGTTTCATGTTCACCTTCGTGCTATGTTCCGATGCATCTGGTTATCATTTGTATTGTTGGTATTATTTTCGTATGTCATGCTTGGTAGTAGTACCTATTGGTGTTAGTTGTGCTTCGGTGCATGACAATCATCTGTTACCGAGTACCGTGGGTGCGCATGTTCCTTTGCATCTAGCTGGTTACATGATTATTTGGTAGCATTGCAGTTATATTCTTGCATGGTATTCATTGTTGATGCTAATGGTTATGCTATGCTTATGAGTAGAGTTATGCTTGTGATATTCATGCTCATCAGTATGCCATGCTCATCTGGATAAATGATTCACTGTTGTTATGCTTAAGGTTTATGTTTCACCCATGCTTATGTTGATATCACGTTCATGCATTATAGTTGCATCATGTTATTTTTCATGGCTCAGCCTATTGCATTCAAGTTTAACCAGATAATAATGAACTTGAACAACTGTTGGCTAAGTCATGGTGCCACCAAATCGAGATGACCAATGCAACCACACTTGCCTTATGGGGGGGGTCCTAACTGGGTCTTTTGTCATGCCTTTCGCCGGTGCCTCCAACGAGGGAAGGTTATGCGCGGGTGCTACCTTGGCTGGGTAGGACGGCATAAGCCTTGTGTGCCCGAGTTGTTTTGTTCGCTTTTGTCCCTATTTCGGACCATTTATGTTTTGCCACGATGGTGGCCGTTGATGCCTTTGGTAGGCACGGGGCCACCCATGACTTAGCCCAAAGGGGAGTTGGTTGGAGTGGCCGGGAGAGTGTCATGGCAGTAGATCGGTTTTGTCGGAATGTCGTTGGTCCACCCGAATGGGAGTGCGAGGCCATGGGTTCAGTGGTGTGGGTACAGTGTGCTAACCTCTGCAGAGTGTTTATTAAATCTATCGATAGCCGCGCCCGCGAATATGGGCCCAGTTCGTAGTTGGTCACACTTTGGGTCAATAGTGATCGTAATAACTTGATTAATAACAACCCCGATTCGATGATGAAATAAGTTGGTTGATATTTATGTGATCATGAGAGGATCACTGTGGTATCATGGATACTGAGTTGATGGATATTTGTGGTGTTATGCGAGAGTCAAGGGTAAAGGTCAAGCTCCTTGTGGTCATAAATGATTACTACGGTATTGGTAATACCAAGCTTGATTGGATCCTGAGATGATCGTGTGATGTCCGTGATGGTAAGTGATGCATGTGATGGTTACGATGCAACCCAAGCAGAGTAAGTTGGTGCATGGTAGTTTCATCATGTTGCATGCTAGTCTCCTGATGTTCATATGTTTAAGTCATGCTCGTATTGTTCTAGTTGTATCATGTTGTACATGCCATTGTTCTGATAGTATGTGTTCATCATTTCTTAATAATCTGTCATTGCCATGCTGTTGACTGTCTTGATTGCTTTGGTTGCTGTGAGCTTTCAAGTACATTTAATGTACTGACCTAGCGTGTTATGCCAGTTTGCAGGTCATGCCAGATTTGATTGCTTGTTTGACGTGGATTCCTTGTTTGCGAGATAGGATAAGTGTTCCACCCAGAGTCCCTGCGGAGTGGAGTTCATCACCGTCGTCACTGTTCCGCTGCTAGAGTTATTCCGCTGCTGCGTGTTGTTCTGCTGCTTGCATAGAGCAACCGTGGCACGCGTAGTGTCGTTGTGCCGATGTAACCCCTTGTACCAAGATAGATTGTAATGAAGAGATGATTTGTTCTATGCTAAGCAGTGCCGTATTCCAGAAGACTTCTCATCGATCTCTGGGCTAGAATACGGGGCGTTCCGGTTTCTCTGAGCTGGGGTGCAACACATATGATCAAGTTTATGTTAGGTAGCATTCCACATAAAAAATTATCTTTTTTATCATTTACCTGCTCGAGGATGAGCAGGAATTAAGCTTGGGGATGCTGCTACGTCTCTGTCGTATCTATAATTTTTGATTGTTTCATGCCAATATTATACCACTTTCACATACTTTTGGCAACTTTTTATATGATTTATTGGACTAACCTATTGATCTAGTGCCCAGTGCCAGTTCCTATTTTTTGCATGTTTTTTGTATTGCAGAAAATCCATATCAAACGAAGTCCAAATGCAATAAAATTTCACGGAGAATTATTTTGGAATATATTTTATTTTTGGAAGTTGGAATCAACGCAAATAGAGGCCTACACAGCCCACAAGACACTAGGGCGTGCCAGAGGCCCCTGGGGCGTGGTGGTGGGTTTCTGCCCTCCTCGTATGTCGGTTGGAGATCTACTTCGGGTGCAAGTAAGCTTATATCCGAAAAAATCGTGTTAAAATCTCAGCGCAATCGGAGTTACGGATCTCCGAGAATATAAGAAACGGTTTTTGGCCAGAAATACGGAACGCGAAACAGAAGAGAACAGAGAGGGAGATCCAATCTCGGAGGGGCTCCCGCCCCTCCGCCGCCATGGAGACCAAGGACAAGAGGGGGAACTCTCCTCCCCATCTAGGGGGGAGGCCAAGGATGAAGAAGAAGTAGGGGGCTCTCTCCCCCTCTCTCCCGGTGGCGCCGGAGTGCCGCCGGGGCAACGATCGGGACGACGATGTACGTCAACAATCTTGCTACCGTCAACACCAACATTCTCCCCCTCTATGCAGCGGTGTAACACCTCTTCTCCTCGATGTAATCACTACTTAAACATGGTGCTCAACTCCATATATTATTTCTCAATGATCTATGGTTATCCTATGATGTTTGAGTAGATCCGTTTTGTCCTATGGATTAATCGTGATCTTGGTTGGTATGATTGTATATTTTATTTATGGTGTTGTCCTACGATGTCCTCCATCTCGTGCAAACGTGAGGGGCCCCCGCTGTAGGGTATTGCAATATGTCCATGGTTTGCTTATTGTCAGTGTTGCGGGGGATGACAGCAGCCCAAACGCGGATAGGTGGGTTATGGCGTATGGGAGTAAAGAGGACTTGATACTTAATGCTATGGTTGGGTTTCACGACCTTAATGATCTTTGTAGTTGCGGATGCTTGCTACGGGTCCAACCATAAGTGCAGATGATCCAAGTAGAGAAAGTATGTTAGTTCATGCCTCTCCCTCACATAAAATTACAAGAATGATTACCGGCACTTGTTATCGATTGCCTAGGGACAAATAACTTTCTTGTTTACACAAACCCTTTTACTAAACATCTAACTTTTATTATCTTGCCAAGTACTTCTAGTTTTATTCTTGCAAAGTAGTTCTAGCATCACTCCTACAAACTAGTTTCATACTTGTTTCCGGTAAAGCAGATGTCAAGTGTGCGTAGAGTTGTATCGGTGGTCGATAGAACTTGAGGAGATATTTGTTCTACCTTTAGCTCCTCCTTGGGTTCGACGCTCTTATTTATCGAAGAACTCTACAAACGATCCCCAATCCTTGTGGGTTCTTACTCATCAGGAAAGACATCGGGGTATTCACATACTACTGGCACTTGCTCCAACCCAACTTCTGACAGAAAGTTGACTTGGGCGACTTGAGCAGGGGAGGTGTTGGAGGCAAACTTAACTTCAACTCCTTGGTCATTAGTAAAGGTGATAGTCCGGTTGGCCCAATCTAGCAAGCCTTGGTGCTTTAGGAGCCAATCCATTCCTAAAATCACATCCAAGCCTTGCGATCTTAAGACGATAAGGTCTGCTAGGAAGTCTACCCCGTTAATGACAATCCCGACTCCTTTACATCCTATCTTGGTTCTCATATCTGATCCGGGGGTTTGTAACACCATGGGACTACTCAGGGGTGTAGATATCATGCCACTTTCTAATGCAAACTGTTGGGTGACAAAAAAATGTGATGCTCCAGAATCAAACAAGACAGTTGCGGGTGCTAAGTTGACAAGGAACGTACCCAGCACGACTTCCGTGTCTTCCTGTTCTTTTTTGCAGTGACATGATTCACAGGACCCTTGCCATTGGTGGGCGGGTTGTGGGGAGCTTAGTTCCTTGGTGGCACTCCACGGCCTTGGCCTTGGTTCTGCGCATTGGGGCGTGGGGCATCTGGCTTCTTCTTTGGGCAATTCTTGGAGTAGTGTCCTGGCTGACCACATCCAAAGCAAGTAACTTGGTCGGAGTTGTTGCTCTTGCAGGCATTGTTATTGGGGTTGTTGTGAACTGGCCTGGGATTGGCGTACTGCAGAGGCTGATAGTTGGTGCGAGGTGCAGGGGATCTTGGCTGCTGATAGGTTGGATTGACCGGGGCAGGTTACCATGGGCGAGGCTTCTGGTTACTGGAGCTACCATTGTTGATTATCTTGCGCTTACGGGTATCATCCAAGGCACGTCGCTTGTCCTCAAGCATGAGTTCCTTGTTCACTAGATCAGGAAAGGTTGGGCGGTCACACACAACAATCGAGTACTGCAGAGTCTGATTAAGGCCTTCCATGAAGCGCTCTCTTTTGGCAGCATCAGTGCTGACATCCTCAGGAGCATACCTTGAAAGAACACTGAAATTCCTCATGTACTCCTTGACAGTGCTACTTCCTTGCTTTAGGGCTCGGAACTCATGCTTCTTGATGGCCATGATTCTGGAAGGAATGTGGGCCTTGCGGAATTCTTCCTTGAAGTCATTCCAAGTGATGTTTTGCCCAGCATGCATGACCTTGAATCCATCCCACCAAGCTCTGTCGGTACTCCCGAGATAGTGGGAAGCATATGACACCCTCTCACGGTCTTCACTACAGCCGACTAGTTCCAACAGATCCTCAATGGTGCAGACCCAGTCGTCTGCATCTAGTGATTCAGCAGTCTCGATGAAGGTGGGTGGTGCATGCTTCTTAAACTCCGCCAACGTGGAACGTCCATTGGCATTCCCCACTGGCTGGCGGTTGTTGGTGATAGCTTGGGCAATCATTTGGAGGGCTGCAGTGTTGGCTTGGCGTTCCTCTCGGAAGGCTTGGAGAAGCTGAGCCATGTCCATGTTTGGAGGTGGTGGCGGTGGTGGAGCTTGTCCTTGGGTTTGATCCTGACTGGCTCCTCCTTGGGTGGATCCTCCGGCTCCTTGCTGCTGGGTAGAGTTACTAGTACAAGTTACAACAGGCATCCTATTGGAGCGGTCAAGGTCTCATAATTGGGAAAGATGATGGGAAAGCAAGATAGGTGGGGGTGCCTAGTAAGGGGTCGGTATGACACAAGTTGTTGTTATGTAGGAGCCCAAAAGGGGCAAAACACATTCATTAAAATCAAAATTGGTGATGTAGTCGTTTACAAGTTCCCGAAGGAAAGTACGACATCCATCAAACACATCAAAAGAAAACACAACACTACATTGTTTCATATGAACCATTACAAGGACTCAACTTCACATAGGGGATACATGACCTATCCTACCGTAGGGTTACGAACTGGCATATCCGGGTTTGAATGATGCCTAAGTGGTGGAATGCTCGGTCCCGTAGTTTGGCCCTTCTGGGTGTTTCTCCTCATCATCAGCATCCTGACTTTCCTCTTGACTTGAAGGAGTGGGGGAGTGGAGGAGCTCAACACGGCGTTGCTTTGCCCGTGGTGTGAAGAGCTTGCGGTAATCCCGATACAAGAAGGCAGGAAAGAAAGCTCCTTAGAAAGTTGTATGGTACATTCCGATCACTCCCCGTCTGCAGAGGTATTTCGTAGATCCTAAGGAAGCAAAGCTCATGCGCTGGCACACGGAGAGGAAGAAGCCCGACGATGGAGATGATCCGAGGCTGAGACACCTCATAGATGGTAGCCAGTGGAGAGCATTCAACGCCGTATATGGATTTGCTGCAGAAGATCCAAGGAACATCATGCTTGGTGCGAGTACCGATGGCATGAATCCGTTAGGAAAACAAAACACCAACCATAGCACATGGCCCGTGTTTGTATGGATGTACAACCTCCCCCCATGGAAGTGCATGAAGACAAAGTACATACACATGAGCATGCTGATTCAAGGGCTGAAACAACCGGCAAATAGTATTAACATGTATATGGGGCTTCTGCAAGCGGAGCTAGACACGTTATGGAAAACACCATCATGGACATGGGACGCCAGCAAAGGAGAATATTTCCATATGAGAGTCGCGCTGATGACGACGGTGCATGACTATCTCGGTTACGGTACACCTCAGGCCAAGTGTGCCACGGATACTGCGGATGCACAAGGTGCATGTATGATACAACGTTTCAGCAGCTTACGTCAACGAAATATGGCGGGTCCGGGGAAATCGTGTACATGGGGCATCATAGATTGCTCATGAAGGATGACCCATGGAGAAAGCGTGGAGATCTATTCAATGGGTTGGCTGAGCTTCGAGGACCTCCACGTAAGAGGAGCGGGGCCAAAATCGACGAGCTGTGGAGAAACTGGGAACAATGCCCCGCGCCGGGAAAGATCAAAAATGCGCCGGAGCCGTTGTTGAAGGTATGGAAAACGAGGTTTGTTTTCTGGGACTTGGAGTACTGGCCCAATCATGACACACCTCATTGCCTTGATCCAATGCATATCACGAAGAATGTCCTCGAGAGCTTGCTTGGCACACTGATGAACATGCCGAAGAAGACCAAGGATGGGCCGAAGGCAAGGAAAGACTTGGAAGATTTGAAGATCAGGAAAGATCTCCACCGTAAAATGTTGATGGAGGCGACAAAGACGGAGACGGAGGAGGGGGAAAGGGGCAGAAAAGTAAACAAGAAGGAGGAGAATTATTTCTCCCGTTCTTGCTTCACCTTAAGTGCAAAGGTGATCGATCAATTCATCAAGTGCCTTATGGGAATCAAAGTCAGTTCCGGTTACAGTGGGAAGATAAGAAGATATCTAGACCCCAAGAAGAAAAGGTTCAGCGGGATGAAGTTTCATGACTTTCACGTGATGATGATGCAGATACTCCTAGTTGCCATTAGAGGGATAATGGAGAAGCACGTCCATGACACGCTTACTGGTCTCTGCAACTTCTTCGATGTTATATCTCAAAAGTCCATATGTGTGAAGCAGCTCCGAAGGCTACAGGAAGAGATCGTTGTCATACTATGTGAGCTTGAGATGTACTTCCCGCCCGCGTTCTTTGACGTCATGGTGCATCTATGTGTCCACATCATGGACGACATCATTGACCTCGAGCTGACATTCCTTCACAGCATGATGCCGTTCGAGAGGATGAATGGGGTCATCAAAGGATTCGTTCGTAACATGTCCCGTCTGGAAGGGAGCATCGTCCAAGGGTATTTGACGCATGAGTGTGTCTCCTTTTGCGAGAATTATATAAGCGTCGGAGACCCTGTTGTTGGTTTGCCCGTCAAGAAGCACGATGGGAAGCTCGAAGGAGATGGTCACAACAACGGCCGGAGGGAATTGCACGTGGACTACTCGGATAGACGGAACGACTTTGATAGGGCTAACTTAGTAGTGCTACAACACCTAGATGTGGTAGATGATTATGTGGCACAACAAAAAGAAACCATCGCAAAGAAGTACCATGATAAGGGGATGCTCAAGACGGGCGACGAAGTTACTGTAGAGCACAACACCACTTTCTTGCGCTGGTTTAAACAGCAAGTTCTTGAAAATCCCCCGGTAGAGGGCAGTTTGGACGGATTGCTCGTACACACCTTAGCACATGGCCCCGCGCCCAAGCTCGTGACCTATCAGTCCTACGATATCAATGGGTACACGTTCTACACGGAGGCCAAAGACATGGACAGTGATTACCAAAATTCTGGGGTGAAAATTAAATGCGTGACTGACGCCAACGGCACAACCAAGCGATTCTACAGAAGGGTCGAAGAGATCTGGGAGATTGACTATGCTGGAATGCATGATGCGATGATGTTCCGTGTCAGATGGGCCAAGGACGTCGTAAGAGAAAACAAGTATTTCACCACCATGTCTATACCCGACGCGAAGAGCACTCCCATGAATGTTAACTTCATTGCCAAAAATGAGCCATGGGTACATGCTAAGCACGTGACACAATGCTTCTTCATAACTGACCTAGCCAATCCCAGCCGTGTTGTCGTGAGGAGATCCAAAAGGAGCATCGTCAGAATGGATAGAGTAGCCAACAAGGAAGACCACGACCAATACGGCAACCCGATGAGGGAAGATGATGATGACGATGAAGCATACGTGAAAATAAGAATCACTACTACATTACCTAAGAAAGATCGTAATCCATGGCTCCGGAAAAGTCACAAGGAGGGCCTCAATTAGTCGGGAACGAACAAGAAAGGGAAGAAGCTCAATGCGAAACGTCGTGAACGCAGCTGATCAGAAACCGTTATCGGTCAACTGATATGTTACCACCACATGCATAGTTCCGGAGATATGCGCGCCGTGGGGGAGAGGGAGACGCCGTTGTCGGGAGAAAAACAAAAAAACAAAAAAAAGGGTGAAAGAAATACAAAAGAAAAATAAAAGTAAACAGAAAAGAAAAGGAAAATAATAAAAGAAAAGAAAACTAAAAACTAGAAAAGGAAAATAATAAAAAGAAAATAATAAATATTGGAGCAGTTAGCATTGGCGCATTTTTAGGATGCAGCGCTATAGCTATATTAGCTATAGCGCTGGATCCTAAAAAAGCGCTACTACTATGTGCCATTAGCTGTACCGCTTCTTTACAACCCGACGCTATAGCTAAGATAGCTATAGCGCTGGATACTAAACCAGCGCTACTGCTATTTTGAGTTAACCACCGCGAGGGCTCAAATTTTGCCATGTCCGCCAAGTCCCAACCCCACTCTCCCCACACCCTCTTCCCCCACTCTGTCGCCGCCACCGTCGCCCTGCCCGACCTCACGCCGTCCGTCGCCCTCGACTGCCGGCCGTCGCCCCTGGCCGTCGTCGACCTGGTTGCCGGCCGTCTCCCGAGCCTGCCCTCGACCTCACTGATGTCTCCCCTGCATGCCCTCGGCCACAACGCCGCCCCCTCCTCTCCCCTGCCCGCGCAACCTCGACCTCGCCGCCGCTGCCCGAGCCTGAGCTCCCTCACCGCAAGCCTCTCCTCTCCCTCCCCTCTCCCCTGCCTGAGCCTCTGTTTAGGGGAAATTTAGCAAATTTTAGGGCAAGTTAGCAAATTTAGCAAACAAAATTAGCAAATTTAGCAAATTAAGGCAGTAGCTGATTAGCAAATTTTTGTTTTTTGTTTTTTAGCAAGTTAGCAAAATTTTGTAGCAAGTTAGCAAAAAAATAGGTATAAAAACAGTAGAAAAAAATAGGTATAAAAATAGTAGCAAATAAATAGAACAGTAGCAAATTAAAAACTGTAGCTAATTTGGGTAGTAGCAAATATAGCTAGGGCCAATTTTTCTAGCAAATGAGCAAATTTAGCTAGGGCAAATTTGTTTAGGGCAGTAGCTAATGGTTAATTTGCTAAGTCCTGGAAATCTGTCATATAATTTTGCCATGTTCTCTTGAGATAGCATCAAATCTGTTATATGAACTTGTGCCAATTGTCAAAAAATATCTGAGTGGCCTATGTTTTGCTGGAATGTTGATTCATTTCCGTTCCGGCAAATTTCAGGTGCTCCATATGTCCACTTTTTGTCAAAGGTCGTGCCAAAAATTTCCGTGATTTTTTGCATGACTTGTGCTAGAAACCAGGACATATGGAGTACCCGGAATTTGCCGGAAGGGGAATGAATCAACATTCCAACCAAATATAGGCCCCTTTTTTCTTTTCATTATATGTTTTATTTACAATTGTTGAATAGGAAACATGTCTACCGACCCCATCGAGGCAGCAAATCACTATTTCGATTACCTGGACGAACACCAGATGGGGTTGCATGGTGGTGGCAGTGGCACCAACCCTGACACCGACACCCGCACTGGCACCAGAACCGACACCACCCCCGAGACCAGCAACGATGCTGTCGTAGCCGGTAAAGCACTGAAGAAGCAGAGGACACGAACACGAAACGAGCTTGGCATCGGACAAATTGTGGTCACGGAGATGCACCGAAAGAAGTTAGAGCCAACAGAGCCGGAGGAAGCGCGGTCGTGCTGGGGCAATCAACTTGGATGCATCCTCAGGGAAACCACCGACATCAACGATGAGAGGTTGAGGCAGATACGACATATGGAGAACATCCTCCTAAAGAAGTTGCACAATAGGTTCTTGTTCCCCGGCCGGAATGAAGAAAAATATAAAGATCCGTGGGAAGACATCGCCATGACAAAGATAAACGTCAAGGCGATGGTGACGTTCACCAACGACTAGTCCTCCTGGAAAGTTCGGGTGAAAAAAGCGATTGCGAAGAATGAACCATGGTCCAAGATTCATGCTGACAATCCATCAATAACGGAAGAGGACTTTGCAAAATTCAAGGAGAATTGCGCTAAAGAAAGTGTCACGGCAAAGTCAGAGAAAATGAAAGCGCTCCAGGCCAGGAACACGCCTCCCCACCGCCTCAGAAGCCATGGTTACGAGGGGTAGAGGGCCGTATGGGCCAAGGAGGACACCGAACGTGAAAGTCATGGAATCCCAGACCCCTTGGAGGAGTTCACCGACCCGCTGGAGGATGACTGGATCAGGGCCTGGTACAAGTGGGACAAAGAAAAAGAAGCTCTTTTACATGGACCCGATCACGAGGGAGTTCATGAGACTTCTGGTAATTGTTATATTACCACATTATCATATTATAGCTTCCAATCAATTCGACTGCAAGTTTTGTCACATTAGTAAACCATCCACATTCCTTTTGTAGAAAGAGCAGCACCAAAAGGCAGCCGAAAACGATGAGTCGTCAAAGTCGTTGGCGAGGCCCAAGTGGGACACCCCAATCAACCGAGCCCGAAACATACTGAAGAAGGTCCCTGTGGACAAGCCGTCGTCCTATGGACGTGTGCACGACGTCGGAGATGGCGCCTCGTGGAGGACGTGCTACCCCGAGGAACTAGAGGAAAGAAGGAAGAGACGCTCAGGCGTCACTCAGCAGAGCATCGATGAGAAGGTCAAGATAGCGGTCGATAAGACAAAAGCTGAGACCAAAGAGGAGTTGCTCGGGGCCGTCTCTACAACGGTCACTGACGCGGTGGTCAGCTTGCTTCCGGCACTATGGGATTTCACGAAGAACAATCTAAATGCACGGTCGGGAGACTTTCCCCTTCCCAGCTTTGTCGGGAGCAATTCGGTGAACACCAGAGCACCAGCACCTGCTCAAGCAACTGCAAAAGGTCCCGCTCCTGTTCATTGCAGCCCAACCTCCATCTCTTGCATGGTCGATGGGCCTTCATTGTTGGCTGAGCTCGACGCCCTCACGGTAATTACGTGTCATACCCTTTTCACCAGCATGTCTATAGTCTTCCATTTTAGTTGCCTTTCGGATGTTCGACGTCGTAGACATGTCTCCTTCATTGGCCGACGACACCCTGTGCACCCAACTCTACGACATCGAGGGCCAGAAGGTGGCTGTGGAAAAGGCAACAATCGTGAAGACAAAGGACTGCATGTTCCACAACCGAGAGATGCCCGATGGCGTCTTCAAGGTTAACGTGGCCAGTGTCTTAGCGGGCTTCGAGGATTTGCCTCCTCCAGTACCAGTCGATGACAACGAGACCCCTAAGATGATTGGCGCATGCAAGAGCTGGTTCTTGCCTTGGCCCAAGTCTCTTCTTCGTCTCTAGGCCCCCAGTATCACGCCAGCGCCTCCTTCTCAAGAAGGTATGAACACCACCTCACCTACTACATTACCTGCACCTGTCGTGGCGAGTGATAGCGGACGACGCGAGGGAGAGCCTTCATTAGTGCCCGATGATGTAGCCCCCGTTGTTAAAGAAGCAAATGTTGATGATGACATGGAGGATGATGATGATGACCCAGACAAGTATTTCAATACCGCCTATGATGATGGAGGATTGATGGCTCAGGATGGCGAAGACTCAGGCTATGAGCTTGGAGATGATGACTTGATGCTGCCTAATTTGCTGGAGCCGGAACGTCCTAAGTGGAATGCAAAAAACCTCTCTTGAAGTCATCCTCGCAGGAGACGCCTCCAGATGCCGCCTGTACCCAACAAGCCCCCGAGGCCCGTCCATAGATTAGCCCGACGACAGTAGGGGTGGTGGTTAGGGAAGGTATGGTGGGCTCACTACCGCCACCCACCAAGAAGTAAAGGAGGAGACCGGACAAGAAAGGCCCTAAAGGATCCAGAGCTGCTTCAAGAAGCTAGCCGCCTCTGGAGCCCCGGGAGGTAGACAGAATAACTCTCGAAGGTGTGCAGCGCTTCCATGTCACCGGCCAGCTGATCCTACATGCGAAAGCGCTAGAGCAAATACTGAACAATGATCTAAGAAGACTCCAGGAAGATGTGCTGGCCAGAGAGAAAATCCTTCTGGTTGCGGAAAAACTAGGATACCCGCTTTACGCAGCTCAGGTGCCGGGTGGGAAGTTGTACGTCGAGAGATGGCCCGCGAATAAGTTGATCATGCGATTTGACTACATCTACGACATGTTCCACATGACCAAGCTGGATTTCTAGTTCATCTGCATGCATGCGATGTATCTGAACTACTTCATCAGGGTCGAGAACTTCAAATATATCTGCGTCGCAGACCCGTTCTATATGCACGAGAGCTTCTTGGCAGTTTGCAAAGAGCACCGTGACTATGCGAGCAAGTACCTCAGCGAATTCATGATCGCTAATAAGGACAAGGAAGTGATTCTATTGCCTTATCATCCCACGTAAGTCATCCGCACATATCCTTTCGTAAGTGTTAATCATTCCTTTGCAAGCATGGAGGCTAATTTGAGGTGTACTTAATTTGCTTGGCGGAGGCGCTATCCTCACCGTTCTGTCCCCGTGATACTCCCATGCGATGTACTTGGACCCATCGAAGAACCTCTCCAAAAAGGATTACAAACACATAAAGAGTGTTCTCGATAGTGCCCTGTTAACCTTCAGCCTGTCTAGTGGATATATCAAGGTGAATAAGTATAGGAATCGCGGGCTGGCATTCCATCATAAGACCGAGTTCTGCTGCATCCAGCAACCGCACACTAGTATGGCTGATGGATTCTATCTCATGCATCACCTGCTCAAGTACAGAGGGATAATCAACGCCTTCACATGTCACCTACTACCAACGATGCCGAGATTGTCATCTGGGCCACAAGCATAGGAAGGACACCGGATCAACGAATCAGAGATGAGTTTTATCATGTACAGTGTGAACTTGCTCAAGTGATCATGAAGCAGGTCCTCGAACCAATAGGGGTGTCCTACCATGGGCCAATCATGCGAGAAGATGTCCGAGCACTGCTACTCGCTCAGCATCTGGACCTGAAGCCTTTCAAGAAGCTCGGGTGCTTCCCCCCTAACTATGAAGATTGGACCGCCGACATGGAGGACTGATTGTTGATGACAATGTGTCACTACTGTCTTTCTATGGCAAAACTTTGAATTTGTGCATGGCAAAACTATGTGATGTAACTAAACCGTGGTCCTGAACTAGCTTAGATCTCTCTAGTTAATTAGTTTGGGTATGAGGAACTTCGTCATTTATGTTTACTATTGGTTGCTTGTATTTTGCTAATTATGCCTCCTTGTTTTCTTAAGTACATTATGTTGCATAGTATCGTTCGATTCATCAACTCACGATGCAGGTACATAGATCAGAGATGGCGAAGGGCTACTATGCCGTGTACGTTGGGAGGGTTCCAGGAGTCTACGACCACTGGCCAGCCACCCAGGCCCAGGTGCACAGGTACCCGGGTGCTAGCCACAGAGGGTTCAACGGCAGAGCTGAAGCGGAAAGTAGTTACTTGAGGTGGACACTCCAGCATGAGCAGGGGCGGGACCACTTGTACTACATAGTCGCGCTCTTGCTCATGCTGATCGCTCTTATCTTCTACATCATGGTTTAGATAGAGATGATGAAACTTGTGTGGGTGCCATGACCATGCAGTTGCACTTATTCGAGACATGACATGATCGCACTTGTGTATCGCTATTTTCAAAATTTGATGATATTTGTGTTGAATGATGATGATGGTATCATGAGACTACTGTATGTCTATGATATGATGAGAATAGTGTATCTTTAGTTTGATGTGATGAAACTATTGTATAGAGCCTGTATAAATACAACACAAATATGTAGAGGGGTGCGAATTGGTGAAAGCAGGAACATTATCAGTAGCGCTAGAAAGCACCTAGCAGTAGCGCTGGATTAGAAACAGCGCTTCCTATGAACAAGTGCTATAGATAGGTATCAGTAGCGCTGGTCCAAGAAGCGCTACTGCTAACAATACTTACTGGTAGCGCCACCCATAGCAACGCAACCACTACAACTTAGCTGTAGTGCGCTAGCACAGTAGCGCTGGACCCAGTGCTACTGCTATGCATATTTCAAGCACTGCTACTAGGGTTTTCCCTAGTAGTGTATCGGCACAGAGGCTGAAGTACATCTAGAATCAGAGTGGAAGACCTTCCTGCAATGGTGGAGCTGGTGCGCTGCTCTCATCCTCACCCTCCTTCCGATAAGGCAAGAAGAGGGTTGCTATCTCGTATGCCATCTCTCGAAGAAGGTCTCGGAGGCGGGTGAGTGCCTTGAGGGTTGCCGTCTCGATAGCGAGAACAAGTGTGGCCATCTGGGGTCCCTCGAAGAACCAGCTTGTTGGAGTCATTAGCCTTCACAATCACTTCCACATGATACTCCGTCTCGGTGTAATTGGTCCAATGCTCATGGTAGGTGAAAATGGGGGCTCGGTGAAACTGGCACTTCTTGAGGCTATCCTCGAGAAGAACAGGGAATCTGGTGGTCGAGAAGTCTTCGGGTACGACAGCCATCTACAAAGGTTGAATGAGAGAGGTCAATACGGGAAATCTTGGGTCTGGTAAGCTTTAGAAAGAAGAGGAGTATAGAGGGTTTTCCAAAACGGGTTTTGTCCTAACTAACGCCCATGCTAACTAAGGCTTCCTACAGTCATGATGGCTCTGATACCAGCTCTGTGGGGACCCCGACTCATAAGTCGAGATCACCGAATGCACGTGTACAGTGATCCCAGAGATCAATGCTCACTAAACACATAGAAGCTGAATAACAAGAGTCTTACATCCATACTTACCGCCTTACACAAATTATGACCATTATGGTCAAGTCAACCCGAGAAGCGGAAATCTTCGTTGATAGGTAGAACCCATGCCATCTTCCTTAACCCTACAGGAATTTTGACTGGAAAAGCGTGCTAGTTTGCATGTTTGTCTCCAAAGAATTCTTCTTTAAATTCCTGCTCTTCCATGCCTGGCCAATTAAATAACCAGTGGCAAGCCAATGAGTACTTTAAATGTACTCGCAAGCAACCCATGTTTTGGTTCAAGATACAACAATGCATGATATAGGTAAATTTTGCAGAAAGCTAATTTTATTGTGCTATGACATGTTAAACTACTGGTAAAGCATGCATCATACAAATTCAAGTGACCATATGGACTGGTTACAGATATCAACATAAATGGAGTGGTCATCAACCCTACTCAATCATGTCAAGCCCTTTGACTTGACCCAAGTAATTCTTCCCACTTATCCAAACACACACACTAGTTTGTAAACATGTGGACATAGCCCAAGAGCGGTTACCCAACTGTCCTTGACCGTGGACACGGCTATTCAAATAATTTTACACCGTGCAGAGGTTGCACACTTTACCCACAAGATCTGGGAACTTTTGTGTTAGCCATGACCTGCGGTACCTCAAGTACCCGGGGTAAGCACCCGAACATTATCTTTCCCTTGACAACACTAACAAAGATTCCACTCGTTGGCCCTTTTCCTCACGTGTACATCATGCGAGTCTCACTTGAGATCATACCATCCTAGAGGGGACGCAACGGTGTGCCCGGTGTCTGTAAAAACAGCCATAGTCCCCCTACCAGGCACGACTCCGTATCCAGAGAGTACCTCATACCCTCTCGCCACTAGTAATGCGGGCTCCCTGCTAGTATTGACCAAACTAATCAACAAAGCCCCGTCCCATAAGGGGTATTTTGGTTGTACATGTAAGGTTGGAATAACGGTCGCAACTTAAACCAATCCGTTTTCGAAAACACACTCGCACAACTTGCTCTGGTACACCACTTCTTTGTCAAGTGGTTACCTAGCTCATCATCTCCCTCGGGCATTAGTGGCACACAATGGGGTTTTAGAAAAGTCTTTGGAAATAATTTTGTCTGCATCACCATGCATATACCCGTCCCATTTGCGTAGCATCTACTTTAGCAACCTATCTACTCCCACCGCCATAGCCCTCATAGGAAGGTAGGGTCATGCACAATGCAAGTATAAACAAGGAGAAAACGAATGCAACCCACCGAAGTGGCTACCATCTCATCATGATTCCGATGCAACAATAATAAAGAGCTATATGACATGCATAAAAAGGGGTTTCATAGACGTGGTCAAAGGGCTGCTTGCCTGGCTCAGCAAAGTCTTCTGGGTCTTCCTAGTCTTCTGGTCCAACTCATTCATCAGCAACGCAATCTATTGTCACAAAATAATAACGAGAAAAATAAGGCAATAGTAAAACAGAAAAACCAAAGTGCTCAGAAAAATGTCAACTTATTATTGATAAATACTAAGGTGAAAACTAAGAAGGGTAAAATTCTTAGTTTTGGATTTGGAGCTAAAGGAACAAAGCAATGGATTTTTAAACAGGGATTTAATTGCTCGAATTTGAATTTAAATTTGAACAGTATGGAAAAGTTGGTTGGACATGTATGAAAGTGACATCATTAAATAGGTGGGATTTTTAGAAAAATAATGGAGTTGGAATTATTTCATTTGGAAAAATAATGTGGGCTGAGGAATTTTTGGAACAGTTATAGAAAAGAAAAAGAAAAACTGGCACTGTGCCACTGGGCCAGAAAGCCACGGTGCAGCAGGCCCAGGGGGAATCAAGCCCGCGCGAGGCTGCCACTTTGAAGGCATAAAAGAAAAATACGCCTTTAGGCGACGGGAGAACAGGTACGCGCGCGCATGCGTATTTAAACCTGACGGTTGGGACCCCACCATCAGGTTGTGTGGCTGACAGACGGGCCCCACGACCGTCGTCGTCTACCTCTGTCCAGAGGGCGCAGCGAGCTCACCGACGTCGCTGTGGTCTACAGTGAGGCGATCTGAGGGCACCGACGTGCTCAGGCCAGAGTCGCCGCATGGGTGTAGGTGGAGTTGAAGTATGGAACTCCACGATGAGGCCACAAGGCAGGACGGCACGCTCAGGGGGGTAGGCGCGCCCCCACCCTCGTGGGCCCTTCGTAGCTCAACTGACGTACTTCTTTCACCTATATATACTCTTATACCCTAGAAACATCAGGGGGAGCCACGAAACCACTTTTCCACCACCGCAACCTTCTCTACCCGTGAGATGCCATCTTGGGGCCTTTTCCGGTGATCAGCCAGAGGGGGAATCGATCATAGAGGGCTTCTACATCAACACCATTACCCCTCCGATGAAGCATGAGTAGTTTACCACAGACCTTCGGGTCCATAGTTATTAGCTATATGGCTTCTTCTCTCTCTTTGATTCTCAATACAAAGTTCTCCTCGATGTTCGTGGAGATCTATTCGATTTAATACTCTTTTGCGGTGTGTTTTCGGAGATCCGATGAATTGTGGATTTAAGAACAAGTTTATCTATGAATATTATTTGGTTCTTCTCTGAATTCTTATTTGCATGATTTGATATCTTTGCAAGTCTCCTCGAGTGCCTACTAGATTGATCGTTCTTGCATGGGAGAAATGCTTAGCTTTGGGTTCAATCTTGCGGTGTCCTTTCCCAGTGACAGTAGGGGCAGCAAGCCATGTATTGTATTGTTGCCATCGAGGATAAAAAGATGTGGTTTATATCATATTGCTTGAGTTTATCCCTCTACATCATGTCATCATGCTTAATGCGTTACTCTCTTCTTATGAACTTAATACTCTAGATGCATGATGGATAGCGGTCGATGTGTGGAGTAATAGTAGTAGATGCAAAATCGTTTCGGTCTACTTGACATGGACGTGATGCCTATATTCATAATCATTGCCTTAGATATCTTCATAACTATGAGCTTTTCTATCAATTGCTCGGCAGTAATTTGTTCACCCACCGTAATACATGCTATCTTGAGAGGATCCAATAGTGAAACCTATGGCCCCCGGGTCTATTTTACATCATATTAGTTTCCCGTGAACTTTACAATATATGTCGCCATTCTTTTATTTTGCAATCTTTACTTTCCAATCCATACAACAAAAATACCAAAAATATTTACTTTACTATCTCTATTAGATCTCACTTTTGTGAGTGACCGTGAAGGGATTGACAACCCCTTTATTGCGTTGGATGCAAGGTTCTTGATTGTTTGTGCAGGTGCTAGGTGACATGTGCGTTGTCTCCTACTAGATTGATACCTTGGTTCTCAAAACTGAAGGAAATACTTACGCTACTTTGCTGCATCACCCTTTCCTCTTCAAGGAAAAACCAACGCATGCTCAAGAGGTAGCAAGAAGGATTTCTGGCGCCGTTGCCGGGGAGATCTACGCCAAGTCAAGACGTACCAAGTACCCATCATAAAGTCGTCTCCCTCGCATTACATTATTTGCCATTTGCCTCTTGTTTTCCTCTCCTGCACTTCTAAAATGATTTTCGAAAACCTTTTCCTTTTCTTCGCCCCTCTTCCTTTCACCTCTTTTCGCTTGCTTCTTGTGTTCTTGTGTGTTGGATTGATTGTTTGTCAGGATGGCTCAAGAAAATACTAAATTGTGTGACTTTTCCAATACCAACAATAATGATTTCATTAGCACTCCGATTGCTCCTAGTAACGATGTTGAATCTTGTGAAATTAATACCGCTTTGTTAAATCTTGTTATGAAAGATCAATTTTCTGTCCTTCCTAGTGAAGATGCCGCTACCCATCTAAACAACTTTGTTGATTTGTGTGATATGCAAAAGAAGAAAGATGCGGATAATGATATTGCTAAATTGAAGCTATTTTTGTTTTGTCTTAGAGACCGTGCTAAGACCTTGGTTCTCTTCTTTTCCTAAAAATAGTATTGATTCATAGAATAAGTGCAAAGATGCTTTTATCTCTAAGTATTTTCCTCCTGCTAAGATCATCTCTCTTAGGAACGATATTATGAATTTTAAGCAACTTGATCATGAGCATGTTGCCCAAGCTTGGGAGAGGATGAAATTAATGATACGTAATTGCCCTACACATGGTTCGAATTTGTGGATGATTATACAAAAAATTTATGCCAGACTGAATTTTGTTTCTAGAAATCTTTTAGATTCGGCCGCGGGAGGCACTTTTATGGAAATCACTTTAGGAGAAGCTACTAAACTCCTAGAAAATATTATGGTTAATTATTCTCAATGGCACACCGAAGGATCCACTAGTAAAAAAGTTCATGCGATTGAAGAGATTAATGTCTTGAGTGGAAATATGGATGAACTTATGAAATTGTTTGCTAATAAAAGTGTTTTTTTATCCTAATGATATGCCTTTTTCCACTTTGATTGAGAATAATAATGAATCTATGGATGTGAATTTTGTTGGTAGGAACAATTTTGGTAACAACGCGTATAGAGGAAACTTTAATTCTAGGTCGTTTCCTAATAATTCCTCTAATAATTATGGTAATTCTGACAACAAATCTTATGGAAATTTTAATAAGATGCCCTCTAATTTTGAGACTAGTGTTAAAGAATTTATGAGTTCGCAAAAGAATTTCAATGCTTTGGTTGAAGAAAAATTGCTTAAGATTAATGAGTTGGCTAGGAACGTGGTTAGAATTTCTCTTGATGTTGATTCTTTCAAACTTAGATCTATTCCACCTAATCATGACATCAATGAGTCTCTCAAAGCAATGAGAATTTCCATTGATGAGTGCAAAGAAAGAACCGCTAGGATGCGTGCTAAAAAAGATTGCTTTGTGAAAGCGTGTTCTTCTAGTTTTCATAATAATAATGATGAAGATCTAAAAGTGATTGATGTGACTCCTATGAAATATTTGTTTTCCAATATGAATCTTGATAAAGATGGGACAATGATTCGGAGTTTTTAGATCTTGATGCAAAAATTTATAAAACTGGATTGAAGAGGTCAAAACTTTACATAGCAATGAACCCACTATTTTGGATTTCAAATAATTTAATTATGATAATTTCTCTTTGATAGATTGTATTTCCTTGTTTCAATCCGTGTTAAATTCTCCTCATGTTTATAATCAAAATAAAGCTTTTGCTAAACATATCGTTGATGCTTTAATGCAATCCTATGAAGAAAAGCTTGAACTAGAAGTTTCTATCCCTAGAAAACTTTTTGATGAGTGGGAACCTACTATTAAATTCATATTAAAGATTATGAATGCCATGCTTTGTGTGATTTGGGTGCTAGTGTTTCCATGATTCCAAAAGCCTTGTGTGATGTGCTAGGTTTCCGTGAATTTGATGATTGTTCTTTAAATTTGCATGTTGCGGATTCCACCATTAAGAAACCTATGGTAAGGATTAATGATGTTATTATTGTTGCAAATTGGAATTATTTGCCCGTAGATTTCATTGTTCTTGATATAGGTTGCAATCCTACATGCCCTACTATTCTTGGTAGACCTTTCCTTAGAACGACTGGTGCAATTATTGACACGAAAGAAGGAAATATTAGATTCCAATTTCCATTAAGGAAAGGAATGGAACACTTTCCTAGGAAGAAAATTAAATTGCCTTATGAATCTATTATGAGATCCACCTATGGATTGCATACCAAAGATGACAATACCTAGATCTATTCTTGTTTTTATGCCTAGCTAGGGGCGTTAAACAATATCGCTTGTTGGGAGGAAACCCAATTTAATTTTTGTTCTTTGCTTTTTGCTACTGTTTAGTAATAAATAATTCATCTAGATTCTGTTTAGATGTGGTTTTATGTTTTAATTAGCGTTTGTGCCAAGTAGAACCTTTAGGAAGACTTGGGTGATGTCTTTGCGATCTTGCTGTAAAAAACAGAAACTTTTGTGCTCACGAGATTAGCTGTCACTTTTTACCGGAGAGTGATTTTAGGTTGATTATTTTTGAAGATGATTAATAGACAAATTCCTCACGTCCACCAATTTATTTAAGAATTTATGGAGTTACAGAAGTATTCAAATGATACAGATTGTTACAGACTGTTCTGTTTTTGACAGATTCTGTTTTTCGTGTGTTGTTTGCTTATTTTGATGAATCTATGAGTAGTATTAGGGGGTATGAACCATAGAGAAGTTGTAAAACAGTAGGTTTAACACAAATATAAATAAATAATTAGTTCATTACAGTACCTAAAAGTGGTGGTTTATTTTCTTATACTAACGAAGCTCATGAGATTTTTAGTTGAAGTTTTGTGTTGTGAAGTTTTCAAGTTTTTGGGTAAAGATTTGATGGATTTTGGAAGAAGGAGTGGCAAGGGCCTAAGCTTGGGGATGCCCAAGGAACCCCAAGGTAAAATTAAAGGACAACCAAAATCCTAAGCTTGGGGATGCCCTGGAAGGCATCCCCCTTTCGACTTCGTCTATCGGTAACTTTACTTAAGGCTATATTTTTATTCATTACATGATATGTGTTTTGCTTGGAGCGTGTTGTATGATTTGAGTCTTTGCTTTTAATTTACCACAATCATCCTTGCTGTACACACCTTTTGGGAGAGACACGCATGAATCGGAATTTATTAGAATGCTCTATGTGCTTCGCTTATATCTTTTGAGCCAGATAATTTTGCTCTAGTGCTTCACTTATATCTTTTTAGAGAACGGTGGTGGTTTTATTTTATACAAATTATTTATCTCTCATGATTCACTTATATTATTTTGAGAGTCTTTGTAGCGACCCGACCTCAAACGGTCAAGTCTCTGTGCTTCAGTGTCATCCCTGGATCGGTAACGCTGACACACACAATACTCAAAGGATTTATAACAGAGTAGCAATCACACACTTATTACATCGAATGTCTCAAAAGAGAACTTATTAAAATAAATATGGCATAAGGCCATCTAATACGATAACAACGGAAGAATTGGAAGGTAAAGTGAGCCCATCAACTCCAACGGCATAGCTGAGCTGCACGGCAACGACCTAACGAACCTTACTCCTCATCTGAAAAGTCTGCAACATAATACGTTGCAGCTCGAAAATGGGTCAGCACATGGAATATGCTGGCAATATAACATAGTAGAGCAAGAACAGAATAATGCTATCAGTACATGCATATTTGGCTGGTGGAAAGGCTCTATGGTTATAGTTTTGCGAAAAGCCAATTTTTTCCTACAACAAAGGAATATATTTATTTAACTATCATGGTAGTTGAAACATCATTGAGAAGGTTCTTCCGACTCAATCCCAATTAAAGTAATTATCAAACCAACATATTAAATTAGAGTGATGAGATACATATGATAATCCAAGCACTAGATACTCAAGATGTCCATAACCGGGGACACGGCTTACCATGATTAGATTGTACACTCTGCAGAGGTTTGCGCACTTTCCCCACAAGACTCAATCTCCTCCTTTGGATTTCTCGCACTACATGGTGTTTGAGAAATGGATGACCGAGACACATTCTTTCAGAAGCATTAACTCTAACCCAGGGTAGACAGTACCAACCTACATCCCTCTACATCTGCTAGCCTACCACTTGAAGAGGTCATGCAACTTACTCAACTATGCTAGAGCCCATAATAGCCTGTGGCTGCACACAGAAGTTTCTAGCATGAAATATCTCAGTTCCCTTAGAGCCTGGGTGGTGGACCTTAGGATTATCACACGGGTACTCCGGGATATCCTAGGACAACACTGGATTCTCCAGGTGCCCGACAAGCAATCCACCCAGATGTTGTGACGCCCCAAGACCGGAGCTTCAGTTGCCTTCCAGGGTTTCTGAGTTTTGTCGTGTGATTTGTTTTGTGTGTGCATTCATCATGTCATCTCTTGCATTGCATCATCTCATCATGCCATTTAATTTTCAAAACTCATCTAAATAAATTGTATGGATTTTTCGATCCATTTAAATCGAGGGATATTCACAATGGTGATTTCTCTTTATAACATATCCTCCCAATATTTAGGGAGCTATATTAAACTATTCCATAACACATTTGCGCGGTTCTTCAAATTTCCTTTTTATCCAACTCAACTTCTTTTCTTCCTTTGGTGCCTTTTTAGTAAAATTGAGTTGCAATTTTACTTTATCCACAATTGTTCCAAATCAGCCCATAAATCACATCTAGTGTGTAGGGCCATCTCCTATAATTTCAACCCATTTGGAGTTCATTCGAATGGGTTTCAGAATTCAGACATGTCGAGTAAATTCAACATGTGTGGATTTTACATTCTCTAAAAATCCTCGGGCCACTTTTGTTAAATTCCTCATATTTTTATGAGTCCAGAAAAATTGTCCTCGTTCCCAAATTTTTTCCCTAACCCTCTCTTTCTTTTTGTCTCTCTTTAATTGTTTTCTGCTAAGAAAATATAAAGAGAGAGGGAGAAGAGAGCCCAGCCCAGGCCAGCCCACCTCTTCAGCCCACCATCTTGCTCCCAACCTCCCGCGCCGGCCTCTCGGCACAAGGCCCAGCCGGTGCCCCTCTAACCCTAGCCGCACCTCTGCCCGATCCATCTCCTCCTCCTCCTCGTTCCCGCATCGCAGGGGAGCCCCGCTCGACCCCGCTCTCCTCCTTTCTCCTCGATCTCCTCCTCTCCCTCGTCCTCCCACGCCGGCGACCCCTCCGCCGCCATCTCTCCCTCCTGCTGCCTCGTCCCGCCTTGCGGCTCCACCTCCTCGCCGGCCGGCCGCAGCTCGCCGCGCCCCGCCTCCTCTTCTCTGTGTTCGCCGCCCGAGCGCCTCCTCCACCCCGCAACCATGCCCCGTCGCCCCTCCGGTCGCTGCGACCAGGAGCGCCGCGCCCGACCTCCTCCTCGCTACCCCTGGAGCCGCTCCGCCTCGACCTCGCCGCCGGCAGCAGCAGCTGCTGCTGCACCCTCTCGTCGACGCCGCGCCCGGACCTTCCAGGTCCTCCCCGTCGCCCTCGTCAACGACCAGGCCGGAGCCCCGTCGGCCTCCTCGCCGCCGTCGTGCCCTGCTCCGGCGCCCCCTGCCTCGCGCCCCCTCCTCTGCTCCCTTAGCCATGGCGCTCCGTTGTCCCTTGCCTCGCCCGCGCCGGCAACCAGCAGTAGGTCGCCGCTCCATGCCGTCCGTGAGCGCCCGCAGCTCGCGTCTCCACCCGTCGTCGCCGCCTCTTGCCTCCATCTACGCTGTGGACATGGTGCCGAAGACCAGCAGCTCTGTACGCCTTCATGCGCCTCACCTACTGCTTGCCTCTGTCGCGAGTGCCTCGTCGAGTCCATGGTATGCCTGGGGCCGACCATTCCCTTCGCATGCACGACCGACTGACCTCGTCTCCTTCCTGCCCTGCTGCTGCCTCCGGGCACCTTCGATGCATCTACGTGGTTAGCACCTTCGTCAAATTGCCTCGGATCACCTTCAGAAGTGGCACGGCAAGTGCAGTGTTGACCCTTGAAGACCCGTGCCCCCTGTGCCATTCCGCTGCTGCACTAGAACCTACCAAGTTCCCCGATGATCATCATGGAGTACGACTACTTGACAACCTTGGTCGGCTATTTCCACATCAAGTCAAGTTCCCCTACGACCGTGTACGACTACGGGGATACCACCAAGTACCCCTTTGGATGCGCCAAGTTCGACTACATGATGCGTCAAGTACCACTACCGTCGACCCCGGAGACATCGGATGCGTCAAGTCCCTCTTCGAAACGTGAACGAACGTGTACCACTAACGTCGCGAGTACCTCTACCGTCATCCCGAAGACGTTGGATTCATCAAGTTCCTCCCCGAAAACAAACATGTACCACGAGCGCCAAGTTCGACTTCCACTACGCCGTGTACGACTACTTCCCTCGACGATCATCGCGAGAACGTCTACTTCCCTCTACGAAACGCATTCCGCCCCGAACGCACGCTTCAAAGGTATAACCGCCGAGAACGACCGCCCGTGAACGAATGCATATGTTGTATGAGATGCCCGTTTGCACCGTGTCCGAAATTGTCGCTCGCTTGTTCCTCCTCGTTGCCATGCTATCGTCTCGTGGGAACCCGGTAACCGGGAACACCCCACCATCTTGCTCAACTCGCTTCCGTCACACTTTCGTTTGCACCGACATCTCGATGAGCTGTCGGAACGGAAATGTTGCCGTGGCACCATTTTCGTTTCGCCGCCGTGGCACCCTTTCGTTCCGCCATGGTGACTAAATGCTTCATAATGCTCTTGTCAACATTTTCATAAAATTGCATAAAACTTGCACATGTCATCCGCATCATGATAACAACATTTAAATGTTTAAAATTGTTGTTTGCATTAATTTGCTTAAATGCCATGCTAAAATGATTTATTTCATAACTAAATAACCGTATCTCGGATTTAAATAAATTATATATGTAAATGGGGTAGAAAAATGCATAGATTAACATGGTAGCATTACTTTGCATGTTTAACAACTCTAAAATTGTGTTCAGGGCAGATCTGTTCCAAATCTAAAATATGCATATGGGGTTTTACCAGAATTGTTGTTTGTTGTTCCGGCCTCATTTAAACTTTCCTAAATAGTTAGTTTACTTATGCTTCACCTCTTGCCATGTTTAACAACATTTAATATTGTTGGCTCCCTAACCGAGAGAGAACTAAATAATTGATGTGGTGTTTCGTCAATATGCAACTCGTTGCATATTGAGCTCCACTTAATTTGTGGTATTGTTTGTTGCACTTTGCCATGCCATGCATATTTAAACCGGAAATGCATCATACTTGATTGTGCATCATGCCATGTTTATGTGATGGTTGTTTACCATGTTGTTTGCTTCTTTCCGGTTTGCTTCTCTCGTTAGCTTCGGTTCCGTTCCGGAGTTGTGAGGATTCGTTCGACTACGTCCGTTTGTCTTCTTCATGGACTCGTTCTTCTTCCTTGCGGGATTTCAGGCAAGATGACCATACCCTCGAAATCACTTCTATCTTTGCTTGCTAGTTGCTCGCTCTTTTGCTATGCCTATGCTACGATGCCTACCACTTGCTATATCATGCCTCCCATGTTGCCATGTCAAGCCTCTAACCATCCTTTCCTAGCAAACCGTTGTTTGGCTATGTTACCGCTTTGCTCAGCCCCTCTTATAGCGTTGTTAGTTGCAGGTGAAGGTGAAGTTTGTTCCTTGTTGGAACATGGAGATGTTGTTCCTTGTTGGAACATGTTTACTTCTTGGGATATCACAATATATCTTATATTATTTAATGCATCTATATACTTGGTAAAGGGTGGAAGGCTCGGCCTTATGCCTGGTGTTTTGTTCCACTCTTGCCGCCCTAGTTTCCGTCATATCGGTATTATGTTCCCGATTTTTGCGTCCCTAACGTGGAGGGTGATTTATGGGACCCCGTTGACAGTTCGCTTTGAATAAGACTTTTCCAGCAAGGCCCAACTTTGGTTGTACCATTTGCCTCACCTATGCCCTTTTTCCCTTGGGTTTCCGGAGCCCGAGGGTCATCTTTATTTTACCCCGGACCAGTGCTCCTTCGAGTGTTGGCCCAAACTAGAGCCACTGTGGCGCCCCTCAAGGCAACTTGAGGTCTGGTTTTAGTTGTACGGACTGCTCATCCGAGTGTGCCCTGAGACCGAGATATGTGCAGCTCCTATCAGGATTTGTCGGCACATCCGGGCGGCTTTGCTGGTCTTGTTTTATTGCTGTCGAAATGTCTTGTAGCCGGGATTCCGAGACTGATCGGTTCTTCCCGGGGAGAAGGAATATCCTTCGTTGATCTCGAGAACTTATCATGGGCTAAGTTGGGACACCCCTGCAGGGTATTATCTTTCGAAAGACGTGCCCGCGGTTATGTGGCAGATGGGAATTTGTTAATGTCCGGTTGTAGAAAACCAGAAGTTGATCTTAATTAAAACACATCAACCGCGTGTGTAACCGTGATGGTCTCTTCTCGGCGGAGTCCGGGAAGTGAACACGGTGTTGGAGTTATGTTTGACGTAGGTTGTTCTAGGATCAATTCTTGATCATAGTTGTTCGACCGTGCTTTGCCTCCTCTTCTCGCTCTCTTTGCGTATGGTAGCCACCATATATGCTAGTCGCTTGCTGCAGCTCCACCTCACTACCCTGTCCTACCTTTAAGCTTAAATAGTCTTGATCTCATGGTGTGAGATTGCTGAGTCCCGTGACTCACGGATACTCCCAAAACCAGTTTGCGGTGCCGATGAAACCGTGCGGTGGCGCATCCGAGCTTAAGGAGGAGCTCGATGAAGATCTTGTTCATTGTGTTGTTTCGTTTCAGTTGATCAAGAGTGGAGCCAGTTGGGACGATCGGGGATCTGTGTAGCATTTGGGGTAGTCTTCTTTTATTTTGGTTCCGTAGTCGGACCTTGATTGTATCTGTATGATGTAATGCTTTACTCATGTATTGTGTGAAGTGGCGATTGTAAGCCAACTATGTATCTTTTTCCTTATGTATTACATGGGTTTTGTGAAGATTACCTCACTTGCGACATTGCTTTCAATGCGGTTATGCCTCTAAGTCGTGCTTCGACACGTGGGAGATATAGCCGCTTGAGGCGTTAAGTTGGTAATCAGAGCCTTCCCCGACTTAGGAGCCCCCTGCTTGATTGTTTGCTGGCGTTGTTGAGTCTAGAACGGAAAATGTTTTGAGTCTTAGGATTATATATATCGGAGAGTAGGATTCTTTTTACTCCTCAGTCCCTTCGTCGCTCTGGTGAGGCATCCTGACGTAGAGTTTTGACTCTCCTCTCCTCAAATTTCACTAAAATTTTTTTAGGATCACGCGGGTATCTTGGAATCATTCCGATGGTTTTGTGACGAGAACATTGTTCTTGGTGCCTCCTGTCATTTAGGGGTTGTGGCAGTGTCCCGGGGAGTTGAGCTCCGAGGTGTTGTCGTCACAATTTTATCGTTGCAGTTCTGGAATACCTGAGTTTTGCCGACATCGAAAATCTCTTTTATGCAGTTGTTGGTGAGATAACCTCGATAACCCAGTACTGGGGCGAGCTCGAGAGTATTGCCATGACTCGTATAACGGATGCTTTTCGAAGGTCGAGGTAAACGATTTCCGGAGTTTTCTTGGTTATGTGTTGAAGGATGGATACAGCTGGATCTAGGTATTGTTAGTTTGGGTGATATATTTTGTGTCCCCTGTATCCCCAACACCAGATTGCATAACCAGAAAGTTTCGGGAGTTTATAGGTGGGAATTCAAGTATCTCGTAGGATATCTTTCCAACACACACATGATACGATATGGGATCTATCATATGTATTTGTTCCGGCTTATTCTGCAAGCCAAATCCTTTGTTTTTATTCCGTTTTGTGGTATTCTAGTTGCTTCAATGCCAAGTGTTGATTCCATACCTTTCCTAAATGGTGTTCTCATATTGCTATGTGAATACTAATCCTTCTTGATCACTGAGCTTGTCATGTCAATTCTTTTCTCAACCGGCGTGCTTCTCTTCAAGTGGATCCGATCATTCCAACATTCGCAAGATCAATTCTAAGCTTTTTCTCAACGGTGTTCGTTTCATCCGACCTAAGTTGCCTTTGTTTTCCCGCCCTCCCACCCCTTTTCTTCAAGGACTCAGATTTCTTAATCAAGTATCCATTTTATTGAGTGAAGTTTCTTCATTCTTTTCCTCAATGCTCTTATCCGGTGTTTTCTTATGAAGACGCTAAGGAAGCTTCAAACTTATCATTGTTCCATTCAAATTTTCTTCTCCGGTGGATTTAGTTCAAGATTTCGGTGTTGATCTTACCCCTTTTCCTCTTTTCACAATGTTTTCTCATGCCGGTGCACCTCTTAATTTTTCACTTCTTGTTATTCATTTGTTTCCGGAGTGCTAAAGATTATCTCAAAAGATTCGAGTTTTCATTCCTAATCCGTGCAAGATTTATCGTAGTTGTTATCCCTTTTGAGACATTTAATTCATCCGGTGCAATCTCTCTTTTCAAACAATCGTTCAACAGTGGTTCTTTTGAGTGGGCCCTAACCCACAGGTCTTTTCCCAGGATCTTACCTAACTCTTCTAATTTTCCGGAGTTATTCTCAAATTCTTTGCAAAGTTTGATGTAAGGATGAATTATCATCAGTCAAATGTCTTTCTCCAAGATCTTTCAAATTATTTTCATTGTTGGTTCAACCTTTCTAATTTTCATTCCGGAGTGCCTCAACAATTCATGGTGGTGTTTCTCGTCGTCATTCTCGAATTTTGAAGACCGAAGAAGGGTGTCTCTTAAATCTTGCTCCATTCTCTTCAAGATTCATGGTTCTAGCTTGATGCCATCCTCTCATAATTATTTTCAATTGTGAGAATTCTTTTCACCCACCCGGAGCATTTCAGGAGTCTTTTCAGTTTGATTATCCAGAGCCATCATCTTAGAATTATTCATTCTCAACATCTCACTCTCCAAATCTTACCGGTGCATCATTCAAGTATTCTTCAATCAGATCCGGTGGTTCGTTGAAGACCTTCCCAAGTTTGCGCCATATCTATCTTAATCCTTTCTACGAGAATAAGTAATATGCCTAATCCATTGCTTGTCATCAATCTAATTGATGAAGGATCAACATAACGTAATTCTTATTCTTGTCCCATCGAGTAAATTCAATTCCTTATTTTGGAGGTTCATCAAAATTCTTTATTTCATTTATTCATCTTTCTTTCCGGAGTTCCAAGTTTTCTAGGTTATATCATTTCAAATCTTCATCTTATCACTGCAAGGCTTCACCTTGTGTTTTCAACTTCTCTTTCTTTCTATCACCCTTTTGTTTACCGGAGTTCATCATGGAGGCTCTACATGGTGCTTCCTCAAGGATTCTTTTCATTCTTCAATTGTTCATCAAGATTTCTTGCGGAGTTAAGATCCGTCAAGCCATACTTCTAAATAAACATGGTTCCAACACATGTTTTGTTTTGAGGAGTTCAAGCATTCTTCATCTTGCATTCCAAAGTGCAATTCTTTCGACCTTATCTTTTGAGGTGGTGTTATGTCATTTTGACAGTTTCATTCATGTTTCATGATGCACTTGTTGTCAGGAATGAGGTATTTTAAATCCATCAATCTCTTCATTGGAGTTGTCTTGGGCTATATTTCACCTAAAGCTTTCCCTAAGGATTGTTACTAATTATGGTGCTTATAAATGATCCAAGTTTTCTCCTATCCTCTTGGTGAAAGAAGTTTTCGTCGCCTTGGTGCTCTCACTCAAATCAATAGCTTTCTTTAGTGGCCGTTTGTCACCTCATAATTTTGAGAAGTTCTCCATAAGCCCACTACAAGGTTATTCTTTTCGTTGTTGGTTTTCCAACAACTCCGTTCTATCCTTCTTTGTAAGGATGCTTCATTCAAATTCATTTGTGGTAGAAGTTGTCATTTTATTCTCCGTCCCTTTATCCCAACACTCTAGATTCTATTCTTTCGTTTCGAAGGCATTGTGATGTTGCTCTCTTCGACCCATCGTCTCGTTTTGTCAAGATCATGTTCTTTTTCTTGCATTATCCATTTAACCGGAGTGTCATGTTTTCATTCGAGCTCTCTCATCTTATCAAGTTTTGCCCCCCTTCTCAACCGGAGTGTTGTCTGAAATCTTTCTTACCCCTGTGCCATTTTTCAATAGTTCCGGAGGCAGTGTGTTGTTGATTTCATCAAGTATCATCCTATCTTCTCAAGTTCATGATTCTAATTCCTTCCATTTACAGTCGGAGTGCTGCCAAAATTATATCATTCTTGTTCATTCTTATCTCGTTTCAACTAGAGTGGGTCCAATTCCTTCTTGTCCATTGTACTCGTCATTCATAGCTTTGCAACCCCCAAGGTTCACATGGTGGTCCTTGTTTCTATTTTCTACTGGAATGCTCTCAATTTCGTTCAACTCTATTGTGTTATTCTTTCAAGTTTTCAACCTCTCGAGGTTCATTGGTTTCATTCGTTTGTCAAAGAAGCAACTTAGTTTTACCTCTTCCTCTCCCGCTTTTCTCCGGTGCCATCCTAGATCTCGGGACGAGATCCTCTCGTAGTGGTGGAGTGTTGTGACGCCCCAAGACCGGAGCTTCAGTTGCCTTCCAGGGTTTCCGAGTTTTGTCGTGTGATTTGTTTTGTGTGTGCATTCATCATGTCATCTCTTGCATTGCATCATCTCATCATGCCATTTAATTTTAAAAACTCATCTAAATAAATTGTATGGATTTTTCGATCCATTTAAATCGAGGGATATTCACAATGGTGATTTCTCTTTATAACATATCCTCCCAATATTTAGGAGCTATATTAAACCATTCCATAACACATTTGCGCGGTTCTTCAAATTTCCTTTTATCCAACTCAACTTCTTTTCTTCCTTTGGTGCCTTTTAGTAAAATTGAGTTGCAATTTTACTTTATCCACAATTGTTCCAAATCAGCCCATAAATCACATCTAGTGTGTAGGGCCATCTCCTATAATTTCAACCCATTTGGAGTTCATTCGAATGGGTTTCAGAATTCAGACATGTCGAGTAAATTCAACATGTGTGGATTTTACATTCTCTAAAAATCCTCGGGCCATTTTTGTTAAATTCCTCATATTTTTATGAGTCCAGAAAAATTGTCCTCGTTCCCAAAATTTTTCCCTAACCCTCTCTTTCTTTTTGTCTCTCTTTAATTGTTTTCTGCTAAGAAAATATATAAGAGAGAGGGAGAAGAGAGCCCAGCCAGCCAGCCCACCTCTTCAACCCACCATCTTGCTCCCAACCTCCCGCCCGCCTCTCGGCTGAAGGCCCAGCCGGTGCCCCTCTAACCCTAGCCGCACCTCTGCGCCTCGATCCATCTCCTCCTCCTCCTCGTTCCTCATCGCAGGGAGCCCCGCCGACCCGCTCTCCTCCTTTCTCCTCGATCTCCTCCTCTCCCTCGTCCTCCCACGCCGGCGACCCTCCGCCGCCATCTCTCCCCTCCTGCTGCCTCGTCCGCCTTGCAGCTCCACCTCCTCGCCCGGCCGGCCGCAGCTCGCCTCCTCCTCTTCTCTGTGTTCGCCGCCCGGCGCCTCCTCCACCCCAGCAACCATGCCCGTCGCCCCTCCGTCGCTGCGACCAGGGCGCCACCCGACCTCCTCCTCGCTGCCCCGAGCCGCTCCGCCTCGACCTGCCGCCCGGCAGCAGCAGCAGCTGCTGCACCCTCTCGTCGACGCTGCCCGGACCTTCCAGTCCTCCCGTCGCCCTCGTCAACGACCAGGCGGAGCCCGTCGGCCTCCTCGCCGCCGTTGTGCCTGCTCGGCGCCCCCCTCGCGCCCCTCCTCTGCTCCCTTAGCCATGGCGCTCCGTTGTCCCTTGCCTCGCCCGCGCCGGCAACCAGCAGTAGGTCGCCCCTCCACGCCGTCCGTGAGCGCCTGCAGCTCGCGTCTCCACCCGTCGTCGCTGCCTCTTGCCTCCATCTACGCTGTGGACATGGTACCGAAGACCAGCAGCTCTGTACGCCTTCATGCGCCTCACCTACTGCTTGCCTCTGTCGCGAGTGCCTCGTCGAGTCCATGGTTTGCCTGGGGCCGACCATTCCCTTCGCATGCATGACCGACTGACCTCGTCTCCTTCCTGCCCTGCTGCTGCCTCCGGGCACCTTCGATGCATCTACGTGGTTAGCACCTTCGTCAAATTGCCTCGGGTCACGTTCAGAAGTGGCACGGCAAGTGCAGTGTTGACCCTTGAAGACCCGTGCCCCCTGTGCCATTCCGCTGCTGCACTAGAACCTACCAAGTTCCCCGATGATCATCATGGAGTACGACTACTTGATAACCTTGGTCGGCTATTTCCACATCAAGTCAAGTTCCCCTACAACCGTGTACGACTACGGGGATACCACCAAGTACCCCTTCGGATGCGCCAAGTTCGACTACATGATGCGTCAAGTACCACTACCGTCGACCCCGGGGACATCGGATGCGTCAAGTCCCTCTTCGAAACGTGTACGAACGTGTACCACTACCGTCGCGAGTACCTCTACCGTCGTCCCGAAGACGTTGGATTCATCAAGTTCCTCCCCGAAAACAAACGTGTACCACGAGCGCCAAGTTCGACTTCCACTACGCCGTGTACGACTACTTCCCTCGACGATCATCGCGAGAACGTCTACTTCCCTCTACGAAACGCATTCCGCCCCGAACGCACGCTTCAAAGGTATAACCGCCGAGAACGACCGCCCGTGAACGAATGCATATGTTGTATGAGATGCCCGTTTGCACCATGTCCGAAATTGTCGCTCGCTTGTTCCTCCTCGTTGCCATGCTATCATCTCGTGGAACCCGGTAACCGGAACACCCCACCATCTTGCTCAACTCGCTCACACACTTTTGTTTGCACCGACATCTCGATGAGCTGTCGGAACCGAAATGTTGCCGTGGCACCATTTTCGTTTCGCCGCCGTGGCACCCTTTCGTTCCGCCATGGTGACTAAATGCTTCATAATGCTCTTGTCAACATTTTCATAAAATTGCATAAAACTTGCACATGTCATCCGCATCATGATAACAACATTTAAATGTTTAAAATTGTTGTTTGCATTAATTTGCTTAAATGCCATGCTAAAATGATTTATTTCATAACTAAATAACCGTATCTCGGATTTAAATAAATTATATATGTAAATGGGGTAGAAAAATGCATAGATTAACATGGTAGCATTACTTTGCATGTTTAACAAATCTAAAATTGTGTTCAGGGCAGATCTGTTCCAAATCTAAAATATGCATATGGGATTTTACCGGAATTGTTGTTTGTTGTTCCGGCCTCATTTAAACTTGCCTAAATAGTTAGTTTACTTATGCTTCACCTCTTGCCATGTTTAACAATATTTAATATTGTTGGCTCCCTAACCGAGAGAGAACTAAATAATTGATGTGGTGTTTCGTCAATATGCAACTCGTTGCATATTGAGCTCCACTTAATTTGTGGTATTGTTTGTTGCACTTTGCCATGCCATGCATATTTAAACCGGAGATGCATCATACTTGATTGCGCATCATGCCATGTTTATGTGATGGTTGTTTACCATGTTGTTTGCTTCTTTCCGGTTTGCTTCTCTCGTTAGCTTCGGTTCCGTTCCAGAGTTGTGAGGATTCGTTCGACTACGTCCGTTTGTCTTCTTCATGGACTCGTTCTTCTTCCTTGCGGGATTTCAGGCAAGATGACCATACCCTCGAAATCACTTCTATCTTTGCTTGCTAGTTGCTCGCTCTTTTGCTATGCCTATGCTACGATGCCTACCACTTGCTATATCATGCCTCCCATGTTGCCATGTCAAGCCTCTAACCATCCTTTGCTAGCAAACCGTTGTTTGGCTATGTTACCGCTTTGCTCAGCCCTCTTATAGCGTTGTTAGTTGCAGGTGAAGGTGAAGTTTGTTCCTTGTTGGAACATGGAGATGTTGTTCCTTGTTGGAACATGTTTACTTGTTGGGATATCACAATATATCTTATATTATTTAATGCATCTATATACTTGGTAAAGGGTGGAAGGCTCGGCCTTATGCCTGGTGTTTTTTCCACTCTTGCCGCCTAGTTTCCGTCATATCGGTATTATGTTCCCGGATTTTGCGTCCCTAACGTGGTCTGGTGATTTATGGGACCCCCTTGACAGTTCGCTTTGAATAAGACTTCTCCAGCAAGGCCCAACCTTGGTTTTACCATTTGCCTCACCTATGCCCTTTTTCCCTTGGGTTTCCGGAGCTCGAGGGTCATCTTTATTTTAGCCCCCGGACCAGTGCTCCTTCGAGTGTTGGCCCGAACAAGAGCCCTGTGCAGCGCCCCCTCAAGGCAACTTGAGGTCTGGTTTTAGTTGTACGGACTGCTCATCCGAGTGTGCCCTGAGACCGAGATATGTGCAGCTCCTATCAGGATTTGTCGGCACATCCGGGCGGCTTTGCTGGTCTTGTTTTATTGCTGTCGAAATGTCTTGTAGCCGGGATTCCGAGACTGATCGGGTCTTCCCGCGGAGAAGGAATATCCTTCGTTGATCGCGAGAGCTTATCATAGGCTAAGTTGGGACACCCCTGCAGGGTATTATCTTTCAAAAGCCGTGCCCGCAGTTATGTTGCAGATGGGAATTTGTTAATGTCCGGTTGTAGAAAACCCGAAGCTGATCTTAATTAAAACACATCAACCGCGTGTGTAACCGTGATGGTCTCTTCTCGGCGGAGTCCGGGAAGTGAACACGGTGTTGGAGTTATGTTTGACGTAGGTTGTGCTAGGATCACTTCTTGATCATAGTTGTTCGACCGTGCTTTGCCTCCTCTTCTCGCTCTCTTTGCGTATGGTAGCCACCATATATGCTAGTCGCTTGCTGCAGCTCCACCTCACTACCCTGTCCTACCTTTAAGCGTAAATAGTCTTGATCTCGCGGGTGTGAGATTGCTGAGTCCCCGTGACTCACAGATACTCCCAAAAACCAGTTTGCAGGTGCCGATGAAACCGTGCAGGTGACGCATCCGAGCTTAAGGAGGAGCTCGATGAAGATCTTGTTCATTGTGTTGTTTCGTTTCAGTTGATCAAGAGTGGAGCCAGTTGGGACGATCGGGGATCTGTGTAGCATTTGGGGTAGTCTTCTTTTATTTTGGTTCCGTAGTCGGACCTTGATTGTATCTGTATGATGTAATGCTTTACTCATGTATTGTGTGAAGTGGCGATTGTAAGCCAACTATGTATCTTTTTCCCTTATGTATTACATGGGTTGTGTGAAGATTACCTCACTTGCGACATTGCTTTCAATGCGGTTATGCCTCTAAGTCGTGCTTCGACACGTGGGAGATATAGCCGCATCGAGGGCGTTACAAATATGTATTAAAGTTGCCACATTAAGTTGAACCATTAATTAACAATCTCACATCTGTCATCGATTCACTCACCCAAACCACGTCTACGAGCATAGCATAGCAATATAAGCAATACGTAGAAGTAACTCCCAAGGGTTTGATAATAACAGGGCAACAGGTTCTACCTCATCATCTACTTCCCAATACCCACAAGTTAATCACATCCTAATCATGCAGTGTTTGAGGATTGGAGCTAATGCATAAAAATTGGGTATGATAAGAGTATGATCAATGTGTTACTTGCCTTGCTGATGAACCGCGAAACCTAGAGACTCGTAGTAGCACGCTTTGCACTCCGGGAATTCTATCGCAAACAAACAATAGCAAACATAAGCAATCAAGCAAAGGTGCACGGGTAAAACACAAATAAGAAGATCTATCTAGAAAGTTCAACTTAAGCACTCCGGTTTGCAAAAAGAATAAAATCAAACGGAGCAACGAAACTCGAACTGCGAAAGAAACAAGATTCATTTACTAATCTGGAGTAAAGTCAAATTTTACAGTACCAAAATCTTGTTCAAGTTGGTTAAACAGAAAGAGGGCTTCGAGACGAAGATCTAGGCACTTGAATCGCTTGATTCCGACAAACGAGCGAAAAGATAAACTAAAACGAAAATCAGATCAGAAATCACGATCGGGAATAATCGCGAAAAACCCGAGAAAAAGAAAAACTGACGAACAGGCTAACGAACGAACGTTCATTGTCAATGAATAATGAGCAAAAACCGTTCGTCAGAACAAACGTACGGACGAACGTCCGCTAAATAAATAAACCGAAAAAAACTAAAACCAAACTAATCTAAAAAATGAAAACTAGGGTTTAAATAAAAACCGATCGGTTCTTACCTAAAACGAAAAAACCCGGCGGTGAAACCGATCGGAACGGCGGCTCCGGCGATGAGGCAGCGGCTCCGGCGGGGCGGGGTGGGCTGCGGTGGCGGCGGCAATGGGTGGTGCGGCCTGGCGGCGGCTCGGCGGCGGCGGCGGCTGCAGTCTTTGTTGCTGCTGCTGCTTGGGTGGCGATGTGGGGCGGCGGCGGGTATTTAAGAGGGGAGGGCGGGTCGGCTTGGGGAAGGGGCAACACGAGGCGGCGTGTCAGGACCGGATTTTCGGGGTATGAATTTCCCAAAAATGGTCCTTGTGCTCACCAGCCCCAGGATTACTGTTAGCTGATAAGGCACCAACTTGATACAGAAATTCCAAGAAAAATACAAAATAAGTTGTACAAGACCATTCTGGCCTATGAGTACAACAAATGGTTTCTAGTGGTTGATGGCGGAAGCGGTTTGAGGTTCATCAGTGGCCATGGGACTCCATTTCCCACAGGAACAGCTGACCGGGATAACTCCTATCTTCGTGAGGCTGCTATCACCATTGCATATGTTCCAGGGCTGTCATCGCAACGCTCCTCTCCATGTGAGAAATCTGGCCAAGACAATAGCCAGGGACAAGCCAGTGACTTCTTTGAATGTACTCGCAAACATTATGAACACAGGTATAATATAACAGATAATAATGATGCTCGGAAATATGCCATGATCACTTTGTCAGTTATGAAATAAAATTCGTGATGCACGCAAGTAGGTTATTCATATAAAACATGAATATGCAATCAGAGAGTAGGAATAGAATGCACCGATCGGGTGTCTGAAGCGACGCCTCGAAAGGACAATAATATAAAGCATACCTCAGTCGGGCGTCTGAGCGACACCACATAAAGGGCTTGTAAGTAACAAACATGCCACCGTCGGGCGTCTCAGCGACGCCACATAAAGGGCTTATAAAGTAAATGAATGGCGAGCATGCCACAGTCGGGCGTCTCAGCGACACCACATAAAGGGCTTATAAGGTAAATAAATAACAAGCATGCCACAGTCGGGCGTCTGTGCGACACCAGATAAAGGGCTTATATAAGAATAATCGCAGTGAATATCCAGGAGGTAGAACCATCCCAGGGATACTCAATAATTCAAATAATGTAAATGGTTAGTCCATAATAATAGTAATCATAATCATCATGAGTCACAAGTCACGATCCATGTTCTGGTTTGGTAGTTTTTCCTCCGATGACCGACACTAAGACCGACACTTGACCCATCCCAGACTGTAGTACTTAATCATGGACACGGCTATTCGAATAGATATAATCTCTGCAGAGGGTGTACTCTTTACCCACGAGTAACGGATTTCTTTAGTCCATCGGGACTAATTCCGTCTACAGTCTTTTGATCGAAAATACACCCGACCGCACACACCAGCCTAACTTACCGGTGCCTGGAATCACCCACGACACCCGTTAAGAGAAACTCTAAGTGGGGAGGCTACAACCTTGATTAGCATGGGATCACAAAATTTATACCGTGCGCAAACTAGGGGAACTACCCCTTCGGCTCCAACCGAAAACACCCATGCCCCCGAACCAGGTGGCATGCCTACCGGAGGCCTCCGGTATCTTCCACCATGGCCTCTCTCATGCGGTGTGTGCTAGGAAGGGGTTGACAACTTACTGAACCGTACCCTACCCGTGGCAGGGACAAGTGGTAGTCTGAAACAAGTATGGGGGTTATCGAACAAGACTCGATCTACGGTCGACTCAGAGGTTTAAGTATTCCTGCATGGTTAGCATAACAAATATGTTTCAACCAATGAGACAAAATCACCACTCGTCATACCTCACTATGCAGCATCGACACAACCGTCTCGACGAAGATGGAGACAAGCTCGTGTCTACCCAAGACAGAGACTTTCCCGGATTCCTTCCGGTAGGCAGGAAAGGTATACGAGGGTGATTACTATCACAAACATATCAAATTCCAACAGCACGGAATCATCAATATGCACTTATGAGTATGATTATATCATCACAAAAAAATAACGGATACTCCGTGTCAAGGTGGTGTTGTAACCGTTATCAAACAACACAAAACAATATTATGCCAGGGTTCAGAATGCTTGCCTTCAAGTTGTGGATAGGCAGGGTGCATTCCAAAACTTTTGAAAGTTTTCTTCTCCCTCCATAATCCTATTTTAAGAAAGTTTTGAATTAACACATAGTTTCAAAACAGTACAAAAAGTCGTTTTGGAATTTTTTTAAATAAATATGAAAATAAACTAGACAGAATTTGATGAACAACAGAAAAAGAATCAAATCAAATGGACTTATATTTTAAAAGTTATAGCCAGTCAAAGTTCAGTGAAAATCTGTTTTTAATTAAAACAGAAAAAGAAAACGGTCGGAGAGAATACGTTTTCGGGACGAAGGAGACGTACTTCTGGGTTTACGCCTGCACTTAAACCAGCGCGGGCCGGCTCAGGGTCACTGATAGTGGGTCCCTTGGGCCCACTGGTCAGGTTTGACCTGTCGTCCGCGCCTCCTTCCTCCTCTGGCCGAGCAGAGGCGGGGCTCCGGCGATCAACGCCGGCGATTGGTGGCAACTCGCGGGACTCCGAGGGCAGGGATGGATCCGCTGGTCCAGGGCGGTCCTTCCGGTGGTTGACTGGTCGGCGGGGATGAAGGGAGTCGCCTGAGGCGAGCTCTATGGCGGACGACGTCTCGGGAGGAATTGGGGGTTTGGGCTACGGTGCTTCCCAGTCGAAGCTGAGAGGTTGGGAGGTTCCGCATGGTCGAGGGGAAGAGGATGGAAGCACGGGAGTGGTTAAGGGCCTCGGTCTTGGCTGGATTTTACCGGATCTTGGCGGCGGCCGAACCTGCCGGAGATGGGGAAGGGGAGGGCCTCTGGCAAACTGGGAGGAGGGGGGATTCCTACTGCTCGAACGAGGCTGCTGACGAGCTTAGGCATGATCGGGAGGACTATTTATAGCCCGGAGAGGTCGGTTCCCGCGGCTGCGGATAAGGGCGGCGGCGAACCGCCGTTCTGTTGCAGCAGGGCGACGTGGATGCGATTGGAGCTGGTCGGCGTATTCCGACGAACTCCCCACTACTCAAGGTGGCGAGCTGGCGCGCGCGTATGGCTCGAGCGGCGCCGTCCATGGAAGAGGCCTGCTGTGGCCGTCCGCTAGCTGCCACGGCCGACCTGACGGCAGTGCTGCGGGGCTCCAGGGGTGGCCTGGAGGGTTCTGGTGAGTGGGCGAGGGCGGGGGTGTGGCCCTGCGGGCGAGCAAGTGTCAGGGGCACGACGCGGCGACTCGGCTGCGCGCGCGTGCATAACATGCGCTCTGGGAGCGCTCAGAGCACGCACGCTACATGCTCGTCGAAATGCCAACATGTGTTAGAGAGCTCGAATGATGCTGGTAGTAAACAGGTCTAGGTTAGTGGTAGATAGGAGTTTAGTGGACAAGCTGGTTAGGCAAAGCAAGCAGGTCCAATGTGCAAACTAAAAACTATGTTAAATCTGACCATGCACACAAGGTGCTTGACAGAATGCCAAGGGCATCTAGGCAACTCTTGGGGTGGCCAAAAACTCCAGGTCAAAGTCTCTTTATATGGAAGTGATGCTGGCAAGGTTAGTTGGGCAAAACCAGAAATTTGTTAGTGCAAGTTTTTGAGAAAACCAAATTTGGACAAAAAGTAAAGGGCATCATTGCATGGACCAAAAATACTCCAATGGTTCCACTCTCCTGGACTCAAGGGTTTTGTAGGGTGGTTTATAAGCAGGAGAAAGATCAAGGGCACTAGAGTAAAATAAAATAGAGTTGCAGTAGAAAACACCCAACTGGGCCAGAGAGCGAAAGAGGATGCTTTGCTCAAATTTTTCAAAGAACACCAGTGGGTTTTTGCATAAAGTGGAATTATATGCATCTACTGACATCTCCAAATACATGGTAAATTTTTTAATGAGATATTTAAATAGTTTGTAGTGCAAAGTTACCAACTGGACTAGTTTTGAAAACTTGGGGTGGAGCTCAAAATCTCCCATGACTAAAATATATTTTTGCATAAAATTGATGTGGAAACATCACATGACATCCCCAAATTCTGGTTGAAATTTTAAATAAATTTATCAAAGGGTTGCAGTGCAAAAGAGGCTCTAAAACTTATGAAAAACCATTTTAAAAGAAATATAGTTTCAAGGAAAATAATTTCAGAAACAATTCCACTGATAACAAGAAATGGTCTTGGGAAGATAAACAAGTCCAACAATATTTTTGAAAGGTTTCCACCTAGAAGGAAAAACTAAAAAATTCAGAGGGACAGAGTGATCTGAAATTTAAAACATAAACCCAGAAAATAAAAATTTAATTTCCTGGCAAAATTTTAATTAATAAATCAAGGTCAAAATTTTGGCGTGTTACACGGCGGCGGTCTCCCAGACTCTGTCGGAGTCCGGTGCGTGCACGGGGCGCGGGGTTGGGCCGGCCGGCTCGGCTTGGATTCGGCCCAGTCCCGGGCACTAACTTTTTTTTAAATAACGTTCCGCCGAAAATAAATCCTAGAAAATTAAATAAAAATCTAAAAATGCCAAAACAAATTTTCACCGTCTAAGTAAAATATTTAGAACAAGATGAACATTTTCTCGGCAATAAAATGCAATTTTGAAAACGTGCAACTTTTCTATTGCAAATAAAATTGCAATAAAATCCAAATAAAACATTTATTTGATTTTAATATTTTTCCTCTAATATTTCATTTACTTTGGAGAATTCATTTTATCTCCTCTCATATATTTTTATTTTAGAAATATTAGGAAGGAAAAATAATCAAAACCAAATGATCCTCTTTTCAAAATTTGAGAAAACTCAAATATGAAATTAACGAAATCCCCAACTCTCTCCGTGGGTCCTTTCGTTGCGTAGAATTTCTAGGATCAAGCCAAAATGCAATAAAATATGATATGAAATGATGGTCTAATGTATAACATTCCAAATTGAAATTTTGGGATGTTACAAACCTACCCCCCTTAAGATGAATCTCGCCCTCGAGATTCGGGTTGGTTAGAAAATAGGTGAGGGTGATCCTTCCGTAGGTCTTCCTCTTGCTCCCAGATGGCTTCATCCTCGGTATGGTGGCTCCACTGAACTTTGCAAACTTGATAACCTTGCTGCTAGTAACTCGGCTAGCAAACTCTAGAATCTTGAGTGGTTTCTCCTCATAAGTCAAATCGCTATCCAACTGAATGGCTTCCAGTGGCACTGTATCTCTCAAAGGAATATCAGCCATCTCTGTGTGGCACTTCTTCAACTGAGAAACGTGGAACACATCGTGAACTCCTGACAATCATTCAGGTAACTCTAACTTGTAGGCAACCTCTCCCATACGTTCGAAAATTCGGTACGGTCCTACAAATCTCGGGGCTAACTTTCCCTTAACTCCAAAATGTTTCACTCCTCGCAGAGGTGACACTTGCAGATATGCTCTATCTCCAATTTCATAGGTTACTTCCTTGCGTTTCGAATCTGCATAACTCTTATGTCTGGACTGAGCTACCTTCAGTCTATCTCGGATCAACTTAACCTTCTCTTCAGACTCCTTGATCAAATCTGGTCCAAACAATTGTCGGTCTCCAACTTCATCCCACATCAATGGTGTCCTGCACCTTCGTCCATACAGGGCTTCGAACGGTGCCATCTTCAAACTGGATTGATAGCTATTGTTGTATGAGAACTTCGCGTAGGTAAAATTGTCATCCCAACCATAATCTAGTGCACAAGCTCTCAACATATCGTCCAGAATCTGGTTGACTCTCTCGGTCTGTCCATCTGTCTGCGGATGGAATGTTGTACTGAACACTAGCCTTGTACCCAAAGTCTGGTGCAGATGATGCCAAAACTTTGAGGTAAACTGTGTTCCTCTATCTGATACGATGGTCCTTGGAACTCCATGTAGACAAACGATCCTGGTCATCTATATCTTGGCCAACTTTGCACTTGTATAGGTGGTTTTCACTGGGATAAAGTGAGCCACTTTGGTCAAGCGATCAACTACTACCCATATAGAATCATATCCTGATTTGGTCCTGGGCAATCCGGTGATGAAATCCATGCCAAGTTTATCCCACTTCCATTCGGGTATCGGCATAGGCTGTAACAATCCTGTTGGCTTTTGATGTTCCGCCTTCACTCCCTGACATACATCACATACGACTACATACTCAGCAATATCCTTATTCATACCAGTCCACCAGAAACGTTCCTTCAAATCCAAATACATCTACGTGTTTCTGTGGTGTATCGAGTATGGTGAGTCATGAGCCTCCTGAAGTATTAACTTCCCGATCTCTGTGTTGTTGGGCACATAGACACGGTCCTCAAACCACAAGGTGTCGTGCTCATCCTCACGAAAACCTTTGGCCTTTCCTTTGCTCATTCTCTCTTTTATCTCGGCAATCTCTTTGTCATCCTTCTGAGCTTCTCGAATCTTTCCTAACAATGTAGACTGAACTTCCATTGTTGCCACAAAATCTCTAGGAACAATCTCCAATCGAAGTTCCCTGAGATTCTCTGCTAACTCCTTTGGCAATCCTGTGCTTATGAGGGTGTTAGCATAACTCTTCCGGCTCAAAGCGTCTGCTACAACATTGGCCTTGCCTGGATGATAGTGAAGCTTCATGTAATAATCCTTTATAAGCTCCAACCATCTCCTCTGCCTAAGGTTCAGCTCCTTCTGTGTGAAAATGTACTTCAAAATCTTAAGATCAGTGTACACATCACAACGGTTTCCAATAAGGTAATGTCTGCAAGTCTTGAGGGCATGCACTACAGCTGCTAACTCCAAATCATGTGTGGCATAATTCAATTCGTGCAGTTTTAGTTGTTGTGAGGCATACAAAACAACTCTTCCGTCCTGCATAAGCACACTTCCAAGTCCTAAGTGAGACGCGTCGCAATACACTTGGAAATCCTTGCGTATATCTGGTAGAATTAGCACTGGGGCTGTAGTCAGACGTTTCTTTAACTCATAAAAACTCGCCTCATATTCTTCCGTCCATTTAAATTTGGTATCCTTCTTCAATAACTCCGTCATTTCGCAATATTGGAAAAATTCTCAATGAATCTACGATAGTATCTTGCGAGTCCAAGAAAACTGCGGATCTCGCTGACTGAAGTGGGTGCCAACCATTCAGTGACTGACTGAACTTTGGTGGTGTCTACTGTTATACCTTCTCCTGATATAACATGTCCAAGGAATCCAACTTCCTTCAACCAAAACTCACATTTGCTGAACTTGGCATACAACTGATGTTCCCTGAGTTTGTCGAGAACTAAACGCAAATGCTCCTTGTGCTCCTCTTCATTCTACGAGTATACCATTATATCATCAATGAACACCACAACAAACTTATCCAAATATTCCATGAACACCTTGTTCATCATGCTCATGAAATAGGAAGGGGCGTTAGTCAGTCCAAATGACATGACTGTATACTCATATAACCCGTACCTTGTGGTAAATGCGGTTTTATGTATATCCTTCTCTCGAAATTTCAGCTGGTGATATCCTGATCATAGATCGATCTTCGAAAACACTTTAGCTCCTTGCAGCTGGTGAAACAAATCATTGATCATCGACAAAGGGTATTTGTTCTTAATCGTCAGCTCATTCAACGCCCGATAATCAACAACCATCCTCAATGATCCATCCTTCTTCTCAACCAAGAGCACTGGGGATCCCCACGGTGATGAACTTCGTCGGATGTAACATTTCTCCAATAACTCCTTGATCTGCTGCTGCTTCCCTTCAATCATAAGAGCCTTATCTACCAACTCCTGGTAATTGTTGAATGTTGCCACCGTCAATTGCATGCTCATCTCATCGTTCAGCCCTTCCATAAACTTCTCCTACTTCGCGGAATCTGTGGCCACATCGTCAGGGGCATAGCTAGATAACTTGATAAACTCATCCACATACTAAGCTACAGTACGGTTCCCCTGGTGTAAGCTGCGAAACTCACGCATCTTCATGCTCATAGCTCCAGTTGAGACGTGGGTCGTGCGGAAAGCTTGTTGAAACTGATCCCAAGTAACATTGGCAATGGGAAAAGTGGCGGTATAATTCTCCCACCACGAGGCTGCTGGTCCATCCAACTGATGTGCGGCAAAGCGCACCTTCTCTGCATATGTGCAACCTGTGGTGGTCAACTCCCTTCCAATCCTGCGTAGCCAGTCATCCACAACAATTGGCTCGGTGCTACTAGAAAACACCAGCGGCTGCAACCTCATAAAACGGGCTAAGTTGTCAACTGGAAGATGGTTGTTGTTGTTGCTGCTGCCTTGATTCTGGACTAACAATTGCATCAAGGCATTCTGTTGCTGGATCAACTGAGTGAGCTCAGGTGGGAAGGCAAATCAGGTGTCACGTCTCGGAGGCATCTGATGGGTTTAGAGGGAAGAGATTAGAACAGAAAAGGGGTCTAGTGAGAAAGCACTACCCATATGCACATGAGACAAACACAATCACATCACTCAATCAATCAAGAAAGGGCATACAAACGGTATAAACTATCGTGAAAAGTGCTCAAACTACTACTATGTACATGGGGGAAATACTACTAATCATTTGGTGGTCATCTAGAAATTTTGATCGGTGGACGACTCCATGATGTCTGCCCCAGCTTCGTTTTCAAAGTCATCCTCACTGGGGTCGGAGTCGATGTCGTCGATGATGATGTAGTTCTCCGGGCCAGTGGAATCATCGTCCTCTCCTCCTGGCGCGGGGTCTCCCATGAATACTCTGATCTTCTTTATCGGGTTGTCATTCTTCTCCAATAGTGTTGTAATTTCCTCCTCATATCCATCGTGTGTAGACTTGAGTTCTTCTTCCAGCTCGGTGATCCTTGTCTTCACCTTCTTCAAATCTATCATGTATGCACACATCTAATTCTCCTGGCGTCGAATGTGCTGGTTTAACTCCTGGATGAAAGCTGCAATGGATCTGTCCTTCTTGGTGCTGATCATCTCCCATTTCTCATCTCGGTGCCCACATATCTGGTAGATAGTGTCCTTGAGATCCTTGCTATAGACTTCTCCAATACGTCTGATGGCAATGTGGGCCGCCATGCTCTTGCCTAGACTCCAGGTTAGTGCACCAAAGGAAAACTCTATGGGCTCAGTGATTGGCACGAACGTCCTTCCTGGAACTTGAATTCGAATCATCCAGCGCTCCTCTTCTGGTAAAGTGGCGTTGTAGGTCCCGGTGAAGCTTGGTATTCTGATGTTCAGGTACCTAGTGACTTCCTTCAGGTGTCATCCAAAGGGTGCATCTTCATCCGGTTGTGCAAACTTGTTCCTCGAATCCGCCATCATAAGAGTAGAAAATGGAGAGGAGTCAGAAATGAGTAGAGAAGAGTGACCTATGTCTTATCTTAGTGGTCGTGTCCTACACTCAGCGTGTTCTCTCATACCATCTTGTAGCAACCCGACCTCAAACAGTCAAGTCTCTGTGCTTCAGTGTCATCCCTGGATCGGTAATGCTGACACGCACAGTACTCGAAGGATTTATAACAGAGTAGCAATCACACACTTATTACATCGAATGTCTCAAAAGAGAACTTATTACAGTAAATATGGCATAAGGCCATCTAATACGATAACAGTGGAAGACTTGGAAAATAAAGTAAGTCCATCAACTCCAACGGCATAGCTGAGTTGCACGGCAACGACCTAATGAACCTTACTCCTTGTTTGAAAAGTCTGCAACATAATACATTGCAACCCGAAAATGGGTCAGCAAATGGAATATGCTGGCAATATAACACAGTAGAGCAAGAACAGAATAATGCTATCACTACATGCATATTTGGCAGGTGGAAAGGCTCTATGGTTATAGATTTACGAAAAGCCAATTTTTCCCTACAACAAAGGAATATATTTTATTTAACTCTCATGGTAGTTGAAACATCATTGAGAAGGTTCCTCCGACTCAATCCCAATTAAAATAATTATCAACCCAACATATTAAATTAGAGTGATGAGATACATATGATAATCCAAGTACTAGATACTCAAGATGTCCATAACCGAGGACACGGCTAACCATGATTAGATTGTACACTCTGCAGAGGTTTGCGCACTTTTCCCCACAAGACTCGATCTCCTCCGTTGGATTTATCGCACTACATGGTGTTTGAGAAACGGATGACCGAGACACAGTCTTCCAGAAGCATTAACTCTAACCCCGGCTAGACGGTACCAACCTACATCCCTCTACATCTACTAGCCTACCACTGAAGAGGTCATGCAACTTACTCAACTATGCTAGAGCCCATAATAGCTTGTGGCTGCACATGGAAGTTTCTAGCATGAAATATCTCAGTTCCCTTAGAGCCTGGGTGGTGGACCATAGTATTATCACACGGGTACTCCGGGATATCCTAGGACAACACTGGATTCTCCAGGTTCCCGACAAGAAATCCACCCAGATGTGTATTAAAGTTGCCACCTTAAGTTGAACCATTAATTAACAATCTCACATCTGTCATGGATTCATAACAGGGAAATAGGTTCTACCTCATCAACTACTTCCCAATACCCACAAGTTAATCACATTGTAATCATGTAGTGTTTGAGGATTTGAGCTAATGCATAAAAACTGGGTATGAAAAGAGTATGATCAATGTGTTACTTGCCTTGCTCATGATCCACAAAACCTAGAGACTCATAGTAGCACGCTTCGCACTCTGGGAATTCTATCGCAAACAAACAATAGCATACATAAGCAATCAAGCAAAGATGCACGGGTAAAACTCAAATAAGAAGATCTAACCAAAAAGTTCAATTTAAGAACTCCGGTTTGCAAAAGGAATCAAATCAAACGGAGCAACGAAATTCAAACTGCGAAAGAAACAAGATTCGTTTACTAATCTAGACTAAAGTCAAATTTTACAGTACCAAAACCTTGTTCAAGTTGGTTAAACAGAAAGAGGGCTTCGAGACGAAGATCTAGGTGCTTGAATCGCCTGATTCCGATAAACGAGCGAAAAGATAAATTAAAACGAAAATCGGATCAGAAATCACGATCGGGAATAATCGCGAAAAACCCGAGAAAAAGAAAAACTGACGAACAGGCTAACGAACGAACGTTCATTGTCTGTGACTAACGAGCGAAAACCGTTCATTAAAACGAACGTACGGATGAACGTCCACTAAATAAATAAACCGAAAAAACTTAAACCGAACTAATCTAAAAATGAAAAGTAGGTTTAAATAAAAATTGATCGGTTTTTACATAAACCGAAAAAAACCGGCAGTGAAACGGATCGGAACGGTGGCTCCGGCGATGAGGCGGCGGCTCGGCGGGCGGGGTGGGCTGCGGGTGGCGGCGACGGCGGGGGTAGTCGGGGGGCGACGGCAACGCGCGGCGGCGGCTTCTTCTTCTTCTTGCGGCTTGGGTGGCGATGTGGGGTGGGGACGGCGGGTATTTAAGATGGGAAGCGGGCGGGGTTGGCTTGGGGAAGCGGGCGGAGTCCGGTGCGAGCACGTGGCACGCGTGGGAGGTGGTGGCGCGGGGTTGGGCCGGCCGGCTTGGCTGGGATTCGGCACAGTCGGGCGCTGACTTTTTTTTAAATAACGTTTCGCCGGAAATAAATCCTAGAAATTAAATAAAAATCTAAAAATGCAGAAACAAATTTTCACCGTCTAAATAAAATATTTAGAACAAGATGAACATTTTCTTGGCCCTAAAATACAATTTTGAAAACGTGCAATTTTTCTAGTGCAAATAAAATTGCAATAAAATCCAAATAAAACATTTATTTGATTTTAATATTTTTCCTCTAATATTTCATTTATTTTGGAGAATTCATTTTATCTCCTCTCATATATTTTTATTTTAGAAATATTAGGAAGGAAAAATAATCAAAACCAAATGATCCTCTTTTCAAAATTTGAGAAAACTCAAATATGAAATTAACGAAATTCCCAGCTCTCTCCGTGGGTCCTTGAGTTGGGTAGAATTTCTAGGATCAAGCCAAAATGCAATAAAATATGATATGCAATGATGATCTAGTATAACATTCCAAATTGAAAATTCGGGATGTTACAGTCTTTTAGAACAGCATGGTAATTTGCTTTGGCTATAAAACTAGTCCTAATATGATGGGCATCCAAGATGGGTATAATAAAAACTTTCATATAAAGTGCATTGAATACTATTAGAAGTTTGATTCTTTATGATTGTTTTGAGATATGAGGATGGTGATATTAGAGTCATGCTAGTAGAGTAGTTGTGAATTTGAGCGATACTTGTGTTAAAGTTTGTGATTCCTGTAGCATGCACATATGGTGAACCGTTATGTGATGAAGTTGGAGCATGATTTATTTATTGATTGTCTTCCTTATGAGTGGCGGTCAGGGACGAGCGATGGTCTTTTTCTACCAATCTATACCCCTAGGAGCATGCGCGTAGTACTTCGTTTCGATAACTAATAGATTTTTGCAATAAGTATGTGAGTTCTTTATGACTAATGTTGAGTCCATGGATTATACGCACTCTTACCCTTCCACCATTGCTAGCCTCTAATACCGAACAACTTTCACCGATATCATATACCCACCATATACCTTCCTCAAAACAGCCACCATACCTACCTATTATGGCATTTCCATAGCCATTCTGAGATATATTGTGATGCAACTTTCCACCTTTCCGTTTATTATGACACGCTCCATCATTGTCATATTGCTTTGCATGATCATGTAGTTGACATCGTATTTTTGGCCAAGCCACCTTCATAATTATTTCATACATGTCACTCTTGATTCATTGCACATCCCGGTACACCGCCGGAGGCATTCATATAGAGTCATATTTTGTTCTAAGTATCGAGTTGTAATTCTTGAGTTGTAAGTAAATAAAACTGTGATGGTCATCATTATTAGAGCATTGTCCCATTTGAGGAAAGAATGAAGGAGACTATTATTCCCCCACAAGTCGGGATGAGACTCCAGACGAAAAAAAGAGAAAAGAAAACAAGAGGCCATAAAAAAAGAGAAGGCCCAAATAAAAAAATGAGAGAAAAAGAGAGAAGGGACAATGCTACTATCCTCTTACCACACTTGTGCTTCAAAGTAGCACCATCATCTTCATGATAGATAGTCTCCTATGATATCATTTTCATACACTAGTGGGAATTTTTCACTATAGAACTTGGCTTGTATATTCCAATGATGGGCTTCCTCAAAATTGCCCTAGGTCTTCGTGAGCAAGCGAGTTGGATGCACACCCACTTAGTTTCTTTTGTTGAGCTTTCATACACTTATATCTCTAGTGCATCCGTCGTTTGGAAATCCCTACTCACTCACGTTGATATCTGTTGATGGGCATCTCCATAGCCCATTGATACGCCTAGTTGATGTGAGACTATCTTCTCCTTTCTGTCTTCTCCACAACCACCATTCTATTCCACCTATAGTGCTATGTCCATGGCTCATGCTCATGTATTGCGTGAAGATTGAAAAAGTTTGCGAACATCAAAAGTATGAAACAATTGCTTGGCTTGTCATTGGGGTTGTGCATGATTTAAATATTTTGTGTGATGAAGATAGAGCATAGCCAGACTATACGATTTTGTAGGGATAACTTTCTTTGGCCATGTTATTTTGAGAATAAATCTTTCGGATCTGAACATTCATGCCACAATAAAGAAAATTACATTGATGATTATGTTAGGTAGCATTCCACATCAAAAATTTTGTTTTATCATTTAGCTACTCGAGGACGAGCAGGAATTAAGCTTGGGGATGTTTGATTTCCTCCCCAACATATCTATAATGTTTTATTGTTCCATGCTATTATATTATCTATTTTGGATGTTTAATGGGCTTTAATTTGCTATTTTATATTATTTTTGGGACTAACTTATTAACCAGAGGCCCAGTGCCAGTTTCTATATTTTACCTATTTTAGAGTTTTGCAAAAAAGGAATACCAAACGGAGTCCAACCGGAATGAAACCTTCGCGATGATCTTTCTTGGACCGAAGGCAAACCAGACGACTTGGAGTTGAAGTCTGGAATTCCACGAGGAGGCCATGAGGCAGGAGGGCGCGCCCCCCACCCTCATGGGCCCCTCGTAGCTCCACCGACGTAATTCTTTCGCCTATATATACTCGTATACCCTAGAAACATCAGGGGGAGCCACGAAACCACTTCTCCACCGCCGCGACCTTCTGTACCCGTGAGATCCCATCTTGGGGCCTTTTCCGTCGATCTGCCGGTGGGGGGGGGGAGGGAATCGTTCATGTAGGGCTTCTACATCAACACCATTGCCTCTCTGATGAAGCATGAGTAATTTACCACAGACCTTCGGATCCATAGTTATTAGCAAGATGGCTTCTTCTCTCTCTTTAATTCTCAATACAAATTCTCCTCGCACTAGTACAACGAGCTCCTAAACAAACGGTTTAAAACCCCTTTCTGGGACAGCATTTGGAACCGTCTCCAAGTGAGTGTGGGCGATAGGGGGGTCCTTCCCACACGACCTAGAAACCGTCGGGGATATGCCCTCCTGGCACACACGTTCGGCAAAATGAGGTCGTGTGCAACCGGCGAGCGCTCAAATACAGAAATACATACAGTAGAGCTAAAAATACAATTATACGGCGAAATTGTTTCCAGTCGCAAGTACGTCCCAAACAGTCATTCCCCGTTAAACGTTTCCATTCGTATGTACATCCCACAAAGTCGCTCGAAGGAAAACGTTTCTGTTCAAAGGTACATCACACACAATTTTTCCCATTAAATCGCTTGCGTTATTGATTATATCACACACGGTCCATGGAAGAAACTATGTGGCAAAGGTTGTCCATCACACATAGTTTTCATGTGGTAAACGTTTGCGCAAGGTGGCCTCACGCAAACAGTTTTCAAGAGAAAGTCGTGTGTGATTATTCATTGATCCAACACGGTTTATTCCTAGAAACTGTGTGTGTTGCCTGAGGTCATCGCCCAAGGTATTTTTTCAACAACCGTTTGCAATAGCAAAACCCAATTCGCAGGTTAATTCGCCACTAGCAGGCTAATTATCTGATTATTCATAATCCACTTATTAATCTTAGTGACAGTTCATATTAAGCACACACTATATTTCATTTTCATAATTGAAATACATCAGAGTACAACATCATATAGCTTCAGCACTCAGCTACCCCATTACACAACTACACCAGGACCAAGTTTCACAAGCAACATCTATAACCTTTTGAAATTAGCATCATAGATGGTACATAGAAAAATGTATCTCATCTGGAAAACTGTTGAAGCAGAAGGCGAATATTCAGCCTTCATTGATGTTGAAGGTCTTTGTAACTTTAGGCCAGTGCCGGTGGGTGATTGACCGTCCATCCTTCATCCTCTTCAGGAACACTTCAATATTGAACCGTAGGTGTTGTATGAATACCTTCCTCGCCTCCTGACCATACACGTGGTTTGAGAGGTAATCATCAGTGAACTGCTTTTGAAAGGCTTGAAAACAAGGATGTGCATAAATATCTTCTCTATATTGGAAATGGGGCAAAGGAATTAAAAAGGCAAGGTATAATAGTTAGTACCATCCTGTGGTGAACTGATGCCTTCTGCATTGTGCAGACAAAGATCTTGTTGTTTTTTGTCGCTAATTTCTTTATCCTAACAATCTTTCTGATATTCATGGACAACTCATTTCCCCATATGCAAAAAGAGTCGAACAGTGGGTCAAAACCTTTGACAGCAGGACCTACATGTGCAAGACCAAATTGTTAAAAACCTAAATATTAGAATGGTTCCTGCAATTGCACAATAATGTGCTATTAGACAATGGACCATGCACGTGCTAACCTCGATTGTAAACCTTAGTGCTTCCCATTGTTTCCCTGCAACACATATAAGGTAGTTAGTCATCAGGTTAAGTAAGGGTTCGCATGCTATCAGCAAAATATGTTGATGAAAAATAATAACTGCAGATTCATCAGATTAATTCAAGTCATAGGGAAAACCCATTTAGCAAAACCAAGCATGATTAAGAACTAGGAAATATAGCACTTGTATATGTTTCTCATGTATTAAGTGCAGCCAAATTCGATTTATTCCTCACATGCATAAAAATACAAAATTTGATTTATTTCTCAGACGGAAGACAATGCAAAATTGCAGCCTGAAGAATTGAACATCACATTTGCAGAATTGAACCAAACAGTTAACTAAAGACGACAACTAATTAACAAAACAGTTAATAAGTGAGCACCACACTGCACGACATATAGAACAAAGTTTCATGAGACACGGTCCCTTACTCAGAACTGTGTATGATATGTGAACATCACAAACGATTCAGATAGTTTAACCCGTGTGTGTTGAGTTTGAACGTCAAAAATTTTGGTTCTAATTTCCCTGGTTACAGTGGTCATCCACGTCACTACATAATTTGGGTACACAAAGGAGACTAACTTCTTAATCGAGCAAGTTCAGTAATTAAACAGAGCTAGCTGACCTAAACATTACTCTAACAAATTAAAGACTGACACTCTTAATTAAACAAAACAAAGAGTACAACTACGGCTGGTGCTCGACGATCTCCGCCGCTGCCTCCATGTCCAGCTCGCGCCTGACGGTCTCCTGGGGAAGGGGCTCCATGGCATCAATTGCACCATACTCGGCAAGCATCTCGCCATCCGTGTCCGCCATATCTTTGGAAAAGGCCGCCACGAGCTGGGCGTGGGCGGACGCCATGTGGGCTCTAGCGAGCTCCGTTGTGGCAAGGTATGCCGCACTGAAACGGACGGCTGCTCGAACACTCTCGGCGATTGCCAGCTCTTCGGCCGTGGGTTGCCGACCATTGTCCGAGAAGCTTCGTTCAATTTTTGTGGTGACTGCCACGACATTGGTGTGGACGGCCTCGACATGGTATTGGGCGGCCTCTAACAGGGCTAAGGCCGCCGCTGCGGAACGGATAGCTGTTGTGCCATTCTCGCTAGTTGCTATCCCCGAGGCAGATGCTGCTGCCACCGCCTGAGAAGCAACAGCAGTCGTTTGCGCTGCCTTGGCCACCCAGACGCAGACTGCGGTCGCCCTCACGAAGCTTGTTAGCATGAAGTTGCCCTGACAACGTGGGTCCACGTCCTCATCTTTCACCAGCGACGAATGAACAGTGAAATGATATTTGGGGAGTGAGCTAGCTAGTGTGCTTGACACGCCGTCTGTGGACTGTAGCCCATGCACCTTCTCTCGTAAGGCATGGGTGTACTATACACCGACGGTGCTCCAAGATATTTTGTGCTGCATCTCACACGGTTGGTGATAATAAACTGTGTGCAATCTTCTTGATTTATCGTCTTGGTCATTTGAATAAAGTAATGGGGTCACAACTACAAAGGATGGTGTTTGAATTGTTAGAACTTTTATCTGCAGTGAACATGCAACTATAGGTGTGTAGTAAAAAAAATGGAATTATTCAGGGTTCGTTTGTACATTTTTATACACTAACTTGGTTTTCCAGGCATTTTATGCGCATAATTCAAATTTGAACTACATGCACATGCTCCAGTGCATATAAACTTATTGAAAAATCAAATATGTGTCGTTGGTTGCACGCTTAGGTCCCATGCAAGAAACGGGAATGAAATTCAAACACCCTGCCACCGTCACTCGGCCGCAAACATTGAGATACTTGGTTTTTAAATTCTAGTAAATCCAAAACTCGTCTGAAATTCATGAAACTTGGCATGATATCATGTAGCGGCATCAACATGCCGTGGTAAAATTTTTGTCCCATTTGGGGCAGGTTTGGGATATGCTTCTCACAAACCGGAGCTTCTCACAACAAGCATGATGGTTCTCGGTAGGGAACGCCCCACCTTTGGTGACGAAACGATATCCATTGCCACTTATTGCTTTCAATTTTTTTCTCGTGTCAACATTGATACAGGAGTGTTGTGTGAATTTTTGTGATTTTTCGGGGTTCATTTGGACATTTTTATGCATTAACTGAGTTTTGGATGCATTTATGTGCATAATTAAAATTTTAACTACATGCACATGCTCCAGTGCATGTAAATTGGTTGAAACATCAAATCTGTGTCCTAGGGTGCATGCTTACGTCCCATGCAAGAAATGGGCATGAAGTTCAAACACCAGGGCACCGTTGATTGCCGGCAAAACATTGAGATGCCTTGTTTATAAAATTCTAGTAAATCCAAACCTCTCCTAAAATCCATGAAACTTGGCATGCTATCATGGACCGGCATCAACATGCCGTGGTACAAATTTTATCCAATTTGGGGCAGGTTTGGGTATATGCTTCTCACAAACCGGAGCTTCTCACAACAATCATGATGGCTTTCAGTAGGGAACGTCCCACCTTTGGGGACGAAATGATATTCATTGCCTCTTATGACTTTCAATTTTTTTTTCTCGTGTCAACATAGAACAACTGGAGTGTTGTGTGAATTTTTGTGATTTTTCGGGGTTCGTTCGGACATTTTTATGCATTAACTGAGTTTTCAATGCATGTATGTGCATAATTAAAATTTGAACTACATGCACATGCTCCAGTGCATATAAATTGGTTGGAAAATCAAACCCATGTCCTTCGGTGCATGCTTAGGTCCCATGCAAGAAATGGGAATGAATTTCAAACACTAGGGCACCGTTTAATGCCGGCAAAACATTGACATGCCTGGTTTTTATATTCTAGTAAATCCAAAACTCGTTTGAAATTCATGAAACTTAGCATGCTATCATGGAGCGGCATCAACATGCCGTGGTACAAGTTTTGTCCCATTTGGGGCAGGTTTGGGTATGTGCTTCTCACAAACCGGAGCTTCTCCCAACAAGCATGTTGATTTTCGATAGGGAACGTCCCACCTTTGGGGACGAAACGATATCCATTGCCTCTTATTTCTTTCAACTTTTTTTCTCGTGTCAACATAGAACAACTGGAATGTTGTGTGAATTTTTGTGATTTTTTGAGGTTCCTTTTGACATTTGTATGCATTAACTGAGTTTTCAATGCATTTATGTGCATAATTCCAATTTGAACTACATGCACATGCTCCAGTGCATATAAATTGGTTGAAAAATCAAATCTGTGTCCTTGGGTGCATGTGTAGGTCCCATGCAAGAAATGGGCATGAATTTCGAACACCAGGGCACCGTTTATTGCCGTCAAAACATTGAGATGCCTGGTTTTTCAATTCTAGTAAATCCAATACTCGTCTGAAATTCATGAAACTTGGCATGCTATCATGGAGCGGCATCAACGTGCCGTGGTACAAGTTTTGTCCCATTTGGGGCAGGTTTGGGTAGATGCTTCCCACAAACCGGAGCTTCTCACAACAAGCAGGATGGTTTTCGGTAGGGAACGTCCCACCTTTGGGGATGAAATGATATCCATTGCCTCTTATTGCTTTCAAATTTTTTTTCTCGTGTCAACATAGAACAACTCGAGTGTTGTGTGAATTTTTGTGATTTTTTAGGGTTCGTTAGGACATTTTTATGCATTAACTGAGTTTTCAATGCATTTATGTGCATAATTCAAATTTGAACTACATGCACATTCTCCCGTGCATATAAATTGGTTGAAAAATCAAATTTGTGTCCTTGGTCGCATGCGTAGGTCCCATGCAACAAATGGGCATGAATTTCGAACACCAGGGCACCTATGATTGCCGGCAAAACATTGAGATGCCTTGTTTTTAAATTCTAGTAAATCTAAAACTCGTCTGAAATTCATGAAACTTGGCATGCTTTCATGGAGCGGCATCAACGTGTCGTGGTACAAGTTTTATCCCATTTGGGGCAGGTTTGATATATGCTTCTCACAAACCGGGTCTTCTCACAACAAGCATGATGGTTTTCGGCACGGAACGTCCCACCTTTGGGGACGAAACGATATCCATTGCCTCTTATTGCCTTCTAAAAAATTTATTGTGTCAACATAGAACAACTGAATGTTGTGTGAATTTTTGTGATTTTTGGGGTTCGTTTGGACATTTTTATGCATTAACTGAGTTTTCAATGCATTTATGTGCATACTTCAAATTTGAACTACATGCACATGCTCTAGTGCGTATAAATTGGTTGAAAAATCTAATCTGTGTCCTTGGGTGCATGTTGAGGTCCCATGCAAGAAATGGGCATGAATTTCAAACACGAGGGCACCGTTGATTGCCGGCAAAACATTGAGATGCGTGGTTTTTAAATTCTAGTAAATCCAAAACTCGTCTGAACTTCATGAAACTTGGAATGCTATCATGGAGCGGCATCAACATACCATGGTACAAATTTTGTCCCATTTGGGGTAGGTTTGGGTATATGCCTCTCACAAACCGGAGCTTCTTACAACAAGCAGGATGGTTTTCGATAGGGAACATCCCACCTTTGGGGACGAAATGATATCCATTGCCTCTTATTGCTTTCAATTTTTTTTCTCATGTCAACATAGAACAACCGGAGTGTTGTGCAAATTTTTGTGATTTCTGGGGTTCGTTTGGACATTTTTATGCATTAACTGAGTTTTCAATGCATTTATGTGCATAATTCAAATTTGAAATACATGCACATGCTCCAGTGCATATAAATTGGTTGAAATATCAAATCTTTGTCCTTGGGTGCATGCGTAGGTCCCATGCAATAAATGGGCATGAATTTTGAACACCAGGGCACCATTGATTGCCGGCAAAACATTGAGATGCCTGGTTTTTAAATTCTAGTAAATCCAAAACTAGTCTGAAATTCATGAAACTTGGCATGCTATCATGGAACGGCATCAACGTGCCGTGGTACAAGTTTTATCCCATTTGGGGCAGGTTTGATATATGCTTCTTACAAACCGGAGCTTCTCACAACAAGCATGATAATTTTCGGCACGGAACGTCCCACCTTTGGGGACGAAACGATATCCATTGCCTCTTATTGCTTTCTAAAAAAATTATTGTGTCAACATAGAACAACCGGAGTGTTGTGTGAATTTTTGTGATTTTCCGGGTTCGTTTGGACATTTTTATGCATTAAGTGGGTTTCCAATGCATTTATCTGCATAATTCAAATTAGAACTACATGCACATGCTCCAGTCAATATAAATTGGTCGAAAAATCAATTTTGTGTCCTTGGGTGCATGCTTAGGTCCCATGCAAGAAATGGGTATGAATTTCGAACACCTGCGCACCGTTGATTGCAGGCAAAACATTGAGATGCTTTGTTTTTAAATTCTAATAAATCCAAATCTCGTCTGAAATTCATGAAACTTGGCATTCTATCATGGAGCGGCATCAACGTGCCGTGTTACAAATTTTGTCCCATTTGGGGCAGGTTTGGGTATATGCTTCTCACAAACCGGAGCTTCTCACAACAAGCATGATGGTTTTCGCTAGGGAACGTCCCACCTTTGGGGACGAAACCATATCCATTGCCTCTTATTGCTTTCAAATTTTTTCTCCTGTCAACATAGAACAACTGGAGTGTTGTGTGAATTTTTGTGTTTTTCCGGGATTTGTTTGGACATTTTTATGCATTAACTCAGTTTTCAATGCTTTTATGTGCATAATTCAAATTTTAACTACATGCGCATGCTCCGGTGCATATGAATTGGTTGAAAAATCAAAATTGTGTCCTTGGGTGCATTTTTAGGTCCCATGCAAGAAATGGGCATGAATTTCGAACACCAGGGCACCGTTGATTGCCGGCAAAACATTGAGATGCCTGGTTTTAAATTCTAGTAAATCCAAAACTCGTGTGAAATTCATGAAACATGGCATGCTATCATGGAGCGGCATCAACATGTCGTGGTACAAATTTTGTCCCATTTGGGGCAGGTTTGGGTATAAGCTTCTCATAAACCGGAGCTTCTCACAACAAGCTGGATGGTTTTCGGTAGGGAACGTCCCACCTTTGGGGACGAAACAATATCCATTGCCTCTTATTGCTTTCAAATTTTTTTTCTCATGTCAAGGAAGAACAACTGGAGTGTTGTGTGAATTTTTGTGATTTCTCGGGGTTCGTTTGGACATTTTTATGCATTAACTGATTTTTCAATGCATTTATGTACATAATTCAAATTTGAACTGGATACAAATGCTCCAGTGCATATAAATTGGTTGAAAAATCAAATTTTTGTCCTTGGGTGCATGCTTAGGTCCCATGCAAGAAATGGGCATGAATATTGAACACCAGGGCACCGTTGATTGCCGGCAAAACATTGAGATTCCTGGTTTTAAATTCGAGTGAATCCAAAACTCGTCTGAACTTCATGAAACTTGGAATGCTATCATGGAGCGGCATCAACATACCATGGTACAAATTTTGTCCCATTTGGGGCAGGTTTGGGTATATGCTTCTCACAAACCGGAGCTTCTCACAGCAAGCAGGATGGTTTTCGGTAGGGAACATCCCACCTTTGGGGACGAAACGATATCCATTGCCTCTTATTGCTTTCAATTTTTTTCTCGTGTCAACATAGAACAACCGGAGTGTTTTGTGAATTTTTGTGATTTTTCGGGGTTCGTTTGGACATTTTTATGCATTAACTGGGTTTCCAATGCATTTATGTGCATAATTCAAATTAGAACTACATGCACATGCTCCAGTCAATATAACTTGGTCGAAAAATCAAATTTGTGTCCTTGGGTGCATTCTTAGGTCCCATGCAAGAAATGGGTATGAATTTCGAACACCTGTCCACCGTTGATTGCAGGCAAAACATTGAGATGCATGGTTTTTAAATTCTAGTAAATCCAAAACTCGTCTGAAATTCATGAAACTTGGCATGGTATCATGGAGCGGCATCAACATGCCATGTTACAAATTTTGTCCCATTTGGGGCAGGTTTGGGTATATGCTTCTCACAAACCGGAGCATCTCACAACAAGCATGATCGTTTTCGCTAGGGAACATACCACCTTTGGGGACGAAACCATATCCATTGCCTCTTATTGCTTTCAAATTTTTTTCTCCTGTCAACATAGAACAACTGGAGTGGTGTGTGAATTTTTGTGATTTTTCGGGGTTTGTTTGGACATTTTTATGCATTAACTCAGTTTTCAAAGCATTTATGTGCATAATTCAAATTTGATCTACATGCACATGCTCCGGTGCATATAAATTGGTTGAAAAATCAAAACTGTGTCCTTTTGTGCATTTTTAGGTCCCATGCAACAAATGGGCATGAATTTCAAACACCAGGGCACCGTTGATTGCCGGCAAAACATTGAGATGCCTGGTTTTAAATTCTAATAAATCCAAAACTTCTGTGAAATTCATGAAATGGACATTTTTATGCATTAACTCAGTTTTCAAAGCATTTATGTGTATAATTCAAATTTTAACTACATGCACTTGCTCCGGTGCATATAAATTGGTTGAAAGATCAAAACTGTGTCTTTGGGTGCATTTTTAGGTCCCATGCAAGAAATGGGCATGAATTTCGAACACCAGGACACCGTTGATTGCCGGCAAAACATTGAGATGCCTGGTTTTAAAATCTAGTAAATCCAAAACTCGTGTGAAATTCATGAAACTTGGCATGCTATCATGGAGCGGCATCAACATGCCGTGGTACAAATTTTGTCCCATTTGGAGCATGTTTGGGTATATGCTTCTCACAAACCGGAGCTTCTCAAAACAAGCAGGATGGTTTTCGGTAGGGAACGTCCCACCTTTGGGGAGGAAACAATATCGATTGCCTCTTATTGCTTTCAATTTTTTTTCTCGTGTCAATATAGAACAACTGGAGTGTTGTGTGAATTTTTGTGATTTTTCGGGGTTCGTTTGGATATTTTTATGCATTAACTGAGTTTTCAATGCATTTATGTGCATAATTCAAATTTGAACTACATGCACATGCTCCAGTGCATATAAAATGGTTGAAAAATCAAATCTGTGTCCTCGGGTGCATGATTAGGTACCATGCAAGAAATGGGCATGAATTTCGAACACCAGGGCATCGTTGATTGCCGGCAAAACATTGAGATGCTTGGTTTTTAAATTCTAGTAAATCCAAAATTCGTCTGAAATTCATGAAACTTGGCATGCTATCATGGAGCGGCATCAACATGCCGTGGTACAAAATTTGTCCCATTTGGGGCAGGTTTGGGTATATGCTCCTCACAAACCAGAGCTTCTCACAACAAGCAGGATGGTTTTCGGTAGGGAACGTCCCACCTTTGGGGATGAAACAATATCCATTGCTTCTTATTGCTTTCAATTTTTTTCTCTTGTCAACATAGAACAACTGGAGTGTTGTGTGAATTTTTGTGATTTTTTGTGGTTTGCTTGGACATTTTTATGCATTAAGTGAGTTTTCAATGCATTTATGTGCATAATTCAAATTTGAACTACATGCACATGCTCCAGTGCATATAAATTGGTTGGAAAATCAAATCCGTTTCCTTGAGTGCATGCTTAGGTCCCATGCAAGAAATGGGAATGAATTTCGAACATAAGGGCACCGTTGATTGCCGGGAAAATATTGAGATGCCTAGTTTTAAAATTCTAGTAAATCCAAAACTTGTCTGAAATTCATGAAACTTGGCATGCTATCATGGAGCGGCGTCAACAAGCTGTGGTACAAGTTTTGTCCCATTTGGGACAGGTTTGGGTATATGCTTCTCACAAACTGGAGCTTCTCACAACAAGCATGATGGTTTTCGGTAGGGAACGTCCTACCTTTGGGGACGAAATGATATACATTGCCTCTTATTGCTTTCAATGTTTTTTTCCCATGTCAACATAGAACAACTAGAATGTTGTGTGAATTTTTGTGATTTTTGGGGTTCGTTTGGACATTTCTATGCATTAACTATGTTTTTAATGCATTTATGTGCATAATTCAAATTTGAACTACATGCACATGCTCCAGTTCATATAAATTGGTTGAAAAATGAAATCTATGTGCTTGGGTGCATGCGTAGGTCCCATGCAAGAAATGGCATGAATTTCAAGCACCAGGGCACCGTTGATTGCCGGCAAAACAATGAGATGCCTGCTTTTTAAATTCTAGTAAATCAAAAACTCGTTTGAAATTCATGAAACTTGGCATGCTATCATGGAGCCGCATAAACGTGTCGTGGTACAAGTTTTTTCCCATTTGGGGTTGGTTTGTTATATGCTTCTCACAAACTGGAGCTTCTCACGACAAGCATGATGGTTTTCGGTAGGGAACGTCCCACCTTTGGGGATGAAACGACATCGATTGCCTCTTATTGCTTTCAAATTTTTTTCTCATGTCAACATAGAACAACAGGAGTGTTGTGTGAATTTTTGTGATTTTTCGCGGTTTGTGTCGGGGAAGCTGATCGTGACCCATGAACACCTATGGGACCGGCCGACCGAGTCCCTTTTGGTTCGGTGGGGGCGGAGATTGCACGAAGAGCAGATCGGGGCGATGCACACGAGCAGTTTACCCAGCTTCGGAGCTCTCCGGAGAGATAATACTCCTACTGCTGCTTGTCTGATTATCTTGTGTTCTTGCTAGGGAGCAATGAGAGCTACAAAACCCAGCTTGAGTGTCCCTAGTCTCGAATGAGTCGAACCAGCCGAACCCTTTCTACGTTGCGCATGGGCCTCCTTTTATAGGCTCAAGGGGTCACCACAGGTGGCAACGTGAACAAGGGCAAAATGGGAAAAATGAGTTGCGGTTGGTACAACTACTTTGTACAGTGTATTCTACCTAACTCTGACGGCAAGGGACAAAAGCAATAAATGCCCGTCCATGTCGCCTAAACAGGGAAGAAAGGGACCGCCAGGGGCGCCACCGCTTGCCACGATGGCGCTCCTGTCAGCGCCGCTCACCGCTGCTCTCCGTTGGCTGCACAGCCTCTTGACACGCACGCCTGGAATGGCCCTATCGCGACACATTGGTGGATGAGCTGGAGTGGAGATGAAGAGAGGTTGCCTGCCGCGGCAAGCACCTTGCCGCGACTAGATCCTAGTCGCGCTCGGAAGCTTGTCGCTCACCAAGCCTTCCCGGCAAGCTCCTCTTGCCGGGGTCTTGTCTTCTGCGTGCCTTGAGTGGCCTTCCCGGCAAGCTCCTCTTGCCGGGCCTTGTCTCCATGGCTTAAATACTTTGTTCTTGAATGGCTTCAAAGGAACCACGGAGGACCTTGGCGGTCACTAGGCAGGCCCCGCCGCTGGTGTCTGAATCGCCTGCGGCACGAGTTCGGGATACTAGGGTACCCTACTCTAGTACACCGACAGAGCCCCGGGCTCGGCCACCTACACACGGTGCCGAGCGCTGTTGGGCCAGGCCCAAAACAGTCTGCACGGGCACGCCGCAGCCTAGATCACGCCATTACTTGCTCCGACCCACCACGCCCCCACGAACAGCACGCGTCGAACGTGGCGTCGTGGGAGAGATCGTGGGGGCTTTCTTTAATTGAAAGAGAACGTCCGCCCCTCCTCCTCCTTTTAAACAGGGGAATCAGGCAGGTCGCCCACCTTGCCATTTGCTGTCCCATCTTGAAAACCACCGCCGCTCCCCTTCTTCTCTAGCTCAAGAGAGCAACGCCCGCCCCATCGCCACCAACGCCATCAACACCGCGGCCTCCTCCACCACCTCCGCCATGGCTCAAAGCCGACAAGGGAAGGGCGTGAAGTCGGCCGAGGCGCAGCGGCTCATGGGCGCTGCGAAGGAGCGGGCCTCTTCCTCCCCAGCCGACGCAAAGGAGCCGAGGGAGGGCTACTACCTCTTCTCGTCAATGGAGACGCGATGCATCCGCGCACGAAGGTACTCTCCGTCGCCAAGATCGTAGTCAGCTTCGAGCGGTATCCTTCTTCGCGCTTTTCTTCTATTGCGGGCTCGGCCCGCCCTTCTCTGAGTTGTTCTGCGATGTCATGAACACCTACGGGTTTCGCCTCCTTGATTTCACCCCCAACGCTGTCCTGACAATGGCGGTTTTCGCACACCTCTGCGAGAACATTGTCGGAGTCCACCCAAACGTAGCCCTTTTCCGCCACTTCTTCATGCCCCGCGTCGAGAGCGGAGAGCCACTTGCCGGAGGGATTGCTTGGATCTCCAGGATCGGCAAGTAAGAATCTTATCTGGAAGGAGAGCTCCGCAGCAAGTGGGATGAGTGGAGAGCCGATTGGTGTTGGATTGTAGAGGAGAACCCGCAGCCCTTCACTGCCCAGCGCCAAACTCCCATAGTGTGCGGCAACGATTGGAGCAACTTAGCGCCGGAGGATGCTAGGTTGAAGATAGCTGTGACCCAGATCTTGCGCCTCAGGCTTGCCGGACTCACTGTAAGCGCAGTTGGCGCAGATTTCCTTCGCCGCCGCATCGCTCCCTTGCAGGAGTGGAGGAGACCTGCTTGGGAGTTCCAAAACCCGGCGGATATCATGAGGTTGCGTCCGGGCCTCAACTGGAATTTCACCGTCTTGGAGTTGGACGCAATGCTGCTGGAGTTGTTCAAGCACGACCCCAATCACCCCGAGTGGTTTATGTTGCCGAGGGGGGTCGTCCCATTGTGCAACAATTCTTCGCTCGACCGCATTCGCTCCATGATGCCCTTGTGCGATTCGCATGGGATCATTCCAACCTGGCAAGAGCCTGCGGACGACGGCATGCGGCAGTTCTTCGATAGCTTGGTAGAAGTGCCGGTCCGCGCCGACGAGCAGAAGTGGCTCACCCGCGACACCACTGATGCCGAGATGCAGCGCATCGCCACCAGGCTGGAGGAGGCGGCAGCAGCTACTGCTGCTGGCGAATTCGGGTTCACCGTGGAGGAGGCAGAGGCAGCAAAGGCGGCAAGCCTTGCCGATCGAGAGGAGCTTGCCGGCGAGGAGGAGCAGGCCGAGCCCGAAGTTGAGCCGAGCGAGTCCGCCGAGGGCGACTCCTCCACACCTTCAAGTAGCTTGTCATGAGCGGAGCCCGCAGCCCCACCAAGAAGGCGCCTCCGCAAGGCCGGGAAGTGACGGGCGGCAGACGGGCTAACAGCCGCAGCGCGCCAGGCGACGCGCTTCACCGCAAAGCACTTTGCAGCAGCTGGAGCGCCCCACACTGCTGCAAATAACCGAGGCGGATCTTCTCAGCCACCGCTGCCACCCCCGCCAAGCGGTCAAGAGAGCCCACTCCTCCGCCTCTTCGCACCGGAGGTGAGCCGGAATTTGATCTCTCCGCGCTCAGCTCCGACGAGGAAGAAGAAGAAGAGTAAGTCTCTATGTTGTGCTTGTATTTCTTCAATTTGGTTGCCTTGTCTTGTATCTCATTTGCTTCATTCTGAACTCTTTCCTTTTCAGGGCGCTGGTCCAGAGAGCGTCGAAGAGAGCTAAGACCCCGGTGGTTGTCATCGAAGATGATCCCCCCGTGGCAACAGGAGGTGCGCTCTGAGACTCCTTGCCGGACCGGCAACTCTTCCTCAGCAGCCCCCAAAGACAGCCCCCAGCGTAAGTATATAGTTTACTTCTTACTGTTAGGTGTGCATGGGTGCTCCTTCTTTGCTGATATCTGACTTGTTGATTTGTGCAGGAGCAGAGCAGCCTCATCAGGAGGGCCCGGAAGTCGCTCCCGAAATACCATCTGCTTCAACTACGCCGCCAAGGGAGAATTCCCCGGCAAGGGAACGCTCTCCGGCAAGGGATGCTTCTCCGACAAGGGGCAGCGCCGGCGATCCTTCGGTGGTTGAGACCGCGGCCACAGATCCCATCGCAGGTAATCCCTTTAGACCGAAAATTTCCCTTGGGCTTTTTTCTTCTGTTTTTCTTTTCGAACATTTGCTTGACTGTTCTTTCTTTTTCTGATCGTCAGGCCCATCTGCCGGAGAGCCGATGGAGACTGAGGTCGCCGGCGAGGAGGACGCGCGCGGCGATACTGATGACGTTGCCGCCATGGAGGAAGAGACTGGCGCCGATGGGTCCGCCGGCGAAGAGGCCGGCAAGGCTGCCGCCGCAAAGGCTGGCGAGGGGTCTGGCGATCGTACTGACGACCCTGAGGCCGCAGGAGCGCCAGGCGCTACACCGACCAGCGATCCCTCCGCCACCGATGCAGCGTCAGGCTCCAAAGAGCCCCAGCCCGGCGCCTATCTGAAGGCCGGCGACGGCGTCTTCACCAAGCTCCCCTGGGCGTCGAGCTCCAGGGCACCGGTTGAAGGGGAGACCTTTGACGAAGAGCTACTCGCCTCCGCTGGGCTGTCGCTGGTCGACGCGCCGAGCAGCAGCAGCGGCGAGTCTGAGGAGGAGCAGCTGCTGAAGAAGCTGTTGTCGCTTATCATACCGACAAGCCAAGCTGGCGCCTCGGGAAGCACTTGTCGCGAGGGCGGAGCGGACATGGAGAAGCGCGCAGAAGAGCTCCGTGCGCCAACCAGGAAGCTCTCCGGACGTGGGCGAAGAGCGGGCGACTCATCAAAGAGCGCACAGCCTTCATCCTTGAGAAGGTTGAGGTCGAGGAGCAGCAACGGCTTGCCGGCGAGAAGCTATCTGCGCAAGAAGGCGAGCTGGCGCAGCGGAAGATCAACCTTGACAGCTATGAGGAAGAGCATGCCGCGCGAGAGCAATCACTTGGTGGAGCTCTCAAGGAAGCAAAGGACGCTGCCGCAGCTGCCGAGGTCGCCAAGAAGGAGTTGGAGACAAAAGTAACGCAGCTGGAGGCCAGTCTGCAGAAGAGCGGCGAAGAGCTCACCGCGCTGAAGCACGAGCGCGAGAAGGACGCCTACACTCTTGGCGAGTTGCAGGCCGCCTCGCCGAGAGGATCAAAGAGCTCGATGCCGCCAAGGACTCCAAGGCAGATCTTGAGCTGAAGCTGACCACCCTGATGGAGACGCTGGATGGCGCCAAGGAGCGGGAGGTGGGCCTGTTGGAGAAGATCAAGGCCAACGAGGAGCTGCTGACGAGTGCCACAACTGCCCAGAACACCTTCAGAGAGAACGTGATGCACTGGACGGAGGGTCTTGTGGATACTGCCGCTGCCATTGACAAGGAGCTGATGGAGCTGGGGATGGTGGATCTTGGGTACTCTACCGACGAGCGCCTCCAACCCAGCGCCAAGCTCAGCCTGTTCCTCAAGGGCGTGGTGACGGCTCTCCAGCGGCTCCGAGAAGAGATCCCGAAGCAGCTGGCCGAGGAATCACGCCAGATCTGCGCAGGAGCCCTCCAGAAGTTGTTGATGAAGGTGGCCTTCCGCAATCCAGGCCTCAACCTCAACGGCGTCCTCAAATCCTTGCCGCCAGATGCCGATGTGGAGGCGCTCAAAGCCCTTGTCGCACCCATTGTGGACAAGGTGGGCAAGATCAAGCGGGTTGATGGCGACAGCGTAGACTAGGCTGCCAAATTTATCTTTCCTTTGTCGCTGCTGATCATGTTTAGGAGAACAATTTATTAGATCTGCGACAAGTTTTTTTTTGTAATATACTCTATCTTAGGCAACGATTGCAATGTTATTTCCATTACTCGATTCCTTCCTTTGTATGTTTGTGCCCTACACTTTCAGGGAACTTGTCGCCGCGGGAACCTTTGCCGCGAGCGCTGAGTGCGGAACGTCAGCAGCCAGCTGGCGGTGCTGCCTCCGACAAGCAACCTTGTCGCAACTGGTTGCAGCTCACTTAAATTGTTGAGCGGACTCGAAACAAAGTAAGGGCACGACCAGCTACGAGTTGGTTCCTCCGCGCACAGGTTTTTCATACAAAGTACTATCGTTCGAGGAAGATAACTTAAAAATTTAAAAACAGATTGCTCAAACTTTGGCAACTTAGCTTTTCTGTCGTTTGCTTCCTGGTAAAGCGAAACTTCCTCGAGCGACGCTTGGCGGCCGACACCATTATCTTCTCCTTCCCCCCTGGTTAACTTGTGCGCGAGGGAACCTTCCTTTCTTTGAGAAGAAAGAAGAGAAAATAAAGTTATGGAGCCTTGTGGCTCGTTATCGCTTACTGGGTGTGGATGCTGCACAAAATGTTAGATAACACATGCAAAAAGGATTATGAAAGCATGTAGTTGACAAGTTGTGCGCGACACATGAGCTTTACTTATGCACGGAGTCTGCGCCGCTTCTTCGCATAAAGGATTACATGCAACATCGGCAAGACTTGTATAAAAGGTGGTTGCCGAACAGGTTTCGGCAACCGTGCCCTATGGGTAAAACTTACGAAGATGTTCAATGTTCCAGGAGTTGCTCACCGGAATGCCATCTTCGGTCTCAAGGCGGACAGCGCCAGGCCTAGTGACTCGTTTCACCCGATAAGGGCCTTCCCACTTCAAGGCCAACTTGTTGGAATTCTTGGCGGACTGAACGCATCAAGAACAAGGTCGCCTTCCTCGAAACTTCCGCACTAACTTTGCGGCTATGGTAGCGGCGCAAAGCTTGCTGGTAACGAGCAGCTCGTACAGCGGCCTGAAGACGGTCCTCCTCAAGGAGCAGCACGTCATCTTGTCGCAGCTGCTCTTGCTCAAGCTCATCATAAGCGAGTACTTGAGGTGACCCGTATACGAGTTCCGTGGGGAGAACTGCCTTTGCTCCATAGACTAGAGCGAAAGGTGTCTGGCTAGTGGCTCGATTTGGCGTCATCCTGATCGACCAAAGAACCACCGGCAGCTCCTCAATCCAGTTTCTTCCGCACTTGTGCAGCCTGTCGAAAGTTCTGGTCTTGAGTCCTCGCAGCACTTCAGCGCTTGCCCTCTCGCTTGACCGCTGCTTCTCGGATGAGCAATGAAGCAAAGTCCTTGGCGCCAAGATCTTGGACGATTGCATGAAGGTGCGACTCGTGGAATTGTGTGCCGTTGTCGGTGATGATCCTGTTAGGAATCCCAAAACGGCAAACAATTGACCAAGAACTTGATCGCCGATCGTCTTGTCACCTTCCTCGCTGCTTCCACTTCCGCCACTTTGTGAACTTGTCGATTGCAACGCATAAGTACTCAAAGCCCACGACAGCTCGGGAAAGGGGCCGAGGATGTCGAGCCCCTGCACCAAAAATGGCCAGGATAAAGGGATCGCTTGGAGAGCTTGAGCTGGCTAGTGTATCTGCTGGAATGGAACCGCACGCTTCACACTTGGTTACTTGTGCGCTTGCATCCTCGGAGGGCTGTCGGCGGAAGAAACCTTGCCGGAAAGCTTTGCTTAAAGTGCTCTTGCGCCAATGTGGTGACCACATATGCCTCCATGCATCTCTCCCAACAGCTTATGTCCATCTTCCCGTGAATACACTTCAATTTCACACCGCTCGGTCTTCTTCATGTGACAGCCTGCCGTCGACAAACCGGTACATACTTGATCGTCGGGCTACTCCTCCGCTTCTTCTTGCTCTTCGGAAGTTCTCCTGTCTCAAGGAAATGGACACTCTGCTGTGCCCATGCCGGAGCTTGTGGCTTGACAACAAGGACTAAAGGCACATCTCTATCGGGAACATCCGCTTGACGGCAAGAACCTGCGGCTCGGCCGAGCTTGATGTTCCCGCAAGCTTGCCGAGCAAAACTTGTCGGGAGCGCCCGCTTCAACGAAACAAACCTCGGGCTTGTCGGAGCAGATCGCTCCTCAAGACTCTTGGTGTTGATCCTGGGACCTTCAAGGCGGCGGTTTCGGTAGCTCTGCGGAAAATAGTCACCGAAATCAACTTCCTCTTCTTGTTCTGTCCAGCTTGATGGTGTTACAGCTTGGTTGAGTCAGCTTGAGCACAAAATTCCTGGTTCCACAGTAACTTGAGTCGGCGCGCTTCGACAGAGCCATCAGCAATATCATTCTCGAGCTCTTGGAACATGTTCCATTTGCGAGCCTTCAAAGTGTTCTTCTAGCTTTCTCACTTCATCGACGTAGGCTTCCATCAACAGACTCTGATAATCTTTGTTTATTTGGCGGACGACAAGCTGCGAGTCACCCCTGACAACGAGCTTCTTGATCCCAAGGTCTACCGCGATTCTGAGACCGGCAAGCAAACCTTCATACTCTGCAGTATTGTTTGTCACTTGCTCCTTGGGAAAGTGCATTTGGACTATGTACTTGAGGTGCTCTCCGGTGGGTGCGACGAGCAGCACGCCCGCGCCGGCGCCTTGCAGTGAGAAGGCACCATCAAAGTACATCAGCCACTCTTTGCTTGCTTCCTTGACGGGATACTCGTCTCGAATTTCTTCATCTTGCGCCGGTGTCCATTCTACTATAAACTCTGCCAATGCCTCGCTTTGGATAGTTGAAGTGCTTTCAAACTTGAGGCCAAAGCTTGATAGTTCCAGGCCCACTCGACAATCCTGCCTGCTGCTTCGGATTTTGCAATATCCTCTTCAGCGGAAAGCGAGTGACAACTGTGATCTCATGTGCTTGGAAGTAATGGCGCAGCTTTCTCGAGGCCATGAGGAGGCCGAAAAGCAATTTCTACACACCAGAGTACCTTGATCTAGCCCCCTGCAGAAGGGAACTGACAAAGTAAACTGGGCGCTGCACCATCCTTTTCTGCATCTTCTCGCAATCCTGCGCAGATCCATCCTTGTCGGGACCAGAGCTTGTCGGTGAAGCCCCCTGCTTGTCGCTGGATGCATCTTCCTTGGTTGCCGGCTCATCGTCTGCCTCCCTTTCCGCTACTAACGCAGCACTAACCACTTGATTGGTTGCCTCTATGTATAGCAGCAACTTCTCTTGTGGCCTAGGTGCGACAAGTATTGGAGTGGAGGACAGGTACCTCTTTAAGTCCTGCAGCGCAGCCTCCGCTTCGGGAGTCCATTTTATTGACCTGCCTTTTTCAAAATCTTGAAAATGGCAGGCGCGCTCAGCAGACCTAGAGATAAACCTGCCGAGAGCAGCCACGCAACCGCAAGTCTTCATACGCCCTGACGCGCTTTGGTGCTTCAATCTGCTCAATGGCCTTGATCTTGTCGGGATTGGCTTCAATTCCCGCTGAGACACGAGAACCCGAGAAGCTTGCGGAAGGAACTCCAAACACGCACTTCTCGGGTTGAGCTTGAGGTTGATCTTGCGCAGATTTGCAAAGGTCTCATCTAAATCTTGAACCAGAGTTGCTTTGTCCTTGCTTTTGACCACTATGTCATCCATGTAGGCTTCTACATTTCTGTGCATTTGCGGCTCAAAAGCGTCATGGACTACTCTTGCGAACGTTGAACCAGCATTCTTTAGCCCAAAGGGCATCCGTATAAAACAGTATGTGCCACATGGGGTGATGAATGCGGTTTTCTCTTCATCCTCTTCTGCCATGAAGATCTGATGATATCCTAAGTATGCATCAAGAAATGAAAGAAAATCACATCCAGCCGTGGAGTCAACAATCTGGTCGATGCGCGGCAAGGGAAATGGGTCTTTGGGACAAGCTTTATTAACATCTGCGAAGTCGATATAGAGTCTCCATTTCCCATTTTCCTTGTGCACAACTACAGGATTGGCCAACCACGTAGGATGGAGCACTCCTCTGACAAGGCCTGCTGCTTCCAGTTTCTTGATCTCTTCTGCAATGAATTCTTGGCGCTCCACTGCCTGCTTCCTGACTTTCTGCTTGACGGGCCGCGCATGTGGACAGACAGCTAAGTGGTGCTCAATTACTTTCCAGGAACACGGGGATGTCGACGGTTGCCATGCAAACACGCCGACGTCGCCCGCAGAAAGCAACGAGCGCGCTTTCCTATTTAGGGTCGAGAGTGGCACCGATGGTGAAGGTACCACCGATGCCGCCCTCCTTGGCGGGCACCCTCTTGGTCTTCGTGGAGCTGCCATCGTTTTCTTGTACTTGCCGGTGGAGCTCGATGGTGCGCCCACGACGGTAGCGCAGCACTCCGAAGAGGTGCGCTTGCCGGAGTGGGCATCAGAGCTCTTGCCGGACAAAGTGGTCTTCTTCTTCCCCCCGGGAGCTTCAGCGGCAAGTGATTTGCTATCTGTCGCAGCTGCTGCCTCCCGGTAAATCTTGTCGGCGCAGATAAGAGCATCTTTCTTGTCGCCATGAACAGAAATGACACTTAACGGGCCTGGCATCTTGAGCAAGTTGTATGCATAATGAGAGGCTGCCATGAACTTGGCGAGTGCAGGACGGCCAAGTATCCCATTATAAGGCAATGGAAAATCAGCAACGTCGAACGTGACCCTCTCAGTCCTGAAGTTTAGCTCGCTGCCAAATGTTACCGATAACGTGATCTTCCCTTCGCTTGCTCCTCCTGGATTGATTCCTTGAACGTGCGGTCTCTTCGAGCTCATTGTCGTGGATTTGAAGCTTCGGAGCACCGCGGAGGAGATCAGGTTTAAGCCGGCCCCGCCGTCAACTCGCATCTTGGTGACCTTGAGGTTGCGGATAGTTGGTGAGACCAACATCGGCAAGCACCCGACCGCAGTTATGCGATCAGGGTGGTCCTCAATATCAAAGATGATAGGCGTGCTGGACCACTTCAGAGGCTTGCGTGACTCTACGGATGGTTCTGCTGCATTACCTTCCCGCATCCATTGCTTGAGTTGGCGGTGTGGAGTATGCAGAGAGGCACCACCGTCAACGCAGAGGACCTCTGCTTGCTACGAACTCCTGCTCATCGCTGTCGCCATCCTCCATATCTTCATCGTCATCATCGTCTTCATCCTTGTCGCGGCCGCGGGGAGGTCCGTCTCCTTGCCGCTGTTTGGCCCTGCCGCGGCGTCCTCCCCGGCCGGGTCGCTTCTTGCTAACTCCCCAGACCTTCTGGGCCTTCTCCTTGTCGCGCCGCTCGTACTCAGCCTTCATTGTTCAACAAGCTGCTCGACCTTCTTGCAGCTCGGAGGTCATGGACCTTGGTGCGGTGGATCTTGCAAGATCGCTTTGTTGAGCTGTTACGCTTGTCGGCGGCCGCCACAGCTTGGCGGCGGTGTCGGCGGCAACCTCCTTGCCGGAGCCACCAACCTTGGCCTTCTTGGCGCCACCTCCGCTGCCGGACTGCTCGACAACTAGTACCTCTTTGCCTTTCTTCTTTACGTTGTTCCGCCGCGGCTCTTCTTCGTCAGGCGGTTTCCTCACTATCGATCCTGCTTCAGATTCTCTCCCGGAGTCTCCTCCTTCCTCAAAGACGCGCACACTTGTCGGCTACGACATACAGCTCACTAACATCCTTGACTTTGCACATCGCCATCTCCTCCTCATTCTGCGGTTCCGCACGCTCGATGAAACGCGCTGATCACCGCGGGGGGGTGGACATCCGGGATGTTGTAGTGCACACGGCTGAATCTCTAGATGAACTTGCGCAGGACTCTCCTTCCTTCGGGCGGCAGGTGAAGGTCGCTCTCCTGCCATGAGGTTTGTGGCACCGTGAAGGCACCGACAAACCGATGGCATAGATCTGCCCAAGAGGATATGGAGCTGTCCAGCAAGTGCATGAGCCAAGATCTGACATTGGGCTTGAGTACCAGCGGGAAGTAGTTGGCGAGGATCTTGTCGTCTCGTCCCCCTGCAGCTTGCACCGCGATGGTGTAGATGCTGAGAAACTCCGACGGATGCGTCCTGCCATCATACTTCTCTGGCACGTTTGGCTTTTTCTTGTCGGGCCACTGGACCTGCCGCAGCTCACGAGTGAACGCAGGGCACCTACCGCGTACGGCAAGTCACCTGGTTCCCCTGGCGCATGCACGTCGACAGAGGGCCCAGCGCGTTGGTCGGATTGACGCCGCGCTTCTCTTCGGTGCTTGATGCGAGTTCGAGCGTCTTCTTGTTGCCGTTCTTGAAGAACTTGGCGCTGATCATGGCGAGCTCGTGGATCCAATGAGGCGGTGGAGTCGCTGTCGAGGTGGATCCGACGAGCTGGTGATCTTGGCCTTCTGGATGGAGAGTGCATGGTGGTTGCACCCCCATAGGTTTCGTCACCACCGGCTCGTGCCTTGTCGTCTCGCCGCGGCAAGGATGCAGTTGGTTGTCATGAGTACGCCGCTGGCGAAGCCGATGAGACTACGATGGTGGCCTCCATTCGCCAACCTTGTCGGCCGTTGGAGGGTAGTCTAAAAGAAGTTGAGCTCGCCAAGGCTTCGCTGGAGTGGTGGGTGGCAATGGCGTGCGGTGCGAGGAGCGGATATGCTCGGACTTCTAACTAAGTTAGAAGGAGCAGCATCCCGCCCAGGCGATCGTATTCCCGCCGTGCCGATGTCTTTGGCGGCACGCTGGTCTTGAGGGCTTCGGGATCCTCCAGCTTGGCCTTGATCCAACGAGCGATGGTACTATGAATACCATGACGCTGTCGGTCCCGCGCCTCCTAAGATGGGTGCGTGCGTGTACGGACGTCAAGTCGGCGCGCCTTGTCCTTGACTTGGCAGCGCCATGAGCGCCTCGTCGACGCTGTTCTTCGCCAGCGTCTTCCCGCCATCCGCTTGCTCGGTGGTGGCGGATCGACGCGACGGCTCCTGCCGCCGCCAGCCTTCTTCTTCGGTGGCATGTCGATGAAGATGATGAAGATGTTGCTCGTGTGAACGCCGGATCAGGTTCACACAGCCTCGACGCCCCCTACCTGGCACGCCAAAGATGTCGGGGAAGCTGATCGTGACCCACGAACACCTATGGGACCGGCGGATCGAGTCCCTTTTGGTTCGGTGGGGGGCAGAGATTGCACGAAGAGCAGATCGAGGTGATGCACACGAGCAGTTTACCCAGCTTCGGAGCTCTCCGAGAGATAATACTCCTACTACTGCTTGTCTGATTATCTTGTGTTCTTGCTAGGGAGCAATGAGAGCTACAAAACCCAGCTTGAGTGTCTCTAGTCTCGAATGATTCGAACCAGCCGAACCCTTTCTACGTTGCGCATGGGCCTCCTTTTATAGGCTCAAGGGGTCACCACAGTGGCAACGTGAACAAGGGCAAATGGGAAAATGAGTTGCGGTTGGTACAACTACTTTGTACAGTGTATTCTACCTAACTCTGACGGCAAGGGACAAAAGCAATAAATGCCCGTCCATGTCGCCTAAACAGTGGAGAAAGGGACCGCCAGGGGCGCCACCGCTTGCCACGATGGCGCTCCTGTCAGCGCCGCTCACCGCTGCTCTCCGCTGGCTGCACAGCCTCTTGACACGCACGCCTGGAATGGCCCTATGGCGACACATTGGTGGATGAGCTGGAGCGGAGATGAAGAGAGGTTGCCTGCCGCGGCAAGCACCTTGCCGCGGCTAGATCCTTGTCGCGCTCGGAAGCTTGTCGCTCACCAAGCCTTCCCGGCAATCTCCTCTTGCCGGGGTCTTGTCTTCTGCGTGCCTTGAGTGGCCTTCCCGGCAAGCTCCTCTTGCCGGGGCCTTGTCTCCGTGGCTTAAATACCTTGTTCTTGAATGGCTTCAAAGGAACCACGGAGGACCTTGGCGGTCACTAGGCAGGCCCTGCCGCGGGGTGCTGCAACTGCCCGTGCACGAGTTCAGGATACTAGGGTACCCTTACTCTAGTACACCGACAGTTTGTTTGGACATTTAAATGCATTAACTGAGTTTTCAATCCATTTATGCGCATAATTCAAATTTGAACTACATGCACATGCTCCAGTGCAAATAAATTGGTTGAAAAATCAAATCTGTGTCCTTGGGTGCATGGTTAGGTCCCATGCAAGAAATGGGCATGAATTTCGAACACCAGGGCACCGTTGATTGCCCGCAAAACATTGAATGCATGGTTTTTAAATTCTAGTAAATCCAAAACTTGTCTGAAATTCATGAAACTTGGCATGCTATCATGGAGCGGCATCAACATGCCGTGGTACAAATTTTGTTCCATTTGGAGCAGGTTTGGGTATATGCTTCTCACAAACCGGAGCTTCTCACAACAAGCAGGATGGCTTTCGGTAGGGAACGTCCCACCTTTGGGGAGGAAACAATATCCATTGCCTCTTATTGCTTTCAAATTTTTTTCTCGTGTCAACATAGAACAACTGGAGTGTTGTGTGAATTTTTGTGATTTTTCGGGGTTCGTTTGGATATTTTTATGCATTAACTGAGTTTTCAATGCATTTATGTGCATAATTAAAATTCAAACTACATGCACATGCTCCAGTGCATATAAAATGGTTGAAAAATCAAATCTGTGTCCTCGGGTGCATGATTAGGTACCATGCAAGAAATGGGCATGAATTTCGAACACCAGGGCATCGTTGATTGCCGGCAAAACATTGAGATGCCTGGTTTTTAAATTCTAGTAAATCCAAAACTCGTCTGAAATTCATGAAACTTGGCATGCTATGATGGAGCGGCATCAACAAGTCGTGGTACAAGTTTTGTCCCATTTGGGTCAGGTTTGGGTATATGCTTCTCACAAACCGGAGCTTCTCACAACAAGCATGGTGGTTTTCGGTAGGGGACGTCCCACCTTTGGGGACGAAACGATATCCTTTGCCTCTTATTGCTTTGAATTTTTTTTCTCGTGTCAGAACAACTTGAGTGTTGTCCGAATTTTTGTGATTTTTCGGGGTTCGTTTGGACATTTTTATGCATTAACTGAGTTTTCAATGCATTTATGTGCATATTCAAATTTGAACTACATGCACATGCTCCAGTGCATATAAATTGGTTGAAAAATCAAATCCGTGTCTTTGGGTGCATGCTTAGGTACCATGCAAGAAATGGGCATGAATTTCGAACACCAGGACACCGTTGATTGCCGGCAAAACATTGAGATGCCTGGTTTTTAAATTCTAGTAAATCCAAAACTCGTCTGAAATTCATGAAACTTGGCATGCTATCATGGAGCGGCATCAACGTGACGTGGTACAAATTTTGTCCCATTTGGGGCAGGTTTGGGTATATGCTTCTCACAAACCGGAGCTTCTCACAACAAGCATGATGGTTTTCGCTAGGGAACGTCCCACCTTTGGGGACGAAACCATATCCATTGCCTCTTATTGCTTTCAAATGTTTTTCTCCTGTCAACATAGAACAACTGGAGTGTTGTGTTTATTTTTGTGATTTTTCGGGGTTTGTTTGGACAATTTTATGCATTAACTCAGTTTTCAAAGCATTTATGTGCATAATTCAAATTTGAACTACATGCACATGCTCCAGTGCATATAAATTGGTTGGAAAATCAAATCCGTGTCCTTGAGTGCATGCTTAGGTCCCATGCAAGAAATGGGAATGAATTTCGAACATAAGGGCATGGCTGATTGCCGGGAAAATATTGAGATGCCTAGTTTTAAAATTCTAGTAAATCCAAAACTTGTCTGAAATTCATGAAACTTGGCATGCTATCATGGAGTGGCGTCAACATGCCGTGGTACAAGTTTTGTCCCATTTGGGACAGGTTCGGGTATATGTTCTCACAAACTGGAGCTTCTCATAACAAGCAGGATGGTTTTCGGTAGGGAACGTCCCACCTTTGGGGAGGAAACAATATGCATTGCCTCTTATTGCTTTCAAATTTTTTTCTCGTGTCAACATAGAACAACTGGAGTGTTGTGTGAATTTTTGTGATTTTTCGGGGTTCGTTTGGATATTTTTATGCATTAACTAAGTTTTAATGCATTTATGTGCATAATTCAAATTTGAACTACATGCACATGCTCCAGTGCATATAAAATGGTTGAAAAATCAAATCTGTGTCCTCGGGTGCATGCTTAGGTACCATGCAAGAAATGGGCATGAATTTCGAACACCAGGGCATCGTTGATTGCCGGCAAAACATTGAGATGCATGGTTTTTAAATTCTAGTAAATCCAAAACTCGTCTGAAATTCATGAAACTTGGCATGCTATGATGGAGCGGCATCAACAAGTCGTGGTACAAGTTTTGTCCCATTTGGGGCAGGTTTGGGTATATGCTTCTCAAAAACCAGAGCTTCTCACAACAAGCATGGTGGTTTTCGGTAAGGGACGTCCCACCTTTGGGGACGAAATGATATCCATTGCCTTTTATTGCTTTGAATTTTTTTTTTTCTCGTGCATTTTTAGGTCCCATGCAAGAAATGTGCATGAATTTCAACACTGTGGCACCGCTGATTGCCGCAAAACATTGAGATGCCTGGTTTTAAATTCTAGTAAATCCAAAACTCGTGTGAAATTCATGAAACTTGGCATGTTATCATGGAGCGGCATCAACATGCCGTGGTAAAATTTTTGTCCCATTTGGGGTAGGTTTGGGTATATGCTTCTCACAAACCGGAGCTTCTCACAACAAGGTGATGGTTTTCGTAGGGAACGCCCCACCTTTGGGGACGAAACAATATCCATTGCCTCTTATTGCTTTAATTTTTTTTCTCGTGTCAACATAGAACAACCGGAGTGTTGTGTGAATTTTTGTGGTTCGTTTGGACATTTTTATGCATTAACTGAGTTTTCAATGCATTTATGTGCATAATTCAAATTTGAACTACATGCACATGCTCCAAAGGTATATAAATTGGTTGGAAAATCAAATCTGTGTCCTTGAGTGCATGGTCAACATAGAACAACCGGAGTGTTGTCCGAATTTTTGTGATTTTTCGGGGTTCGTTTGGACATTTTTATGCATTAACTGAGTTTTCAATGCATTTATGTGCATATTCAAATTTGAACTACATGCACATGCTCTAGTGCATATAAATTTGTTGAAAAATCAAATCCGTGTCCTTGGGTACATGCTTAGGTCCCACGCAAGAAATGGGCATGAATTTCAAACACCAGGGCACCGTTGATTGCCGGCAAAACATTGAGATGCCTTGTTTTTCAATTCTAGTAAATCCAAAACTCGTCTGAAATTCATGAAACTTGGCATGCTATCATGGAGCGGCATCAACGTGTCCTGGTACAAATTTTGTCCCATTTGGGGCAGGTTTGGGTATATGCTTCTCACAAACCGGAGCTTCTCACAACAAGCATGATGGTTTTTGCTAAGGAACGTTCCACCTTTATGGACGAAACCATATCCATTGCCTCTTATTGCTTTCAAATTTTTTTCCTGTCAACGTAGAACAACTGGAGTGTTGTGTGAATTTTTGTGATTTTTCGGGGTTTGTTTGGACAATTTTATACATTAACTCAGTTTTCAAAGCATTTATGGGCATAATTCAAATTTTAACTACATGCGCATACTCTAGCGCATATAAATTGGTTGAAAAATCAAAACTGTGTCCTTGGGTGCATTTTTAGGTCCCATGCAAGAAATGTGCATGAATTTCGAACACCAGGGCACCGTTGATTGCCGGCAAAACATTGAGATGCCTGGTTTTAAATTCTAGTAAATCCAAAACTCGTGTGAAATTCATGAAACTTGGCATGCTATCATGGAGCGGCATCAACATGCCGTGGTAAAATTTTTGTCCCATTTGGGGTAGGTTTGGGTATATGCTTCTCACAAACCGGAGCTTCTCACAACAAGCAGGATGGTTTTCGGTAGGGAACGTCCCACCTTTGGGGACGAAACAATATCCATTGCCTCTTATTGCTTTAATTTTTTTTTTCTCGTGTCAACATAGAACAACTGGAGTGTTGTGTGAATTTTTGTGGTTCGTTTGGACATTTTTATGCATTAACTGAGTTTTCAATGCATTTATGTGCATAATTCAAATTTGAACTACATGCACATGCTCCAGTGCATATAAATTGGTTGGAAAATCAAATCCATGTCCTTGAGTGCATGCTTAGGTCCCATGCAAGAAATGGGAATGAATTTCAAACATAAGGGCACCGTTGATTGCCGGGAAAATATGGAGATGCCTAGTTTTAAAATTCTAGTAAATCCAAAACTTGTGTGAAATTCATGAAAGTTGGCATGCTATCATGGAGCAGCATCAACATGCTGTGGTACAAGTTTTGTCCCATTTGGGACAGGTTCGGGTATATGCTTCTCACAAACTGGAGATTCTCACAACAAGCATGATGGTTTTCGGTAGGGAACGTCCAACCTTTGGGGACGAAATGATATCCATTGCCTCTTATTGTTTTCAATTTTTTCCTGTGTCAACATAGAACAACTAAAATGTTGTGTGAATTTTTGTGATTTTTCGGGGTTCGTTTGGACATTTCTATGCATTAACTATGTTTTTAATGCATTTATGTGCATAATTCAAATTTGAACTACATGAACATGCTCCAGTTCATATAAATTGGTTGAAAAATGAAATCTGTGTCCTTGGGTGCATGCGTAGGTCCCATGCAAGAAATGGGCATGAATTTCGAACACCAGGGCACCGTTGATTGCCGGCAAAACATTGAGATGAATGGTTTTTAAATTCTAGTAAATCAAAAACTCGTTTGAAATTCATGAAACTTGGCATGCTATCATGGAGCCGCATCAACGTGCCGTGGTACAAGTTTTGTCCCATGTGGGGTAGGTTTGGTATATGCTTCTCACAAACTGGAGCTTCTCACAACAAGCATGATGGTTTTTGGTAGGGAACGTCCCACCTTTGGGGATGAAACGATATCCATTGCCTCTTATTGCTTTCAATTTTTTTTCTCATGTCAACAAAGAACAAGAGGAGTGTTGTCTGAATTTTTGTGATTTTTCGGGGTTTGTTTGGACATTTTAATGCATTAACTGAGTTTTCAATGCATTTATGCGCATAATTCAAATTTGAACTACATGCACATGCTCCAGTGCAAATAAATTGGTTGAAAAATCAAATCTGTGTCCTTGGGTGCATGGTTAGGTCCCATGCAAGAAATGGGCATGAATTTCGAACACCAGTGCACCGTTGATTGCCGGCAAAACATTGAATGCCTTGTTTTTAAATTCTAGTAAATCCAAAACTCGTCTGAAATTCATGAAACTTGGCATGCTATCATGGAGCGGCATCAACATGCCGTGGTACAAATTTTGTCCCATTTGGAGCAGGTTTGGGTATATGCTTCTCACAAACCGGAGCTTCTCACAACAAGCAGGATGGTTTTCGGTAGGGAACGTCCCACCTTTGGGGAGGAAACAATATCCATTGCCTTTTATTCCTTTCAAAAATAATTCTCGTGTCAACATAGAACAACAGGAGTGTTGTGTGAATTTTTGTGATTTTTCAATGTTCGTTTGGATATTTTTATGCATTAACTGAGTTTTCAATGCATTTATGTGCATAATTCAAATTTGAACTACATGCACATGCTCCAGTGCATATAAATTGGTTAAAAAATCAAATCAGTGTCCTCGGGTGCATGCTTAGGTCCCATGCAAGAAATGGGTATGAATTTCGAACACCAGGGCATTGTTGATTGCCGGCAAAACATTGAGATGCCTGGTTTTTAAATTCTAGTAAATCCAAAACTCGTCTGAAATTCATGAAACTTGGCATGCTATGATGGAGCGGCATCAACAAGTCATGGTACAAGTTTTGTCCCATTTGGGGCAGGTTTGGGTATATGCTTCTCACAAACCGGAGCTTCTCACAACAAGCATGGTGGTTTTCGGTAGGGGACGTCCCACCTTTGGGGACGAAACGATATCCATTGCCTTTTATTGCTTTGAAATTTTTTTCTCATGTCAACATAGAACAACTGGAGTGTTGTCCGAATTTTTATGATTTTTCGGGGTTCGTTTTGACATTTTTATGCATTAACTGAGTTTTCAATGCATTTATGTGCATATTCAAATTTGAACTACATGCACATGCTCCAGTGCATATAAATTGGTTGAAAAATCAAATCCGTGTCCTTGGGTGCATGCTTAGGTCCCATGCAAGAAATGGGCATGAATTTCAAACACCAAGGCACCGTTGATTGCCGGCAAAACATTGAGATGCCTCGTTTTTAAATTCTAGTAAATCCAAAATTCTGTTAACCATTCACATGACGCCACGTGTCTTGTTTTTATTTGCTGTAGGAGGTGCCATGCGGATAGCTGCTTGACCTTGACTGAAATCTGCCGAGCAGGATTTCTGCAGCTCTTGATCGCAAACGATTGAGGTAGAACACCCGTATGCAAAGTGAGAGCAGCGCAGGATTTGTGCATCCCTTCAACGCAAACCATGGTTCAGGATGACCCATGTGCAACCACGTACAAACAATTTGGTAAGATTTGCATCTGTCATATTTGGTATGCCGTTTGTCAAACTGGAAAGATTTACATTTGTTGATCTACTAACGTTGACATTTGTTAATCCTTGTAACACTGTGATTTGTCAAATATGCAGCTAGAAATCATTAGCACTATGTAATTTTTGCAACTAAAATTCAGTAATTAAGCATAGATTTCATTCATAGATTAAGGAGTTGTTCTTAATTTATACAAACAGTTCAACTCGACAGCTGAACCGACTAAACTTCTCCCCAATTGTTGCCAACCACGTACTGAAATAGATAGTTCAACTTTATATACTAGCTAATTTTAAGTACGTTGTACAGTTCGACCACACATCTATAGTCAGATGAACTGAACAAAATAGCCCCTAAATACTACTCCATGGAGGGGTTTTGTGCTACTTCTGGCAGCCTCTCCTCTATCGAGCACACTCAGTGAGATGCAGAGGAGGAGGAGGAGCCTACCGACGAGCCGAAGAAATGCAGTACGGTGCCTGTCGCTTTTGCACATTCAACGAAGGTCTCCAGCTCGAACGCCCACTGCCGCTCTAGATGATCCCTCTCGAAGCGGTTGGACTGCTCGTAGATCTCCTGATTCCTCACCTCTGCGTTGGCGTGTGCTACGGCCACGGCTGCGGCAAGGCTCTTTGCGTGCTCGACGAGGCGCTCCTCCTCCTCCTGCAGGAACTCGATGTAGCACGCAAGGTCGCTGACACACGTGCAGTCCTCCACCTCCGCCTCCCTCCTTCGGGCGGCGGTGGCGGAGCGGGTGATGATCCCGGCGGTTGACGGTGGGCTGGCGGCCATGTTGGCCGACGATGGGGTCGCGGCCACGACCACCACCTCCCGCCTTCGGGCCGCGTGGAGGAGCGGGTGGTGGCCACGGTGGCCGGCAGTGGGGTGGTGGTCACGACGGCCACCTCCCGCCTTCGGGCCGCTGCGGCGGAGCGGGAGATGGCCCTGTGTAAGTGCATCTAGTGCCCCTTAGTGATTTTGGTGTATTGAAGACTTATAGGTTAAGGAACTAATGTGTTTATGAGTGTACACAGGTCTATAAGTCTATGAGGAGTTTGATATCTACAGATAAAGTCGACCCCTAAAAATGAAGTTCTTCGACTGAAGACTTTGGTATTCTGAAGACTTTCTGAAGACTTTGAAAGTGAAGAAATTGGTGTAGCCTTGAAGACTTGGTATTCATTCGAGGAACATGAAGCGTGAAGACTTATGTTTTCTTAGTTTCATTTTCTCTTTCTTGAGTCATAGGAAACACTGTACTGTTAAAGGGGGTCGAGGAAATACTAAGGAAAAATTTCCATGTGATGCTCAACTCAAAATCCTACACCTACCAATCCCTTCGAGTGACGCCATTGGAAATCTCATACAGTTCAGTAAATTTCTTTAGTGACAGAGACGAAGTTCTTTTGGTCTCTGAGGAATTTGTTCTGACTGAGGAGTTAGGAATTCCCCAGTGCGGATTGCCTACAAAGTGAGGAACATGATAGCCCTGAGGAATTTGTACCTCAAATTTCCGACCGTTGCTGTGCTACGCGCCAGCTGTCCCAAAATATCTTACCCACCTAACGGTCATATCATTCAAGGGCATTTATGTCTTATCATGTCGGGCTGCTCCCTAGGATATAAATAGCCGCCCCCTACAACCACTAGCTGGTTGGCTGCTCCGAGAGAAACTGATACTTGTCATTTGAGAGCATCCCATCCTCCGAGGACTTTGAGCAAAAATCATCAAGTGAGGAAAATCCAAAACCCAAACCCAAACACTTACAAACCCAAAGTGATTGAGCATCACTGAAGAGATTGATCCTGCGTGGATCCGATGCTTGTTACCTTTGAAGACTGTGCTTCTTCCAGACGGTTTGGCGTCATGGTCTAGAGCATCCAACAGGAATTGTGGATCACCGAGTGACCGAGTTTGTGAAGGTTCGGAAGTCACCTGAAGACTTACCACGAGTGATTGGGCAAGGACTGTGTGTCCTTAGCTCAAGGAGAATACGGTGAGGACTGTGTGTCCTCAGGTTTAAATACCTAGCCGCTCCAACCAGATGTACAACTGAGATAGCAGTTGGAACTGGTCTACCAAATCATTTTCTTCACCAAGCCAACTGGTTCTATTTCCTCAACACTTTCATTTCCTCATTACTGTGTTGTGTGTTTGTTCATATCTATGTTTAAAGACTTTGACTGAAGACTTTCTCAATTTCCTCAGTTCAATTTCTTCAGTCTGTTTGTCTTCATCATGTTCTATCCTATGATTACGCTTTCTGTACTCTGTGCTTGTCTTCATTTCATCATGATGACTATGCTTGTCTTCTGTTATGTTTACTTCTGAGTACTTATTGCACTGCAAATAGTTCTTCGCTAAGGAATTTCCTCACTAGCAAATTGGAATTTCCTCACTAGCAAATTCCTCAGTGAAGAATTCATAAAAATCGCCTATTCACCCCCGTCTAGTCGATATAACGCACTTTGAATTGGTATCAGAGCAAGGTACTCCCTTGTTCTGTGTGATTTTGGTTTAACCGCCTGGAGTTTTAGTTATGTCGACCGCAGGTATGAAGAAAGTGACATGCCCTATCTTTGACGGTCACGAGTATCCCAAGTGGAAGGCCATGATGAAGAAGCGCCTCATGGAGATGAGCATCAAGTTGTGGACCGTCACTGAGATTGGTCTGACCGATCTGTGCAAGATGGCGGAAGCTGATGACATTCGCAAGTACACCCTTCTCAACCTCACGGCGAAGGACGTCATCTGCTCCTGTCTGTCTTGAAATCAGTTCAGGAACGTCATGCATCTCGATCATGCGAAGTTCATCTGGGACCGCCTCTCTGATGTCTATGAAGGTCATCGAACCTGTCACGATCCTTGGTTTGAGGACTTCAAGGAATCTCTCAAGTCAATGACATTTGAACCAGAATCATCATCCTGCTCACCATGTCTTATGGCAGATGGTGAAAAGGTAACTGAATGCTATCTATCTGAATCCAGTGATGATGAATCTGGTGATGAATTTGGACCCAGTTATGTCAAACTTGCTTCCCTTGCTGCTAAACAACAAAGAGCTTTGGAAAAGGTTCACAACATGCTTAGTAAGAGCGATGATATGTTGGGTGAAGAAATGGAGTAGTCAAAACTTTGGCTGAAAGTCTTCAGAGACTTCATTCTAAGTATGACTCCCTTCAAGATCAACATAACACTCTCTTGTCTGATCATGAGAAGCTTTCTTATGAATTTCTTCAAAGAAAGCAAGATCTTGAGAAGCTAAGAGTGAGTTATGAAGATCTTCAGAAGGAGCGCGATTCATTACTTGCTCAACAAATTAGCGCTTCTTAGGAAGAATTTGTTCCTCCATGTTTGAAATGCATTGAACGTGAATCTGCTAATTCTTCACCTGAATGTTCAAATGCTTCTAATGTTACAAATTCCTCACCTGGCTCTGCCATCACTAATTCCTCATCTGAGGACATTGCTAGTATCACTGACGATGCAGGGCTGAAGGAATTGTACATGACAGGCATGTACAAAAGCCTCAAAGGGCATCAAACTCTTTGTGATGTGCTTAAAAAGCAGATCCTCAACAGGAACCCTAGGAAAGAGGGTATTGCCTTTGAGAGGAAACTCAATGCTGATGGTACATATTGGAAGCCTGAGCAGTACCCCAAAACCTCATGGGTTGCTGCAAAGGGACCTCCAGTTGATTCATCTAATTTATCTAGCTTTACATGTGAATCTTCTCATTCTTCTGATGAGTCATTTGACTCCAACTATAAACTGTTCAAAAATCAGAATGGTGAAGTATTTGCTAGATATGTTGGCACTAACTGCGGGAACGGTTCCCCTATGTAGAAAATCTGGGTTCCCAAAAGGTGCCTTGAAAGACTTCAGGTGAATGAATAGGAACCCCAGATCAAATTCTTCATATGGATCCAAGTCCTCATACGGACCAAATTCCTCACGTGGATCAAATTCCTCAAAAGGATCAAAGTCCTCGTATGAACATCATCGTGCTAACAACTCTGTTTCGCAGGGAAGAGCCAAGGGCTATGAATATGAGCATTATTCTTCTAATCATTATGTTCATAAGTCCTCGAAGAATTTCTCTACTTATTCATATGCTTACCCTAACCCCTCTTATGTGAAACAAAATGGTTTGGCCGCTATGCCACCATTCTCATATGGAGCTCGCAGAGTGATGAATTCTTTGCCACCCCTTCAGATGTGGGTGGTGAAGAAAAAGAACTAATTTCTTCTGCAGGGTCAGGTCTCGAGACGTGCTCAAACGTCTGAAGAATTTGCTGGGGACCTAACAAAAGTGCCTAAAAGGACGCAGGCTAATCATGAAGAAATGAACTTTCATTTCTCACGTCCTCACACTGCTTTATTCGTCTTACTTCTTGATGAAATTCATCTGATGAATTTGATATCATATTCTTCACTGATGAAGTATATGAGTTCGTAAGCTGCACTAATTCATCTGCAGGATGATCAACCCAAAGCCACTGAGTGGGTCCTCGATAGTGGATGTACAAATCACATGACTGGTGACAAGAATCTATTGGTGGATGCTCCCTTATCACCACCGCATTTGAAGCATATCATCTTCGTTGACAAAGGCAAAAGTCATGTATTGGGTCTAGGTAAGGTTGCGATCAAAAAGGATCGACACATGGACAAAGTCATGCTTGTTGAGTCCTTAGGATACAACCTTATCGCTGTGTTGTGGTTACGGAAGCTGACAATTCCAAAGTCTCCGAAGGCTTTAGGAGAGGAGACTTGTATATTGTTGATTTCTCTGTAGGACCTCAACCAGCCGTGTGCCTACTTCCAAAAGCTTCAGAAGGCTGGCTATGGCATCGATGACTTGGTCACGCAGGCATGAGGAATTTGAACACTCTCGCGAAGAAGAAGCATGTCATTGGCATTGAGAATGTCAAATTCCTCAAGGATCACTTATGCGGAGCTTGTGAAGCTGGAAAGATGACCAAGACCAAGCATCCTACGAAGACTATCATGACCACTACTCGTCCATTTGAATTGCTTCACATGGATCTCTTCGGTCCTAATCATTATTCTTCTATTTCGAATGAAGCATCTCAATATGGCTTTATTATTGTTGATGATTACTCTCTTTACACATGGGTACACCTTGTTACTTACAAACATGAAGTTTAGGAAGTATTCAAATGATTTTCCTCGAGGGCTTGAACCAACTTTGGTGTGAAGATCAAGCACATCAGAAGTGACAATGGCACTGAGTTCAAGAATTCTGGTCTTGATGACTATCTTGATGAACTTGGTATTACTCATGAGTTATCTTCTCCTTATACTCCTCAACAGAATGGCGTCGTGGAGCGCAAGAACATGACTCTTGCTGACATGGCTCGCACTATGCTTGATGAATACAAAATGCCTCATCGTTTCTGGATTGATGCAATTGATACTGTGTGCCATATCATCAACAGAGTATATCTTCACAAATTCTTCAAGAAGACTGCCTATGAACTCCTCACTGACAAGAAACCCAATGTGAGTTATTTCAAAGTCTTCGGTGCTAAATGCTGGATTAGAGATCCTCATCACAACTCTAAATTTGCACCGAAAGCACATGAAGGTTTTATGCGTGGTTACGAAAAGGACTCGCACACCTACAGAGTCCTCAACAACGTTCTTCACAAGGTTGTTGAAACTGTAGATGTGCAGTTCGATGAAACTAATGGCTCGCAAAGAGAGCACCTACCTTCTGTCATAGATGAGCCAACTCCTGAGGATTCTATCAAGCTCAAGGCTACTGAGGATGTCATTCCTACTGAAGAATCTTCTGAAGAATTCATTCCAGAACGTGAAGAACGTCGAGCTGATGGACCTGAGGAAACTGCTGAAGAAAATGGTGCTGAAGAAAATGCTGAGCAAATTCCTCAACGACAACCAGATCATCCTCGCGTTGCAAAAGAAGTGCAAGTGGAGAAGATCGTCGATGACATTAGAGCACCAGGTCCTCTCACACGCTCAAAAGCTTCACACTTATCTAACTTTTGTGGGCACTATGCTTTTGTCTCTATCACAGAGCCCACTAAGGTAGATGAAGCATTTCTAGAGCCTGAGTGGATTCAGGCCATGCAAGAAAAATTACATCAATTCACGCTCAACAACATCTGGGAACTGGTCAAACGTCCAGATCCTCGCAAGCATAATATCATTGGCACAAAATGGATCTACCGCAACAAGCAAGATGAAAATGGCCTTGTGGTGAGGAATAAGGCACGACTTGTAGCTCAAGGCTACACACAGGTTGAAGGAATTGATTTCGATGAAACTTTTGCACCTGTTGCTAGACTTGAGGCTATTCGCATATTACTTGCTTATGCTAACCATCATGATATCATCTTATATCAAATGGGTGTGAAAAGTGCATTCCTCAATGGTAAGCTTGAGGAAGAAGTATATGTTGCTCAACCCCCAGGTTTTGAAGATCAAAAGAATCCTGACAAAGTCTTTAAACTCAATAAGGCCCTCTATGGCCTCAAGCAGGCCCCTCGGGCGTGGTATGATACTTTGAAGGAATTCCACATGAAGAATGGCTTCACACCCGGTTCACTCGACCCTACTCTCTTTACTAAATCTTATGATGGTGAACTATTTGTGTGCCAAATTTATGTTGATGATATTATCTTTGACTGTACTGACCAACGTTATAGTGATGAATTTTCCTATATCATGAGTGAAGAATATCAAATGTCTATGATGGGAGAGTTGAAATTCTTCTTAGGTCTTCAAATTTGTCAACAGCGAAATGGCATATTCATATCTCAGGAGAAATACCTCAAGGATGTACTGAGGAAATTCGGCATGCAAGATTGCAAAGGCGTCAAAATTCCTATGCCCACAAATGGCCATCTCGTACTGATGAAAATGGTATTGACTTCGATCATAAGGTATACCGCTCCATGATTGGTTCTTTATTGTACTTATGTGCATCTAGGCCAGATATAATGCTTAGTGTTTGCATGTGTGCCCGATTTCAAGCTACACCGAAGGAATCACACCTGCAGATGAGGACCCAATTCCTCCTGAAAATGTAGACCCACACCCTCTCCCTGAATTTGCTGCACATGGCAATGATTTCCCCAATGAGGCTGTTAACAACAATGGCATGGAAGTTCAGAATGAGGAAAATTGGGATCAGTGGAACATACCAATGCAGAACAATGAGAATGCAGGTCTGGAGGATCTCTTAGATGATGTAAAACAAGAAGAGATGGCTTGGGCTCATGGAGAAGAGCTGCTCCCAGCAACAAGTAACAGTAGCTTATCCTCTGACATGTCTTTTTCTAAAGGAGACAATTCCAACCTGTTCTTGCAACCTGCAGTTCCTGTGAATTTTCAAACCATGATTGTTGAACAGGCTGCTTTACCTCCTGCCAATGTGACAGCAAATGGTCTTCAGAATATTATACAAGCATATCAATCTGATGATGAAGAGCCTCCCATGCTGCAAGATCAGATCTTGGATGTTGCATTGCCTGTTGAACCTCCTCAAGATCAAAATGCTGCAAATCACTTGTAGTTTGTTGCTGTCAATCCTTTACCTAGGCTGGATGAGGCAATGGCCACTGCTGTCATTCCTGGTGGTCAAGCTTTGGATTCTAATGCCCATGTTCAACATACTGGAGAGGATGGGATATCTTCCTTGCCCTTGGCTGATTTAGAGGCTTCGCAAGTGTTACGCCTTCTCGGTGCTGGCTCGTCGAAGGTGTCATATTCTGCAATCCTGGGCACATTACTACTTCAAGAGGAAGCCTTGAGCCAGTGGTTAACTTGGAGGATCTGCAACCTTGGTTTCAAGGTAACTGGGTCAACCAAATTGATGAGCATTTCACCGTGGCTCCTTCTCTCCTTGGATTGAAATATATTCAACTTGTTGCTTCTGCTAATAATGATCTTGTTGTCTCTAAAGAAGGTCTTTTGTTGTGGAAAAAGCACTTTCAGAAGCAATCTGTGGATAATAAGAGTGCTTTCACTGCCAACATTCCTGTAAGTTGGTTTAATCTTATTGTCCACCTACTTCTGTCACCTGACAAGTTTGAATGGACTGTAAAAATGTTAAAGTCTGGAATGTGGGATCTGGTCTCTGCTGTAGAAAACATGGATCATGCTTACATATTCTACATTCCTCATGAGTGTCCTGCTTCTCATGCACCTATTTGTCAGGCCATGGACATTGAGGACCAATTTAGCAAAGACAAGGGCAAGGAGAATATTGGACTAGCTTCCAACTTGCATGATGAGGAGTCACAGGACCTTCTGCAGCCTTTTGGCTTTGAAAACTTAAGGAAAAGAAGGAGTGGGAAGATTCCCCTGGTTGAAACAGAGGTAAGGAGAAGTGATAGAATCAAAAAAGATAATGCTGGTTTTAAACGAAATTCTTGCACAAATTCTAGATGTCTGCCTTGCAATGCTGCCCTCCAATCATTTCAAAGTCGGTTGTGAAAAACCTCACCGCCTCTTTCGCAAGGTTGCCGAGGGGAACGGAGGATAAGCTGGCTAAGAAGCCCGGAGAGAAGGCAAGATGAGGATTTTGCCAAGGTGCCCTTGGTCACAGGAGAGGACAACCCATCCAACTCTTCTTAATGTTAGTTGCCTTCAGTTGGTATAGGGTGTTTTGGGGTAGTAGGTTTGGACTATCCTGTCTTTACTGGGATTTCTCAATGACTTCTGTAATGATGGGTGAATGGTTCTTTCTGGATCTTGTGGATCTGCTGGTGCACTCTATTATTAAGACCTCTATGATGTATGGTTCATGGATGTTGTGCTGCTCTTGTGATGTGTTGTGCTTCATGGTTTTATATTTTCTGTGCTTCCTCAACTTCATGTATGTGCTTTGGATTGATCAAGTGCTGGTGCTTGATTACTGCTGCAGAAACTTCAATTGTTGTCATGAATAACACAAATGAAATTGGAATATCCTCAATTGGAATATTAGAGGATGAACTCTGAAGATAAATGGTTGGCTATTAAACAGAAAATTGAAGAGAGTGACTGTAGCATCTTGTGTCTTCAAGAAACTAAAAGAGAGGCATTTGATGCAGCTTACATCAAAAACTTTTGTCCTAACAGAATTAATAAATTTGCTTTCCTCCCATCTGTTGGAGCTTCTGGGGGGCTGCTAGTTGCTTGGAATGGATCTCAGTTTACAGGAGAAGTTATTGCTCAAAATAGATTCTCACTCTCAGTTCAATTCACCATCTTGTTATCCAATCAGTCTTGGATCCTAACTAACATATATGGCCCCTCTGATCCCCAGGACAAAGCTGATTTCATTAATTGGTTTCTGAATATTCACATGCCTGCAGATGTGGACTGGATCCTTATGGGGGACTTTAATCTTATGAGAGCCCCTCCTGACAGAAACAGACCTGGTGGAGATGTTAATGACATGCTTTTGTTCAATGAGGCAATCAGCAATCAGGGTTTAATTGAGCTGCCACTGCAGGGCAGAAAATTCAGTTGGAGCAACATGCAGCATGATCCTCTTTTGGTCAAATTGGATTGGTTTTTTACTTCTGCCTCCTGGATGACCACTTTCCCAAACACCATAGTTCTTCCACTTGCAAAACCTATATCTGATCACTTGCCTTGTGTCATCAAAATTGGTACTTCCATTCCTAAAGCAAGAGTTTTTAGATTTGAAAACTATTGGCTGCAACATTCTGACTTCAAATAGGTGGTGGCTGCTTCTTGGAGCATCCCAGAGGGGAATCTTGATGCTGTTAAAAATTTGAATGCCAAATTCAAGAACTTGAGGAGAGCTTTGAAGTTGTGGGCTAGGTCTTTATCCTGCATAAAAGACAAGATTGCCAAGCTTAATGATCTCATTTTCCTTTGGGACGTTTTTGAGGAATTCAGAGAATTAGACATTCATGAATGGAACTGCAGGGATATCTTAAAAGAGAAGCTACTCATTCTTCTCAGGAACCAAAAGATCTATTGGAAGCAAAGGGGAAAGATTAAGGGGGTCAAATTTGGGGATGAAAACACAAAATTCTTCCATACTAAAGCTTCTATCAATTCTGAGCACAATCATATTGTTGTCCTTCAAAATGATGATCAAGTTGAAATTTCAGATCATGCCGGAAAGCTGCAATCCTCCGGGAAGCTTATAAGAAAAGAATGGGCACATCTCATAAAACTGCTATGCACTTCAACTTGGAATCCTTTTTGGTCCCGTGCAGGATCAAACTATTTTGATAACTTGGAGTTACCTTTCTCAAGAGGAAATTAATGATGTTGTCAAGGATCTTCTATCCGATAAATCACTGTGTCCCGATGGTTTCAACAATGAGTTTTGAAATCTTGTTGGGATATTATTAAAGGGGATGTGCTTAGATTTATTCAAGATTTTCATGCTGGGCAAATCTCACTTGAGAGCTTAAACACCTCTTACATCACCCTTATTCCTAAAGGAAGCACACCAATGACAACAAATGACTTCAGGCCTATTTCTCTCCTCAATTGCTGTCTTAGACTTGCCACTAAGTTGTTGGCTAACAGGCTGCAAAAAGTAATTCTAAAACTTGTGCACATCAACCAATATGGTTTCCTCAAGGAAAGGTCCATTCATGACTGTTTGGGTTGGGCATATGAGTATCTGCATCAATGCCATAAGTCAAAAAAGGAAATTGTCGTGCTTAAACTAGATTTTGAAAAGGCTTTTGACACCATTGAGCACCAAGCAATCCTGGAGATATTAAAGGCCAAAGGTTTTGGAGACAGATGGATCAACTGGATTAAAATGTTGTTCACTTCTGCATCATCTGCTGTCATGCTTAATGGGGTTTTACTGTCTCAGGGGGGTCAGGCAAGGAGATCCTCTATCACCTCTATTATTTGTGCTTGCTGCAGACTTGCTTCAGTCAATTCTTAACAAGGCCATGCACCTGGGTATACTTTCTTCTCCTCTGCAAGTGCACTCCTGTCCTGATTTCCCCATTGTCCAGTATGCTGATGACACTCTGGTTCTTCTCCAAGCTGATGCAAAGCAACTTCATTGCCTCAAAGCACTCCTAAATACTTTTGCTGATGCAACTGGCCTTAAAGTGAATTATAACAAATCAAGTCTTATCCCAATAAATGTGCCTGAGGACAAGGTGGAAATTTTGACAAATACATTTCATTGTAAAAGAGAATCTTTCCCCATTCAGTATTTGGGAACTCCATTGGGTCTTCATAAGCCTTCTGTGGAGCATTGTTTTCCTCTTGTCACAAGATTGCAGAAAAATCTTGTGGGTTTATCCTCATTCATGACAATGGCTGGGAGATTATTGCTGGTAAAATCTGTTTTTAACTCTTTGTTGATTTACCTAATGGGATGCCTTGATGTGCCTGTCACCATCAAATTACAAGCTATCAAGTTGTTGAGACACTTTGTCTCGGAGAGGACCTCGACATTGAGGATCATAGGCCTGCCATGGTGGCTTGGAGCACTGTTTGTAGACCTAAGGACCAAGGAGGTCTGGGGGTGATGGATATCTTTGTCCAAAACAAAGCTTTGCTTCTCAAAAACCTGCACAAGTTCTATAATAGGCACAACATTCCATGGGTTAACTTGATTTGGGAAACTTATTATGCTAATAACTTGTTGCCTCGCAGCAATTGGGTTGGCTCTTTTTGGTGGAAGGCAAATCTCAAGCTCATTCATAATTTCAAATCCTTGGCCAGATGTCACATAGGGGATGGTAAAAGTGCTCTATTTTGGTCTGATCTCTGGCATTCAGCTTGTTTACAGGACTTGTTCCCTCACCTCTTCTCATTTGTGAAGGACCAGAACACCACTATGCACACCATTATTCATACTGAATACTTGGAGGATCTATTTCAACTTCCTCTCACTGTGCAAGCTTTCCAGGAATTTGAAAGTATGGAAGACATTTGTTTTGCTATAAGGAATTTCGACTCCTGGATTGCACTGACACTTGGAGCTATATTTGGGGTAATGAGAAATTCTCAGTTGCTAAGGCATATAAAGTAATGATGGGAGTTAAAATAGTGCCCCAGCAGTTCAATTGGATTTGGAATAGCTCTTGTCAGCCAAAGCACAAGGTGTTTTTTTGGAGATTACTTCATGACAGGCTCAATACTAGGAATCTTCTTCGCAGGAAAACTTTCCAGTTGGCAAGCTACAACTGTGCTCTCAATAGTTGTCCTCAGGAGGAAACCTTACATCATCTCTTCTGGTCCTGCCCTTTTGCAGCTCAGTGCTGGGATATTATTTGTCCTTCCAGGCAACTTAATGTGTATGTTCTTGAAGCGTTTTAGGATCTCCGGTTCAAACTTCATGTTCCATTTTTCATGGAAATCATCATCCTAGCCTCTTGGGCCATATGGATTTCAAGAAATAATTTGATCTTTCAAGCCATTCAGCCTTCCATTCAGAGGTGGAAAATCATTTTCCTTGATGAGCTTAATCTTCTGAGATATAGAGTGAAGAAGAGTTATGCCAGAGCCTTCTGTACTTGGCTTGATAACCTTGTTCTGTAATTTATCTTTTGTTTTTTTCTTCTGTTTTTTCCTTCTTTTTTTGGCTTACCTCAAGCCTCTGTACTGTTGGACCTTTGTTTTTAATTTAATATAAAAATTGCAGTGGGGCCTTTCCCTACTGTGTACAGTCAAAAAACATATTCTTCGATATCTAGCTCACACACCAACACTTGGATTATGGTAACCCAAGGGCTCGGCTTTTGATCTGATTGGATATTTTGACTCTGACTATGCTGGTGATCGTGTGGGCCGCAAGTCAACATCTGGTACATGTCATTTCCTCGGAAGATCCTTGGTTTGTTGTTCCTCGAAGAAACAGAACTGCGTATCACTGTCTACTGCTGAAGCTGAGTACATTGCTACTGGTTCTTGCTGTGCTCAACTGCCTTGGATGAAGCAAACTCTCAAGGACTATGGCGTCAACTTGAAGAATGTGCCTCTCCTCTGTGACAATGAGAGTGCCATCAAGATTGCTCACAACCCAGTTCAGCATTCGAAGACAAAACACATTCAGATTCGACATCATTTTCTTCGCGATCATGTGTTGAAGGGCGACATTTCTATTGAGCATGTGAAGACTGAAGAACAGCTAGCCGATATCTTCACAAAGCCCTTGGATGAGAAGAGATTTAGCAAGTTGCGGTGTGAGCTAAATATCTTAGAATCTTCGAATGTTCTTTGAAAAGGACACTCATCCTAACACTTATGCAAAATTGATGACTTAGATGTGCAACACATGAAGAAACGTTTTTCTTCAATCAATGAAGAATAACACTCTAAGTATGAAGAAATTAGCGAAGAATTTGATTCTCAGAACCCTACGAAAATTGTACGCGGTGTCTGAAATCATCATTCTTATACGGTGGGTCATGGCACCACAAAAGTTGAAAATCTTCAATTTGAGTTTTTCCTCAGTTTTCGAAATTCCTCAGTTTTTCAAATTCTTCAACTTTTCAAAATCTTCACTGTTTCCGTCGTCTTTCTTCATTGGAGTTTATATATATATATATATGAGTCTATATATATATATATATATATATATATATATATATATATATATATATATATATATATATATATATATATATATATATATATATATGAGTTTATGTCCTCTACAGCATTCACTTATGGCTATTTCTTCAAGTTGGTTTTTCTGCTAAGTTAATGTGATCGGACCCTTCCCCCTCTATGCTATACTCAACCCAATCTATTCACAAATTCTTCATGTGCGTTCTATTTGAAACTCGTTTAAAATCTTCACTATGTCCTTGTCATCTGAAGAAATTGCGAACGGAATTTTTAAACTAATCTTATCCAAATTTTCGGTTTTGCCGCTCAAACCGTTCTGCATCCCACGTTGCATTTTTCTATTCACCCACGATCTAACACGATCTCCACCTCTCAGTACGTGGGTGACACATGTCATTCAAATGTGAAGGGCCAGGGGCACATTCATCCTAGATCTTCGGGCAAACAGTTTTTCACTACGACTATAAATACCCCCTCACCCATTACTCACTTCCTTTACTCCGCTCGACCTCTCTCCCGCTCGAGCTTCTCAAACCCTAGCGCCGCCGCTACTCCATCGTCGCTGGTGAGGAAGAGTTTCACTGCCTCGACCTCGTCACCGTCGTACTCGCGCGGACCGCGGAAATCTTCACTCCGCCGCCGCCGTAGCCGTCTTGCTCCGCTGAGTTAGGGCGTGGAAGATCTGCACTGACGAGCTTCACCTCTCCAACTCTCAGTTCATTGTGTTCTTCATTCAGGGTAATTAAAAGTTACTTTTACTTCCCTCTTTGATTCGAATGTTTTCTACAAAATCTTCAAAGGTGTTTTTCTTCAAATCCTCACACACAAAACACGTCACAAGTCATCTGTTCTTGATCCGTTTCTCTAAGCATCATTTTTCTTCAAGATTCCTCAATTGTGTGGATCTTCGATCTATACAACTCTGGAACCTAAGACAAAGAACGCTTAGTGAATTTCCTCAAGACTCATCTGGTCAAATTCCTCAAACTTGTTCTTTTTGAAAAACCTTCTGAGAACGCATATGACCTCTCCAAATTCCTCGCAACTATAATCTATTCACAGGTACTCATGTCCACTGCTGAATCACTAGGTTCTCATCAACTTAACTCATTTGCAGCGTTCCTTGAAGAAAAGTTGCATACTTCTTCAGAGAATTCGATTGTTCAAATTCCTCAGCTGAAGAATATGAAAGATGGTAAGAAGCCTCAGAAAGGAGGAAAGAAGCCTGAGGTCATGACTGCTTTTGAAATCCCTGATGACATTTACAAACACTACTGCACACCTGATGAGGCCAAGTTTGGAAAGGAAAACAAAAATCAGCGCAAAGTGCGCATACATAGGATTGAAAGGAGATGGGCACGAGAATGGAGGGAATATAGATATGTAACTCCCAAGTACATGAAGAAATTCGCACTCAACCCTCCATGCCCAAGAGCTCCACTGGCACCTGGCCAAGAGGCAGACCCCACCAGCATCAAACGCGGTGAGGACTTTCCTGAAGAATGGGCCAGACGCCAAGCCAAGTTGGCGAGACAAGCCAAAGAAGCAGTGAGGAAATTTAATGAAGACTCAGCTGCTGCTGCTGCCACTGAGGCCTCTATCAAGCCTAGGAAATCTATGGCAAAGAAGCCTGCGCGCAAGCCAAGTGCTTCACCAATAGTGCCCTCACGGCCAAGTTCCTCAGCCATGCCCTCACGGCCAGAATCTTCAAAATCTTCAAGACCAATTCCTCATGCTGCTCCTGCTCCATCAAAATCCTCAGCTCCTCCTCCACAGTCCTCAACTGCTCCGGCAAAGTCCTCAGCACCTGTGCATCTGGCCACGTGCCAAAGGACGGCAGGCATCTCCATTGCCTCAGGTGTCTCAGCAAGTTCCTCAGCTGCACCTAATTCTTCATATGTCCCCACTCTGCTGAAGACAAAGGCAACTGCTGGACGAGGTCCTCGCCCAAGTCCTAAGAAGAAGCAAGTCGCCTTCCAAGTGCCGACTAAAGAAGATGAAGCTGATGATGATGAACTTGCAGAAATCATCAGAGACAGGCAAGTTAGGGCCACTAGAGCCAAAGGCACATCTTTGCCACTGCTTTTGGATCCAAGGGCGATCCTTGATTACATTGATCTCTGGCACAAGGACCCAAACTCTCCTATGCCTGATTTCAATTTGACTCCTGGCCAAAGTCACACCCTGACTCATTTCATCCAAGAGGAGAAATGGAAGTATGAGCAGGCCAGGAAGATCACGAAGGCCTAGTACAGGAAGGACAAGTATCTGAAGACTAACATTGTTAGAATGACAACTGATGAACTTATCAAAATCCAGTCTGAAACCAAAACCCTCAGCGACAAATTCGACGACTACTATGCTGATTGGCACGGTGCCAAAGTCAGGTTTGTCAAACTGACTGAAAATTTCACCAATGTTGCAGCCCCATCGCAACAAGAAGTTCCTCAAGCTGAAGCATCTGCTCAGCCAACTGAAGAACATGCCGGCACCACTGATGACTTTCAGGTTGCTGAAGAAAATGCTAGTTCTAGGGCTGATGACTCCATTCCAGCCGCTGAAGAAATTGCCAGGGCATCCACTAGTGGTGCGCCTGAAGAAAATGAAGAAGTCAGGGCAACTGCATCAGTTGCGCCTGAGGAAAATCAACCAGATTCCTCAGCTCCTTCCGCACCTACACCAACTCCTATCCTTCCATCTGCATCAGATGTGAAGAAGACCAAGGCTGCAGAGCGAGCTGCTATGAAGAAAAGGAAAGCATCAGCTGCTTCAGAATCTTCAGCTTCAAAGAAGATGAAGCCAATGACCAGTTCATTTGCAAACCCAATTGACGCTATTCCAATCTCAACCATGCCATCAAAGGACCTTGTTCCTTTTGGTGAAGAATATGAGATCCCCAGCGGATCTGATGAAGGAACTCAATCTGCTGCTTCGTCAGAGCAGATTGATGAAGAAATTGAAGTGGATGCGATCCCTTCTACACCCGTTGTATCCTCAACAATGCCTCAGTTCATAGCTGAAGAGGCTGGTGTTGAAGAATTGGAAGATGAAGACGTGGATATTGGAAGTACAACACCAGTAATGAATGATGACTTTTGGGAAAGTCAGCACCCCAATTCTCCACTCTTCACCCCTTTACAACTAATACCTCAGTCCCCTGCACCAACAGTTCAAATGGGCTCTAAAGAAACTCAACCCACCTCGTCTATCCATGAAGAAATTCCAGCCACTAGTGCTGAAGAAACTGCTGCTGCTGATCATGTGACAACGCAAACTGCAACTCAAGAGGAACCAGAAATTCCTCAGCCTGAAGAACCTGAGGTTGCAATTCCTGAGGTAGTGATGCAACTCACTGACACTCCTCTGCCAAAACCAAAGGATCCATTCTCGCGCAAGCAAAAGTTCAAGGCTGAAGACTTCTTTGGCGAGCATGTGTTCTTCACTGATTACAACCTGTATGATTCTGCTTGCATAAGGAAGAGGCGTTTCTGGACTGCTAGTCAAGCCAATTTCTATTCCTCTGTGCTATTCAACAAAGACAAAGTCTTCGATCATGCACATATTCCTCACGTGGACATGGAGTCTCTGCCGTTCTTCGAGCCAGTCCTCAGTGTTCTTCATGATGCTGGGCTGCTAAACTTCTGCACTGACATCTGTGATTGGAATGAAGAACTCATTCTTTAGTTCAATGCAACACTGCAAATCACAGGAGATTCTGAAGATGTGAATTCATGGGTGCTGGACTGGATGTCAGAAATAACTCACTACAAGGCACCAGCAACTGAATTGCTTCGTGCCCTATCACTCAGTCCTCCCCTTGAAGGTGCTCGTTGCGTCTGCAGTGAGCCTCAGCTTACATATCATTACATGCAAGTGCTGATGAAGCCTTTGAAGCCAGGGCAGGCCCCCCGAACCAAATTCCTCGTCAAGGAATTACTCTATGTGCCTCGGACTGTCTATCGTATCTTGACAAAGACATTGAGTCCAATCAAGAGCCACGACTCAAATGAAGAAGTCATTGGCACCATGAAGAATCTGATTTTCAACATCATTCATGGCGTTCCTGTCAACTTCCATGATTTCCTCATGAGGACTCTGGCGAATGTCGCTATGTCACCTTTTGAGCTGAAGACTTATGCACCATGGATTATGAGATTCATCAGAACAAGGTCTTCACTCAATTATAAAGCTGACACTATGAACCACTGCGGCTACTTGCCTCCCATTAAAGTCCTCAAACGGACATATTCCTCAGCTGATGACAAAGGCAAGGCCGCTGCTGTGATAGATGAAGGCATTCGTCCATTGGATGGTCAATTTCGCAAGGCTGCATCCTACTGCACCAATGATGACTCTGCCACTTATGACTCTGCCGCCAACACGGCCAAGCAAAATCCTCAAGCCACAGCACCCAGGGTGATGACTGATCGTGAGCTTCTCCTCAGTCTTCATCAGAAGGTTGATCGCAATCACAAATGGGTCAAGCGTCAGTTTGGTTCAATTCTTCACAACATGACCTCAACCCACAATGCAGTGAAGAAAAACCAGTACTACCTCCATGAAACCTTCAACCGTACCTGGGATATTCTGTCTCATGTCTACAGTGCTGAAGATCTGAAGAAAGTGGGTCTCAAGGAAGAATTTGATTGGTCTTCACCTCCTCCGAAGAAATTCAAGAAGGTCAAGGTTCCTTCTTTGGTGGCCAGCTCCTATTCTTCATCGCGTGACACTGATGAAAATGAAGACTTGGACGACACTGCGGCAGACCCTACTTCAACAACCGACCCCGACAACGCTGGCGCTCCTTCATCAACTTGATTATTCTCAGGGGCGTTAGTCCTCAGTTTCTATCCTTTTGGTCATTCGATGACAAAGGGGGAGAAATTTGAGTTAGTCTTCAAGCGGGTCTATTATATGGGCATTTTTTTTGCTAAGTTACAACTCTCGTTCTTCTGAAACCTTATTGGATCGAGTTGTAAACTTAAACCCGATGGTGGTGTGATACTTCTACTACGTTATTCTCCATGCTTATTCCTCGTTAATATTATTGCACGCATGCTGAATTACATCAGTCACCATATTTCATCATGCATTTCAAATTCTTCATATTTTATGTCAAATGCGTGTATGAATTACAAGATATAGGGGGAGATCTCCATGATTCAACTCTTCAAGTGTGCATTGCTTCAAAAGAAAATTCCTCACTATGCACATCTTCAGGGGGAGTTCTTCAATATCTTGCAATCAAATTCCTCAATATCATTATTTACACTTCATATGTTTAGCCCCGTTGAAAACTTAACCTATATTGTCATCAATCACAAAAAAAGGGAGATTGTAAGTGCATCTAGTGCCCCTTAGTGATTTTGGTGTATTGAAGACTTATAGGTTAAGGAACTAATGTGTTTATGAGTGTACACAGGTCTATAAGTCTATGAGGAGTTTGATATCTACAGAGAAAGTCGACCCCTAAAAATGAAGTTCTTCGACTGAAGAATTTGGTATTCTGAAGACTTTCTGAAGACTTTCAAAGTGAAGCAATTCGTGTAACCTTGAAGACTTGGTATTCATTCGACGAACATGAAGCGTGAAGACTTATATTTTCGTAGTTTCATTTTCTCTTTCTTGAGTCATAGGAAACACCGTACTGTTAAAGGGGGTCGAGGAAATACTAAGGAAAAATTTCCATGTGATGCTCAACTCAAAATCCTACACCTACAAATCCTTTCGAGTGAAGCCATTGGAAATCTCATACAATTCAGTAAATTTCTTCAGTGACAGAGATGAAGTTCTTCTTGTCTCTGAGGAATTTGTTCTGACTGAGGAGTTAGGAATTTGCCAGTGCGGATTGCCTACAAAGTGAGGAACATGATAGCCCTGAGGAATTTGTACCTCAAATTTCCGACCGTTGCTGTGTTACGCGCCAGCTGTCCCAAAATATCTTATCCACCTAATGGTCATATCATTGAAGGACATTTATGTCTTATCATGTCGGGCTGCTCCCTAGGCTATAAATAGCCGCCCCTACAATCACTAGCTGGTTGGCTGCTCCGAGAGAATCGGACACTTGTCATTCAAGAGCATCCCATCCTCCGAGGACTTTGAGAGAAAATCATCAAGTGAGCCAAAACCCAAACCCAAACACTTACAAACCCAAACCCAAACACTTGTCATTCAAGTGTACTCTGTGCTTGTCTTCATTTCATCATGATAACTATGCTTGTCTTCTGTTATGTTTACTTCTCAGTACTTATTCCACTGCAAATAGTTCTTCGCTAAGGAATTTCCTCACTAGCAAATTCCTCAGTGAAGAATTCATAAAAATCGCCTATTCACCCCCCTCTAGTCGATATAACGCACTTTAACCCTGGCTTTCGACGGTGGTGTGGTGGCAACGGCGGCCGGCAACAGTTGCCGGCGGGCAGTGGGGGCGGAGCGTGTGGTGGGTTTTCCACGCACACCCAACAGGGACGCCACATGCACTACACTATGTCGGGGACTGTGCCACCACCGCGGTGTAGCCTCCCAGCTGGTGCTGTCCTGTGATGACGGAGGAGTGGCTGACCTATGGCGACGGACCAGTGCCATTGGCAATTGTGGGAGAAGCAGACAGGATAAGCTACAGGGAGGGAGGGAAAATGCGACGCAGGACTCGCCGGCCGTGAGGGTTTTTATAGCAGGCCGGTAAGCATTGGGATTTTGGGGGATCTCACCGATCAGGCGGGAAGCTTGCGCGGGAACGGGCTCACCGACGATTCATTGGCGCCACCGTTTGGCCAAACGAACGCCCCCGCGCTCTTGGCAAGCTTGCGCTGTAAGCCGTCTGCGGCAGCGGGGTGACAAGACGTGCGAGAGGAGGACGAGAGGACACGTACATATACAGTTAATAAAAAAAAATTGCAATTTAATTACCTACTATACCCCGTCCTGGTTTATAAGTAGGATTTAACTAATAAAATATGAATGCATGTCACCATAGATTATATCGTTGGAGTAGTATTTGAACATAGTTTCTAGCTATACAATTTTTGTAACATGCATTAACACTTTTTTGGTTAAATTTAAGGTTATACACCAGCAGGCGTTTGCCCACAACACACATGGCTTATTCCATCACAAACAACTCTTATGGATCAACTGTCTACCACGTATCACACACGCAACTCTAATATGATTCGTGCTTGATGTCTCCGACATCGCTCGCACAGTTCATCTTATTTGCCACGTATCACTGTGCCGTCCTCTGCTCGCGTCCCTCGGCAAGCTCTGCTCGTCGTTAGGCGTCGCAGCGCGCTGTTCTCACCGTTAGGCGTGGCGACGCGCTCTGTCGCGTGCGTCTGTCGGCACGCTCAGCTTGTAGACAACTTTTCCTTGAGGTGACCGCGCAGCACTCTGCTCGCGTCCCTTCGCGCGCGCTCCGCCGGCGGTTGGTCGTGCGCACGATCACGTCGGGGGCCCCATATGCATGTGGTTGCGCCGCGCGCGTTGCCACACGATGCAGTTACGTGCGGCATGATGGAGTTACGTGCTGCAAATTAGAACTGCCATCAGGGCCTGCCGTTATTCCTGGCCATCCGTCTTCCCCTTTAATTCATGCGGCCATTATAACCTTAGTATCTTCAACCTTTCGATCGCGCCCCTCAACACAACAAGCACACCCACGATGACACATAGAGAGGGGATGTCCGGCGGCGCTCCAATGGAGTTCGGCGAGCATAGAGTGGAGACCCACGCGAGGGAGACGGATCTCTCGATGGTGTAAACCATCGACCCGGCCATGGTGGAGGACTACATCAACAACGTTGAGCAGTTGCTTGCTGGAGACAAGTACAAGGTGGTCGGCATCAACCTCCAGTACACCGCCTGTCGTCCCAGCATAGATCAGAAGGTTGCCGTCGCCCTGTTGTGCATGTGCCATCATGTCCTCATCTACCACTACTGCATGGCAACAGAGCCTTGCGACCGTTTCAACACGTTTGTCAACAGCACAGATTACAAGTTCGCCACGGTGGATACCAAAGACGATGTAAAAGCGCTCAGTGTTACGGGCTTGGCCTGCAAGAACCTTGTCAAAATCCGTGACCACTACAGGGTCTGGGGCAGCACGAAGTAGGACTCCCTGGTCGAACTCTCCTTGGCCATCGTGGCCAAGAGCGTGTACACATGCTACAAGATGCACAGGCGGATCGTTGACATGAGGAAGTGCCTCGTTACCCAAATCAACGAGCCCGGATCGAGCCACAAGAAGAGCAAATATCACAAGAAGTAGATGACGATAAGATGATCGATCATTTATGCTAGTTAATCATGCATGTAATATATAGTTTACTTTATTGGTGTGTGTGGAAATTTCATGTGTGTAGTAGCCACCTATGTAATTATGCATGTAATAGTTTACTTTGGTGTGTGCAAATGACATGGTTATAGTAGCCACCTATGTAAGTGGATGTTTAATTTGGTTATGCAAGCATGTCCTTATAAGTGTGTGTGTGTATATATATATATGTTATTGTTCTGTATGCATTCCCATCGCACAACACACACGTCTTATTAGCAGCAACCGTCTGTGTTCTTATCTGTCTTCAGACACATTTCTGATTACAGACCTGTTTGCCGCGTATCACAAACATCTTGTTAAGTTGAACCATTTCTGTTCTCATGTCTCAACGCAAACAGTTCATCCGAGTGAACCACATGCCGTATATCGCACACACCTTTGATCTGCCTGACCGTTTCTTTTGTGTTGCCTAATCACAAATAGTTCATCCGAGTGAACCGTATGTTGTGTATCGCACACGCCTCCATCTGGCTGCCCGTTTCTTTTGTTCCTCCTCATCGCAAACAGTTCATTGAACTGAACCGTATGCCCTTCATCGCACACGCAACTAAAACCTGAACCGTATTTGATGCATCCTTCATCGCAAACGTTTTACACATCTCTGACGGTTTTCATATAGCACCTTTTGCAATTATGGCATCGCACATAGTTTCTCGAAGGGTCTCTGATTGTAGTGTCGCGTTAGCAGCATCCTGCAGTAGTGTCGATGTTCTTGGAGATCTATTCGATGTAATACTCTTTTGTGGTGTGTTTGCTGAGATCCGATGAATTGTGGATTTATGAACAAGTTTATCTATGAATATTATTTGGTTCTTCTCTAAATTCTTATATGCATGATTTGATATCTTTGGAAGTCTCTTCGAACTATCGTTTTAGTTTGGCCTACTAGATTGATCTTTCTTGCAATGGGAGAAGTGTTTAGCTTTGGGTTCAATCTTGCGGTGTCCTTTCCCAGTGACTGTAGGGGCAGCAAGGCACGTATAGTATTGTTGACATCGAGGATAAAAAGATGGGATTTATATCATATTGCTTGAATTTATCCCTCTACATCGTGTCATCTTGCTTAATGTGTTGCTCTATTCTTATGAACTTAATACTCCAGATGACTGATGGATAGTGGTCGATGTGTGGAGTAATAGTAGTAGATGCAAAATCGTTTCGGTCTACTTGACACAGATGTGATGCCTATATTCATGATCATTTCCTTAGATATCTTCATAACTATGCGCTTTTCCATCAATTGCTCGGCAGTAATTTGTTCACCCACCGTAATACATGCTATCTTGAGAGGAGCCACTAGTGAAACCTATGGCCCCCGGGTCTATTTTACATCATATTAGTTTCCTGTCAACTTGCCGATTCCTGTCTTCATTCTTCTATTTTGCAATCTTTACTTTCCAATCTATACAACAAAAATACCAAAAACATTTACTTTAATATCTCTATTAGATCTCACTTTTGTGAGTGATCAAGGGATTGACAACCCCTTTATCACGTTGGTTGCAAGGTTCTTGATTGTTTGTGCAGGTACTAGGTGACTTGTGCATTGTCTCCTACAGGATTGATACCTTGGTTCTCAAAACTAAGGGAAATACTTACGCTACTTTGCTGCATCACCCTTTCTTCTTCAAGGGAAAACCAACACATGCTCAATAGGTAGCACAAGATTCCATGTTGCGGACGTCGAGGCGTCTCGTCGGGCGCACTGGAGAGGCCCGAGGTGGCCGGTGGTGCTTGGCATACGGCGGCTATAGTGCCAGGCTGCACTGTAGCACGCTCTAGAGCGTGCAAATTGGCTCCATGGCATTGTTTAAGGGAGCAAGGCGTGCGCTGATACATCTCCATCGTTTCTACTTTTCCAAACACTTTTGCCCTTGTTTTGGACCCTAAATTGCATGATTTGAATGGAACTAACCAGGACTGATGCTGTTTTCAGTATAATTGCCATGGTGTTATTTTTTGTGCAGAAATAAAAGTTCTCGGGATGACCTGAAACTTCACGGAGAATATTTTTGGAATTAATAAAAAATATTGGCGAAAGAATCAAGGCCAGGGGGCCCACACCCTGTCCACGATGGTGGGGGTGCGCCTACCCCCTGGGCGTGCCCCCTGCCTCGTGGGCCCCCTGGTGCTCCACCGACCTCAACTCCAACTCTATATATTCAAGTTCGGGGAGAAAAAAATCAGAGAGAAGGATTCAATGCATTTTACGATACGGAGCTGCCGCCAAGCCCTAATCTCTCTCGGGAGGGCTGATCTGGAGTCCGTTCGGGGCTCCGGAGAGGGGAATCCGTCTCCATCGTCATCATCAACCTTCCTCCATCACCAATTTCATGATGCTCACCGCCGTGCGTGAGTAATTCCATCGTAGGCTTGCTGGACGGTGATGGGTTGGATGAGATTTACCATGTAATCGAGTTAGGTTTGTTAGGGTTTGATCCCTAGTATCCACTATGTTCTGAGATTGATGTTGCTATGACTTTGCTATACTTAATGCTTTTCACTAGGGCCCGAGTGCCATGATTTCCGATTTGAACCTTTTATGTTTCATGAATATATGTGAGTTCTTGATCCTATCTTGCAAGTCTATAGTCACCTATTATGTGTTATGATCGGTTAACCCCGAAGTGACAATTATCGGGACACTTACCAGTGATGACCGTAGTTTGAGGAGTTCATGTGTTCACTAAGTGTTAATGCTTTGGTCCGGTACTCTATTAAAAGGAGGCCTTAATATCCCTTAGTTTCCAATATGACCCCGCTACCACGGGAGGGTAGGACAAAAGAGGTCATACAAGTTCTTTTCCATATGCACGTATGACTATATTCGGAATACATGCCTACATTACATTGATGAATTGGAGCTAGTTCTGTGTCGCCCTAGGTTATAACTATTGCATGAGGAATCGCATTCGACATAATTCTCCATCACCGATCCAATGCCTACGAGGTTTTCACCTATTGATCTTTGCTTAGTTACTTTACCGTTGCCACTGTTACAATTACTACAAAACTGCTACTGTTACCTTTGCCACCGTTATCACAACTTCCATACTACTTTGCTACTAAATACTTTGCTGCAGATACTAATTTATCTAGGTGTGGTTGAATTGACAACTCAACTACTAATACTTGAGAATATTCTTTGGCTCCCCTTGTGTCGAATCAATAAATTTGGGTTGAATAGTCTACCCTCGAGAACTGTTGCGATCCCCTATACTTGTGGGTTATCAAGACTATTTTCTGGCGCCGTTGCCGGGGAGCATAGCTCTATTCTTTGAGTCACTTGGGATTTATATCTGCTGGTCACTATGAGGAACTTGAAAGACGAAAGAACTATGATTTTTATCTATGAGGAACTACGAGGGGATGTAAGGAACTGCCATCTAGCTCTGCACTTGATTCACCTTCTGTTTTGAGTAAGCTTGCGACACCTAAACCAGCTTCTGCTATTAATTCTGATATGTCACATGTTATTGATGATGCCACTTCTTCTATGCATGATACTTATGATGAAACTACTTCTATGCTTGATACTACTGTGCCATTAGGTGAATTTCTATATGAACAACTTGCTAGGGCTAGAGAGAATGAAATTATTGAAACTGATAATATTGATGAAAGTGATGATGAAGATTTTCCACCTAGATATGAATTGCCTATGTGGCGACCGGTTCTCCGGGTGTCAATTCCCAGAAAATGGTCGTTGTGCTCATCAGCCCCAGGATTACTGTTAGCTGATGAGACACCAACTTGATACATAAATTCCAAGCAAAATACCATATGTGTAGTACAAGAGCATTTTGGCCTGTGAGTACAACAAAAGGTTTCTAAAGGTTGATGGCGGAAGTGGTTTATGAAATATCCTCGTTTATGGGACTCCATTTCCCACGGGAACAGCTGACCAGGTTAACTCCTATCTTCGCGTGGCGGCTATCACCGTTGCTTAGGTTCTGGGACAGTCACCGCAACGCTCCTCTCCAAACATGAAATCTGGCCAAGACAATAGCCAGGGACAAGCCAGTGAGTACTTTGAATGTACTCGCAAACATAATGAACACAGGCATGATTTAACAATGATGTATTGAAAATATATCATGCTTAAGACGTTAGTCACATGAGGTAAGTAAAGCTCTGATGCATCCAAGCATGTTATGTATGGATATACAATAATATGGTAGTATAGTAATCATGAAGTAAATAGCACAAAAAATGTTACCACGGTGTCTCGAGCGACACCGCATAGAGGGCTTTAAAAGAAATGCCACGATCGAGGCCCGAGCGACACCACATAAAGGGCTTTAAAAGAAATGCCACGGTCGGGCGTCGAGCGACACCACATAAAGGGCTTTAAAAGAAATGCCACGGTCGAGGCGTCGAGCGACACCACATAAAGGGCTCTAAAAGAAATGCCACATTCAAGGCCCGAGAGACACCACATAAAGGGCTTTAAAAGAAATGCCACGGTCGGGCGTCGAGCGACACCACATAAAGGGCTTTAAAAGAAATGCCACAATCAAGGCCCGAGTGACACCACATAAAGGGCTTTAAAGGAAATGCCACGGTCGAGCGTCTGGCGACACCACATAAAGGGCTTTAAAAGAAATGCCACGATCAAGGCCTCGAGCGACACCACATAAATGGCTTTAAAAGAATGCCACAATGAATATCCAGGAGGTAGAACCATCCTGTGGATATTCAAGAATACCAGAAAAATATCACGGGTTAGTCCGCATCCAAAATAGTAATCATAAATTATCACAACTCACAATCGTGCTTCCAGGTTTAATAGTTTCACCTCCGAAGACCGACACTAAGACCGACACTTGACCCATCCCAAACTGTAATCCTTAACCATGGACAAGGCTATTCGAATAGGTTTAATCTCTGCAGAGGGTGTACTCTTTACCCACGAGTAACGGATTTCTTTAGTCCATCGGGACTAATTCCGTCTACGGTCTTTTTGTTGAAAACACACCTAACTTGCACACAACAGCTTAACTCACATGTGTCTGGAATCACCCACAGCACCTGTTAAGCGAAACTCTAAGTGGGGAGGCTACAACCTCGACGTAACATGGGATCACAAAATTTATACCGCGCGCAAACTACAGAGCTACCAACTTTCGGCTACAACCGAAACACCCATGCTCCCGGACCTGATGGTAAGACTACCGGATGCCTCCAGTATCTCCCACCACGGCCTCTCTGTACGGTGTGTGCTAGGAAAGGGTTGACAACTTCTCGAACTGCACCCTACTTGGTGTAGAGACAGTGGTAGTACTGAAGCAAGTGTGGGGTTATCGCACAAGACTCGATCTACGGTCGACTCAGGAGGTTGTAATATTTCCTGCATGATTAGTATGGCAATGCATATATCTCAAACAACAGATGGAAACATCACGCGACATCCCCTCATGTCATACCGGACACGACCGTCTCGACGGAGAACTAGGCGCAAGCCCGTGTCTACCCAAGATAGAGGCCTTCCCGTCTTTCCTTCCGGTATGCATGGAAGACGTATGACGGTGATTTCCATCACAATTCATGTCAACTTCATTAGCATAAACTCTTTAAAATGCACCCATGAATAGGATCTCATCCTCACATAAAATGACGCATGTATATGTCGGGGTGGTGTTGCCACCGTGCTATGCAACACACACAAAAATTCACCAGGGTTCAAAATGCTTGCCTTCAGGTCATGGGAAGGAAGGGTGCACCCAAATCATCATGAAATCTTCAAAAACCCAATTTAAAATAATATATTTGAATTAACACACAAACTAAAAACAGCACAAAGTTGTTTTGAAATTTTTTCAAATAAATCTTAAAATAAACTAGACAATATTTGAGAGAGGTAGCAAAAAGAATCAAATCATTTGGAGTTGTATTTAAAAAGTTATCGACAGTCAAATTTTTGGTCAAAATCTTATTTTAAAATAAAACAGAAAAACAGAAAAACGTTTCGATTATACGTACATGTCGAAGGCGCATTTTAAAAATGCGCTTCCACTTATCCAGCGTGGATGGCGCCTGAGTCACTGCCAGTGGGTCAAGGGGGCCCCACTGGTCAGGTTTGACCAGTCTCCTTCCCTCTCTTTCCTCTGGCCGAACGAAAGCGGGAACTCCGGCGATCTTCGCCGGCGTTAGGCGGCTCCTCGAGGGCATCCGAGGGCAGGGCTGGATCCGCCACTCCTAGGTGATTCTTCCGGTGGTTATAGGGTAGCCGGGGGTGGAGGGAGTCGCCGGCGGCGAGCTCCGCGGCGGAGGGGGCATTCGGGTGGATAGTGAGTTTGGGGCTGCGGTGGTCTCCGGCCAAAATTGAGCGAGGGGTTGTGCTCATGAGACGAAGGGGAGTTCTTGGTGGAGAGAGTGGAGAGGAGAGGCACTGTGGCGATGGAATCGCCAGGCTTGGCGGCGACCAACCGGCCGGACTCGGGAAGAAGGCCTTCCCTTGCTCGATGCTGGCCAAGGCAACACTAGGAGGATCAAATGAGGTTGCTCGAGGACTTGGTTGAGCTCCGGCCCTTATATACGCGGTGGAGGTCGGTTCGAGGCGGCCGGTGATAAGGACGACGGCGAACCGCCTCCACAGTAGCTTGGGCGACGTGGCGGCGACGAGCGCTAGCGACGAGGCTGCGGATGAGCTCACACCGCTCACAAGGGCAGGTGGCAAGCTGGGGTGGCTTGGCGGCGCCGACCACGGTCGGGCTCGCTAGCGGCCGGCAGCTAGCCGCCACGGCCATCTGGCGGTGGCGCTGTGGGGCGCCAGGTTGGTCGGGGTGGTGTGGCGATGCAGGGGGACACGACGAGCTGGCTGGGGCCGGGTTTTGAGTTCGGGGTTGGACGCGGCGACTCGGGTGCATGCGGGTGCCAAACGCACGCTCTGGGTGCGCCCAGAGCACGCACGGAAGGTGCTCGATGAAATGCCAGGGCAGCCTAGGGTGTTCCAAACCATAAGGGAGTTAGCAGAAAGGGGTTAGGAGCTAGGGCAAAACCTTAGGACATGCTGGGTAGGTCAGGGGCTCAAGTTCACAATGTAAACTTGAACTCATGTCAAAACTGGTCATGCACACAGGGTGTTTGACAAAATGCCAATGGCACCTAGGTAGCTCTTGGAGTGGCCAAACTCTCCAGATCAGTGTCTCTATGGATATAAGGGAGGGTGGTGAAGTTAGTTTGCAAAAAGGAGAAACTTGCTAGTGCAAGTTTTGCAAAACTTCAGTTCTGGGCAGGGAGTGAGTGGCATCAATTCATGGACCAAAAGTATTCCAAAAAGAGCATGCTCCTGGACTTAGGGGTTTTGCAAGGTTGACTACAAGCATGAGAAAACACAAGGTCATTAGAGCAAGAAATAATAGAGTTGTAGTAGAAAACACAAGTCTGGTCCAGAATGAAAAAGAGGCTGTTGCACTCAAATTTTGCAAAGAACATCACTATGTTTTTGCATAAAGTAGAATGGCATGCTATCACTGACATCCCATAATTTTGGTGGAGGCTCTAGGGAAATATTTAAAAGGGTTGTAGTGTAAAAGTGTCCATTGGACCAGATTTGAAAAACAGGTGTAAAACTCAAAATAAGCAATGAAATAATTTTATTAGTGCACATAATTGATTTAGAGACACCTCATGACAACTCCAAATTTTGGTTGAAATTTGAAGTGATTTTATCAAAAGGTTGTAGTTCAAAAGGAGCTCCAAAATTTTAATATAGTTCATTTTAATGAATAAAGCTCAGGGTGAAATAATTTAATAAACAATTCTACTTATTTAGAAATTGTTTTAATGAGATGGCAAAGAAGTCCAATGTATTTTGGAAAGCTCCACTTGGGAAAAATACAGAACTCCTTAACAATAAAAGAAGAGTTCTGAAATCAACAGAAATAAAGATTTTTAAAACCCTTGGCAAAATTTTAAATATTGAAAACTTGGCAAAATTTTTGGGGTGTTACAACTACTACCCCCCTTAAGAAAAAATCTCATCCTCGAGATTTGCAAAGAGTTAAATAAATTAAAACGAAAGCGGCCACAGTGAGAGCAATAAGTGATGCAAAAATGCAGTGTGGGGTACTGGCGCGGTGTGGGGAAAGCTAGCGATTTCTACACTGGTCAAAAATTTAGAATAAATCCTAAATCTTAAAATACGCTGGTCGCACCCGAGAGCACAGTGCTATCTCTGGCTGACTGGTGGACCCGGGCCCACGGTCAGCCTCTTCTCCTTCCTCCGACTCTTTCTTCTTCCTCTCTCCCGCGCGCTCTCCCGCGCTTTCTCCACCGGCGATGCCTAGCGCGTAGGACACCTAGGCCGTACCGCGGTAGTGCATGGCGCGCTAGCTGCCGGTGGAGCGTGCACTCACCTCGCGGGCCAGTGCGCTGTCGGCACTGGTCACGGATTTGTCGGCACTGCTCCGAACACCGGCGGTCGGGCGACGAGGGGCGCTGGTGGACCTCGCCCACCGTACACCGAGCTCGAGCTATGAAATGACCGCGGCGTCCTCCTCTTCTTCCTCACACCTGGCCTCGCTCCTCCTTCTCTCTTCTTCTCCTCTGTTTCCGGTTGCCGGAGCTCTAGACGAGGCGCTAATGGCGGAGGCGGCGCCGGACTGGTACGTGGTCCTGCTGTGCGGAGGGCTGGCAGCGGTGCTAGGGCTCTCGGTGCTCCTGTGTGCGATGATCCTCGACGATCGTCGTGATGCCGCTGCTCGGCTACTGGCTCTCCGCGGTCGTGGTGGCCACGACGAGTAGGTGGGGTGTGCCGGGTGATAACTGTTGTCCGGAGGTGCTTAGTTAGACGCAACACAGTTGCAAAATTTTGCAAGCAGTGTATGTGTTCGTGTAATTGTGGGGTGAGACTGCTGCCTTGGGGCTGTGTGAAATAAATGATCTATGTCGTGAGAAAACATACGATGCGGCAACTCGGGAAAAAGAAATCACGCTCCAGGATTACTCGCGAGGGAAAAACAGTAATACATTAAAGTCCAAAAGCGACAGAGCATGCTTATATTAATGATATACTCGCTGCGAAACTCGGGGTACTATGCATAAGTTACAACACAAAAAAAATGCGACGATAAATACAGCGGTGCATCTAAATTGAAAATAGTAACTGGACGGGGTCCTGAGAAAACGTTTCCGGTACTAGGATACACTCTTCTTCTATCGGGGGGAGTGGATTGACCAGTCGATGTATGCGTCTCTCCTGGTCGGGCCTCAGTGATCTGCTGATGGCGATCTGAGGGTTTAATTCCGCGAGGCTCTGCAGATAACCCATCACATGTTGGGTCAAACGTTCTTGCGCGATGACGTATTGGACGAGGTTGGCCAAGACTGGGTCTCTCTCAATACGTCCACCTGGAAAGGATGTTACTCCTCCGGGTGCTGCACGGCTCGGAAAATAATAATACCCTCGTTCGCTGGCATAGGGTACCGCGAATCGAAGGCGAGCAAGCGCTTCATACGCAGCAGGTTCTACGGCCATGTGTGGGGTTGGCATAGATTTCCCCATGAAGGAGACTTCTGTTGGATCTTGGTTTGGGTTTACGGGCGGGATGTGCACGGCTGCCCAATATCTCGAGGTGGAAGGGGTGATCCTCGATTTGAACAGCTCGTACTGGGGTGGCTGGGTTGCGCCCATGGTGCTGCGGGTAAAATCCCACAATATCTTGACAAAACTACCTGGGGTAGCATCTGGAGTCCTCAGATAAATACTAGGGCTCGGCATGGCAGGAAATGGTTGTGGGGATGGTGCACAATGTGAAGGTGCTTGGCAAGGTCACTCGGTGGCCCTTTTATAGCACCGGGGCTGGGTCATTTACCATGGTAAAAGGTAAAGAATCGGCCGGCTCAGCTCGGGGTCAAACACAGGTACACACATCTTGCTAAAGTGACGTATCACTGTGGATGTTGTCGGGGCGGTCTTGGTGGCTGCGCCAAGGATGGAGAAATCACACTGCAAGCTAGTACATCCATGCAAAACTACTATATAAAACAAATGCACGATGCCAGGCTGCGCTAATTGAAGAAATCACAGAATTACAAAGCGAGGATACACTGGGACTCGGTACTACTCGAGTGTCTCAGTCTACTATGTTTACATCCAAGCGGGCGTCCCTTGTGGACGTCGAGGCTAACCTACGGTCCTCACCGTCGGAATTTACTGGAGAGGGCTGAGGGGCTGCAGGCTCGGGGTAGTGATGATGACCGTCATGGGGATTGTTGACCACAACCCCGTTGGAGTGTGCTCCCAGGAGGCGACGAAGCACTTCTGGGGTCATCAAAGCACCTTGGCTGACGGCTGGGGCTGGCCTCAGGGTCTTGATCGGTTGTCCAAATAGCATGACAGGATTGTCGGCGTTGGGCTCGATCTCCTCTCTGGCTGGGGCTCGACGAACCAGCTCTCCATGAGCTGCGACCAGATCAATAGTGATTTGATCGAATAGGTCCTCCAGTGCACTTACATAGCGCACTAGATGCAGTAATGCAGGGTCCGTCTCGTGGTCTCCGTTGGCAACTTGAGGTGGTCTACCATACCCTTCACGCCTTGGGTAGTAGTGGAACGAGCGACAATTAACTCTGGGCGACAGGTGCCTGAGATGAACTATAGCCTCTCGAGCAGCTAGTTGGATGGCTTGTGGCTCAAAGGAAGTTGTTCTTCCGGTGAACTTGTAGGGGCGCTTGGGTACCAGAACCCTACCGTAGATATGTACAGTGGCCCAGAATTGACGGCTCTCGCCACTAATGGTTCCTTGGTACACAACATATTCGGGTGGCTCTTCTAATGTGTAGGCACGACGGGTGAGGTTTGCGAGTATGGTCACAAAACCTCCAAGGTTGGTTGCTGTAGTCTCATGGTGTACTACGGGACCAGGCATTGCGGCTTGGTTTTGGGATAGCGGCTGTGCTGGGCTGGGTTGAGGCGAGCGCGTCCCTTTTTATAGAAAAGGGGACGGAGTCTTCCTTCGCACGCTTGCGAATGAGACGCCTTTGGTGCTGGTCACTAGTGGGTGATAGACGGGCTAGTTGATACGTTGGGCACCGACTGCAGAAAGCGTCGGGTCACTGTGTGGCTATCTTGTGCGAGAAGCTTGGCTGAGGTCTTGGTTATGGCTCGGTGGGTTATTAGCCTAAGTTTATTGACCTGGCTAAGATAGGATTAGCCAATGGTCAGCCTGGCTCTGGTACCAAGTCTGTGGCGACCAGTTCTCCGGGTGTCAATTCCCAGAAAATGGCTGTTGTGCTCATCAGCCCCAGGATTACTGTTAGCTTATGAGACACCAACTTGATACAGAAATTCCAAGCAAAATACCATATGTGTAGTACAAGACCATTCTGGCCTGTGAGTACAACAAAAGGTTTCTAAAGGTTGATGGCGGAAGCGGTTTATGAAATATCCTCGTTTATGGGACTCCATTTCCCACGGGAACAGCTGACCAGGTTAACTCCTATCTTCGCGTGGCGGCTATCACCGTTGCTTAGGTTCTGGGACAGTCACCGCAACGCTCCTCTCCAAACATGAAATCTGGCCAAGACAATAGCCAGGGACAAGCCAGTGAGTACTTTGAATGTACTCGCAAACATAATGAACACAGGCATGATTTAACAATGATGTATTGAAAATTTATCATGCTTAAGACGTTAGTCACATGAGGTAAGTAAAGCTCTGATGCGTCCAAGCATGTTATGTATGGATATACAATAATATGGTAGTATAGTAATCATGAAGTAAATAGCACAAAAAAATGCCACAATCGGGTGTCTGAGCGACACCGCATAGAGGGCTTTAAAAGAAATGCCACAGTCGGGCGTCTGAGCGACACCACATAAAGGACTTTAAAAGAAATGCCACGGTCGAGGCGTCGAGCGACACCACATAAAGGGCTTTAAAAGAAATGCCACGATCGGGCATCTGAGCGACACCACATAAAGGGCTTTAAAAGAAATGCCACGGTCGGGCGTCGAGCGACACCACATAAAGGGCTTTAAAAGAAATGCCACGGTCGAGGCGTCGAGCGACACCACATAAAGGGCTTTAAAAGAAATGCCACAATCGAGGCCTGAGCGACACCACATAAAGGGCTTTAAAAGAAATGCCACGATCAAGCGTCTGAGCGACACCACATAAAGGGCTTTAAAAGAAATGCCACGATCGAGGCGTCGAGCGACACCACATAAAGGGCTTTAAAAGAAATGCCACAATGAATATCCAGGAGGTAGAACCATCCCAGGGATATTCAAGAATACCAGAAAAATATCACGGTTTAGTCCACATCCAAAATAGTAATCATAAATTATCACAAGTCACAATCGTGCTTCCAGGTTTAATAGTTTCACCTCCGAAGACCGACACTAAGACCGACACTTGACCCATCCCAAACTGTAATCTTTAACCATGGACACGGCTATTCGAATAGGTTTAATCTCTGCAGAGGGTGTACTCTTTACCCACGAGTAACGGATTTCTTTAGTCCATCGGGACTAATTCCCTCTACGGTCTTTTTGTTGAAAACACACCTAACTTGCACACACTAGCTTAACTCACATGTGTCTGGAATCACCCACGACACCTGTTAAGCGAAACTCTAAGTGGGGAGGCTACAACCTCGACGTAACATGGGATCACAAAATTTATACCGCGCGCAAACTAGGGAGCTACCCCCTTTCGGCTACAACCGAAACACCCATGCTCCGGACCTGGTGGTATGACTACCGGATGCCTCCAGTATCTCCCACCACGGCCTCTCTGTACGGTGTGTGTGCTAGGAAAGGGTTGACAACTTACTGAACCGTACCCTACTTGGTGTAGAGACGAGTGGTAGTACGAAGCAAGTATGGGGGTTACTGGCACAAGACTCGATCTACGGTCGACTCAGGAGGTTGTAATATTTCCTGCATGATTAGTATGGCAATGCATATATCTCAAACAACAGATGGAAACATCACGCGACATCCCCTCATGTCATACCGGACACGACCGTCTCGACGGAGGACTAGGGGCAAGCCCGTGTCTACCCAAGACAGAGGCCTTCCCGTCTTTCCTTCCGGTATGCATGGAAGACGTATGACGGTGATTTCCATCACAATTCATGTCAACTTCATTAGCATAAACTCTTTAAAATGCACCCATGTATAGGATCTCATCCTCACATAAAATGACGCATGTATATGTCGGGGTGGTGTTGCCACCGTGCTATGCAACACACACACAAAAATTCACCAGGGTTCAAAATGCTTGCCTTCAGGTCATGGGAAGGAAGGGTGCACCCAAATCATCATGAAATCTTCAAAAACCCTATTTAAAATAATATATTTGAATTAACACACAAACTAAAAACAGCACAAAAGTTGTTTTGAAATTTTTTCAAATAAATCTTAAAATAAACTAGACAATATTTGAGAGAGGTAGCAAAAAGAATCAAATCATTTGGAGTTGTATTTAAAAAGTTATCGACAGTCAAAGTTTTGGTCAAAATTTGATTTTAAAATAAAACAGAAAAACAGAAAAACGTTTCGATTATACGTACACGTCGAAGGCGCATTTTGAAAATGCGCTTCCACTTATCCAGCGTGGATGGCGCCTGAGTCACTGCTAGTGGGTCAAGGGGGCCCCACTGGTCAGGTTTGACCAGTCTCCTTCCCTCTCTTTCCTCTGCCGAACGGAGGCGGGAACTCTGGCGATCTTTGCCGGTGTTAGGCGGCTCCTCGAGGGCATCCGAGTGCAGGGATGGATCCGCCACTCCTAGGCGATTCTTCCGGTGGTCGTAGGGTAGCCGGGGGTGGAGGGAGTCGCCGGCGGCGAGCTCCGCGGCGGAGGGGGCATTCGGGTCGATAGTGAGTTTGGGGCTGCGGTGGTCTCCGGCCAAAATTGAGCGAGGGGTTGTGCTCGAGAGGAAGGGGAGTTCTTGGTGGAGAGAGTGGAGAGGAGAGGCACTGTGGCGATGGAATCGGCCAGGTCTTGGCGGCGATCGAACCGGCCGGACTCGGGGAAGAAGGCCTTCCCTTGCTCGACTGCTGGCCAAGGCAACACTAGGAGGATCAAATGAGGTTGCTCGAGGACTTGGTTGAGCTCCGGGGCCCTTATATACGCGGTGGAGGTCGGTTCAGGGCGGCCGCGATAAGGACGACGGCGAACCGCCTCCCTGTAGCTTGGGCGACGTGGCGGCGACGAGCGCTAGCGGACGAGGCTGCGGATGAGCTCGCACTGCTCACAAGGGCAGGTGGCAAGCTAGGGTGGCTTGGGCGGTGCCGACCACGGTCGGGCCTGCTAGCGGCCGGCAGCTAGCCGCCACGGCCATCCTGGCGGTGGCGCTGTGGGGCGCCAGGTTGGTCGGGGTGGTGTGGCGGTGCAGGGGGACACGACGAGCTGGCTGGGGCCGGGTTTTGAGTGCGGGGTGGGACGCGGCGACTCGGGTGCTTGCGGGTGCCAAATGCACGCTCTGGGCGCGCCCAGAGCACCCACGAAAGGTGCTCGATGAAATGCCAGGGCAGCCTAGGGTGTTCCAAACCATAAGGGAGTTAGCAGAAAGGGGTTAGGAGCTAGGGCAAAACCTTAGGACATGCTGGGTAGGTCAGGGGCTCAAGTTCACAATGTAAACTTGAACTCATGTCAAAACTGGTCATGCACACAGGGTGTTTGACAAAATGCCAATGGCACCTAGGTAGCTCTTGGAGTGGCCAAACTCTCCAGATCAGTGTCTCTATGGATATAAGGGAGGGTGGTGAAGTTAGTTTGCAAAAAGGAGAAACTTGCTAGTGCAAGTTTTGCAAAACTTCAGTTCTGGGCAGGGAGTGAGTGGCATCAATTCATGGACCAAAAGTTTTCCAAAAAGAGCATGCTCCTGGACTTAGGGGTTTTGCAAGGTTGACTACAAGCATGAGAAAACACAAGGTCATTAGAGCAAGAAATAATAGAGTTGTAGTAGAAAACACAAGTCTGGTCCAGAATGAAAAAGAGGCTGTTGCACTCAAATTTTCCAAATAACATCACTATGTTTTTGCATAAAGTAGAATGGCATGCTATCACTGACATCCCATAATTTTGGTGGAGGCTCTAGGGAAATATTTAAAAGGGTTGTAGTGTAAAAGTGTCCACTGGACCAGATTTGAAAAACAGGTGTAAAACTCAAAATAAGCAATGAAATAATTTTATTAGTGCACATAATTGATTTAGAGACACCTCATGACAACTCCAAATTTTGGTTGAAATTTTAAGTGATTTTATCAAAAGGTTGTAGTTCAAAAGGAGCTCCAAAATTTTAATATAGTTCATTTTAATGAATAAAGCTCAGGGTGAAATAATTTAATAAACAATTCTACTTATTTAGAAATTGTTTTAATGAGATGGCAAAGAAGTCCAATGTATTTTGGAAAGCTCCACTTGGGAAAAATACAAAACTCCTTAACAATAAAAGAAGAGTTCTGAAATCAACAGAAATAAAGATTTTTAAAACCCTTGGCAAAATTTTAAATATTGAAAACTTGGCAAAATTTTTGGGGTGTTACAACCTGTTGTGCCTGAGGGTTGTGTTATGGATGAAGAAACTGCTAGAGACTTTCTTGCTTGCAATGATAGGAATGATCTTAAGAAATTATTAGCTAAGCTGAAAGAAAAATCTTTGAATGCTAGAATGAAATATGACCCTGCTTTGCTACTTCACCTATTTGTATTTCCGATAAGGATTATGATTTCTCTGTCGATCCTGAGATAATTAATTTGGTTGAATATGATCCTTTTTATGGCTATGAATCTGAAACTGTTGTGGCACATCTTACTAAATTAAATGATATAGCGACCCTATTCACTAATGATGAGAAAACTCGCTACTACTATATCCTTAAAATATTTCCATTCTCATTAAAGGGTGATGCTAAAACATGGTTTAATTCTCTTGATCCTGGTTGTGTGCGTAGTCCCCAGGATATGATTTATTACTTCTCTGCTAAATATTTCCCCGCTCATAAGAAACAAGCTGCTTTAAGGGAAATATATAATTTTGTGCAAATTGAAGAAGAGAGTATCCCACAAGCTTGGGGGAGGCTTCTCCAATTACTTAATGCTTTGCCTGATCATCCTCTCAAGTAAAACGAAATACTTGATAACTTTTATAATGGACTAACCAATGCTTCTAGAGACCACCTGGATTGTTGTGCTGGTTGTGTTTTCAGGGAAAGAACAGTTGATCAAGCCGAATTGCTATTGAATAATATGTTGACTAATGAAAATAATTGGACACTTCCTGAACCAACTCGTAAGACAACTCCAAAGAAAAGGGGTATCCTATTTCTCAGTCCTGAAGATATGCAAGAGGCAAAGAAATCTATGAAAGAAAAGGGTATTAAAGTTGATGATTTTAAGAATTTACCTCCTATTGAAGAAATACATGGTCTTAATTTGCCGCGTGTTGAAGAAATACATGGTCTTGATAACCCGACACAGGTAGTAAAGGTAAATTCTCTCTATAGATTTGATGAAGGTGATATTCCTTGTTATAAGTCTTCTAGCCAATGCTTAGATGAGTTTGATAATTTTATTGTTAATTAAGAAAACTTCAATGCTTATGTTGGTAGACAATTGAAACGCAATGTTTATATGATTGAACACTTGAGTGATTATATGTCTAGAGTTAAAGGTGAACTTAAACTCATTAGTAAACATGCTTCTATGGTTACCACTCAAGTAGAACAAGTGCTTAAGGCTCAATATGATTTGCTCAATGAATTAAATAAGAAGAAGAATGATAATGTTGTTAGGGTTATGACTAGAGGGGGTAAAATGACTCAGGAACCTTTGTATCCTGAGGGCCACCCTAAGAGAATTGAGCAAGATTCTCAGGGAATTAATGTTGATGCACCTAATCCTTCTAAATAGAAGAAAAAGAAAAATGATAGGACTTTGCATGCTTCTAGTGAACCTGCTGTTGACACACCTGAGAATCCCAATGATATTTCCATTTCTGATGCTGAAACACAATCTGGTGATGAACATGAACCTAGTGATAATGTTAATGATGATGTTCATGTTGATGCTCAACCTAGCAATGACAATGATGTAGATATTGAACCTGCTGTTGATCTTGACAACCCACAATCTTAGAATCAATGTGATGATAAGAGAGACTTTGTTTCTACGAAGCACGGTAAAGAAAGAGAACGCCTTTTCCTCCTAAAACATCCAAGAAAAAGGATGATGAGGATTTTGAGCGCTTTGCTGAAATGATTAGACCTATCTTCTTGCGTATGCGTTTTATTGATATGCTTAAAATGAATCCTTATGCCAAGTATATGAAGGATATTGTTACAAATAAGAGAAAGATACCGGAAGCTGAAATTTCCACCATGCTTGCTAGTTATACATTTAAGGGTGGAATACCTAAGAAACTAGGAGATCCAGGAGTACCAACTATACCGTGCTCCATTAAAAGAAACTATGTTAAAACAGCTTTATGTGATCTTGGAACCGGTGTTAGTGTTATGCCTCTCTCTTTATATCGTAGACTTGATTTGAATAAGTGGACACCTACTGAAATATCTTTGCAAATGGCTGATAAATCAACTGCTATACATGTCGGTATTTGTGAGGATGTGCCTGTTGTGGTTGCAAACGTTACTATTTTAGCAGACTTTGTTATTCTTGATATTCCCGAGGACGATAGTATGTCGATTATCCTTGGTAGACCATTTTTGAATACTGCAGGGGTTGTTATTGATTGCAACAAAGGCAATGTGACTTTTCATGTTAATGGTAATGAGCATACGGTACACTTTCCGAGGAAACAACCTCAAGTCCACATTATCAATTCTATTGGAAAAATTCCATCGATTACTATTGAAGGTTTTGAATTTCCTGTTCCTACTGTCAAGAAGAGATATGATATTCTTATTGTTGGGGATGTGCATATCCACGTTGAGGTAACATAGTGTTATTCGAAATTTCTCCGGTTCCACGTTATTCGAGATGAGTTTGTTAACAAGACTTGATCAACCTTGTTAGTGGATTCCTTTTGATGAGCATGAGATGGATGAAGTTAGAAAGCACAACTCTCTGTACCTTCCTTTAACTTTTTCTTACTTAGATTAAATAAAGCAAAAATAGTATTTTCTGTCAGTTTTCTGAATTATCCTTGCAATAACAAAATACCCCGAAAATAAAAGTTCTCCAAATGTCCCGAAAATGAAATATGATTTCTTTCTACCATTTTTTAGAATATCTCGCACTAAGAACACATCAGGGGGAGCAAGCACCTGGCCACGAGGGTCCAGGGCGCGCCCCCTGCCTCGTGGGCCCCTGGTGATTGCTCTTATTCCAGCCACCACAAACTCCTTCTTCCTCCCAAAACAAATCACCAACCAGCTGAAGCACGAGTTCTAGCTCATCTTGCTGCGATTTTCGATCTCCTTGATCAAAGCTCCACTCACAAAACTGCTTTGGGGGATTGCTCTTCTTTATGTGACTCCTCCAATGGTCCAATTAGTTTTTGTTCTAGTGCTCTATTCATTGCAAATTTTTGCTGCTTAGGTGACCCTGTTCTTGACCTTGCATGTCAAATTTATATGGTTCCAAGTAGTTCTAATGCATGATATAGTCTCTAGGCACTTGTGGGAGTAGTTGCTATCAATTTTGTTGAGTTTGTTTCACTTTTATTTTAAGTTACTAAAAATTTCAGAAATTTTCAGAAATTGATGAAGAGATTTTTGAGGGGCTCTTCGAGCCGAAGCTTGAAGGATAAGCATAGTGAAGAGGATAAAAGGCCCAAATATAATCTCCCTCACACCGCGGAGGTTCGGCCGTGTGAATGGCCTTGTGATGAGTTCTTGAGAGCAGACGGGATACATGATGATTTTTATTATTTGGCTGAGAATGCAGGCCTCACCGACTTCCTCCGCGACCAGCGCAAACAGTATCTCCTACTCACTAATATTTTTGTGCAAAATTTTCATTTCCATGCTAGGAGATCACCACCTTCGGTAGATTTTCATTTATATGATGAGTTTAAGGAGATGTCACTATTTGATTTCTGCCGGGTCTGTAAGATACCCTTGACGGGCAGCATAGAGGAACCACATCGTAATGATGTGGAAGGGTTTATTGATATGATTGTTGTAGGGGAAAGGAGGAAAGTTTCCGATGCAAGAATCACTAGCATACACTTTCCTGTTCTGTGTTAGTTTGCAATATTTGCTAGTAGATGTTTAATTGTTCGCGGAAACTGTGGGAACCTTAGTGCCCCTGATATTGTTATTTTGGGCCATGCCTTGTTTCGTGATAACACTTTTAGTCTAGGTGCTATTGTTGCCAACCAGGTAAATCTGAACCGTATGAAGGGTCCCATCTTGGGAGGTATCTTTGCCTCGCACCTCGCTGCACACTTTAACATACCTATTAGGCATTATGAGAAAGAAGAAAAGTTGATGCCTCCTGTTTTTCTAGACTATAAGAGTATGATAGCACATGATTTTATTGTGAATAATAAGAAAAAGATGCTTAATTATAGACTGATATTTGATAAAGATTACTTTGGGACTATTACTTTGCCTGTTCTTTCTTTGTTTAACTTATCTTCAGGCAAGTATCTTGTTCTGCCGGAGGCATTTCATGCCTACCAGAGCCTCACACCAGCTCCAGAGCCCGAGCCGAAGCCACAACTTGGTCCTCCACGTTAGTCTGTTTACCAGTGCGATCCGAAGGAGATGGCCAATCAGTGGTACCCCGAGGCTCCATCTCAGTACGACCCCAGCTACAACTTTGGATATCCACCAGGCCAGCCGTGGCCCAGGACCAACTTAGGCCAAAAGCCTAAGCTTGGGGGAGTACGTATTTCTCACCGACATTACATTCATGTTCACACACTCATTCTAGTTGTCGGTGCTCATACTTTTTCATTGTACTATCCATGCGAGTTTATTTTCCTTTTTATTCTTTCTTATTGTGTGTTTGATAAACCTTAAGAAAAGCAAAAAAAAATAGTTGTAGCTTCTAGCTAGTTTACTTTCCATGCTTTTAGTAGTAATAATTAAGAGAAAAGCCAAAAAGATTTCTCGTTCTTCTTTTTGCTTGTTGGGAGCTTTCCCGTGTAGATAGTTTCATTTCTTTTCTTTTCTTTGGTGGTTGAGAGGAGAAGACCATAATGAAAATGTTAAGTGGCTCTTATATGCTTTATTGTTGATTTAACAAAGAGCCCATATTACCTTGTCTTCTCCTTTGTATTAAATTCTTGAAGATTCCAGCTTAGTCCAATGCACATGCACTATTACTATTATCCACACCGTTCGGTCGTGCAAGTGAAAGGCAATAATGACGATATATGATGGACTAACTGAGATAAGAGAAGCTGGTATGAACTCGACCTCTCTTGTTTTTGTAAATATGATTAGTTCATCGTTCCTGATTCAGCCTATTATGAATGAAACATGTTTGTAATGACAATTAGAGATTATAGTTGCTTATGCCATGCTTAATTCGCTAGTAGTTTATAATGGTTTACCTTGCGTGCCAACATGCTATTAAAATGGTTGTGATGTGGTATGATAGGGTGGTATCCTCCCTTGAATGATTCGAATGACTTGACTTGGCACATGTTCACACATGTTGTTGAAACAAAATCAACATAGCCTCCACGATATTTATGTTCATGGTGGATTATATCCTGCTCATGCTTGCACTCAATGTTTATTAATTTTAATGCATGTTCATGACTGTTGTCGCTCTCTAGTTGGTCGCTTCCCAGTCTTTTTCTAGCCTTCACTTGTACTAAGCAGGAATACTGCTTGTGCATCCACTTCCATAAACCCCAAAGTTATTCCATATGAGTCCACCATACCTTCCTATATGCGGTATCTACGTGCCGTTCCAAGTAAATTTGTATGTGCCAAACTCTAAACCTTCAAATGAAATTATGTTTTGTATGCTCGAATAGCTCATGTATCAACTAGGGCTGTCTGTATCATCCATGCTAGGTGGGTTATTCTCAAGTGGAGTGAAATCCGCTCCTCACTCACGAGAAAATGGCTGGTCACCGGGATGCCCAGTCACATGCTCTAAGCAAATCAAATCGAAATAATTGCACACAAAACTCCCCCCAGGGTTGTTGCTAGTTGGAGGCACTCGTTGTTTCGAGCAAGCCATGGATTGATGCTTGTTGGTGGTTGGGGAGTATAAACTTTACCATTCTTCTTGGGAACCGCCTATAATGTGTGTAGCATGGAAGATATCGAGATCTCTCGGTTGTTATGTTGACAATGAAAGTATGCTGCTCAAAATATTATTTATCTCTGCTTTAAAACCTAGCTCTGGCACCTCTACAAATCCCTGCTTCCCTCTGCGAAGGGCCTATCTACTTACTTTTATGTTGAGTCATCACCCTCTTATTAAAAAGCACCAGCTGGAGAGCACCGTTGTCATTTGCATCCATTATTATTAGTTTATATTGAGTATGACTATGACTGGATCTCTTTTACCATGAATTACAATGTCTAGCCAGTCCTTGATCTTGAGAGGTGCTCTGCATTTATGTTTTGCGGTCTCAGAAAGGGCTAGCGAGGTACCATCTTGTTATATCATATTATGATTGTTTTGAGAAAGTGTTGTCATCCGAGATTTATTATTATTGCTCGCTAGTGATTATCCCATTGATATGAGTAAACATGAGACCTAAAAGTTATTGTGACTATGGTTAGTTCATGATCTTTGCTGAAAACTTGAATGCTAGCTTTACATATTTGCAACAATAAGAGCAAACAGAGTTTCTAAAAGTTTTTCTTTATCATTTTCAGTTTGTCAACTGAATTGCTTGAGGACAAGCAAAGGTTTAAGCTTGGGGGATTTGGTACGTCTCCATCACATCTACTTTTCCAAACACTTTTGCCCTTGTTTTGGACTCTAACTTGCATGATTTGAATGGAACTAACCCGGACTAACACTGTTTTCAGCAGAATTGCCATGGTGTTATTTTTGTGTAGAAATAAAAGTTCTCGGAATGACTTGAAACTTCACGGAGTATATTTTTGGAATTAATAAAAATATTGGCAAAAGAATCAAGGCCAGGGGGCAAAACCCTGTCCACGAGGGTGGGGGCGCGCCTACCCCCTGGGCGCGCCCCCTGCCTCGTGGGCCCCCTCGTGCTCCACCGACCTCAACTCCAACTCTATATATTCACGTTCGGGGAGAAAAAAAATCAGAGAGAAGTATTCATCGCTTTTTATGATACGGAGCCGCCGGCAAGCCCTAATCTCTCTCGGGAGGGCTGATCTGGAGTCTGTTCGGGGCTTCGGAGAGGGGAATCCGTCGCCATCGTCATCATCAACCTTCCTCCATCACCAATTTCATGATGCTCACCGCCGTGCGTGAGTAATTCCATCATAGGCTTGCTCGATGGTGATGGGTTGGATGAGATTTACCATGTAATCGAGTTAGTTTATTAGGGTTTGATCCCTAGTATCCACTATGTTCTGAGATTGATGCTGCTATGACTTTGCTATGCTTAATGCTTGTCACTAGGGCCCGATTGCCATGATTACATATCTGAACCTATTATGTTTTCATGAATATATGTGAGTTATTGATCCTATCTTGCAAGTCTATAGTCACCTATTATGTGTTATGATCCGTTAACCCCGAAGTGACAATAATCGGGATACTTGCTAGTGATGACCGTAGTTTGAGGTGTTCATGTATTCACTACGTGTTAATGCTTTGGTCCGGTACTCTATTAAAAGGAGGCCTTAATATCCCTTAGTTTCCAATTGGACCCCGCTGCCATGGGAGGGTAGGACAAAAGATGTCATGCAAGTTCTTTTCCATAAGCACGTATGACTATATTCGGAATACATGCCTACATTACATTGATGAATTGGGACTAGTTCTGTGTCACCCTTGGTTATAACTATTGCATGAGGAATCGCATCCGACATAATTCTCCATCACCGATCCAATGCCTACGAGCTTTTCACCTATTGATATTTGCTTAGTTACTTTACCGTTGCCACTGTTACAATTACTACAAAACTGCTACTGTTACCTTTGCCACCGTTACCGCTACTTCCATACTACTTTGCTACTAAATACTATGCTGCAGATATTAAGTTATCCAGGTGTGGTTGAATTGACAACTCAACTGCTAATACTTGAGAATATTCTTTGGCTCCCCTTGTGTCAAATCAATATATTTGGGTTGAATACTCTACCCTCGAAAACTGTTGCGATCCCCTATACTTGTGGGTTATTATGCCCACTCGTGCCTGGTGAAGCTAGGGAGGAGTAAACAATGTGGGGAGGGGATTTGGATGCTCTGGAGAGCCATTGGAGTGAGTAGGGAGGTGAGGAAGTGAGAGGAGCTGCTGTCCAGGGAGGTAAATGGGGGTGTTTTACCCCTCAATCATTGTGCGATGGCTAGGGGAGAGTTACTGGAGATAGAAGAGGACTAGGAGGGGTTGTGGTAAAATTTTGAGCCCATGGAGATTAGTGGAAGAGATCAAGGTGATGCTTTTGGAAAAAAGGCTGAAGGTGTTTGTTGTTGGTTTGGGCAACAAAATGAATTCCACTTGACATGAGACTTAACAGGATGGAATGGCACATAGAAATAGGGTGTTCCACCAAAATTGAGCTCACTTGGGAAAATTTGCCAGTGCAATTTTTGTAAACCCTAGAAATCAACAGAAATGGGTTTTCCAAGATCAAGTCGTGCAAAACTATTCTCCTTGATGCACCACCTGGTGTAGTGTCATAATTTGGGGTTGTGAGAATGTGCACAAAGTTTGGGGTCATTTGGAAGAAGTTGGCAATGTAAAGTTGTTCACATTCAATCCGGACAGAGAGGGTTTTGGGGCGCTTTTGTGATCCAAAACTATTTGTATTTAGTTGAAATTTTGCAAGATCATCACATTGTGCATTTGTGACTTGCTAGAATTTTCTTGTATTTATTTGAAAATATTTCTTATAGAAATATATCAAATATTTGAATTGGGCAGAAATGGCTTTGGAGGGTTTTGTCCAATATTTTGAACATGACCATGTGTGGAAACTCTTATATATGGACAATATATGTCCTATGAGTTTACCTAAATTTTCTCAAATAATTTTGAAATAGTTAAATAATTTTAACCTAATAAAGACCATTTCTGGCCCTAAGAAAAGCCTTTAAATAAAATAGGAAAATAAGTTTAGGAGTCAAATATACTCTTTGAAAGATTTTTCATACCCCAAATCAAGTACTTGTAGTGCAAACCTCAATTCAGGGGTTTTTGGAAATTAATTTAGAAAATATTATTTGGACAATTTTTTTAACAAAATACTATATTGCACTATACACATGGCATGATCATTGGGATGAATTTTGGGGCAAGGAGATGAAGTATAGAAGGTGGAGTTGTGTTGACTTTAAAGAGCACTTGAAAATCACACAGAGAAAACCAACTCAAATTAAAAGCCAAATAATGCAAAAGTTTTTGTTGGCCAAACTTTCATGCTTTATTAGTGCAAATGACATGTTACAAAATGCAAGGTGTGACACCCAGGAGCCGTTGTTGCTATACTTGGTGGAAACCAACCAAGTGGTCAGTGCGGCCTTGGTAGCGCAGAGAGAAGTGGATGAGGCAGAAAGTGAGCAGAAAACGGCAGAGTCAGAGAAGGATCGGGACAGCAATGGGCACGGCAACGAGAGCAACCCCAAGGACGCGGCAAGGAAGAAAGTGGTGCAACCTCCAGTGTACTTCGTCAGCTCCTTATTATAGGGGGCTAGATCGAGGTACTCTGGCATGCAGAAATTGATCTTTGGTCACATTATGGCCTCAAGGAATCTTCTCCACTACTTCCAAGCCCATGAGATCACGGTTGTTACTCGTTTTTCATTGCAAAGGTTACTCCGAAACCTTGAGGCTACCGACAGAATAGTGGAGTGGGCTTTGGAGTTATCCACCTTTGGTTTGAAGTTTCAGAGTACATCAACTATTCAGAGCAGGGCGTTGGCAGAGTTTATTGCAGAATGGTCGCCCCCCTGATGAGCAAATGAAAGAGACAATTATCACCGTCAAGGAATCGCCCCAAGAATGGATTATGTATTTTGATGGTGCTCTTTCCCTACAAGGTGCAGGAGCTGGCGTGCTTCTTGTCGCCCCCTCAAGAGAGCACTTGAACTACGTCATCCAAATGCATTTTGCCCGAGAAGAAGCAACCAACAATATAGCTGAGTATGAAGGGCTTCTTGCCGGGCTCAGGATTGCAGCTGAATTGGGAATTAAGAAGCTGATCATTCGAGGAGATTCACATCTTCTGGTGAGACAAGTAAACAAGCATTATCAAAGTCCATTGATGGAGGCATACGTCGAGGAAATGAGGAGATTAGAGGAGCGCTTTGACGGATTGCAAACAGTCCACGTACCTCGTCCGGAAAATAGCATAGGTGATCATGTGTCAAAGTGTGTTGCGTAGAAGCTTCCTGTGGAACCAAGGACTTTTGTTCTCCATCTCACTCAGCCCTCAGTATCACTAGCAACGATGGCTCGGAAGAGGAGAAAGTTGGACTATAGTAAGCATCCCCTGGTACAGTCGTCCACTCCCGGCAGAGACCCTGCCAGAAAAAACTCCTCACACCCTGCTGGACCACCCCCTCCAGCCGGGTCCACAAACCCCGCGAACGAGGCTGGTGCTCCCACAGCAGAGGAGGTGCCGCTGGTCCTTGTTGCCGAGCCCCAGGCTCCAACTTGGGCAAGGCACATTGTCCACTTCCTCCAAACTAGAGAGCTTCCCGGGGACCAAGATGAAGCTGAGAAAGTAGCCCGGAGGGCCAGTATGTACCAGTTTGTCGATGACTGAGGCCCAACGGTGTGAAATTGAAGTGTGTCTGCCTGGAAAAAGGAAAGAAACTGCTGGCTGAGATTCACAGAGGAATGGGTGGCTCCCAGATTGGATCAAGGGCATTAGTTGGGAAAGCATTCCTGGAAGGATTCTATTGGCCCACAACCCTCCAAGATGCAGTCGAGCTAGTCACGACATGTGAAGCTTGCCAGTTCCATTCCAAGAAAACAGACTGCCCAAGCTCTTCAAACAATCCCTTTATCATGGCCATTTTCGGTCTGGGGGCTCGATATCCTCGGCCCCTTTCCCCGAGCAATCGGGGTCTCTAAATTCTTGTTTGTTGCCATCGACAAGTTTACAAAGTGGCCGAAAGTGACTGCCATGAGAAAGGTTACTGCTCAGTCAGCTATCAAGTTCTTGAAAGAATTGGTGTGTTGTTTTGGAGTTTAGGCAAGGATCAGCACCGACAACGGCACCCAGTTCACGAGCCTCACCTTCACGCAATATGTTCATGCCCTCGGATGCAAGATCTCATTCGCCTATGTTTCACACCCCCGGAGCAATGGACAAGCTGAGAGGGCGAACGCTGAAGTGCTGCATGGACTCAAGACAAGAACTTTTGATATGTTGTAGAAGCACGACAGGCAGTGGATCGAGGAGCTGTCGGTAGTTCTATGGCCCCTCTGAATGACACCAAACCGAGCTAACGGGCAGACTTCCTTCTCCCTGGTCTACGGGGCAGAAGCAGTTATCCCCACGGAACTCATATACGGGTTGCCTTGAGTGCTTGCCTACGATTAAGTAGAGCAAGATCCGCACCGGCGTGACGATGCTGTGCTACTTGAGGAGAACTGTCTCCGGGCTGCTACTCGTGTTGCACACTACCAGCAAGCCCTGGGTCTCTATCATAGCCGCAGGGTTCATGCCCAGTGTTTTGAGGAAGGTGACCTTGTCCTTAGGCGCGTTCAGTCCGCCAAGGGTACACACAAGTTGTCACCAAAGTGGGAAGGCCCTTATCGGGTAGTACGAGTCACCGGACCTGGCGCAGTCCGTCTGGAGACCGGAGATGGCACTCAGTTGCAAAACACATGGAATATTGAGCATCTCCGCAAGTTCTACCCATAAGGTGCGGCTGTCGGGCTGTGCTTGCAGCCCCCGGCAACTCTGGTTCGCCGGGGTCGGGATGCCAGTTCGTTTCCCTTCTTCCAAGTAGCTCAACAAAAGTGCTCATGTGCCCTGTGAACCAAAGGAGGACAGAAAAGAAACAGATTGATGCGCACTCGACCTCTAGGCTAGGGGTTAGTCGCCGCTAAGCACTATCAACCCTAACCAAGGAAGAGACTCGACCTAGCATGCATGCTATAACTTAGGGCGTCATCGCTTCATTTATTTATGCTCAAGGTCTGCGCCTGGCTTTGTACGAAGGGTTACATGCCTTGCCGGCTAAGCTTGTACAAAAGGTGGCTTGCCGGGAGGCCCGACAAGCCACGCCTTATGGGTAAAACTTGCGAAGATGCTCGATGTTCCAGGAGTTGCTCACTGGGATGACATCTTCGGTCTCCAGGCGGACTGCGCCGGGCCTAGTGACTCGTATTACCCGATAAGGGCCTTCCCACTTCGGCGTCAACTTGTTGGCATTCTTGGCCAACTGAACGCGCCGAATAACAAGGTCGCCTTCCTCAAAGCTTCGGGCATGAACCTTGCGGCTATGGTAGCGGTGCAAGGCTTGCTGGTAGCGCGCCTCACAGCCACCCGAAGACGATCTTCCTCAAGGAGCGTCATGTCATCTTGGCGCAACTGCTCTTGCTCAAGCTCATCGTAAGCGAGCACTCGAGGTGACCCGTATATGAGTTCCGTGGGGAGAACTGCTTCTGCCCCGTAGACCAGGGCAAAAGGTGTCTGGCTGGTGGCTCGATTTGGCGTCGTCCTGATCGACCAAAGAACCGCCGGCAATTCATCAATCCAGCGCCTTCCGCTCTTGCGCAGCTTGTCAAAAGTCTTTGTCCTTAGGCCTCGCAACACTTCAGCATTCGCCCTCTCCGCTTGGCTGTTGCTCCGTGGGTGTGCCACGGAAGCAAAACAGAGCTTGCTGCCGAGGTCTTGAATGTATTGCATGAAGGTGTGGCTCGTGAACTGCGTTCCGTTGTCAGTGATGACTCTATTTGGCACACCAAAACGGCAGACCAGTCCCTTGAAAAACTTGACAGCTGATTGAGCAGTCACCTTTCTCACTGCTTCCACCTCCGGCCACTTTGTGAACTTGTCGATCGCAACGTACAAGTACTCAAAGCGCACGACAGCGCGGGGGAAAGGGCCCAGTATATCGAGCCCCCAAACCAAGAATGGCCACGAGAGAGGGATTGTTTGAAGGGCTTGAGCTGGTTGATGAAGCTTCCTTGGATGGAACTGACACACTTCACACTTGGTTACTAGTGCCGTCGCATCCTGGACGGCGGTGGGCCAAAAGAAACCTTGCCGGAACGCCTTCCCAGCAAGGGCCCTCGACCCTATGTGGGAGCCACATATGCCTCCATGTATCTCCGCCAACAGCTCCAGTCCTTCCTTCCGAGGGATGCACTTCAATTTCACACCGTTTGGCCTTCTCCTGTATAGGATGTCATTGACAAACTGGTATAGGGAGGACCGACGGGCTACTTTTTCTGCTTCTTCCTGCTCCTCAGGAAGCTCCCCTGTTTGGAGGAATTGGACGGTATGCTGCGCCCATGTCGGATCCTGGGTCTCGACGGCAAGGACCAAAGGCATCTCTTCCGCCATGGGAGCGGCTGTCCCTACGGCCAGGGCTTGACGCCCTGCCGGAGCCAGTTGCTCTTGGGCAGGCTCAGCGTTCGTGGTAGCACCCTTGCCGGCAGCCCCAGGGAGCTCGGTATGAAAGTACTTGTCGGGACCTAATTTCCTCCGCTTGTCCTGCCCCATTGATGGTTCGACAGATGGTTGAGTTAACCAGAGCAAAAAAGTACCTGGTTCCACAGGTAGCTTGAATGCGGCATGCTTTGACAGGTAATCGGCGATGTCATTCTCTGCTCGAGGGACGTGATCCGCTTGGATACCGTCAAAGCATTCCTTCAGCTTCCTCACCTCATCTACGTAATCTTCCATCAATGGGCTCTGATAATCCTTGTTGACCTGTCTGACAATGAGCTGCGAGTCACCCTTGACGATGAGCTTCTTAACCCCGAGGTCTGCCGCGATCCTGAAACCGGCAAGCAATCCCCCGTACTCAGCAGTGTTGTTGGTGGACATCTCCCTGGGGAAGTGCATCTGGATCACGTACTTGAGGTGCTCTCCGGTGGGTGCGGCGAGCAGCACACTGGCACCGGCGCCTTGCAGCGAGAAAGCCCCATCAAAGTACATGATCCAATCGCGGTCTGCTTCCTTGCCGGGGAGAGTGGTCTCCTGGATATCTTCGTCAGGCGTCGAGGTCCATTCTGCAATGAACTCCGCCAAGACTCTGCTCTGAATTGTTGAGGTACTTTCAAACTTTAAACCAAAGCTTGACAACTCCAAGGCCCATTCCACAATCCTTCCAGTTGCATCTAGGTTATGCAGTATCCATTGTAAAGGGAGGCGGGTGACGACAGTGATCTCGTGGGCTTGGAAGTAATGACACAGCTTCCTCGAGGCCATAAGGAGGCCGAAGAGCAATTTCTACACACCGGAGTACCTCAATCTAGCTCCCTGCAAGAGGGAGCTGACAAAGTAAACCTTGTGCTGCATCATCTTCTTCTTCTGCACCACCTCACTTGACTGCGCGAGCACTACCTCCGTGGCATCAGACTCTGCTGGGGGCCTCGCCTTGTCGGCACCAGGCCCTGCTAGGGGAATCTTGGGCTTGCCATCCGCTGGTTCTGCCGCCGCCACTGCCTCCTCGTTGACCTCCCTCTGTGCCACTAGCGCGGCGCTAACCACTTGATTCATCGCCGTCAGATACAGCAGCAACGGCTCTTGTGTTTTAGGGGCAACCAGTATTGGCATGGAGGAAAGGTATTTCTTTAGATCCTGCAATGTTGCCTCGGCTTCTGGGGCCCATTCCATTTGGGCCTGCCTTCTTCATGATTTTGAAGAAAGGAAGGGCATGCTCAGCGGACTTGGAGATGAATCGGCTCATGGCGGCAACGCAGCCGGTAAGCCGACGCACATCCTTGATCAGCTTGGGTGCCTCAATCTGCTCAACTGCCTTGATCTTGTCTGGGTTTGCCTCGATCCCTTGCTGCGACACAAAGAACCCGAGAAGCTTGCCGGATGGAATGCCGAAGACACACTTCTCAGGGTTCAGCTTGAGGTTGATCTTGCGCAGGTTAGCAAATGTCTCTTCTAGATCTTGTACAAGAGTTGGCCCGTCCTTGGTTTTGACCACTATGTCATCCATGTGTGCCTCCATATTTCTATGGAGTTGAGGTTCAAAACCAATTTTTACTGCTCTTGCGAACGTTGAGCCAGCACTCTTCAACCCGAAAGGCATCCGTAAAAAGCAATACGTACCACATGGGGTGATGAATGTTGTCTTTACTTCATCCTCTCTTGTCATGAAGATCTGGTGGTAGCCCGAGTAGGCGTCGAGGAATGATAACAGATCACACCCGGCTGTGGAGTCAACAATCTGGTCGATGCACGGCAATGGGAACGAGTCCTTAGGACAAGCCTTATTGATATCTGTGTAATCAATAAATAGTCTCCACTTCCCATTCACCTTGCGCACCACTACCAGATTGGACAACCACGTCGGGTGGAGCACTCCTCTCACCAAACCTGCCGCTTCCAATTTCTTGATCTCCTCTATGATGAACTCCTGCCGCTCAAGAGCCTGCTTTCTGACCTTCTACTTGACGGGCCGCGCATGGGGGCAGACAGCTAGGCGGTGCTCAATCACCTTTCTGGGAACACCGGGGATGTCGGATGCTTGCCACGCAAACACGTCGACATTCGCCTGGAGGAAGGTGACGAGCGTGCCTTTCTATTTGCTGCCGAGGTGCCTATGGTGAAGGCCCCTCCTGTGCCATCCTTCTTGACGGGCTCCTTCTTGGTCTGCGAAGGCTCGGCCCTGGATCTCTTGCTCTTATCGGTAGAGCTCTCTGGCACATCCTCGACGGTAGCACAACACTCCAGGAGGTGCGCTTGCCGGAGTGGGTGCAAGAGGTCTTGCCGGGCTTCTTCTTCCCTCCCGGGCCTTCAGCGGCAGGAGCAGGTGCCTTGACGGCAGCTGCTGCAACTGCTTCCCGGTAGAGTTGGTCGGCGCAGATCAGCGCGTCCTTCTTGTCGGAGGGGACGGAGATGATGGTCAACGGCCCGGGCATCTTTAGCATGTTGTAGGCGTAGTGTGACGCCGCGATAAACTTGGCTAGTGCGGGCGGCCGAGGATCCCATTGTAGGGCAACGGGATCTCGGCCACGTCGAAGACGATCCTCTCCTTCCTGTAGTTCAACTCTCCTCCAAACGTCACAGGCAGTGTGACCTTTCCCTTCGGCTGGCTCGTCCCCGGATTGACCCCTTGAAACGTGCCCGTTTCCTCGAGGTCTCCATTAGGAATTTGCAACCTTTTGATCATGATAGGCGAGATCAGGTTCAGGGCTGGCCCCGCCGTCAACCAGTATCTTGTTCACCCTGAGGTTGTGTATCATTGGTGAGACCAACAATGGCAAACACCCGACGGCGGTAGTGCGGTCGGGGTGGTCCTCGGCGTCAAAGAAGAAGGGCGTGCTAGACCACTTCAGCGGCTTCTGAGCGTCGAACGACGGCTCTTCTGCTGTAATCTCACGCGCCCACTGCTTGAGCTGGCGGTGAGAGGTATGCAACGAGGCGCCGCCATCAACGCACATGGCCTCCGTAGCTTTTTTAAACCCTTGCTCACCAGACTCATCGTCCTCGTCGTGATCATTGTCTTCTTCTTTCTTGTCGCGGCCCCGGGCGGGCCTCTCTTGCTGGCTGTCCTTGCCAGGGCGGCCTCCTTGGCCGCCATGCTTCTTGCCGGATCCCTCAGCACCATCCTGGTCCTTCTCCTTGTCCCGCCTCTCATACTCAGCCTTTTGCTTCTCAGCAAGCAGCTCGACTTGTCGGCAGTTCTGGAGGTCGTGGCCCTTGGTGCGGTGGATCTTGCAGTATTGCTTGCCGGAGCTCCCTGGCTTGTCGGTAGCCGCCAAGGCCCGGCAGGCGGCGCACCCGGCAATCTCCTTGTCGGGGCGCCTGCCTTGACCTTCTTGCCGGCACCGGTGTCGTCAGATCCCTCAACGGCAAGCACGGCCTTGCCCTTGCATTTCCTGTTGCGACGCCGGCCCTTCTTCGTCGGGGTAGCGGCGTCCTCATCGGTAGAGTCGGTTTCTGTGATGGCGTCTTCGCCGGGGTACTTCCTTCCCTCTTCAGCCCGGGCGCATCTATCTGCCAGAACGTAGAGCTCGGCCACATCCTTAACCTTGGACATCCTCAGCTCCTCATGCATCTTGCGATTGCGCACGTTCTGGTGGAACGCGCTAATCACAATGGGATGAACGTCGGGGATGTTGTGCTTCACCCAGCTGAATCTCTGGATATACTTCCGCAGGGTCTCCCCTTCCTTCTAGGGAATGATATGCAGATCACTGGCTTGGCCATGAGCTTGGTGGCCTCCTGTGAAGGCGCCAATGAACTCATGGCACTGATCCAACCAAAAAGAAATGGAATCCACCGACAAGTGCATCAACCAAGACATCACATTGGGCTTGAGCGCCAGCGGGAAATAGTTGGCAAGCACCTTGTCTTCACGAGCCCCAGCAGCCTGCATCACGGAAGCGTCTTGCCAGTGTACTTCTCGCTGACGTCAGGCTTGAACATGCGGTGGGACGGCCACTGGAACTGTCCCAGCTCAAGGGTAAAGGCCGAGCAGCCCACCTCGTAAGGTAGGCTGTCGGAGCCCCCCGCTGCCGGGTGGTCTATAGCGGGTCCCGCCCGCTTGTCCGACTGGCGGCGCTTTTGGCGCCGGCGCTTGACGGTGGTTCGAGCGTCTTCGTGAGCTCGTTCCTGAAGGACCTGGCGCTGGTCGCGGAGGGTCCGCAGGTCGGACAACGCTATGGAGATGTTATCACAAGCGTCGTCACGATGGGCCGACGCCTGCGGCGGCTGGCGAGGAGGAGGAGAGTGCACCCTGGCCTCAACTCCCCCGGTCCTCCCAGCGCCAGCATGTGGTGGCTCGGCGGAGCACCGACCCGAGGGTCCTGCTGGTCGTGGATCGTCTTTGTTGGCGACGGCGACGAGGCTCCGGATGGTGGCCCTCCACTCGTCAAGCTTCTCCCCAGCAGGAGGGATGTCGAGGAGCAGCTGCGCGTGCACCAAAGCTTCTGCCGGCGTGGGCGGCGGTGACAGCTACGTGGGTCGCAGCGCGCTTCGACTTCTAACTACGTTAGAAAGAGCTCCGTTATGACCTAGCGGCTGTGTGCCATTTTCGGCAGCGCTTCGGCGGGCATGCTGAACCCCTTCATCCTACGGACGACGCATGGGACTCTTCCCACGGCGGTGCCCAGGGTCACCAACGTGGTGACGCTGCTCGACGCGCACACAATGGGAAGAGGGCGCAGTGGTCGCTGGTGTGGGCGTCCTGGAGGTTGCTACGCCTCTCGGAGGTGGCACAACGACACCCTTGGAGGTCCCTGCACCGCTTGCGGGGGGGCCAGCTCCGTCTTTGGATCCGGTGATGTGTAGCCGGTCGTCTGGTGTGCGAATGACGCCGCTCGCCAGGCTCTGACTGCCAGGGCGATGCTGGTGCTCGCGGACCGCGGCCCCGGTCCTGTCTACGACCGGTCCACTGCCCGCCCGCACCGGCATGGGCCGCTCGGCTCCCAATGAGCCGACCGCCGTGGTCGTCTTCTTCTTTGGAGCCATGGCGACGAAGAACTACTAGGCTAACTACTAGATCAGATTCTCACAATTGCGCCCCTACCTGGCGCGCCAAAGATGTCGGTGTGGAGCGACATCTATGGGATCACAAGAATCCCTACTACGGTTGCCGGGGCGCGGGGTTGCGAGAAGAGCAGGACTAGTAGACAGCACAAGGATCGTTTACCTAGGTTCGGGCCGCGAGGATGCGTAAAACCCTAGTCCTACTTTGGTGGGTCTATTTCAGAGAGTTCTTGAGCTCTCGAACTAGTTGTGGTCCGTGCGTGGTTAGAAAGAGCAGAATCCTTCTCCAGTATGCCATGGGCCTCCTTTTATAGTCCAAAGGGGCTGCCACAAGGGCACACGAGAGGTGGAAGGGCGTCTGATACCTGAGCTTATCGCTCAGACACAGTGACAAGACGCATTTAAATCGTAGCTTAGGTGTCCCCTTGCTTTATTGGGGACGGGGGCGAGGCCCGTCCCGTCCGTCGCTGCTCCTCCTCACTTTGACACACGCCCTTGCCAGTGAGGCGCGTGGTGCCATGTAGGCAGGCAGGCAACTGAGGTGGCGCAGTGGCGGAGCCTTCACGAAGATCTGCATGCCACCACGCAGGCGCTCGATGAGTTGGCCTCGGAGCTGCATGTTGCCACGCATGTGCCCGCCCAACTGGTTGGGCTGGCAGCTGCATGTGAACGGTGGTGGAGGCTTGGTTGCCGCGGGCCTGGCGGTGACCCTGCTGGCGTCCTTGGTGGGGGCTTTGTCGGGTCGCCTGGCAAGGGTCTTGCTGTGTGGCCCGGCAAGGGTCTTGCTGTGCCGCGCTGTCGTCCCCGGCAAGGGCCTTGCTGGGGGTCTGGTGGCCTTCCTCGTCAAGGATCTTGCTGAGGATCGTTGTCTTCTATTCCTCATCTGATCTTGAATATCTCTTCACAAAGATCTGCATGCCACCACGGAGGTGCCTCCCGAGCCCTGGCCCAACGTGATGCTGGAGACTGTGGGCTCAAGGGTCGCCCGCGCTGTTGGTGCGGGGCGAGCTGTCCTGGCAAGGATCTTGCCGAGGCCGCTGAGGCTGCCCCGGCAAGGGTCTTGCCGAGGGAACCTGCGTCGTCCCTTTGCTCTTTGTGGGCTTGGCCTTGGCGTTGCTCATATTATCTTGGGCTTCGGTCATCCCTTGGCTCACCTCCCCTGCTCTGCTTGGCATGACCGTAGGCGCGGCTCCGACTACCCGTGCACAGGTATAGGGGTACAAAAATGCACCCCTCTTTTTGTACAGCGACAGTCATCGCGTGACATTTCCCCGAAGGGACAGACACAGGAACGAAGTGTATCACATGCCGGCCAGTCTAGGTGTTCCGGAGCAATCATCTGGCTAGCAGGACTCCGGTAAACCGGGCTGTAGCGGACTACCAAGGCTCAGTGGAAGCACCAGACTACATTTCCCCATAAGAGAGGCTACCAAGGATAAACAACTAGAGTCTCGGATCCCACACATACCAAGCATTTCAATCATACACACAATATGCTCAGTATGTGCAAATACAACATGGCATCACAACAAGACTCTACGACTCAGAGTATTTATTCATTTGGCTCCGAGGAGCCAAGTTTTACAAACATGGGTCTCATGACCCAACATACAGAGCATACAAGCAACAAGCACATGCGGAAGCTTAACTTGTCTGAGTACAGACAACTACAAATGAAGAAGGCTGAGAAGCCTGACTATCTACTGAAGTCTCTCTACAAAACATAAAATAAGCAAACGTGAGTACAAATGTACCAGGTAGACTTACATCAGAACTATCTACATATGCATCGGTATCAACAAAGGGGTGGTGGAGTTTAACTGCAGCAAGCCAGCTTTGACTCGGTGGCTATCCTGAACTATGACTACAAGTAACTCTTTTGAGGTGGCGCACACAAGTCCACATATTCACCATACCAATACACCACTATGGATCCACTCCCGTCTCCCTACGAGAACGCCATCCATAGCACTCACGCTTATCTTGCGCATTTTAGAGTATCCATTTTCACTTGTCTATGAACTGTACAGGCAACCCAGAAGTCCTTTTCCGCAGACATGGCTATTCGAATAGATGATGTTAACCCTGTAGGGGTGTACTTATTCACACACGCTCTCGCCACTTACCACCATGTACACGTTGTGTATCTCGGCAACCTTCAAGCGGAAGCCTGGTGAGGGAGTCGGCTATGACCTGACTAACCACAAAGTCTCTAGTCCAGGTTTATCGCCTATTCGGGTTCCATTCGCAAGGAGTTCTGGCCGGGGTGTCGCTCACGGACCCAAATGATGTGAGCAAGGTTCCCAAGCCCACCATCCGGGTGCCACTTGGTACACCGTGCCATTGTGCCTAGTCTGTCCCAAGCCCACCTATACCGGGTGCCACTTGGTAGACTACTAACACTACCTACAAACACCAGAAACTAGTTGCATCTCCTGGACAGAGATCAGGTTGATTAATAAGTCGAGAGAGCCTGGAGCGCCCGGAGCCCAATGTGTGGTAGTAACTGTTCATGGATCACAAACACAGAACTCAGTCCTGAGGGCGATTTCAATGAGACAACCCACCATGTACTCCTACATGGCCTCTCACCGCTACCTTTATCAAATCGTGTTCACACACTTAGCTCTCAACAGTAGGACATGTTCACAACTTTCAAATTCACCACCTATGAATCAAACCTGACACAACTCTAAGAAATAACAGGCATGACAAACAAGCATGAATGAGTAGGCACATCAGGGCTCAAACAAATCCTACTCATGCTAGTTGGTTTCATCTATTTACTGTGGCAATGATAGGTCATGCAGAGGAAAGGGGTTCAACTACCACAACATGTAACCGTTGAATCGCTATTGTCCTAATGTAGTAAAAGAGAGTAGGAGCGAGAGAGTGGGATTGTATCGGAATGAACAAGGGGGTTTTGCTTGCCTGGCACTTCTGAAGATAGTATAGCTTTTCCTCTGTGTCATCGATCTCATCGTCGGAACCACATCTACTGAGAGGGGGAAATTAGCGGCAAACAAGGAAGAACACAATCAATGCAATGCACAATATGATGCATGATCATGACATGGTAATATGAGTGTGTTGGCCTAATGCAACTACAACCAGATAGGTTTGGGTCATTTTGAACCAAAGGTTCAACCCCAAATTGAAATTATGAATTTATATAGTGCCTTATCATGTTCTGAACGAAACAGCAAGGTTAAGTTGTTATAACATGCATGAAACCAGTACATATGGATAGATTGGATTTTTATGATCATTTTTCATATATAAATCTTTGTATTTGGAGTTACAGATTAATTTCTATGATTTGTAGAAGTTTGCTCTATTTTCTGGAATTTCCTGAAAAGAATAAATCCAGGAAAGGGCATTACTGCGTCAGCATTGCATCATGCTGACCTCAGCAGGTCAACAGACCCGGTCCAGGTCAAACCTGACCAGTGGGACCCACTGGTCAGTGTCTCAGTGCTGTTTAGGGTCGCTGACGTGTGGGCCCACTCAATGGCCACATCAACATGGCCAATGCTGACGCGTGGGGCCACTAGGATTAGTTAATACTAAGCATAAACTTAATCTAAGCTTAATTAATTAGCGGGGCCTGCTGTCAGTCTCACTAGTTGGTAACTAACTGCGTCATTAGCCTAAACTAATCTGCCACGTCACCATCTCCGAATTTACGCCGGTGGCTACCAAAACGTGGTGGGGCGCACTGGGTTGGCTCGGGTTTGGCCTACAGGCGATGGTTTTGAGCGCGGGGAGCTGCTGCTCGCGCGCGGCTGATGGGGCGGGCGGCGGGAGCTGAGGTGGCCGGAGCCCGGCGGAAACAAGCTCACGGCGGCGGCCGGAGCTCGGCGAACTCGGGCTCGGCGTTGTGGTGCACGGGAGCAAAAATAGCCGGGTGCTACGGGCTACTGCAGACGCTCTGGTTGTGGTGACGCGCTCATCCGCGGTGCGGGTGGACTCTAGCCACGGCAGCGTCATGGCTGGCGGTGAGGAACTCTCGGGCTCGACGGAGTCCGCGGTTAGAGGAAGAAATCAGCTTCGGGGAGAGAGAGATTCGGTGCGGAGGCTCACAACAAGGCCAACAAGCACGATCGCGAGGTCGGGGACGCTCTGTAGCTCCCGAATCGACGGCGAGGATCCACAGTGACCGACGAGGGGAACGGCGGTGCTGGCGGCGTCCTCGGGCTTCAGGCATCATGTGGCTTGGTGAGGAGGAAGAGGGGGACGGGGCGGAGCTTCTTGGCGCGTCGGCGAGGCGTGGGGTGGCCGATGGGCGCGGTGGTGCTCGTCGGTGGCGGCAACGCGTTCGGTGAGGTGGGGAACGGCGAGGGAGAGAGCAGGCGGAGAGTAAGAGAGGTCGGGCTGATCGGGTCAACACTGAGGCGTTCATCCATGCGTCCAGGGGCTCGGCGGCAAGAAGGAGGTGGCGTGCGGTGGTAGCGCGTGCGTCGGGCATGCGCGGTGCATCTGACTGGCGGGAGGAAGAAGACCTCCCTGCCCCTGGTGGGTTGGGCCGGCCAGATGGGCTGCCAGGTGAGCGCCAGTTAAGTGCGGGTAGGTTTTCTGTCCTTTTTCTTTTGTTTCAGTTTTCTATTTATTTCCTCTCTGTTTTGATTTAGTTTTAGAACTAAATCATTTTATTAAATTCTGAACATAAATATGGGCACTAACTAAGTTAATCCAGAGGCTCTCAAGTGATTTCAGAATATTTGGAGCATTTAAAATATTTATAAAATTCAAATTCCCCAATTCAAATATAATATGGGTTAATTAAAAATCCATAAATGGCCAACAATTATGCTCATGATTTTTGGCAAGGTTTTCACCTTTATCAAAAATCATGAACATTTTTAAAGGGCATTTTTGGTTCTTGAAAAAGATTTTCTTTCATCCTATTGAATTCTTTTTGGTGATAGGGTTTAATCAATCCCCATTTCAAATTTCTTTCAAATTTAAACATGATGCACACATGGAGCTAGTGTAGTGCGAAACCTGAAGCTAGGGATGTGACAACTCACCCCCCCTAAACAAGAATCTCGTCCCGAGATTGAAGACGTGAGGTAAGAAGTCAGAGGGGTCACAAGCTAACACGATCTTCATGATCCAATAGCCCTTCTCGAAGATGTTGATTTATTGATCTAATTGATCTTGACGTCTTTGCTTTCGAGATCTTCATCCAACATGATGTCGACAGAGAGAAACTCTACAGGAATCGATCTTCTTGAGGTTCGAGCAACTCAGAATCAACTCATGGAGTGAGACATAAGAACACCTCTTGAGTTGATACACAAAACACACACCAGGAGCAATGGAAGAAGTAGATGACCAGGTTCAATTGGGTACACAAAATTCTATGCTGAAGAAGATGGTGCATGGCTTTAAGATAGGGTGACATAATTGCCATGATTCCATAATGGGGCACCTTACGGAAGGTGACTCATAGAATTATTCTCTTAAGTGGGAAGAGAATTACTTTTGATATAAAGATCATTGAAACTCTTCACACCGGCCTGAGGCGATTCATAAATGATCGTTTCAAGGAGTTTGAAGAAATGTCATACCCAGACTAGAATGGACAATGTGGATTACCTTGTTGAAGACAACGCAATGGATAATTTTTTCTTATCATCGGAAATGGATGGGACCCATGGTAAGTCCACTTTTGAAGATGATCCTGAATAACAGTTACTGAGAAGGCAGACCATTGTGAAATGGCACAAAGGCGGTACAGGCTGGGAACAAAAATCCAAATGCTAGGAATGATTCTAGTAACTGGGAAAAAACTCAACAATAGAGAGTGATTCCACTGTTTGAATGGTTATAGCTTAATCAAGGAAACCGAGAGCATAAGGACCCCTATGGAACAACTTCTAGAATAAGTTGCACGGAATCCTTATGGAGAAGATGGTCAAATAGCTCAATCAAGATACTACAATGATAGATCTTTCGGCTAGGTGTGTCGGCCAGAACATCAACCTTGTCGGGACCTACATAACAGATCTTGGAAAAGTTCCAACCATCATATCTGCCTGAGATTCAGATCTGGTTGGTAACATGATATTCCAGACTCATCAAGTCCAGAAAGAAAAATGGAAGTTTGCAACACAAATCGATGAGATGGTGTTGAGAGATTCTCGGGAGATGAACTACGGTAGCAAGCTCCAAAACATGAGCGGGTTCTGCTACTCGCATGTGAACACGTTGTCCCAAACAAGCATGACCACGTAGTAGTCTTATAATAGAACACTACCGAGTTCTGGTTGGGAACCATCATCGAGGATAGCAAAGTCCTTACTTAAGTCATGATTAGCTCTTAAGAAGGAATTTCTTCTCCTTGAACAAATCAATTAGTGTCTTGGTGTACTAAGAGATGCATATGGAATGGAGGTAGCGAGCCTGTCCAACCATAGCATACTTCGCACATGTATGACTGACTTGGGATGGTACCAAAGGAAACAAAAACAATCTTTCTCGAACTCACGGCGGCAACTTGCATCGATTGCACGTGAACTTAGAGGAAGTCCCTACTTTCATCCAAACATATACTTCATGAACGGGGCATGAAGAAAATGCTTACACAAGTTTCCAACACTAGTTGGATGTTCAACACGAATCAAGGTGGAGACAAAATGCTGTAGATTGGGTCAACAACAACTCATCGGAATTTCCATATCACTGGACTCCCACCATTATGTGAACACGGTGATAGCATTGGTCAGACCAAAAGATGTAATGGTGTATGCTCGAGGGATCTACCACGAGTAAGACAACATTACGAACATCGTTGGTTCTGATTTGACTTAATAATAGCCCATACTCAAGTCAAAGTTTTGACAAGACAATAGATCCAACAACTGATCACGAGGACCAATTGGTGAAGATATCATCTTTCTTCAACACACGTAAACACAAAGATATCCCTTCAGGAAGAACCAAATTCAGCAAAGCTTTTTATCTTCCAACTCTCCACGTTGTTGTTTAGCTTAACCAACTAGCTCAGGGGTTTCCAACACAGATTCTTGGAGAAGAGGTGGTTTATAAGAAACCAAATTGATCATGAACTCAATATAGCGGTCAGGTGACAACCTGGTTATACTTCCGAGAAGATATACGGAAAATCACGAACCACCGATATGTCACTAAGCTCGAGAACAATCTTGCTTTTAAGGGCAAGACGATATGATCAATTAGGCAAGGATTGACACAATCCTAACTCTTGATCGAAGGGTGCACCAGGGAAAATGGACTAGGTAGCATGATCCATCTTAGAATGATGGTTCAGTAACCAACACGCTAAGAATGAAATTATTGTCCTTTAACTACAAAGCAACGGGGTTGCTAGCAGTACTGATTTCACACATCACAATTCGCTTGTCAGTATTCCGGATACAATAACACGGAAAACCGAGGAATGAATGATGATGGCGAGAGCTATCACTGCATCAATAATTCATAAGGCTTGGTGCAATTCTCATGACATTCCTGACATCAAGAGGGCAATACTTCCGGGTAGAACAGAACAAAAGCTGGATTGGCATTTTGATCTGCAGGATAGAACTACTTTGACCCAATCCTGGATATGGATGAGGTACTGGAGTTTGTTTCTCCTAGTCATCCGGAATAGAACGACTTGACAGACCTCGAGAATAAAAGGCAACAATGAACATGAATGCAGATCTACTCCCGACGAACAATTGACAGACGAAGGTCAAATAACAACTAAGAGGGACAACTCAAAGGAACATATAACTTTCTAAGTTCTGGATGCATAGATTAGTATGTCGAGCAAAGTTCATCTTAATTCTTCCGGATAACCCATGCAGAAAAGGAAGGACTGGCAGAGTCACAACATAGAATCGAATGCTCATCAAGAGCACTCTGGTTGTGATCTTTTGGTTCAAAAGAACTTCTGCCATAAGCAGTTCATGGTATTTGGAAGAAGGAAATACCACAGACCTCGAGGACTATCGCAAAGGTTACTAATATCCTAAAGGAACTAGCAAACACTATCAACATGAAGTAAGTAAGGTGAATCTCAGGTTGAAGAACCTAGGAATAGAATGCCTAGTAACTAAGTGGCATCACGGGATGCTCTCGAGAATGATGGCCAGAATCATCACACTAGGAACACAAAACAGGGCTAGATTATTAGGTGATCCTCTATGACACCTAGGGTCAAAATAATAGCTCCAACATATATGTCGAGGCAACAGAGTACCTCAACTCACCGATTAGTGTGGTTAAACTGGCCCAGACAAACATCGGGAACGGAAAGAAGGGGGTTGCAAATGCATCAGACTATTTAGAAACCTGGGATGACTCTGACAACATAACAGCTGTAAATGCTCAAAAAGATTTGAGACATCCGGCAAAATGGTGGCATAACCTCTCAACATCATAGTATCAAGGTTCTCACATTAACTAACAAAACACAGAAGTAGTAGGAACTGAACTGGGGCTTGAAACCATCAATTCTATAAGTCTACGGATTAGTAACACGTGATCCTGATAGAAAGATGAGAAGCCTAGTTCTTAATCCCCGTAGAAAAGAAGAAGTTGACTCAGATCAGAAGGGCATAAGGTAAAGGAGTAAAAAGAGCCTTACATTCCTTCCCACAATCAATTCCCCTACATAACTAAAGCATTTCTAGACACGACTTCGACCAGTTTGGCTTTGTAATCCTACAGTCAGTCAGGCTCTGATACCAAATCTGTGAGGACCCCGATTCTAAGTCACACCGATCTAGCATGTAACACGTCATATCACTTTGCGGCCTCACGCACGGTATCCCCACGGGTGTCGCCTTACCTGGCCTGGGACCGTTTGCGCCTTTTGGCTCACGTATATGATAGGCTCGCTAGCATCCATATGCCAGAGAACCTGGGCCAACATGACTAGTCGTGAACCCAAAGTGGCACTAACTTACGGGGACAAGCATACATGAAACAACATCGAGCATGTCGGTCAACAAGGTGAATCCGGCTGTAGCGACTGGCTAACAGACTCGAACCCGGCTGTAGCAGGCTAGCAGACTTGGATGTCACCGCTGTGACATTTTCCCAAAGGGATGTACACAAGAACGAAGTGTATCACATGCTGGCAGTCTAGGTGTTCCGAGCAAGAGTGTTTGGGCTAGCGTGACTCCGAGAACCGGGCTCAGAAGGGACTACCAAGTCTCAGTGCAAGCACCAGACTACATTTACCCATAAGAGAGGCTACGAAGGATAACCAACTAGATTGACGAATCCACACATACCAAGCATTTCAATTATACACACAATATGCTCAATATGTGCAAATACAACATGGCATCATAACAAGACTCTACAACTCAGAGTATTTTTTCATTTGGCTCCAAGGAGCCAAGTATTACAAACATGGGTCTCATGACCCAACATACAGAGCATATAAGCAACAAGAACATGAGGAAGCTTAACTTGTATGAGTACAGACAACTATAAATGAAGAAGGCTGATAAGCCTGACTATCTACAAGACCCTCCCAAGGGTACAAAATCATAGCTGAGGTAACAAGCTAAACGTCGAAGTCCACGCGGAACTACTAGTGAGACTGAATTCTCTCTGCAAAACATAAAATAAGCAAACATGAGTACAAATGTACCAGCAAGACTTACATCAGAACTATCTACATATGCATCAGTATCAACAAAGTGGTGGTGGAGTTCAATTGCAGCAAGCCAACTTTGACTCGGTGGCTATCCTGAACTACGACTACAAGTAACTCTTTTGAGGTGGCGCACACAAGTCCACATATTCACCATACCAATACACCACTATGGATCCGCTCCCGTCTCCCTACGAGAACGCCATCCATAGCACTCACGCTTATCTTGCGCATTTTAGATTATCCATTTTCACTTGTCTATGAACTGTACAGGCAACCCAGAAGTCCGTTTCCGCAGACATGGCTATTCGAATAGATGATGTTAACCCTGCAGGGGTGTACTTCTTCACACACGCTCTCACCACTTACCACCATGTACACGTTGTGTATCTTGGCAACCTTCAAGCGGAAGCCTGGTGAGGGAGTCGGCCACGACCTGACTAACCACAAAGTGTCTAGTCCAGGTTTATCGCCTATTCGGGTTCCATCCGCAAGGAGATCCGGCCGGGGTGTCGCTCACGGACCAAAATGGTGTGAGCAGGGTTCCCAAGCCCACCATCCGGGTGCCACTTGGTACACCGTGCCATTGTGCCTAGTCTGTCCCAAGCCCACCTGTACCGGGTGCCACTTGGTAGACTACTAACACTACCTACAAACACCAGAAACTAGTTGCAAATCCTGGACAGAGATCAGGTTGATTAATAAGTCGAGAGAGCTTGGAGCGCCCGGAGCCCAATGTGTGATAGTAACTGTTCATGGATCACAAACACAGAACTCAGTTCCTGAGGGCGGTTTCAATGAGACAACCCACCACGTACTCCTACATGGCCTCTCACCGCTACCTTTACCAAATTGTGTTCACACACTTAGCTCTCAACATTAGGACATGTTCACAACTTTCCAATTCACCCCCGATGAATCAGACCTGACAGAACTCTAAGCAATAGCAAGCATGACAAACAAGCATGAATGAGTAGGCACATCAGGGCTCCAACAAATCCTACTCATGCTAGTGGGTTTCATCTATTTACTGTGGCAATGACAGGTCATGTAGAGGAAAGGGGTTCAACTACCGCAGTATGTAACATTTGAATCGCTGTTGTCCTAATGCAATAAAAGAGAGCAGGAGCGAGAGAGTGGGATTGTATCAGAATGAACAAGGAGGTTTTTCTTGCCTGGCACTTCTGAAGATAGTATAGCTCTTCATCGGTGTCATCGATCTCATCATCGGAACCACGTCTACTAAGAGGGGACAATTACCGACAAACAAGGAAGAACACAATCAATGCAATGCACAATATGATGCATGATCATGACATGGTAATATGAGTGTTTTGGCCTAATGCAACTACAACCAGATGAGTTTGGGTTATTTTGAACCAAAGGTTCAACCCCAAATTCAAATTATGAATTTAAATAGTGCCTTCTCATGTTTTGAACTAAACAGCAAGGTTAAGTTGTTTTAACATGCATGAAACCAGTACATATGGATAGATTGGGTTTTTGTGATCATTTTTCATATATAAATCTTTGTATTTGGAGTTACAGATTAATTTCTATGATTGAAGTTTTCTCTATTTTCTAGAATTTCGTGAAAAGAATAAATCCAGAAAAGGGCATTACTGCGTCAGCATTGCGTCATGCTAACCTCAACAGGTCAACATGCCCGGTCTAGGTCAAACCTGACCAGTGGGACCCATTGGTCAGTGTCTCAGTGCTATTTAGGGTCGCTGACATGTGGGCCCAGTCAATGGTCACATCAACATGGTCAATGCTGACGCGTGGGGCCACTGGGATTAGTTAATACTGAGCAGAAACTTAATCTAAGCTTAATTAGGTAGCGGGGCCCTGCTGTCAGTCTCACTAGGTGGTAACTAACTGCGTCATTACTCTAAACTAATCTGCCACGTCACCATCGCCGGAGTTACGCCGGCGGCGACCAAAACGCGGTGGGGCGCACTGGGTTGGCTCGGGTTATGCCTACAGGCGATGGTTTTGAGCACGGGGAGGCTCTACGGGGAGCTGCTGCTCGTGCGCAGCCGATGGGGCGGGCGGCGGGAGCTGAGGTGGCCGGAGCCCAACGGAAGCAAGCTCACGGCGGCGTCCGGAGCTCGGCGAACTCGGGCTCGGGGTTGTGGTGCACGGGAGCAAGAACAACTGGGTGCTACGGGCTACTGCAGACGCTCTGGTTGTGGTGATGCGCTCATACGCGATGCGGGTGGGCTCTAGCCATGACGGCGTCATGGCCGGTGGCGAGGAACTCTCGTGCTCGACGGAGTCCGCGGTTAGAGGAAGAAATCGGCATCGGGGAGAGAGAGATTCGGTGCGGAGGCTCATAGCGAGGCCAACGAGCGCGATGGCGAGGTCGGGGACGCTCTATGGCTCCCGAATTGATGGCGAGGATCCACGGCGACCGAAGAGGGGAACGGCGGTGCTAGCGGCATCCAGGGGCTTCAGGCATCATGTGGCTCGGTGAGGAGGAAGATGGGGACGGGGCGGAGCTTCTTGGCGCGTCGGCGAGGCGTGGGGTGGCCGGTGGCTGCGGTGGTGCTTGTCAGCGGCGGCATCGTGTTCGATGAGGTGGGGAACAGCGAGGGAGAGAGCAGGGGGAGAGTGAGACAGGTCGGGCGGATCGGGTCGACACCGGGGCGTTCATCCACGCGTCCAGGGGCTCGGCGGCAAGCAGGAGGTGGCGTCGGTGGCAGCAAGACGCTGCGGGCACGCACAAAGGTCCGATCGCTGAGAGGAAGAAGACCTCCCTGCCCCTGGTGGGCTGGGCCGGCCAGATAGGCTGCCAGGTGAGCGCCAGGTAAGTGCGGGTAGATTTTCTGTCCTTTTTCTTTTGTTTCAGTTTTCTATTTATTTCCTCTCTATTTTGATTTAGTTTTAGAACTAAATCATTTTATTAAATTCTGAACATAAATATGGGTACTAACTGAATTAATCCAGAGGCCCTCAAGTGATTTCAGAATATTTGGAGAATTTAAAATATTTGTAAAATTCAAATGCCCCAATTAAAATATAATATGGGTTAATTAAAAATCCATAAATGGCCAACAATTATGCTCATGATTTTTTGTAGAGGTTTTCACCTTTATCAAAAATCATGAGCATTTTTAAAGGGCATTTTGGGTTCTTGAAAAAGATTTTATTTCATCCTATTGAATTCTTTCTGGTGCTAGGGTTTAATCAATCCCCATTTCAAATATCTTTCAAATTTAAACATGATGCACACATGGAGCTAGTCTAGTGCAAAACTAGAAGCTAGGGATGTGACAGTCTCGTACACCGTAGCATCACAACGGTCGAGCCCGTGTTGCGGCGCTGCTCTGCTTGACGCCAGCGCCGCCTCAGGCCATCTCCGGCAGCCCCGCGGCCACCACCCGATGCGCCTCGTTGCGCTGCAGCCTTAGAGCCCAACCCCGCCTCCTCTCGTAGCCGGAGTCGCCGGAACGAGCGACGCCGCCACGTCTATGTGTCACCAGCGGTTAACCACCGACGTGGCTGGCTTAATTAGTGCCTAACCACACTGCTAATTACCCACCACAGTCATTGACACACGGGCCCGACCCTGCTAATTAATCTAGGATTAGTGCTAATTAAACCAGGATAGTTTAGTTAGTAACTGACACGCGGGATCCACTGGTCAGTTTGACTGGCCGCCTCGCTGATCTCCGACGCCGAGTGATGTCATGTCGACGCAAAAATCATTTACTGGATTTTGTTTAATACTAAATAACCATAAAAATCAAGAAAATGATTTGAACTTCAAAAAATCAAAGAAAATAATCTATAGCTCAGAATGAAATAAATTATATATGAAAAATGATCAGAAAAATCCAATCTATCCATATACACCATTTTCATGCATGTTAGAACAACTTATAGCTGTTTTTTAGGACCAATCATATAAATGGCATTTGAATATCCACATATGGAGTTTGAATTTGAATCTTGGATTCAAACCAAGTTCATTTAACCTGTTGCTAGTTGGATTAGCTCAAATCACAGCATATTGACATGTCATGATCATGCATCATATTGTGCATTGCATTTATTGTGTTCCTTCTCTGTTGCCGGTGGTTGTTCCCTCTCGATAGACGTGTTCCGACGATGAGTTCGATGACATCGATGAAGAGCTATACTATATTCAGAAGTGCCAGGCAAGCAAAACCCCCTTGTTTATTCCGATACAATCCCACTCTCTTGCTCCTGCTCCCTTTTACTGCATTAGGACAACAACGATTCATCTACTACTTGCTGCAGTAGTTGAACCCCCTTTTCCTCAGGATGACCTGTCATTGCCACAATAAAAAGATGAAACCCACTAGCATGAGTAGGAGTTGTTTGAGCCCGGATGTGCCTACTCATTCATGCTTGTTTGTCATGCCTGCTACTACTTAGAGTTGAGTTAGGTATGAGTCATCAGGGATGAATTGGAATGGTGATGAACATGTCCTACTGTGTGTGTGAGCAAAGTGTGTGAACACGATTTGGTAAAGGTAGCGGTGAGAGGCCATGTAGGAGTACATTGTGGGTTGTCTCATTGAAACCGTCCTCGGGAATTGAGTTCTGTGTTTGTGATCCATGAACATCTATGACCACACGTTGGGCCCTGAAATATGACCCCGCTCGACTTATTTACCGCCCCTGTCCTCTGTCCAGGAGTTGCAAGTAGTTCTAGTGTTTGTAGTATGCCGGAGTCCGTGTGCAGTGCTGACCCGAGGGGTGGGCTGTGATGCGGTAGGCATGTTGCACGGTGTACCGGGACGCCCGTTTGGTGCCTCAGGAACCCTGCACACATCATTCGGGGCCGTAAGTGGAAACCTCGACCGGACTCCCTTCGGGTGGAACCTGAATAGGCGAATAACCTGGACTAGGGACTTGTGTGGTTAGTCAGGTCGTGGTCTACACCCACGTCGTCTTTCGCTTGAAGTCTGCAGAGCACATGTCGTGTGTAGACGCTAAGTGGTGGAAACATGTGTGAAGAAGTACACCCCTGCAGGGTTATAAATGATCTATTCAAATAACCGCGTCCGCGGTAAAGGACCTCTGGGTTGCCTATACAGTTCATAGACAAGTGAAAGTGGATACTCTAAAATGCGCAAGATAAGCGTGAGTGCTATGGATGGCGTTCTCGTAGGGAGACGGGAGTGGATCCATAGTGGTGTATTGATATGGTGAATATGTGGACTCGTGTGTGCCACCTCAAAAGAGTTACTTGCAGTCGTAGTTTAGGATAGCCACCGAGTCAAAGCTGGCTTGCTGCACTTAAACTCCACCACCCTCTTTGTTGATACCGATGCATATGTAGCTAGTTCTAATGTAAGTCTTGCTGGGTAGATTTGTACTCACGTTTGCTTAATTTACGTTTTGCAGAGAGACTTCAGTCTCACTAGTAGTTCTGCTGGACTTCGACGTTTAGCTTGTTACCTCAGCTATGATCTTGTACCCTTCGGAGGGTCTTGTAGATAGTCAGGCTTCTCAGCCTTTTTCATTTGTAGTTGTTTGTACTCAGACATGTTTATGTTTCCGCTTGTTGCTTGTATGCTCTATATGTTGGGTCATGGGACCCATGTTTGTAATATTTGGCTCCTCGGAGCCTAATGAATAAATACTTTGAGTTGTAGAGTTTTGTTGTGATGCCATGTTGTATTTGCAAATATCGAGCATATTGTGTGTATGATTTGAAATGCTTGGTATTAGTGGGATCCGACTATCTAGTTGTTTATTCTTGGTAGCCTCTCTTATGGGGAAATGTCTCCTAGTGCTTCCACTGAGCCATGGTACCTTGCTACTGCTCCGGAACACTTAGGCTGGCCAGCATGTGCCCTTCTTCATTCCTGTGTCTGTCCCTTCGGGAAAATGTCACGCGGTGTCTACCGGTGTCCTGTTAGCCCAGCTGCTGCAGCCCGGATTCACTCGCTGATGCCCGACACGTTCGTTGTTGGGTCATGTATGCCTATCCCTGTAAGTTAGTGCCACTTTGGGTTTACGACTAGTCATGTTGGCTCGGGTTCTCTGTCATATGGATGCTAGCGATACAGTCATATACGTGAGCCAAAAGGCGCAAACGGTCCCGGGCCAGGTAAGGTGGCACCCATGGGAATACCGTGCATGAGGCTGCAAAGTGATATGATGTGTTACATGCTAGATCCGTGTGACTTAGGATCAGGGTCCTGACAGAGGATTGACCTCTTCTCCGGTAGCCGCTACTTGGGCCGCTGCTGCCATCTCTATATGCAGAGCGACTGTTTTATTTTTTGACGGATATCCGAAGAGCGGCTGTTTACACGGTATCACTGTAACTCAATTATATGTATAGCGTAGTACATCACATACGGTTATGTAACGGCAACCTTGTCTCACCAATGTTGTCTTCTCACACGGTTTGGTGCGGAAATCGTGTGTGACGGTATAATACCATAAACAAATGACATGTATAAACAGTGTGCCGTATACAACATATAGTGATATAAGTAGTTCCCGACCGTTAGCTTATCCCCACTGTTTCCCCATTTCCCCCAAATCCCTAGATAGCCTCCAGATTCCCTTGCATGGCACTAGCATTGGGGCAATGCAGACGAATGGTGCTCATGGTTTCGGTGCGGCTGCTGCTGCTCGTATCGCCGCCACGATTGCGGTCGCCGCCGAGCACTTGCCTATGGTCTTCAGAAGGCAGGTGTACTACAAATTCGAATCGTCCTGGCAGGTTCAAATCTATCCCGATCTTTTTAGCATTTTCAAATTAGCTCCTTGCTGAATCCGTCCTGAATGACCCACCCAGCAAAGGGATCTACCGCCAGATTGGGAGCACGACTCCAGGCTCCCGCAACACGAGTTTGACTCCAAGTTTTGCACCATCGAGAACTACCAAAAGTTGAGTTGTTTGCACGGGCACACTCCCGCTCGACGTGTATGCACGGAGGGATTCGACATTGGCAGGCGGTTTGTCAGTTGCCCCTTAGAGGTTAGTGCTAAGTTCATCATTTCACTTGACTTAATGCCACCGCTCATCCTGAATACTATTTAACATTGGTAGGGATATGAGGCTTGTGCCTTTGTTAAATGGATGGATGAAGAATGGCATGGTAGGGCTCAGTGTGTTATCACCAAGCTTGTAGAAGATAACGTAAAGCTGAAGAAGAAACTGGTTGATCTGGAATGTACAATCAGTACGATGAAGCAAGAAAGAATCAATCAAAGGCAACAGATGAAAGCAAGAAACAAGAAGGAACTAGCATGTGTAGTTGTGGTTGTCGCATTAGCCATGATCTATGTGTTGTTTGCAATGATGATTAGGGGTTTTGTTTGACAGTATTGCTAAAGCATATCTAGATGTGCTCTAAGTTATGCACATCTAGGTCCTATGCCATTGATGATAGTCGAAGATTCATACAGAAATTTTCCTTTGTCGTTTTTTGTTTTCCTTTGTAGTTTGATTATTACTGGCTTTATCAATAAGAAGAGCTGAATGTATTGATTGTCAACTATCCTACTCCGTTCATACCGATACCGGTGCATAATCCCAAAGATAGTTCCTTGTTTTTTTCCTGAAAAAAGAAACCAGCCAATAAGAGTCCTACGCAACCCGAGGAATTTGGAGCGTCTGGGTACAAATAATTGCGGTTGATTATATCAGCAGTTAGATAATACGTCAACCCCCGCTTCAATTGGCATTTCCTCTTCTCTGCATACCCCGCTTAAGTGTCCACCATATTCATCATCCCCGGCAGGCCGTGCTACACACTTGCACACACTCTGCAATCTCGCTTTCTCGAGGTTTTTATTTAACTGCAGCCATGCCAAGCGACAGCGAGGACGACAGTTCAGCCAGCACTCTGGCGCCTGATGACAGGTCAACATCGAAATCATCCCGCTCCTCTTCCATGAGTCCAGCGTTGAGCCTAGACCTTGATTATAGCCGGATCATGGAAGGTACGCCGCCTCCGGAGTCGTTAGACGACAACCAGACGGATGAGGAGCCGTCGGAGGACGAAGAAGAGGACGGCGACGATGATGAGGAGGAATGGTCGAACGAGGAGGAGGAGGACGACGATGACATCAATGACGATGACAACAACAATGGTGATGAAAAGCCAAGGTTAGCGGCAAGAAGCGTCCTTGCTAAGACGATGTCGCAGGGCCATCCAACAAGAAGAAGAAGAAGAAGAAGAAGGACTAAATTAAGCAGACTGTATATATCTTTGTTTCTGTTTGGTCATATTAATTTGTTATCTCTGTTTATCATGTCAATCTTATCGCAGACGGTTAGCAATATGTATTCGACAGAGAACTTCTACATTATCGCCCACTGGTTGGTTTGTTAAACTGTGTGCCCTGACGAGCACACAGTTCACAAAACAAGACCGTATGGGCTGTCTATAATGATCGCATGCAATTCTGATTACCGACCTATTTGTCGGGTATCACACACCTCTTGTTACACCGAATCGATTGTGTTCACCTTGATCATCGCAAATGGTTCATCAGAGCAAAATGTATGCTGTATATCACACACACACCTTGATCTGGTGGCTGCCCGTTTCTGTTGTTCTGTCTCATCGCAAACAGTTCGTATGAATCAACCGTATGCAGCATCGCACACGCAACTAAAATCTAAACCGTGTTTGATGTATCATTCATTGCAAACATTTTGCATCTTTTTTACAGTTTTTTTACATCGCCGTTTGCGATTAATACATCGCACACAGTTTCATCAAAGGGTCTCTAATCATAGTGTCGCTATAGCAGCATCCTGCAGTAGTGGTTGGCTTCTTATAGATCAACTCTTCTACATCCACAATCAGACATGGAATCTTTTTGCCAACCTTATTGATGTGATTGTTCTCAAACATATAATGAACATCTATGGAATCCTTGATAACCCACAAGTATAGGGGATCGCAACAGTTTCCTAGGGTAGAGTATTCAACCCAAATTTGTTGATTCGACACAAGGGGAGCCAAAGAATATTCTCAAGTATTAGCAGCTGAGTTGTCAATTCAACCACACCTGGAAACTTAATATCTGCAGCAAAGTGTTTAGTAGCAAAGTAATATGATAGTGGTGGTAACGGTAACAAAAGTAAAGACAGCAAAAGTAATGTTTTTGGTATTTTGCAGTGATTGTAACAGTAGCAACGGAAAGTAAATAAGCGTAAACCAGTATATGGAAAACTCGTAGGCACCAGATCAGCAATGGATAATTATGCTGGATGTGGTTCATCATGTAACATTCATAACATAGGGTGACACAGAACTAGCTCCAGTTCATCAATGTAATGTAGACATGTATTTCGTATATAGTCATACGTGCTTATGGAAAAGAACTTGCATGACATCTTTTGTCCTACCCTCCCGTGGTAGCGGGGTCCTATTGGAAACTAAGGGATATTAAGGCCTCCTTTTAATAGACAACCGAAATAAAGCATTAGCACATAGTGAATACATGAACTCCTCAAACTATGGTCATCACCGGGAGTGGTCCCGATTATTGTCACTTCGGGGTTGCCGGATCATAACACATAGTAGGTGACTATAGACTTGCAAGATAGGATCAAGAACACACATATATTCATGAAAATATAATAGGTTCAGATCTGAAATCATGGCACTCGGGCCGTAGTGACAAGCATTAAGCATAGCAAAGTCATAGCAACATCAGTCTCAGAACATAATGGACACTAGGGATCAAACCCTAACAAAACTAACTCGATTACATGATAAATCTCATCCAACCCATCACCGTCCAGCAAGCCTACGATGCAATTACTCACGCACGGCGGTGAGCATCATGAAATTGGTGATGGAGGATGGTTGATGATGACGACGGCGACGAATCCTCTCTCCGAGCCCCGAACGGACTCCAGATCAGCCTCCCGAGAGAGATTAGGGCTTGGCGGCAGCTCCGTGTCGTGAAACGCGATGAAACTTTCTCTCTGATTTTTTCTCCTGAAAGCCAATATATGGAGTTGGAGTTGGCGCCGAGGGCATCCAGGGGCCCATGAGGTAGGGGCGCGCCTGGGGGACGGCACGCCCCACCTCGTGGGACAGGTGTGGGCCCCTGGTCTTCATCTTTAGCGAGGATTTTTATTATTTATTCTAAGATATTCCGTGGAGTTTCAGGTCATTCCGAGAACTTTTACTTTCTGCACAGAAAATAACACCATGGCAATTCTGCTGAAAACAGCGTCAGTCCAGGTTAGTTCCATTCAAATCATACAAGTTAGAGTCCAAAAAAAGGGCAAAAGTGTTTGGAAAAGTAGATACGACGGAGACGTATCAATATTCTACATCAGTAGCAGTTTAAGCATCATCTTGTTGTGCAACTTCATTAAACGAATCTGTCTGCTTAAACTTTTGCAATAGTCTCCGGTCTTCATTGCGTGCAATGTGTCTTCCAAGAAAAATATCTATGTTGCTTGATTTGCCAAAATATATGGCTCATCAGTATGGTACGCCGCCTTGACATTGATGGATTTGAAATGATCATCAGCTTTGGGTTTTGCGATCTTGGAAAAGTAGTTATACCAAGGACAGAAAAACCGAACCACACATCAATGAACCTCGAAACTGGAGATATACTGCAAGTAAACAATGTCTGTTATGTTAGCTTACATTTCAGTTGTCATGTCCTTGTGCATATTCGTGCTCATGACGGCACTATTTTATGGCTTCCAACCTTCGTCGCGAGCAAGTGTGTTGTAGCGCACATCTCCAAAAATGCAAGATGCATAATGTCTTACCCCAGTATCAGGACCGATTGCTAGTGCGTAAAGGGTATGACTAACTGCTTGCCCCTCCCCACCCCCCCGGCATCTTCTTAACCTATAGTTAGAAAATAGACAAGATAATCATATTATGTACTCAATATATTAAAAACCGACAGTGCAATTCAAAAGCTTACACGGCTCTCCAACCATTTCACAAATCCTTCCCTAACTCGTTTGTCAACGTTTCTTTGATTTTGCATGAGTTACTCTTGTTTGCAGATGCTGTAGAACATAGTGATCGTGTCAAACATCTAAATATATAAGAATTTACTGTAAGTTTAGTAGATTACGATGTATAAGCTGCAGTAGTCAGCACTTACTTGATATAATTAATGTAGAATCTCAGGACAGTTATTCAACACATATGTCGGTGTCAAAACCGGCGGATCTCGGGTAGGGGGTCCCGAACTGTGCGTCTAGGCGGATGGTAACAGGAGACAAGGGACACGATGTTTTTACCCAGGTTCGGGCCCTCTCGATGGAGGGAAAACCCTACTCCTGCTTGATTAATATTGATGATATGGGTAGTACAAGAGTAGATCTACCACGAGATCAGAGAGGCTAAACGCTAGAAGCTAGCCTATGGTATGATTGTTGTTCGTCCTACGGACTAAAACCCTCCGGTTTATATAGACACCGGAGAGGGTTAGGGTTACACAGAGTCGGTTACAATGGAAGGAGATCTACATATCCGTATCGCCAAGCTTGCCTTCCACGCCAAGGAAAGTCCCATAAGGACACGGGAAGAAGTCTTCAATCTTGTATCTTCATAGTCCAGGACTCCGGCCAAAGGTCATAGTCCGGCCATCCGGACACCCCTTAATCCAGGACTCCCTCAGTAGCCCCCGAACCAGGCTGCAATGACAATGAGTCCGGCGCGCAGATTTGGCTTCTGCATTGCAAGGCGGGTTCTTCTCCAAATTCTATGTACCTGTTGAATAGTGTCCGGCTTTTCGTGAATATTGTGCTCCTTGGCTTCCACGCCCAATAATGGGCGTCTTCCACGTGTCAAACGAATGCGAAAAGCCAGGGTGTTTTTACTTTTACCCCCCTAGCTGCGCAAATAAGCTGCCTTATAAAAGAGACGAGGATTTAGATCCGCATCACACCATCTTCCCTTCGCGAGCATTCATCGGAGCGCATCTGACAAAAATCCATTCCATCATGGCTAGTCGACGCAACTCCTCCTCTCGCCCTACCAGCCCTCAGCCTGGAGATTGTCCGAGATGTTCCGTCCCACACAGCGAGCTAGTGACGCTCCAAACCAAGGGATTTCTTCCCCCAGCCTTCATGGTCCCGGTTCGAGCCGGACTCGCCACCTATGATGGCGGAAAGCAAAGCGAGAGCGCCCCCAATCCCTCCAAAGGAGAGCGGTATTCCTTGTCCCTTACTTAATAAGAGGGCTCAATTTCCAATTCATCCGCTTTCTCCAGGGCTCCTGGAGTTCTACGCCCTCCACCGCACAACCTTACGCCTGCCTCCATATTGCATATTGCGGGCTTCGTAGCCCTTTGCGAGCTGTTCTGGGCGTCGAGGCTCATTTCGAGCTGTGGAAGAAGCTGTTCTGCCTTGTGCCCCGTTCTCAGGACGGGTCAATATATCAAGTGGGTGGAGCCGAACTATGGCGCATCGCCGGGACCGGATATCTATCCGAACCCGAAGAAGGCGTCCCAAGACCGCCTTCGTAATGGTTTTATATAGAAGATGTCCCCGCCGGACCTCGCTCGGATCGGCCTTCCCGAGTTCAACAATGCTCCTTTGAAGAAGCGCCTAAGCTGGCGCCCAAGGAGCCCTCAGAAGGAAAACGACAGGGACGTCCTTTACCTGATGAGTCGGATTAGATTATTAGCTCATTTCGGACTGACCATGATCGGGGTCATGGACACATGCATTATGCGGGGGGTGCAGCTGCTTCAGTATAGAGGCCAGCCCATGTGGGATTTCAATGGGGAGGATGATGCCACCCGTTGCGGCCGTAAGGGGCCGGGATCGGTTGCTGCTCTGACGAAGGGAGAAGAGGAGGATTTCCTCCGCGTCAATCCACAGGGCGGATTTTCTATGTACGATCCTCCAAGCTGGTAAGTGGACACTTCTTTATGCCCATCCGTTCCATATTCCCATAGTTAAGTACCTTATTTTGTGATTTGGACGCAGGAATTGCGCCGGGCCATAAAGGATATAAACAACCCTCCTCCACAACCCGAGGATCCGGAAAGGTCCCTCGATCCGGCCTCCCAAGAGGATTCGGACATATCCGTGGAGCTGATCGATGGGGTATTTTACCAACTGAGCATCGACAATGCCTTGGTCGCCATTACGGCCGATTACCCCGGAATATTTCTAGCCTCACAGGTAACTGAGACCGAAGTCCCAATACTTTGAAAATGATCCATCGGTGCTTATCTTTGATCACCGTATATCTATGTTGTTTTGCAGGGGGAGCCCTCGAGGCGGAAGGCCGAGCCTGTGGTGGCTAGCCAACAAGGGGCAGCAAGGCCCAGCAGGCTGAAAAGAAGTGCGGTCCGGATTGAGACACCGGCGCAACGGTATGGCATGCCATCTTGTTCCCAGGTTTTATTCCCGAAAGGTATACTAATGCTCGTGCTCCCTTCAGGAAAAAGAGCGCTCGCCGGACTATATTCGGCGAGGCTGCCAATCGAGCCTCCACCAGCCAGGCTCCAAAGCCGCACCTGTAAGCGGAGCCGAACACGAGGCGTCGTCGAGACCTCCTCCGGCTGAGGATGCGGACGGACTATCTGCCACCAATTCCGAGGTGGAGAGTGCCATGAATCACAAAGGCGTCGCGGACAGTTCTTCGTGACGATGTTTCTCCCAAGAGGCATTGGATGCCTTCAATTCGAGATGCACACCTCCGTGCGCTCAAAATGGCCTAGCCAGAGCTACTGAGCAAAGATGTGAAAGACATACGAGTGAGAAAATTTGATGGTTATATATACCAGTAGCCCCCGAGACTTGAAATAGTTAGAATAACTGATTTAAGGATCATTTGTTATGCAGGATCTTACAAAAAAGAATACCCAACTGTCCTAGGAGCTTGAAGAGTGCAGAGCCCAACTTGAGGCCGCACTAGCCGCTGCAAGGGAGGCCAAAGAGACCCCCTCTGGTAATATACGCTTCGAAATATAAGTATGTTGTGAAGTGCGGCTTATTTGTAAATCTGACAATATCATTGCAGATGGCGCCGGAGTAGATCTGGACAAGCAACAACTCTTGCGCCGGTTAAAAGCTGGGGAGAGCGTGCTTACGAGGGTGAGGCAGGAGAAGAATAATTTCCAAGATACCAACACCCAGCTGGGAGAGGAACTCAAAGATGTTCGTTCCCAGCTGGCGGACTCCGTGAAGGAGAATCGACGGCTTCGACGCGGCATTTTTGTAAGTGCTTGAACGAAATTTGAAAAAGAGTTCGGCGAAGAAGTCGACTAACAGAGTTAAGTCTGTAGCTATGCTCACAGGTCGTCCTGCAGAGGAAATGCCCGGTTCTACGGGTGACCTTCTTCCCGAGCTCTTACAACTACACGAACGAGTTCGGCAGGTGATGAAGGGCGTCGCCCAGGCCTTGTGGCCATCTGTCTCCCTGCCCGAAGGCCTTGGAGAGCTTGCAGAGAGGCTTAAGGGAGCACGGCAGCGCTTCCGATTATGGAAGATATTGGCCTGCCGTCAAGGCGCCGGGGAGGCCTGGACCATGGTGAAGACGCGGTACACGAAGGCTGACCCAAACCACATGGCCGAGGTCGGACCTGTGGGGCCCGATGAGAAGGAGATCCCTGTGAGCTTAGTGTACGGCCAAGTAGAATGGGCCACAGATTATTCCCAACAGGACTATAAACTAGACAGCCTATTAGATGGTATTGAGGAGGAATACACCCAGTCAAATTGACTATGTAATTTAAGATGACATGTAAAAATGCATTCTAGCCGGATTGTAGATCGTTTGTCATGGCGGACCTTTTCGCTTCAACCTCGGGACCCTATAGTCCGGAGTGTGTCCGAATACCATCACGGTTATGTAAGAACCGGGGTATGCGTGGAGACCAGGCGTAGGGGTCATTAGTGCTTTAACAAACAAGTGCCCAACTAGTTATGTTATATTACATGGTTAGTAAGAAACATCTTCCATGGAGAATAGTTCCGTTAGGGGTTCCTTTCCCTGGGAGGCATGCCTTAAAGTGCATGTCCTGACTGCGAAAAAGCGTAAAAGCATCCGGGGCGGATAAAGAAATAAGTGAGAAATAATCTTTAGTTCACCAATCAATATTCCCTTAAGAACGCTTAGCTTTGCTTCACCCACCGAGGTACACATCCGGCCGGCAAGAATAATCGCAGAGGTGCTCCCTTTACCACCTAGCCGAACAATCGGGAACGTAGGGGTAAGCATAGGAGCCAGGCAACCCAGCTTGGCCAAAACTTAAGTCATATCGATGCATATAATGGTGAATAAAAGGTACATGTGGAAGCATTACACATGTGTTAGGCATGAGGCCCGTACAAATAAGCTTTTGTTAAAGAAGCCCCCAGGTATAATGAGAGCGGATAGCGCGTCAAGTGTGTGTGAACAATGCGCCAACGAGCCTTTAAAGGCTGTAAGGGAAAAAAGAGGGAGAAGGAGAGAAATATAAGACAGCTAATGTGTAAAAAATTGACAAAGGAAGGAGATGAACTCATAATCCGGTGCTAGGCATAGAATCTTCGGAGACGGGCTGCGTTCCATGGGTTCGGCTCGACTCGGCTATCCGATGCATCTCGCAGACGGTACGCTCCACCGGTCTGGACTTGGTCGATGATAAAGGGACCTTCCCATTTGGGCTTGAGTTTGTCCTTTTTCTTGTCCGGCAGGCGTAGAACTAACTCGCCAACATTGTAAGTTTTGGCCCGTACTTCTCTGCTTTGATATCTTCGAGCCTGTTGTTGATAGAATGCGGAACGGGCTTTTGCCACGTCACGCCCTCCTCCAAGGCGCCCAACTGTCCTGCCGATCGAGCTCGGCTTCTCTTTCTTTGTACATGCGCACGTGAGGTGAGTCATGAATTATGTCGCAGGCGAACTGCCTCGCACCGTATACCATAAAGAATGGTGTGAATCCGTGGTGAGATTCGCGTGGTCCGCAGCCCCCGAGTACGAGTCGAGCTCCTCTACCCAGTGCGTGTTAGATTCCTTGAGGGACCGCACTAATCTGGGTTTGATGCCGCTCATGATTAGACTGTTTGCTCGCTCGACTTGACCGTTAGTATAAGGGTGATAGACTGAAGCATAGTCGAGCTTAATGCCCATGTTTTTGCACCAGAGTCGGCCGTGAAGTTCGTGCCGTTATCAGTGATGATGCTGTGGGGGACGCTGTAACGGTGTACGACCCCTGATATGAAGTCTATCACCGGTCCGGATTCGACCGTCTTAATAGGCTTGGCCTCTATCCATTTGGTGAATTTATCCACCATGACCAGTAGGTATTTTTGCTTGTGGGTTCCTCCTTTAATGGGTCCAACCATGTCAAGCCCCCAGACCGCGAAGAGCCAGGTGATGGGTATAGTTTGGAGGGCGGTGGGTGGCATGTGGCTTTGATTAGCAAAGAGCTGGCAACCGACACATCGTTGGACTAAGTCCTGAGCATCTGCCCGGCCGTCGGCCAATAAAATTATGTACGGAAGGCCTTGCTTACAAGGGCCCGAGCTGCGGTGTGGTGCCCGCCGAGTCCGACATGAATTTCAACCAGCAGATTCCGCCCTTCCTCTTCGGAGATACACCTTTGAAGGACTCCGGTCGTGCTTTTCTTATAAAGCTCTCCCTCATGGACTTTATAGGCTTTAGATCGCCGACTATGCAGCGTGCCTCGCTTTTGGTCCTCGGAAGTTCCTGCCTGGTTAGGTAGGCTAGGAATGGTTCCGCCCACGGGCAATGACCGCCATTATTACGTGGGCTGAAGATGTTACTTCGCTGGCGAGCCTCCAATTGTGTCAGAATGTTCGGTGTCGGGCAGTGTTGTTGGGTCCGGGCTATTATTTCCGGACTCCCCTTCCCATAATACGGATGGCTTGAATAGCCTCTTTAAGAAGATATTGGGGGGGGACGGCATCGCGCTTTGCGCCAATGCGTGCCAAGACGTCTGTTGCCTGATTGTTTTCCCGTGCTATATGGTGTAATTCGAGCCCTTCGAACCGAGCTAACATTTTTAGGACGGCGTTGCCATAAGCTGCCATTTTTGGATCCTTGGCATCAAAGTCTCCATTTATTTGGGATATCGCGAGGTTCGAATCCCCGCGCACCTCTAGGCGTTGAATGCCGATGGATACTGCCATCCGGAGGCCATGTAGAAGGGCCTCGTATTCGGCTGCGTTGTTGGAGTCCGTATACATTATCTGAAGTACATATTGAACTGTATCTCCTGTTGGGGATGTCAGAACGACGCCAGCCCCCAGACCAGCCAACATTTTGGAGCCGTCGAAGTGCATGATCCAGTTGGAGTATGTGCCGTACTCTTTAGGGAGTTTGGCTTCAGTCCATTCGGCGACGAAGGCGGCCAAAACTTGCGACTTAATGGCTCACCGTGGCTTATAGGTTATGTCGAACGGGAGGAGCTCAATGGCCCATTTGGCAATCCGGCCTGTCGTGTCGCGGTTGTTTATAATGTCGTTAAGAGGTACTTCAGAGGCTACTGTTATTGAAAACTCTTGAAAGTAGTGTCGCAGCTTCCGGGATGCCATAAACACCGCGTACGCTATCTTTTGATAATGTGGATACCATGACTTGCAGGGAGTGAGGATAGTGGACACGTAGTAAACTGGTTTTTGAAGGGGGAACTTGTGTTCGTCCGTTTCTTGTTCGACAACGAGCACCGCGCTTACAACTTGATGAGTTGCTGCGATGTATAATAGCATTGGTTCGCCCATGTTGGGCGCGGCCAGGACAGGGTTTGTTGCCAATATGGCTTTTATTTCTTCGAGTCCGGCCGTGGCGGTATCCGTCCACTCGAAGTGTTCGGTGCGCCAGAGGAGGCGATAAAGGGGTAATGCCTTTTCTCCCAAATGGGAGATAAAGCCGCTTAGAGCCGCCACGCATCCAGTCAATTTTTGTATTTGTTTGAGGTCCTTTGGGATATCCAATTGTGACAGAGCTCGGATCTTGGCTGGGTTTGCTTCAGTTCCTCTACCGGATACAATGAAGCCCAAGAGCTTTCCGGCTGGTACGCCAAAACGCATTTTTCCGGTTGCTTGATGTCATATGTTCGAGATTATCGAATGTGAGCCTCAAGTCGTCTACTAGAGTTTCGACATGCTTGGTTTTGACGACCACATCATCTACGTATGCCTCCACCGCTTTTGCCGATCTGGTTTGCCGGATATGTCCAATCATGCAGCGATATGTTGCGCCGCGTTTTTAGCCGTAAGGGCATTGTGTTGATGCGAATGGGCCGATGGGGTGATAAATGCCGCTATGCTTGATCAGGTTCTGCCATCTTAATTTGATGGTAGCGAGAGTATGCGTCGAGGAAACACAATGAATCGTGTCCTGCGGTAGCGTTGATAATTTGATCGATGCAGGGGAGGGGGAAGGGATCCTTTAGGCAAGCCTTGTTGAGGTCCTTGAAATCGATGCATAGGCGCCAGGATTTGTCCTTCTTCGTACCATCACCAGGTTTGCTAGCTACCGGATGTTTTATATCTCCGATGAATCCGCCCTCCAACAGTTTGGCTAGCTCCTCTCCCATGGCTTGTCTCTTAGGTTCGAGAAACGCCAAAGAGCCTGTTTGATGGCTTGAACTTTTTAGGATGTTTAGGCTGTGCTCGGCCAGCCGGCGTGGGATTCCTGGCATGTCTGAAGGGTGCCACGCAAAAATGTCCCAATTTTTGCGTAGGAATTCTCGTAGTGCGGCGTCTACGTCCGGGTTTAGTTGTGCCACGATGGAGGCCGTTTTTGTAGAGTCCGTTGGGTGGACTTGGAATTTGACTATTTCGTCCGCTGTTTTAAAGGAGGTGGACTTGGATCTTTTATCGAGTATCACATCATCCCTGTTCACCGTGGAGCGCAGCGCGGTCAGTTCCTCAGCCGCTAGGGCTTCGGATAGTGCCTCAAGGGCTAGTGCGGCTGTCTTGTTTTTGGCGCGGAGTGCTATGTCCGGGTCACTAGCAAGAGTGATGATTCCGTTGGGCTCGGGCATTTTGAGCTTCATGTACCCGTAATGGGGTATAGCTTGAAAACTTGTGAATGCCTCTCGCTCTAATAGAGCGTGGTATCTGCTGCTGAACGGGGCCACTTGGAACGTGACCTCCTCGGACCTATAATTATCCAAATGCGAACACCACATCCAAGTGTGATTTTTCCCGTGCAGCACGCTTCCCAACTGGGTATTATTCCTCTAAAGGTTGTGCTGCTTCGCTCAATGCGGCTCCAGTCTATTTCCATTTTTCGAAGGTTTTCATCATAAATGAGGTTCAATCCGCTGCCGCTGTGCATGAGTACCTTGGTAAGGCGAAAGCCGTCCACTATCGGACTGATGACCAATGCTGCTGGTGCTTGGCCTGTTCGGAGTTTAGGTTCATCACTGGCATTAAAGGTAATAGCCGTGTCACTCCATGGATTTATTGTTGCTACTTGGTAGACTTCGGCAAGGCCGCGGAGTGTTCGTTTTCGCATATTGTTTGATGCGAAAGTCTCGAAGACTGTTAATACCGTACTGGTATCCCTGAGCTAGTGCTCTGTGGATGTTGGGGTTAGAAGCTCTTCGCCACTTTTGGCCACCTGCCAGAGTACCCAACATGCTCTAAGGCTATGAGTTGGTGTGGCACCCTCTGTACTATGAATTTTACAGGGTCCGTTGAGCCATCCCTCCAGTACGGTTCCATGCCCGTAGGGGTTTTTTGTTTTTTGGTGTTTAACCCGGATGATTGGCGATAATGCGCCCTTTTATTTCAGACTGGGTTTGTATTCGGGGCCGGATTGTCCCAAAATCTTACTTCGGTTTTCCAGGCGCTTTCCATCGCACAGTACTTTTGTACTATGGACGCCAAGTCAGCAAAGCGGATAATTTCGCGGCGACTTATGGCATTGAGGATTCCCTTGTCCGTGCAATTATTGCAGAAGAATGAAATTGCGTCTTCCTCGGCAGTCCTTTATCCTGTTCATAACCAGGAGGAATCGCCCAAGAATGATGTACTTTTTTCTTCAAGCTCTTGCCTAATATTGATAGATCGCCTATGTTCGGGTGGGCGGTGGAATTAGATCCAAACCCCACCCAATCTGAGGCTCAAGGGCCAAGGAGTTTCGAACTCGAAGCTTGGATTCTTGGATGTTGTCCATCGAATCTAGCCCGTTGCACGACTCTAAGTTCAGGTCTTGAGTGACGTCCTCCCCTCGGGTATCCGCTTGAGGAAATGGAATCCGGACATAGTTAGTCCTTAAGATAGATGAAGGGTCGCCGCATTGTTCCTCCACCACATCAACGTGATGGGTGACCTGGGGAGAGTTAATCTCTCTCAGATCGGGTTTAGGCCCAATATGATCATAGCCTATAGCGACCCCCGGGGCGGCGATGCGATCCAAGAGCTCGTTTAAACAAGAGAGCTCCATCGGATCTAACTGCTCGGCGAGTTCCGAGTTGACGTGAAGATTGCTTTTGATGACCCGAGAAGTCATCGTCGGTAGCGGCCGAATGACGGTCATAAGAAAACCGCTTAGCCGGAGAGTTTGGCCGATAGCCAAAGCTCCTTTAGCAACAGAGTCGCCTTTAAAGACGGATGAGGCATCCTTCCCGATGGCGGCAAAGATAGCGGAACTCTCAATGAAAGCACCAATGTCGATGTCAAAACCGCGGATCTCGGTAGGGGTCCTGAACTGTGCGCCTAGGCGGATGGTAACAGGAGACAAGGGACATGATGTTTTTACCCAGGTTCGGGCCCTCTCGATGGAGGTAAAACCCTACTCCCGCTTGATTAATATTGATGATATGGGTAGTACAAGAGTAGATCTACCACGAGATCGAGAGGCTAAACCCTAGAAGCTAGCCTATGGTATGATTGTTGTTCGCCCCACGGACTAAAACCCTCCGGTTTATATAGACACCGGAGAGGGTTAGGGTTACACAGAGTCGGTTACAATGGAAGGAGATCTACATATCCGTTACGCCAAGCTTGCCTTCCACGCCAAGGGAAGTCCCATCCGGACACGGGACGAAGTCTTCAATCTTGTATCTTCATAGTCCAGGAGTCCGGCCAAAGGTCATAGTCCGGCCATCCGGACACCCCTTAATCCAGGACTCCCTCAACAACCAAACCATTTTTTCCAAATATTTAGGTTTTTCATCTTGCTGACTCTTCCCTGTTACTCGAACAAAACAATCGAAAACATTGAGCTTAGGATTGTTTTCCCCCACCTTTTTGCTAAGCTGATCAGATGTTTCAATGTATTTTGAGCAGAATGTCTACGCTTCTATAGCAATGTTGGCCTCTACAATGGAACCCTCAGGTCTAGCTCTGTTCCTAATCTGGCCCTTGAAAGTTCCTAGCTGCCTTTCAATAGGGTGCATCCAGCCATACCGTGTTGGACCTCTAAGTAATGCCTCATCAGGTAGATGAACAACCAAATGCTTTACCAAATCAAAAGAAGGCTGGAGGATATATCTTCTCAAGGTCGCATAGGATAGTTGGTATCTTGTCTTTAACACGCCTCACAACATCTATCATGATATTTCTACTGCGGAGTTCCCTGAAGAATTGTCCCAACTCTGCAATTGCTCTGTATAAGTCAGGGAAGCCCAATCCTCTAAGGAGAACAGGTAAAACCATTTGAAATAGGACGTGGTTTCCATCTCCTCTAATTCTCCTTTCAGGGTTGGAAGCAAATCCATGTGGCAATCTCACACAAGACAGAACATTGAAAAATTCTTTTTTTTTTCTTGTCCAAGATTTAGATAGCAGGTGCCATATCCTGTGATGCGCCTTCGGCTTTGACCTGCAAATCGGATCTAATACCCAGGTGTGTGAAATCAATCCTAGATTTTAAGTTATCTTTCGTCTTGCCTTCAATATTAAGAAGTGTGCCGATAGTGATGTCACATATATTTTTCACAATGTGCATCACATCAAGATTATGCCGCATATCCAAATCTTTCCAATACTACAAGTCCCACAAATTGGACCTGCAGGTAAACAATAATATCTCTTCTGCCTGTCACACTTCCTTTTCCCACTACCATTATCATGATGGTTTCCTGGTGTAATATACCCGACCTTCTATAATTCCTCCTGCAACTCATCGCTGGCGAGCCTCTTTGGTGCATCACGGTTTTCATGAGCTGCATCGAACAAAGGTCTTCGGTATTTTTTAGGACACGACTGGTCCTTGGCAAGGAAATGACGGTGTCCAATGTAACAGTCCCTTCTAAGTATCAAGTATGACAGCGGATTCTTGTCATAGCAAATACATTCATTGTAACCATGTGTTGTTCTCCCTAACATAGTGCCCAAAACCGGATAATCATGGATGCACAAAATTATAACAACAGGCAGAAAGAAATCAGCTGGTGGGCTGCTATATAGGTCTCAAGTGAGAACTCCCCTCCATTTCTTTTGAAGATCCTCCACAAGAGGGTCTATGAATAAATCAAAATCATTTCCAGGACTTTTTGGACCTAGTATGAGCAAGGCCATCATGTAGTTTGATTCTTTGGTGCAGACATTTGGTGTCATGTTGTCAGAGATAACAAGCACTAGACACATGCAATATGTGGCGCTCTGGTGGCCAAATGGGTTGAATCCATCGATAGCTAAGCCAAGTCTAATTTTTCTCGGCTCAACAACAAACTTTTTTTGTTTCAGATTGAAGCTTGTTCAGTCACTAACATGAGATGGATGGCTCATTAAATTCCGATCTCCGTACTTCGGGTTCCTAGAATGCCAGAGTACATCCTCTCTTGTTTGAGCATCATGAAGCAACCTCCGCAATCTTGGTATAATTGGAATTTGTTTTAGAATGTTATGAGGAATCCTCTTCACAACATCGTCATCTTTCCGTCTTGATGATTTGCATTTTGGGCATTCACTTAAGTCAGCATAATCCTTTCAGAATAGAACACAACTTCTCTCATAAACATGGATCATATCATATGTGTGTGGCAGCTCAGAAGCATCTGGGTAAGAAATACGGAAAGCAGCCAACATCGCACCGAATGATTTGTTGGTCATCCCCTTGATACGTCTCCGTCGTATCTACTTTTCCAAACACTTTTGCCCTTGTTTTGGACTCTAACTTGCCTAATTTGAATGGAACTAACCCGGACTGACGCTGTTTTCAGCAGAATTGCCATGGTGTTATTTATGTGCAGAAACAAAAGTTCTCGGAATGACCTGAAACTTCATGGAGATTATTTTTTGGAAATATTAAAAAATACTGGCGAAAGAATCAAGGCCATGGGGCCGACACCCTTTCCACGAGGGTGGGGGGCACACCTTCCCCCCTGGGCGCGGCCCCCTGCCTTGTGGGTCCCCTGGAGCTCCACCGACCTCAACTCCAACTCTATATATTCATGTTTGGGGAGAAAAAAATCAGAGAGAAGATTCATCACGTTTTACGATACAGAGCCGCCAAGCCCTAAACTCTCTCGGGAGGGCTGATCTGGAATCCGTTCGCGGCTCCGGAGAGGGGAATCCGTTGCCGTTGTCATCATCAACCATCCTCCATCACCAATTTCATGATGCTCACCACCGTGCGTGAGTAATTCCATCGTACGCTTGCTGGACAGTGATGGGTTGGATGAGATTTATCATGAAATCGAGTTAGTTTTGTTAGGGTTTGATCCCTAGTATCCACTATGTTCTGAGATTGATGTTGCTATGACTTTGCTATGCTTAATACTTGTCACTAGGGCCCGAGTGCCATGATTTCAGGTCTAAACCTATTATGTTTTCATGAATATATGTGGTTCGCGATCCTATCTTGCAAGTCTATAGTCACCTACTATGTGTTATGATCCGGCAACCCCGAAGTGACAATAATCGGGACCACTCCCGGTGATGACCATAGTTTGAGGAGTTCATGTATTCACCATGTGTTAATGCTTTGGTCCGATACTCTATTAAAAGGAGGCCTTAACATCCCTTAGTTTCTGCTAGGACCCTGCTGCCACGGGAGGGTAGGACAAAAGATGTCATGCAAGTTCTTTTCCATAAGCACGTATGACTATATTCGGAATACATGCCTATATTACATTGATGAATTGGAGCTAGTTCTGTGTCACCCTATGTTATGACTGTTGCATGAATAATCGCATCCGGCATAACTCTCCATCGCCAATCCAATGCCTACGAGCTTTTCACATATTGTTCTCTGCTTATTTACTTTTCCGTTGCTACTGTTACAATCACTACAAAACCCCAAAATATTTCTTTTGCTACCATTACCGTTACTTCCATATTACTTTGCTATTAAATACTTTGCTGCAGATATTAAGTTATCCAAGTGTGGTTGAATTGATAACTCAACTGCTAATACTTGAGAATATTCTTTGGCTCCCCTTGTGTCGAATCAATAAATTTGGGTTGAATACTCTACCCTCGAAAACTGTTGCGATCCCCTATACTTGTGGGTTACCAAGACTATTTTCTGGCGCCGTTGCTAGGGATCATAGCTCTATTCTTTGAGTCACTTGGGATTTATATCTGCTAGTCACTATGAAATACTTGAAAGACGTGAAAACAAAAAATTATCCCTCAACTACGAGGGGAGGTAAGGAACTGCCATCTAGCTCTGCACTTGATTCACCTTCTGTTTTGAGTAAGCTTGCGACACCTAAATCTGCTTCTGCTATTAATTCTAATATGTCGCACGTTATTGATGATGCCACTTCTTCTATGCATGATACTTATGATGAAACCACTTCTATGCTTGATACTATTGTGCCACTTGGTGAATTTCTTGATGAACAACTTGCTAGGGCTAGAGAGAATGAAATTATTGAAACTGATAATATTGATGAAAGTGATGATGAAGAATCTCCCCCTAAATATGAATTGCTATTGTGCCCGAGGGCTATGTTTTGGATGAAGAAACTGCTAGAGACTTTCTTGCTTGCAATGACAGAAGTGACCTTAATAAATTATTAGCTAAGTTGAAACAAAAAACTCTGAATGCTAGAATGAAATATGATCCTGCTTATGCTACTTCACCAATCTTTGTTACTGATAAGGATTATGAATTCTCTATTGATCCTGATATAATTACTTTGGTTGAGTCTGATCCTTTTTATGGCTATGGATCTGAAACTGTTGTGGCACATCTTACTAAATTAAATGATATAGCCACCCTGTTCACTAATGATGAGAGAACTCACTACTTTTATATCCTTAAAATATTTCCGTTCTCATTGAAGGGTGATGCTAAGATATGGTTTAATTCTCTTGAACCTGGTTGTCTGCGTAGTCCCAGGATATGATTTATTACTTCTCTGCTAAATATTTCCCTGCTCATAAGAAACAAGCTGCTTTAAGGGAAATATATAATTTTGTGCAAATTGATGAAGAGAGTCTCCCACAAGCTTTGGGGAGGCTTCTCCAATTACTTAATGCTTTGCCTGATCATCCTCTTAAGAAAAATGAAATACTTGATATCTTTTATAATGGACTAACCGATGCTTCTAGAGACCGCCTGGATAGTTGTGCTGGTTCTGTTTTCAGGGAAAGAACACCGGATGAAGCTGAAATTCTGTTGAATAATATGTTGACTAATGAAAATAATTGGACACTTCCTGAGCTAACTCCTAAGACGACTCCGAAGAAAAGGAGTGTTCTATTTCTCAGTCCTGAAGATATGCAAGAGGCAAAGAAATCTATGAAAGAAATGGGTATTAAAGCTGAAGATGTTAAGAATTTACCTCCTTCTGAAGAAATACATGGTCTTAATTTACCGCCTGTTGAAGAAATATATGATATTAATTCATCACCTATTGAAGAAACTCATGGTCTTGATAACCCGACACAGGTAGTAAAGGTAAATTCTCTCTATAGATAGGATAAAGATGAAATCCCTCCTACTAAGTTTGCTAGCCAATGTTTGGATGAGTTTCATAACTTTATGGTTAAGCAAGAGTATTTTAATGCTTATTTTGGTAGACAATTAAAACAAAATGCTTATATGATTGCACACTTGGGTGATTATATGTCTAGAGTTAAAGGTGAACTTAAACTCATTAGTAAACATGCTTCTATGGTTACCACTCAAGTAGAACAAGTACTTAAAGCTAAGAATGATTTTCTCAATGAATTGAATAGTAAGAATAATGATTTTGTTGTTATAGTGGCTACTAGAACTGGTAAAATGACTCAGGAACCTTTGTATCCTGAAGGCCCCCCTAAGAGAACTGAGTAGGATTCTCAAAGAAATAATGTAGATGCACCTAGCCCTTCTAAAAAGAAGAAAAAGAAAAATGATAGGACTTTGCATGCTTCTAGTGAACCTGTTGTAGACACACCTGAGAATCCCAATGATACTTCTATTTATGATGCTGAAACACAATCTGGTAATGAACATGAACCTAGTGATAATGTTAATAATAATATTCATGTTGATGCTCAATCTAGCAATGATAATGATATAGAAATTGAACCTGTTGTTGATCTTGATAGCCCACAATCAAAGAATCAACGTTATGATAAGAGAGACTTTGTTGCTAGGAAGCACGGTAAAGAAAGAGAACCATGGGTTCAGAAACCGAAGACAGGAGGACAGTTTTAGCATACCCATGGAGGAGGTAGCTCGCACAACCATAATGGCACCAAGAATGGGAACGGGAATGGAGGAAGCAATGGACAGAACCGCACCAACCCGTCAACACCATCCAAGGTAGACCTGAGCCATGTCACTTGCTTTAAATGCCGCAAGATTGGGCATTATGCAAACGAATGTCCTGAAGGCCAGAATGAAAATGGCAATGGAAGCTCAGGAAAGAAGCCGAACCATTTCAACAAAGGACAAGTGAACCACGTTACCGTGGACGAGGTTGAAGCTCAGCCAGATGCAGTAATAGGTAAGTTTTTGGTTAAGTCATTTACTGCAGTTGTTCTTTTTGATACTGGTGCATCGCATTCATTCATATCAAGGGGATTTGCGGATAAGTTTAGCCTACCCACTAAAACTCTTAATACACCCATGCTAGTAAGCTCACCGGGAGCGGAGTATATGGCCAGTCAAGGATGCTTTCAAGTGCCATTAAGTAGAGGGAGGCATGTTTTCCCAACGGATTTAATCATATTGGAATCCCAAGGTTTGGATGTAATTCTTGGTATGGATTGGCTTTCGATGTATGGAGGAAACATCGATTGCGCCAGTAAGTCAATTTTGCTTACCACCCCAGAAGGGAGGAGAATCAAGTATGTATCACGGCATGAGCCGAGGAGACCACATGTAAATTCCTTATCAGGAGTTGTGCAGGAGGAAGTACCAGTGGTAAGGGATTACCCGGACGTGTTTCCGGAAGAGTTGCCAGGCATGCCACCGGATAGAGACATTGAGTTTCTGATGAACTACTGCCAGGCACTGGGCCGATATCTAAGAGACCGTATAGGATGCCAGCCCAAGATTGGAGGAAATTAAGAAGCAGATTAAGGAGTTACTGGATAAAGGTTTTATTCGCCCAAGTTCTTCGCCTTGGGGATCACCAAGATTTAGTGGAGAAGAAGGATGGATCATTAAGAATGGTTGTTGATTATCGAGGATTAAATGAAGTGACCATTAAGAACAAGTACCCACTGCCGATGATCAATGACTTGTTTGACCAGTTGCAAGGAGCTAAGGTGTTTTCAAAGATCGATTTGCGATCAGGGTACCATCAGTTGAAGATTCGAGAGCAGGATATACCTAAGACAGCATTTACCACCAGGTACGGGCTGTATGAGTATACCGTTATGTCATTTGGTCTGACTAACGCACCTGCCTATTTTATGAACATGATGAACAAAGTGTTTATGGAGTTTTTGGATAAGTTCGTCGTGGTGTTCATTGGTGATATTTTGGTTTACACGAAGAATGAAGAGGAACATAAGGAGCATTTGCGTTTGGTACTCGAGAAGCTCAGAGAACATCAGTTATATGCCAAGTTCAGCAAGTGTGAGTTTTGGTTGAAGGAAGTTGGATTTCTTGGACATGTTATATCCGGAGAAGGTATAGCAGTAGACCCCACTAAAGTTGTCATTGTAACCAACTGGGAAGCACCAACAACAGTTGGAGAGATCCGGAGTTTCCTCGGACTAGCACGATACTACCGGAGATTCATTGAGAATTTTTCAAGGATTGCGAAGCCTATGACAGAATTGTTGAAGAAGGATACCAAGTTCATTTGGACCGAGGAGTGTGAAGCTAGTTTCCAAGAGTTGAAGAAACGTTTGGTTACCTCACCAGTGTTAATTCTGCCAGAACAGACCAAGGATTATGAGGTGTATTGCGACGCTTCACGTCGAGGACTTGGAGCAGTGCTTATGCAGGAGGGGAGAGTTGTTTCGTATGCTTCACGACAACTTAAGCCTCATGAGTTAAATTATGCTACGCATGATTTGGAGTTAGCAGCCGTAGTGCATGCGTTGAAGACATGGAGACATTTCCTCATTGGAAATCATTGTGAGGTGTATACGGATCACAAGAGTTTGAAATACATTTTCACGCAGAAGGAGCTGAATCTCAGGCAAAGGAGATGGTTGGAACTCATCAAAGATTATGATATGAGATTGCATTATCACCCCGGAAAGGCTAACGTTGTAGCAGACGTGTCGAGCCGTAAGAGTCACGTCAACACATTGATGACGGGAGAAATACCAAAGGAGTTAGCCAAGGATCTTCGAGAGCTATGTTTGGAAATAGTTCCGAGAGGCTATGTATCAGCATTGGAGATTTAGTCAACTTTGATGGACAAGATCAGGGAAGCTCAGAAGACTGACAAAGAGATTGCCTCTATAAAGGAGAGAATGAGCGAAGGAAAGGCAAAGGGATTTCGTGAGGATGAGCACGATACCTTATGGTTTGAGGACCGTGTTTATGTGCTCAATGACCCGGAGATCAGGAAGTTGATTCTACAAGAGGCACATGATTCACCATATTCGATTCACCCAGGAAATACCAAGATGTATTTGGATTTGAAGAATACTTTCTGGTGGACCGGAATGAAGAAGGATATTGCAGAGTACGTAGCAGTTTGTGATGTATGTCAGAGGGTGAAGGCAGAACATCAGAAGCCAGCAGGATTTTTACAGCCATTGCCTATACCCGAATGGAAGTGGGATAAACTAGGTATGGATTTTATCACGGGATTGCCCAGGACTCATTCAGGCTATGACTCGATTTGGGTTATAGTCGATCGTTTGACGAAGGTAGCTCATTTCATTCGAGTAAAGACTACTTATAGCAGTGCCAAATTGGCTAAGATATACATGACCAGGATTGTATGCTTGCATGGAGTTCCGAGGAGTATCGTATCAAATCAAGGAACCCAATTTACCTCAAAGTTCTGGAAGCAGTTGCATGAAACTTTGGGAACCAGACTGGAGTTTAGCACAGCTTTCCATCCACAGACAGATGGACAAACCGAGAGAGTTAACCAGATTTTGGAGGATATGCTTAGAGCTTGTGCTTTGGATTATGGATCAAGTTGGGATGACAATTTGCCGTATGCGGAGTTTTCTTACAACAACAGCTACTGACCAATCGAAGATGGCCCTTCAAGCCTTTTACGGAAGGAGGTGCAGGACCCGTTGTTGTGGGATGAAGTTGGACCGCTAGTTGTTTGGACCAGATTTGATTAAGGAGTCTCGAAGAAAGTAAAGTTGATTCGCGATAGGCTCAAGGTAGCCCAATCGAGACGTAAGAGCTATCGGATTCAAAACGCAAGGAGATGAAATCTGAAGTCGGAGATGAGTTTATCTTTGAGTATCGCCACTTCGAGGAGTTAAGCGTTTTGGAGTTAAGGGAAAGTTAGCACCTCGATTTGTAGGACCTTATCGTGTTTTGGGACGTATGGGAGAAGTTTCGTACAAGTTGGAATTACCCGAGGGATTGTCAGGAGTTCATGATGTGTTTCACGTTTCACAGTTGAAGAAGTGTCACGCAGAGATGGCTGATATACCACTGAGGGATACAGTAACATTGGAAGCGATTCAGTTGAATGATAATTTGACCTACGAGGAGAAACCGGTTAAGATTTTGGAGTATGCCAGCAGAGTCACTCGCAGCAAGGTCATTAAGTTTTGCAAAATTCAGTGGAGCCACCACACAAAGGATGAAGCCACCTGGGAGCGAGAGGAAGATTTGCTTAAAGACCACCCTCACCTATTTTCTAGCCAACCCGAATCTCGACGGCGAGATTCATCTTAAGGGGGTAGGTTTGTAACATCCCAAATTTTCAATTTGCAATGTTATACATAGAGCATCATTACATATCATATTTTTCATTGCATTTTGCTCCATCCGAGAAATTATACACAGCTCAAGGACCCATGGAGAGAGTTGGGGATTTTCGTTATTTTCATATTTGAGTTTTCTCAAATTCTGAAAATAGGATCGTTGATTTTAATTATTTTATCTTCAATTATTTCTATTACAAAAATATGAGAGAGGGAATAAAATGACTTTCCCAAAATAAAGAAATAATGAAGATTTAATAATAAAATCAAATAAGATTTTATTTTGGAGTTTTTCGTCTTTTTATTTAAATTTAGGAAAAATGCGCGTTTTTCAAAATTGCATTTAGGCCCCAAATAAATGTTCATTAAATCCGGCTTGATTTTAGAAGCCGGGGAAAATTAATTTCGGGATTTTTGGAGTCCGTTTGGTACTTCTTTCGAATTTCTTTTCTGCGCGTAATGTTTTATTTAAAAAAAAACGAACCGCCTTTTCGGGCGTGCCAGCGGGACTCGCTCGGGCGCTTATATAATAGCGGCCGCCCGAGCTCAGCCCACCCGAGCCCGAGCCCGAGCAAACCCTAGCCGCCGAGCCCGCGCCCGCCCGCCGCCGCCACCACAAGACCGAGCAAGCGTTTTAGAGGTTAAATCGTCGCCTCGATTTCGTGCGATTTTATTTAAAAAACAGATCGGTTTTCTTCGGGTTTTTTTCTTTTTTTCGGATTTTTTATTTTATTTTTTATTTTTTTATTTTTTTTTCTTTTTTTCTTTTTCCGTTCAAATCTGTTCGTCGTTTTTTTTTCTTTTTCTCGTATTTGATCCGCGATTTTTCTGATCGTGATTCCAGATCCGATTTTCGTTTTAGTATAACTTTTTGCTCATTTATCGGAATCAAGCGATTCAAGCGCCTGGAGTTTCTTCTCGAAACCCTCTTACCGAATAATCTACTTAAACAAGTTTTTGCATCTGTAAAATTTGACCTAGATCCAGATTAGTAAAACGAAGCTGTTTTCTTCCGCCCTTTGACTTTCGTTGCTTCGTTTGATTTGATTCTTGTTGCAAACCGGAGTTCTTAAGTTGAACAATCTGGTTAGATCTATTTGAGTTTTACCTGTGCATTAGATGAGTACTTATTGTATGCTTGTTTGTTTGTCTGTGATAGAATACCCGGAGTGCGCCGCTTGTCACTTCGAATCTCTAGGTTTCGCGGATCATCAGCAAGGCAAGTAACACTTTGATCATACTCTTCTCATACCCAGTTTTATGCATTAGATCTATTCCTCAAACACTTGCATGATTAGGATCTAATTAAATTGTGGGATGGGAAGTAGTTGAGGTAGTACCTATTACCTGTTTTATTATCAAACCTTTGGGAGTTACTTCTACGTTTGCTTATTATGCTATGCTATGCTAGTAGACGTGGATTGGGTGAGTGTATTCCATGACAGATGTGAGATTGTTATTTAATGGTTTATTTAAGGTGGCAACTTAAACACACATCTGGGTGGATTGAGGCACCTGGTTTCTATCAGGACTTGCATGTATTTCTTCGGACCGCCACCCAGGCTCAAAGGGATCATGAGATTATTCAAACTAGAAACTTCCGTGTGCAGCCACAAGCCATTATGGGCTCTGGCATAGTTGACTAAGTTGTGCGAACTCTTACGGGTAGACTAGTAGATGTAGGGGAAAGTAGGTCTACCGGTCTACCCACAAGTAAGGTGCTAGTGCTTCTGAAAGACCGTGTCTCGGTCATCCGTTTCTCAAACACCATGTAGTGCGAGAAATCAAACGGAGGCGATCGAGTCTTGTGGGGAAAAGTGTGCAAACCTCTGCAGAGTGTATAAACTAATCATTGTTAGTCGTGTCCCCGGTTATGGACATCTTGAGTATCTAGTACCTGGATATCATGTGAATCTCATCATGTTACTTCTAATTAATATTGTTGGGTTTGTTAATGAGTACTTTTAATTGGGATTGAGAATGCTGTCAACCATCCTCAATGTTTCACAACCACCATGATAGTTAAATAAATTTATTCCTTTGCAGTAGGAAAAAATTGGCTTTATGCAAAACTGTAACCATAGAGCTTTCCACCAGCCATATATGCATGTAGTATAGGCTTATCATTCCAGTATTCTCTATGTGTTACATTGCCAACATATTCCATGTGTGACCCGTTTTGGGCTGCAACGTTTCATGTTGCAGACTTTTCGCATTTACGATTAAGGTGCTTAGGTCGTGGTTCTATACTCAGTGATCCTGTTGGAGTTGATGGACTCGCTTATTCTTCCAAGCCTTCCGCTGTTATCGTTATTAGATGGCCTTAAGCCATATTTATTTTATTAAGTTCTCTCTTGAGACATTCGATTGTAATAAGTGTGTGATTGCTACTCTGTTATAAATCCTTCGAGTACTGTGTGGTGTCAGCATTACTGATCCAGGGATGACACTAAGCACAGAGACTTGACTGTTTTAGGTCGGGTCGCTACACCTATCTTGCAAGTCTATAGTCACCTACTATGTGTTATGATCCGGCAACTCCGAAGTGACAATAATCGGGACCACTCCCGGTGATGACCATAGTTTGAGGAATTCATGTATTCACCATGTGTTAATGCTTTGGTCCGGTACTCTATTCAAAGGAGGCCTTAATATCCCTTAGTTTCTGCTAGGACCCCGCTGCCACGGGAGGGTAGGACAAAAGATGTCATGCAAGTTCTTTTCCATAAGCATGTACGACTATATCCGGAATACATGCCTACATTACATTGATGAATTGGAGCTAGTTCTATGTCACCCTATGGTATGAATGTTGCATGAATAATCGCATCCGGCATAATTCTCCATCACCTATCCAATGCCTACGAGCTTTTCACATATTGTGCTCCACTTATTTACTTTTCCGTTGCTACTGTTACAATCACTACAAAACCCAAAAATATTACTTTTGCTACCGTTACTGTTACTTCCATATTACTTTGCTACTAAATACTTTGCTGCAGATATAAGTTATCTAGGTTTGGTTGAATTGACAACTCAACTGCTAATACTTGAGAATATTCTTTGGCTCCCCTTGTGTCGAATCAATAAATTTGGGTTGAATACTCTACCCTCGAAAACTGTTGCGATCCCCTATATTTGTGGGTTATCACCTCTCAGATGTCTTCACCTGAACAAAGGTGACCATAGCTGAGAATACTGATAGCTTACGACCTGCGGTGACTGTCACATGGCATTGTTCACACATGTGGGCCCACCATTTTCTTGTGCCAGTGTAAGTCTCGAAATGCGCGAGCATTTCATAGCATTGTTTCAATGTTGGTCAAAATCACTGGCTCCGCCACCACCACCTCCTCCTCCTCTTCCTCCTGAGCATCAAGCAGGTCAAGATGGTGATCTGCTGCTTCCACATAGTCAGTCACATTGATGTTCACAGCGTCACCATAATGAATCCTCCTAGTATATGTGACTGACATCCCGTACAAGTCTAGATGATTTTTCATAGTTAACTCGAGTATTGAAACTGAATTCATACAACTGCCATATGGGTAGTGCACATCTAATTTTGGAACACCATACTCAGCTCTGATAAATTTCATGAACTTCTCAACCCCCTCGGAATATGTTAGACATAAAAATTAGTTCTTCTACTAGATATTACTGGAAAAAACATATATATTGTTTAATAAAGTCCAGAAAAAAATACCTAGGACGATGTCTAAAGCTATGGCAAGATATTTGGACAAGCAAATGTAAGTAATGAAATATATGTAAAGCTAATTCAGCAAACAGATTGAGTGCTAAATTATGGCACTGTTTCAGCAATCAATGAGGCCGAGCACAAAGCCATTGAAGGCCATCTCAAAAACAAAGATTTATTATCAAATGGTGTCAAGCTATTTCAGCTAACAGATTGGCTAGTAGACCATCGCAACCCACTACACAATACACACATGGTCCTAATATGTGGAGGAATATTTTAGCAACTAATCAGGCGTGGCATGCTATCTCAGCAATACAGATTGAGTGCAGAACAGGGCAAGGAAGCTAATTAAATAGAGCATATTGACTACAAACTATTTCGACAAGTAGTGAGATTAACAACATCTATCAGCTAACACTCAGCGCTACTCCAACATGCACGGGCCTCAGTCTAGAATGTGTGTACTATTTCGACAAGAACGTCACTAGCAGTGGGGTGCGGATGGGGGATGGCAGTTTATGAGAGCGTACTATGGGAGCGAGAGGATCGCCATGTATCCCCTCTATGAACCACGGTGCCGATGTATCAGTGCAGCGGGGAAGGCGGCTTTTGCAGAGCGAATGGAGTGGAGGGGCGGGGGAGGTTGCGGAATACTATTGGCTAGTTGGCCGAAGGGGAGTTGAATTTGTGATTTGGGGGGAATTTTTGCGCGGTGGGCAAGGGAGTCTGTCGCATGGTCAGTTTCTCCAAATGCAGTCCCATGTGTCAGTGAAGAGGCAAGCTGAAGCACGTTGCGTTTAGGTGAGCAGTGTGCAGGACTAACCATGTGAGGGGTGCAATGCGATCGCGACAAGCATGGTGTGAGCATACCGCCTTTTCCCTTTAAACTGGGTGCTTCACGTGATCCAACATTACTAATCCCAACTAAAACGGCACAGACGGGTCTTTTCCCACGCGATATGCTGGGAGCTTGGCTTAGTTGGTTTGACAGATAGAGCGAGAGAAAGATGTGAAATGCGTGAATGTGTAGTGGACGTACTGTTGGAGGGCGTAACAGAAATTGTGTATGTAAACCCTATGTTTATATCTAGTTCACATATTAGCTATGTCTCGAGTCAAACTTTCTAAACTTTGACCAAGTTTATGGATACAAAAACAATGACAACCATAATACCATGTAAATACGATTAGAATCATCATTCAATATATTTTCATACAATATATCTTACTATTATTTTGAAAGTTCACATACACCAGACGAGATTCATACAAACACGGCATATTTTCATTACATTTTGAACTTTTAGGACAAAAAAGAAAAGAAACCGGACCCTAAACTATCCTACGGACGGCGGCAACCGATGTCCACTTTCCTTTCTACTTCCGCATCGGTGATGACGTCCTCCATTTGCCGTCTCCATGAAAGACGGCAGGGTTCAAGACCCGTGAAGTGAAAGTGCAGTCTCCGGTGAGGAAGAATTGAACACGGTAGACCGACCGGCCCACTTGGCACACCATGCCCTGCCACCTCCCATGCCCTACTCATCCTCGTAGGAGTCCCCGACCTCGGCGGTGCTGGTGGACATGAGGTCGATGATGATGGACGTGGATGGTCAGTCGATGTTCACCTGCCACATGCGTCATTGAACGTTGGACAGCGGGTCGTACTACACGTGGTTGGTTGTCAATCCCTTCACGGTCACTTACGAGAGTGAGATCTGATAGAGATAATATTTTTGGTATTTTTGGTATAAAGATGCAAAGTAAAAAGTAAAAGCAAAGCAAGTAAATAAAGTGATGGAGATTAATATGATGAGAATAGACCTGGGGGCCATAGGTTTCACCAGTGGCTTCTCTCAAGAGCAAAAGTATTCTACGGTAGGAGAAAAATTATTGTTGAGCAATTGACAGAATTGAGCATAGTTATGAGGTTATCCAGGCAATGATCATGTATATAGGCATCACGTCCGTGACAAGTAGACCGAAACGATACTGCATCTACTACTATTACTCCACTCATCGACCGCTATCTAGCATGCATCTAGAGTATTAAGTTAAAAACAGAGTAACGCCTTAAGCAAGATGACATGATGTAGAGGAATAAATTCATGCAATATGATAAATACCCCATCTTGTTATCCTCGATGGCAACAATACAATCGTGCCTTGCAACCCTTTACATCCTTTGGGTAAGGTCACATAAGATTGAACCCAAAGCTAAGCACTTCTCCGTTGCAAGAACTACCAATCTAGTTGGCCAAACCAAGCGGATAATTCAAGAGACTTGCAAAGGTAACTTAATCATACATAAAAGAATTCAGAGAAGAATCAAATATTTTCCATAGATAAGCAGGATCATAAACCCACAATTTATCGGTCTCAACAAACACACCGCAAAAAGAACATTACATCGAATAGATCTCCACGAGAGAGGGGGAGAACATTGTATTGAGATCCAAAAAGAGAGAAGAAGCCATCTAGATACTAACTATGGACCCGAAGGTCTGAAGTAAACTACTCACACTTCATCGGAGGGGCTATGGTGATGATGTAGAAGCCCTCCGTGGTGGATGCCCCCTCCGTCGGAGCTCCGGAACAGGCGCCAAGATGGCTCGTGGATACAGCAAGTTACGGCGGTGGAATTAGGTTTTTGGCTCCTTCCCTGATCTGTTGGGGGTACGTAGGTATATATAGGAGGAAGGAGTACGTCGGTGGAGCGTCAGGGGGCCCACGAGGCAGGGCGGCGCGCCTAGGGGGGAGGGGCACGCCCCCCACCCTTGTGACCGCCTCTAGCACTCCTTGGAGTAGGGTCCAAGTCTCCTGGATCACGTTCGGTGAGAAAATCACGTTCCCGAAGGTTTCATTCCGTTTGGACTCCGTTTGATATTCCGCTTCTTCGAAACACTGAAATAGGCAAAAAACAGCAATTCTGGGCTGGGCCTCCGGTTAATAGGTTAGTCCCAAAAATAATATAAAAGTGGAAAATAAAGCCCATTATAGTCCAAAACAATAGATAAAGTAGCATGGAGCAATCAAAAATTATAGATACGTTGGAGACGTATCAGGCATCCCCAAGCTTAATTCCTGCTCGTCCTCGAGTAGGTAAATGATAAAAAGAGAATTTTTGATGCGGAGTGATACTTTGGCATAATCTCAATGTAAATCTTCTTAATTGTGATATGAATATTCAGATCCAAAAGATTAAAGACAAAAGTTCATATTGACATAAAAATAATAATACTTCAAGCATACTAATCAAAATAATTATGTCATCTCAAAATAACATGGCCAAAGAAAGTTCATCCCGACAAAATCATATAGTTAGGCTATGCTTCATTTTTGTCACACAAAGATGTTCCCAACTTCTATACCCCCGATGACAAGCCAAGCAATTGTTTCATACTTAAATAATCTCAAACCTTTTCAACCTTCACGCAATACATGAGCGTAAGCCATGGATATAGCACTATGGGTGGAATAGAATATGATGATGGGGATTGTGTGGAGAAGACAAAAAAGGAGAAAGTCTCACGTTGACGAGGATAATCAACGGGCTATGGAGATGCCCGTCAATTGATGTCAACATGAGGAGTAGGGATTGCCATGCAACGGATGCACTAGAGCTATTAATACTCAACAAAAGAAAAGTAGTGGGTGTGCATCCAACTTGCTTGCTCATGAAGACCTAGGGCATTTGAGGAAGCCCATCGTAGGAATATACAAGCCAAGTTCTATAATGAAAAATTCCCACTAGTATGAAAAAGACAACTTATGAGACTCACTATATGAAAAACATGGTGCTACTTTGAAGCACAATATATATGAGACTCACTACATGAATAATGAGTTGCTACTTTGAAGCACAAAATATGAGACTCATTACATGAAGAACATGGTGCTACTTTGAAGCACAAGTGTGCAAAAAGAGATAGTAGCATTGCCCTTTTCTTTTCTTTTTTTTGGGCCTTTCTTTTTTTTGGGCCTTTCTTTTTTTTGGCCTTTCTCTTTTTTTTTATTTGGGCAATGCTCTAATAATGACGATCATCACACTTCTATTGATTACAACAGAGGATTACAACTCGAAACCAGAACAACGTATGACTCTATAATAATGCCTCCGGCGGTGTACCGGGATGGTGCAATGAATCAAGAGTGACATGTATGAAAATAATGCATGGTGGCTTTGCCACAAATACGATATCAACTACATGATCATGCAATGGCAATATGACAAAAGTAATGTATGTCATAATGATGATGGTGGAAGTTGCATGGCAATATATCTCGGAATGGCTATGGAAATGCCATAATAGGTAGGTATGGTGGCTGTTTTGAGGAAGATATAAGGAGGTTTATGTGTGATAGAGTGTATCGTATCACGGGGTTTGGATGCACCGGCGAAGTTTGCGCCAACTCTTAATGTGAGAAAGGGAAATGCATGGTACCGAAGATGCTAGCAATGGCGGAAAGGTAAGAGTGCGTATAATCCATGGACTCAACATTAGTCAAAAGAACTCATATACTTATTGCAAAAATTTAGAAGTCATAAAAAATCAAGTACTACGCGCATGCTCCTAGGGGGATAGATTGGTAGGAAAAGACCATCGCTCGTCCCCGACCGCCACTCATAAGGATGCACAAGCCAGGTACACTTCATGCTTCAAATTTGTTACACAACTTTAACCATACGTGCATGCTATGGGACTTACAAACTTCAACACAAACATTTCTCAAATTCACAACTACTCAACCAGCATGACTTTGATATTATTACCTCCATATCTCAAAACAATTATCAAGCATCAAACTTATCTTAGTATTCAACACACTCAAAAGAAAGTTTCACATATCTTGAACACCAAGTATATTAACATTAAGCAAATTACCATGCTATTAACGACTCTCAAAATAATCTAAGTGAAGCATGAGAGATCAAGTTTCTTTAAAACAAATCCACCACCGTGCTCTAAAAGATCTAAGTGAAGCACTAGAGCAAACATTATCACGCCCAAAAAGATATAAGTGAAGCACTATGAGCAAACTATCAAGCTCAAAAGATATAAGTGAAGCACATAGAGTATTCTATCAAATTCTAATTCATATATGGCTCTCTCACAAGGTGTGTACAGCAAGGATGATTGTGGTAAACTAGCAAGCAAAGACAAAAATAATACAAGACGCTCCAAACAAAACACATATCATGTTGGTGAATAAAAATATAGCTCCAAGTAAATTACCGAGGGAAGTGGACGAAAGAGGGGATGCCTTCCGGGGCATCCCCAAGCTTTGACTTTTTGGTGTCCTCGGATTATATTGGGAGTGCCATGGGCATCCCCAAGCTTAGGCTCTTTCCACTCCTTGTTCCATAATCCATCAAAAGAATTCACCCAAAACTTGAAAACTTCACAACACAAAACTCAATAGAAATCTCGTGAGCTCCGTTAGAGAAAGAAAACAAAAGACTACTTTAAGGTACTGTAATGAACTAATTCTTTATTTATATTGGTGTTAAACCTACTGTATTCCAACTTCTCTATGGATCATAAATTATTTTACTAGCCATAGATTCATCAAAATAAGCAAACAACACACGCAAAACAGAATCTGTCAAAAACAGAACAGTCTGTAGTAATCTGTAACTAACGCAAACTTCTGGAACCTAAAAAATTCTACCAAAATTAGACGACCTGGAAAATTTGTTTATTGATCAGAAGCAATTGGAATTTATCATGTTCTGGTGATTTTTAACAATTCGGGCACTGAGAACAAAGATTCTGGAAATTACAGCAAGATCAAATAACTATCATCTAAGAAGATCCAATAGGTCCAACTTGGCACAAACACTAATTAAAAGATGAAATCACATCTAAACAGAGTCTAGATGGATTATTTTATTCCTAAACAGAACCAAAAACAAAAAACACAAAATAAAATTGGGTTGCCTCCCGACAAGCGCTATCGTTTAACGCCCCTAGCTAGACATAAAAGCAAGGGTAGATCTAGGTATTGCCATCTTTGGTGGGCAATCCATAAGTGGCTCTCATTATAGATTCATATGGTAATTTTATTTTCTTTCTAGGGAAGTGTTACATGCCCTTTTTTAATGGAAATTGGAATCTAATATTCCCTTCCTTCATATCAATAATTGCACCAATCGTTCTAAGGAAAGGTCTACCAAGAACAATAGGACATGTAGGATTGCAATCTATATCAAGAACGATAAAATCTACGGGCACATAATTCCTATTTGCAACAATAAGAACATCTTTAATTCTTCCCATAGGATTTTTAATAGTGGAATCCGCAAGATGCAAGTTTAGAGAGCAATCATCAAAATCACGGAAATCTAGCAAATCACACAAAGTTTTGGGAATAGTAGAGACACTAGCACCCAAATCACACAAAGCATGAAACTCATAATTTTTTATTTTAATTTTAATAGTAGGTTCCCACTCATCATGGAGTTTCCTAGGGATATAAATTTTCAACTCAAGCTTTTCTTCATAAGATTGCATCAAGGCATCAACAATGTGTTCGGTAAAAGCCTTATTTTGACTATAAGCATGAGGAGAATTTAGCACGAATTGCAACAAGGAAATACAATCAATTAAAGAGAAATATTCATAATTAAATTCCTTGAGATCCAAAATAGTGGGTTTAGCAACATCTAGATTTCTATTTCTTTCAATCCCACTTTTATCAATTTCATCATTAAGATCTAAAAACTCCGAATTCTTAGAACGCCTTCTAGGTAAAGGAAGATCATATTAAGTTTCATACAGATTCATATTGCAAAACAAAGATTTAATAGGGCACGTATCAATAACTTTTAGATCTTCATCTTGATTTTCATAGGAATTAGAAGAACACGCTTTAATAAAGGCATCTTTGGAAGCACGCATCCTAGCGGTTCTTTCTTTGCACTCATCAATGGAAATTCTCATAGCTTTGAGAGACTCATTGATATCATGCTTAGGAGGAATAGATCTAAGCTTTAAAGAATCAACATAAAGAGAAATTCTATCAATGTTCCTAGCCAAATCATCAACTTTAAGTAATTTCTCTTCAAGCAAAGCATTAAAATTCTTTTGCGAATTCATAAAGTCTTTAACACTACTCTAAAATTCAGAGGGCATCTTATTAAAATTTCCATAAGAGTTGTTGTAGGAATTTCCATAATTATTAGAAGGATTACTAGGATAAGGCCTAGGATTAAAATTCCCTCTATACACGTTGTTTCCAAAACTATTCCTACCAACAAAATTCACATCCATAGATTCATTATTATTCTCAATCAAGGTAGATAAAGGCATATTATTGGGATCAGAAGAAACACTCTTAGCAAATAAATTCATAAGTTCATCCATCTTTCCACTCAAAACATTGATTTCTTCTATAGCATGCACCTTTTTATTAGTAGATCTTTCAGTATGCCATTGAGAATAATTAACCATAATATTATCTAGAAGTTTAGTAGCATCTCCTAAAGTTATTTCCATAAAAGTGCCTACCGCGGCCGAATCTAAAAGATTTCTAGAAGCAAAATTCAATCCGGCATAATTTTTTTGTATAATCATCCATAAGTTCAAACCATGAGTAGGAGAATTACGTAGCATTAATTTCATTCTCTCCCAAGCTTGTGCCACATGTTCATAATCAAGTTGCTTAAAATTCATAATATCGTTCTTAAGAGAGATAATCTTAGCGGGAGGAAAATACTTAGAGATAAAAGCATCTTTGCACTTGTTCCAAGAATCAATACTATTTTTAGGCAAAGATGAAAACCACGCTTTAGCATGATCTCCAAGCGAAGAAGGAAATAGCTTCAATTTAACGACATCATTATCGACATCTTTTTTATTTTTCATATCACATAAATCAACGAAGCCATTCAGATGAGTAGCGGCATCTTCGCTAGGAAGGCCAGCGAATTGATCTTTCATAACAAGATTCAACAAAGCAGTATTGATTACACAAGATTAGGTATTGGCAAGAGGAGAAATCGGAGTGCTAAGGAAATCATTATTATTGGTATTGGTGAAGTCACACAATTTGGTGGCATCTTGAGCCATCGCGACGAACAAGCAAAGTAACACACGAGCAAACAAAAGGCAAAGGAAAAAGGCAAAGGGAAAAAGAGGAGGAGATTGGGAAAGAGAGGGCGAATAAAACGGCAAGGGTGAAGTGGGGGAGAGGAAAACGAGAGGCAAATGGAAAATAATGTAATGCGAGAGATAGGGATTGTGATGGGTACTTGGTATGTTGACTTTTGCGTAAGCCTCCCCGGCAACGGCGCCAGAAATTCTTCTTGCTACGTCTCGAGCTTGCGTTGGTTTTCCCTGAAGAGGAGGGGATGATGCAGCACAGTGGCGTAAGTATTTCCCTCGGTTTTGAGAACCAAGGTATCAATCCGATGAGGAGGCTACGCGCAAGTCCCTCGTACCTGCACAAAGCGATAGCTACTACAACCAACGCGATTAGGGGTTGTCAATCCTTCACGGTCACTTACGAGTGAGATCTGATAGAGATAATATTTTGGTATTTTTGGTATAAAGATGCAAAGTAAAAAGTAAAAGCAAAGCAAGTAAATAAAGTGATGGAGATTAATATGATGGGAATAGACCCGACGGCCATAGGTTTCACTAGTGGCTTCTCTCAAGAGCAAAAGTATTCTACGGTGGGTGAAAAATTACTGTTGAGCAATTGATGAAATTGAGCATAGTTATGAGGTTATCCAGCAACGATCATGTATATAGGCATCACGTCCGTGACAAGTAGACCAAACGATTCGCATCTACTACTATTACTCCACTCATCGACCGCTATCCAGCATGCATCTAGAGTATTAAGTTAAAAACAGTTAGCACGCCTAAGCAAGATGACATGATGTAGAGGAATAAATTCATGCAATATGATAAATACCCCATCTTGTTATCCTCGATGGCAACAATACAATACGTGCCTTGCAACCCTTTCTGTCACTAGGTAAGGTCACCACAAGATTGAACCCAAAGCTAAGGACTTGTCCCGTTGCAAGAACTACCAATCTAGTTGGCCAAACCAAACGGATAATTCGAAGAGACTTGCAAAGGTAACTTAATCATACATAAAAGAATTCAGAGAAGAATCAAATATTTTCCATAGATAAGCTGGATCATAAACCCACAATTCATCGATCTCAACAAACACACCGCAAAAAGAAGATTACATCGAATAGATCTCCACGAGAGAGGGGGAGAACATTGTATTGAGATCCAAAAAGAGAGAAGAAGCCATCTAGATACTAACTATGGACCCGAAGGTCTGAAGTAAACTACTCACACTTCATCGGAGGGGCTATGGTGATGATGTAGAAGCCCTCCATGGTGGATGCCCCCTCCGTGAGCTCCTAACAGGCCCCAAGATGGGATCTCGTGGATACATGAAGTTCTGGCGGTGGAATTAGGTTTTGGCTCCGTCCCGATCTGTTGAAGTGCGTGGGTATATATAGGAGGAAGGAGTACGTCAGTGGAGCGTCAGGGGGCGCACGAGGCAGGGAGGCGCGCCCGGGGGGAGGGGTGCGCCACCCACCCTCGTGATCGCCTCTGGCACTCCTCGCAGTAGGGTCCAAGTCTCCTGGATCACGTTCGGTGAGAAAATCACGTTCCCGAAGGTTTCATTCCGTTTGGACTCCGTTTGATATTCCGCTTCTTGAAACACCAAATAGGCAAAAACAGCAATTACAGGATGGGCCTCCGGTTAATAGGTTAGTCCCAAAAATAATATAAAAGTGGAAAATAAAGCCCATTATAGTCCAAAACAATAGATAAAGTAACATGGAGCAATCAAAAATTATAGATAGGTTGGAGACGTATCACAAGCTCTCACACAGAGTGTTCCTGCCCGCGGTCATGGTGGATGTGGTGCCATGGAGGAGGATGTGCTCTGGTGTGAAGTTGAGCTAGGTGTTGCCGCTTTAAGTAGTACTTTCTGATGAGACCAAGCATCCGGGTGCCTCAATGACTCGCCTGATTTGGGACCTTGGGCGGCGACCCTTCTTAATGATGGCATATGGATGGACGGCATGAATGCGGGAAGCTGGTGTTGGCCAGGAGCGCACGCGGGCGAGGGACGAGGGTTTTTGGTGGGCCAAGGTAGTCAGCTGCGTGTGTGGAAATTCTAGATATGCCCTTTGCTCACATGCAATCCCACATGTCATTGTAAAAGCAAGACGACCCGCGTTCCCTTGGGTCAGCAACATGCCGGACCGAGTGCCTCAAGGTGCAACTTGAAAGTGACAAGGGTGTCGGATCACGGGTTCCGGTAAAACCCTCAAGGTTTGAACACTGGGGTGCGTGCAAAGATTTCCTCCCCACCGTTCCACGCCCTAGCTCGCAAAGATCTCGCGGACGAACTCGATGAACTCACAGCAGAAAAGACACAAGATTTATACTGGTTTCGGCCACCTTTGTGGTGTAATACCATACTCCAGTGTGGTGGTGGTGGATTGTCTCTTGGGCTGATGATGAACAGTACAAGGGGAAGTACAGCCTCCCGAGGTTGAGGTGTTCTTGTGCTCGACGAGCTTGTGTGGGTGAGATGCCTGTCAATGAGTTATCAGATGCCCTCTACTGTGCTGGCTAGTTCTACTTATATAGGCCCTGGTCCTGTCCCCAAATATTGAGCGGGAAGGCAGCCAACAACGACCAATTTGAAAGGGGACAGCTAGTACGGCTTATCCTCACAAATGCGGTCTTCGCCTGCGAAAGGCTCTGGTGGTGACACCGTCTTGGGGTTCATGGTGACCTCCGTCCTGCCGTCCTGCTGGTCTTGGTCTCGTTGCACTGATATGGAAACCTTTGCTTGATGCCTCGGTACTCTATGCCTGCGCTTGCCTCCTTAGCACCAAAGAGGAAAACAGGACACTTCACACGTTGGCGCCCGCTTGGCACCCGCCTGATCTTGATCGTCATGGCTCACGTCACGAGAGCCTCACGAGGTTTTCCCTGCCTTGATTTCTCAGCTCCTCACGAGGCAGCCTGGTGATGCCGCTCCTGACGAGGTCTTGTGTCGTTCGCCCCGCGAGGCATGGCCCCTCGCGAGGGTCTTGAATGTCTCGTTGATGAAGATGGGCTGTACAGGCCTGCTAGCATAGCCACGCCGTGAGCCGCAGGCAGGCAAGTCTGGGGACACCCGTCCCCAGAACACCGACAGTAGCCCCCGGGCCCAAGGCGCGCTCGGGCTTGGCTTAGAGGCGAAGCCAAAGGTCAAGCGCGGAGCGCTGCGGGCCCCAAAAGCCGGCCTAGGTCGACGCGTGGCGGTTAATTGGACGTGGGCGTCTCTGCTTCCCCACGTTCCCTTGGAATACGCCTGGCTATGCGGCCCCCGCAGCCTACACAGTTATTCTTCCATTGCCCACGCCTTGCTTCCCCAATCCCCCTGCTTTCTCGAGACTCTGCTCCTCCTCTGCAATCTGACCTGCACCCTGCCCACTTTGTCACCATGGCACTGAAACAAGCAGACAAGGGGAAGAAGCCCATGTCTTCGCCAAGTGCGCCTCCGGCCGTCGAGCCTGCGGTCGGCAGATCCTTGGTGCTCAACGACGAGGCCATGGACAAGGTGCATCCAATGCTCGAGCATTATCAGATCCACATGTTGCATCTCGACCCTCAATCCGTGACTCTCCTTGTCGTCTTTGCCTTCGTGTGTGAAGCCATGGTGGGCATTGCTCGTTCTCTGGCCCTCCTTCGTCATTTCTTCTCATTGCATCTGATTGACCCTCAGCAAAGCTCGGGGTGCGTGAGCTTCCAGGCCGTGGCCGCGACGGTGGCGCGGGGATCGACTTCGATCTTCCTCCATCCACGAGCGAGTTTCAGACTCGGTGGGTTTTTGTCGAGGCTGGTGTGCTCGGCCCTCTGCTCCGCTCCCCATCAGCGCCTACCATTTCCCACTCCGGCTGGGGCCACGAGAGGCTCGCGAGCCCCCATATTGTCCGTGTCTGGCTCAGGCTGAGGAGGTTGAAGGACCGCGGCGTGACCGCGCCTATGGTGGTGAAGTAGTTCATCAAGCATCGGGTTGCTCTGCTTCAACGCCATTCTCGCCCGATGTGGACCTTGCTCAGCAGTCAGGACCACATGAGGTTTCAGGAGTCCGTGCTCCCCCTTGGGACGTGGCAAATGGTGCTCGAGGTCCTGACAGGTGTCCCTTCGCCAGAAGACTTGCCTGGGAAGAACTGTCTACTGTACCGCTGCAAGAACAAGGCTGAATTTGCAGGGAGCATGCCTCCCTTTGATGAGTGGGGACTGCGTCCGGACGGCCTGGTGGGGTCCCGCGAGAACCTTGTCAACGTGGTTCCCTTCTTCGTCGCCGGCACTAAGCTCGTCCCGAATGTGGGTGTGGGGGGACGAGCGCCGCCAGAACCTGGCGGCACGAGTGCTGATGTGTGGACGCCGCCTGGGGCTCCTGGGCATCATCTTCAGGAACCTATGATTCTGGGATGTTGGTCGCTGAGACGATGCAGCTCGCGGCTCCCAAGGCCGAAAATCCGGAGACCTCGGGAGGTCGCGGTGAGACGACGCCCGACTGTTCCCCGCAGCAAGGCACCCCTGAAGTTGTTCTCTTGAGCATTTCTCCGGCTGCACCCCGTACTGGCCGCCACGTTCAGCGCTTCGGTCGGCTTTGTGTGGACTTCGAGGAACTCCGCAAGAGGAAAGGATCTCCGAGCGGTAGCGGTATCTTCGGGTCGTTGAAGCGACGAAAGTACATCACCGTCGATGAGTAAGTACCACACCTTGTGATTTCTTGATTGCTGCTTTCCTCCCTGACGCTGGCTCTTCAGGACCCCTCCTGCCAGGGCCGTTGAGTCCCCCAAGAAGCAACCCCGCCGTCCTCAGCATCCCCGCCGCACTTGAGCATCCCGAGCCTGCATGTCGCGCCTGGAGCGGGGTCGGTCGAGGGGGTGCGCTCGCCTTCATGGCGCTTTGAATCTGCGGCTCCGTCGCCCTTCCTCCACGGCCTGGCTTGGAGCTTGGCGGGCGTTCCCCAGACTCCTCCTCTGGTCATGGACAGAAGCTGGTTGGCTTCAGTCTTCAGCTCCTCCTCAAGCAGCGGGCCCGACTGGACGGGGCCCCTCGTGAGGTCGGGCTGGCACCTGGAGTGGCACCAGCCCCCAGCCCCCTGCAGAGAGGGGGTGCGCCGCTTTAGGTCCCGCCTGCAGCCCCCGTGGCGGAGGACAAGGTGGGCCGTGCGTTGGAGTTCGAGCGCGGGCAGAGTGTCGTTCATCATGAGCTCTTCCAGGAGGCGATGGGCGCGATGAGCCAACTTGGTGAAGAGCTCGCGGGTGTCGACTCGCGCCTTGAGGCTGAGGGTCTTTGGCTGGTGGAGGAACGGCGTAAGCTGAGGGTGGCCATCAACCTTGGCCGCTACCAGCGTGATCTTGACAATGCGAAGGCCGAGGCGTCCCTCAAGGCTTCCCGTGAGGCTTGCTCCCGAGCCTTGGAGGAGGCTCGCGAGGCTGACCGCCATCGCGAGGCTGCGGAGAAGCGTGTGCGGGAGCTCCAAGACTGGAGTGCGTCCCTCGAGCGGCAAGTGGAGGCGCGCAAAGCCGCCCTTGCGTCGCTGAGGGGGGCGCCTGCCGAGGAAGAGGAGGTCCGGAAGCGCGAGGAGGCGTTGGCTCTGGAAGCCGTGGAGCGTAGCCTCGAGCTTGAGCAACTGGAGACGAGGGAGCGTCAAGTTGCCCAATCGGAAGATGCCATCGGGGCTCACGAGGCCAAGGTCCAGGAGGAAGTCGATCGCCGGGTGGCCGAGGTTCACGCGGATCTTGAAGGTTGGCACGACCTGAAGCTGAAGCTTGCAGGAACTGAGGCAGCGAGCAGGGCCGCCGCCCTTAGGCCCAGGTTAGATGAGGCGGAGAGGCGCTAGGAGGCCACGGCCGCCGGGCTAGTCACGGCGCAGGCGGACTTGGCCTCCGCCCGCGCCAAGTTGCTTTCTCTTCAGAAACGTGTTGATGATGTCGAGGCCGTCGCGTGGCAAAACAGGGAGGAAGTGCTTCCACGGTGGACGCTGGAGCGGGAGCACGCCCCCATGCTTCAGGACCTCCAGAACAGGGCTAATACCACCCTGGGCTACATCTGTGACGAGATGCACCGCACCCCCACTCGAATGACTACACTAGTCACCTGAACTTCTCCACCAACGTGGTGACGCACCTAAAAGCCCGGTCTGATAGGGCTCGCCAGCTTGTGGAAGATTGAAGCTAGTGCGTGCATTCTCCCGTGTCTTCAGCGATCTTCGAAATTCCTTCCTCAACTTCGACTTCGATGCCGCCATTGCCCTTGTACCGCAGGCCATTCATGGTGATCTGGCGCGATGGGTGGAGGACAATGTGGATGCGCTGGTCAGGGCCTTCACTTCCGAAGACGAAGCGGTGGTGGTCGTGGCAGACGAAGGTGACGTGGTCAACGACTGCGACGGAGGCGTCGCCGAAGGCGGCGACAATGCCGGCGAAGACGATGACGACGCGAGTGACGCGTCCGAAGGTGATGTGGCGAGCGACATATATGGCTGATCCCATGTCCCCCTGCTGCTTTATCCTGTATGCAAAAACTCGGGCGTGGCCCCTAAAGATTGTGAGAGCATTTTTAGATGGGGAGCCCCTCGTGTAAACAAACCGCTGCCTTCATTCTCTTATGTCAAACTGAGTGTGCACGTTCGTGAAACCATAAATCTGGCGGCAAATGGCCGCATCCGGCACCTAGTCTAGTCTTCTTGTCTTCAAGTCTTCTCACCGGCGCGGAGCTAAGTGCTGCCACTAGGCGTGGGAGGGAGCCCCTGAGGCCTGAGGGCAGCCCTCAGGAGATTCCGGGGCATTTACAGCCCCACACATTATTACGTGAGAGTGTCATGGGCGGCGATCTTCACAGGCACTAGGCCTTCTTTACAGGTACCAGCCTTGCTTCATATCGCCAGATGAGGGCCCCGCCTTGCACCGCCCTCGACCACCTTTGAGCCGACCGGCAACCAGGACGACACAAAGGGGGGAAAGGGGACGCCAGCAGCGCCCTCGGCGACCACATGTCCTCTGCTGGGGGAAGGCTCGCCGGCACCTCCCCCGCAGAGGGCCTACCTCCGGGTGACGCCTAGCTTCGCGCGCTGTGGGGAGGGGCCTTGCTCCTGGCTCCCTCCGTGTAGCCCCCAGCGTGCTTCCCCCGGCGGAAGGGGGGCCGCCGCGCCGGGGTCGTCGGCCGATGTTGTGACCTGATTCACTTGCAGCCCACAGTTTGCATAAGCCTGCTCTTGAGAGATTAGCGATAACGTGTAGTTGTTGTTGCAGGCGCGATCGTCGTGGTTCCCGTCGGCTCCCGGAAGGCCTCAGCTTCTAGCGCCTCTTCTTCCCAGCCTTCTCCGAGGAACGAGCCAAGGTCGTCTACCGGCGTGTACTCTTGGTCCATCATGCAGCGCACGTAGGCTTCCGGAGCTGTTACCCCGAACACCTCGCCGTAGTGCCCCACAGTCCACGTTGGCCGGCCCAACGCGGCGTCCTGATGATGGTAGCACGACATCTCGATTGGACCACGGGAGGCGACGCTCGTGCCCATGCTTGTCGCAGGCAGCACGGGGGCGGTGGGGCCCCCGGCGCCGCCGGCCATGCTGTGATCGATGAAGCCCCCAGGCACACCTGAGGGCGCGTGGTTGCGGCGAGGCCCGCGGTGAGATCCCGTAGTGGTATCAGAAGGAAGCAGATAGCAGAAAGGCGGCGCTCCCGACGGCGCCGCATCCAGTAGCTCAGGTACGCGTTCTAGCAGCGCATCCCGGCCACTCTCCATTAGTCGGCACCGTAGCAACTCCCGCGCGACCGTGAGCACGGCCCGCATGTTCGCCTGCTCCCGCCGTGTGTGTGGCGCCGTTGCTGCAGCGTGGCTTGCGGCCCTTGCAGCGACTCGCGCTTGTCGTGGAGTGAGGGTGTACGGCGCCCCTCCATGCCGCCCGCGCCCTGCGGTGTTAGGCAGCGCTCGGGCCGCCTGGAGCACGTGGTTGACGTCTTGATGGGCAGGTGGCGCCACCAGGGCTGGCTAGGATGCCCAGCGGTCGGAGTTAGCCCTCGAGTCACCGGACATAGGGGCCACGGAGCATTGGCGGCTCGATTGGCGGGGAAGAGGGTCCGACATACCCCTACCTGGCGCGCCAAATGTCAGATCACGGGTTCTGGCAAAACCCTCAAGGTTCGAACACTGGGGTGCGCGCGAAGATTTCGTCCCCACTGTTCCACGCTCTAGCTCGCTAAGATCTCGCGGACGAACTCGACGAACTCACAGCACAAAGGACACAAGATTTATACTGGTTCGGGCCACCGTTGTGGTGTAATACCCTACTCCAGTGTGGTGGTGGTGGATTGCCTCTTGGGCTAATGATGAACAGTACAAGGGGAAAACAACCTCCTGAGGTTGAGGTGTTCTTGTGCTTGAAGAAATTGTGTGGGTGAGATGCCTCTCAATGAGTTATCAGATGCCCTCTACTCTGGTGGCTAGTTCTACTTATATAGGCCCTGGTCCTCTCCCCAAATATTGAGTGGGAAGGGAGCCAACAATGGCCAATTTGAAAGGGGACAGCTAGTACAACTTATCCTAACAAAAGCGGTCTTCGCCTGCGAAAGGCTCTGGTGGTGATGCCGTCTTGGGCTCCATGGTGACCTCCGTCCTGCCATCCTGCTGGTCTTGGTCTCGTTGCACTGATATGGAAACCTTTGCTTGATGCCTCAGTACTCTACGCCTGCGCTTGCCGCCTTAGCACCAAAGAGGAAAACAGGACACTGCGCGCGCTGGCGCCCGCCTGATATTGATCGTCATGGCTCACGTCATGAGAGCATCGGGAGGTTTTCCCTGCCTTGATTTCTCCGCTCCTCGCGAGGCAGCCTGGTGAGGCCGCTCCTGAGGAGGACTTGTGTCGTCTGCCCCGCAAGGCTTGGCCCCTCGCGAGGGTCTTGAATGTCTCGTTGATGAACATGGGCCATAGAGGCCTGCTAGCATAGCCACACCGTGAGCCGCAGGCAGGCAAGTCTGGGGACCCCCGTTCCTAGAATGCCGACAAAGGGTGCTGTCAGTGTACTATCTTTTCATCTCCAACTTGTAAACTGAACACTTTTGCTAGAGCATAACACCAAAAAGCATATATGAAGTTGGCACCTCACCTATAGCCAGCCTAGTATCCCACATGTACAATAGTTATTCATACTAGCCTAAGCACCATTATAATAAGTGCACCGCCCTTTACTTTTCAACTCGTGAAGCGTAACAGTTGATTAAGTAGCCAAAAGATGTATGTTGCCTGTCTTTGAATGGCTTTGAGGTGTGCTAATTGAGGTGTCCGGCTGTTTGAAGGAATAATTAAGGTGTGTCCGGTCCATGCCCACATTTAATGGTCCAATTTACCATGTTCCAGTTGTAGTAACTATACTACTAAGTATCTTATTCTATGACCAAGGAGAAGGGGAAAACTAGAGACCTTCATGTTTACTTGCTAATTAATATCATTGCATGCAATGAACTGACGACTACATGCCGTGTTAGGTAGTCTCAAGTCAATAAAAACATACACACCTCACGTCTCTTATTGGTAGATTCCTTTATTCCTGTAAAAACACAAGAAACAAAGTGGGAGTTAATGCACCATGCCTAAGTGTTTTGGGTTTAATTTGGATATGTAAGATAACTTATGCATCAGTACAAAGGAAGTATGTCATTAGCCTGGAAAAATAGTAGTTACCTAGGTCGGTTTTGTGAGCCTTCCAAATATAATCATGTGGCTTTGCTTCTTTCTCATTCCTCTCCAACCCTCTTTTACATCGATCATGCCACCCTCCGATTGACTCCATCCTCCCGCATGCCTCATCTAAACATTCCGCCGAGTGTCATTCGCATGTGGGCCTAGATCCTGCCTGCATTTCCAAAGTTGTAAATTGTCTGGCATGCATACAGACAAATGGATTGTTTAAAGTTTTGTGTTGCCTCGACTATGTGTCACTTCCCATCTTACTTTTTACAACCAATTTGGTTCACGATAGCACATCATGACGAGATCGATAGATGTTGACAGACCGAGTGCATGTCATCCAAGGAAATAAAGGTTTTGTGTGTTTCTATGATAGAAATGATCGTGTGCGGTGGAGAGAAGGGGGGTGTTTCTGTGTGCGTGCACGGTCATGTACCATCTAGCTATGGATCTATTGAAAGAGGACTAGGGTGGGTCCAGAGATCGACTGATCGAACGATCTAGAGAGGGACGAAGAAAAAGATGAATGCAAGCTTTAAAAACATAGATGAAAGTCTTGGTTACAATTAATGGATGGTAGAGTGACCTAGGCGTGTGTCGAACAGCGACCTGGTGAGTGAGATACAATCCTGATACCTTGAGAGATCCACTATGTGTGACATGCGCAGAGAGGAAGAGAGGTGGTATGTGTGTGTGCGTGCAAAAGAGATAGAGAGAGAGATGAAATCGAGAGAGATCGAGTGGGTGTCAGTACGACTGTAGGGGGCGGCCATCACCCATCCTGCGCGACACTGCTGCCATGCTGACCATGACGTCACCCACGACGGGTTGTCAGTACGACTATAGGACCTTGAAGTATGTCTAGAGGGGGGGGGGGGTGATTAGACTACCTTGTCTATCCCACCATGGTCGTCGCCCACGAAGGACTTGCCTCACTAGCGGTAGATCTTCACGAAGTAGGCGATCTCCTTGCCCTTACAAACTCCTTGGTTCAACTCCACAATCCTGTCGGAGGCTCCCAAGTGACACCAGCCAATCTAGGAGACACCACTCTCCAAGAAGTGACAAATGGTGTGTCGATGATGAACTCCTTGCTCTTGTGCTTCAAATGATAGTCTCCCCAACACTCAACTCTCTCTCATAGGATTTGGATCTAGTGGAAAGAAGATTTGAGTGGAAAGCAACTTGGGGAAGGCTAGAGATCAAGATTCATATGGTTGGAATGGAATATCTTGGCCTCAACACATGAGTAGGTGGTTCTCTCTCAGAACTAGTAAGTTGGAAGTGTAGGTTTGTTCTGATGGCTCTCTCCATGAATGAAGAGGAGGTGGAGGGGTATATATAGCCTCCACACAAAATCTAACCGTTACACACTATTTACCAAACTCGGTGGGACCGAATCATCAAACTCGGTCAGACCGATTTAGTAAACCTAGTGACCGTTAGGGTTTTCGGTGGGACTGATATGCAACTCGGTAGGACCGATATGGTTAGGGTTAGGGAATTACGTAATCTCGGTGAGACCGATTACACAAACTCGGTGAGACCGAATTTGGTAATTAGCTAACCACAGAGTTGGTCAGATAAACTCGGTGGGACCGATTTGCTCTTTCGGTGAGACCGAAAAGTTACAAAAGGGAAACAAAGAGTTTACATTGCAATCTCGGTGGGACCGATCGCTCACTTTGGTTAGACCGAAATCTTACGAAGGGAAACAGAGAGATTACAATCCCATCTCGGTGAGACCGAGACCCCTATTGGTGAGACCGATTTGCCTAGGGTTTGTGGCAGTGGCTATGACATCTGAACTCGGTGGCGCCGGATAGAAAGAATCGGTAGGGCCGAGTTTGACTTTAGGTTTAGGTCATATGTGGATGTGAGAAAGTAGTGGAGGGTTTTGGAGCATATCACTAAGCACATGAAGCAAAAGGCTCATTAAGCAACACCTCATCCCTCCTTGATAGTATTGGCTTTTCCTATAGACTCAATGTGATCTTGGATCATTAAAATGTAAAATGTACAGTCTTGAGCTTTTGAGCTTGAGCCAATCCTTTGTCCTTGATATTTTGAGGGATCCACTTTCATCATCCAGCCATGCCATTCATTGAGCTTTCCTGAAATATTTGTCTTGGAATAGCATTAGCTCAATGAGCTATATGTTGTTATGAATTACCAAAACCACCTAGGGATAGTTGCACTTTCAATCTCCCCCTTTTTGGTAATTGATGACAACATATAGATCAAAGCTTCGACAAATGATAATAAAATTTGAAAAACATCGTTGCTTTGAGAAGTATGTGATAAGCAAGAGCTCCCCCTAAATTTGTGCATAGAAATATTTGCTTTGGACTGCAAATGCACAAGGAATTAGGCTCATGGGTTACTCTTCCATGTCACATACATCTTGGTGGAGCGCTCAAAATAACATAGATTGAATACATGCACTCATCACCAAGCAAAGTGAATGATCATATCAGGATAAGTAAGATAATATCATAACGAGCATAAGTGTAGCTTATGATCAAACACATGATCATCAATGTCTCACAGGTAATCGCATAGTATCTCAACCAATCAAAAGCAAATAAAGTTCAACCAAAAAGACAAGAGAGAACAAAAGCAAATCTCTCTCTCTCTCTCGAAGCCTATGATCCATACATTTTTATCCCCCTTTGGCAACAAGTTACGAAAAAGTTCCTAGAAAATGCATAGGACTATATCGTCTCTCAGGCTTGGTCTTCTGGTGGTGGTGGTGTCCGGAGAACTCCAAGAACGAAGGCTTCAGTCGATGTAGAAGGAGCTGTAGGAGTTGGTGCTGGAGCTGGTGGTGCTGGAGCTGTAGCTGGAGCTGATGAAGTGACTCTGGTGTCTTGAACCGGCTCTGCAGCTGATCTCTGAGCTCGTGGCACTCTGGCAAATGCATCAGTCGTTGTCCTGCCCTTCCTCTCCTGCATGTGTCATCCTGTAGCTGCTCCACAGCTGACTGAATCTGAGTTACTTTGACATCAATATCATAGAATTTTTGTTCCATGATTCTTTCCAGGCTCTCCTGGTTTTGAGTTAGGGTGGCCAACCCCTTCTCAATCCGTAGAGTTGATGCTATCAAGTAACCAAGCTGCTCCTGCTTGTTCTTCAGAAAGTATTCAGATGCCTCTGCTTGAGTTGGCATCTTGGCAGCCTTCTCTTTCCTTGCTTTCTCCTTCTTCTCTTGCGCTTGTACTCATGTTGGTTCATTCTCAGTCATGACAACTTGATTGTCCTCAAAGTCAGGATAGAGAACCATGTGTTCCTTATCCAACAGATACTTTCCTGTGCCCATATTTGAGTTTATCAACTCCTGAATCTGTGGGGCATATCCACAGCTCCTCTTCTGGTCTGCTGCAGTCCTCTTGATAGTTCCAACTATGAGGCTCATGACTTTGAATTTCTGAGGCACATCAAAAATGTGAAGCAAATTGATTGCGTGCCCTCTGATCATGTTGTGGTCACCTGATTTGGGCAAAAGAGTGTGCCTTAGTATCCAGTTGATTGTAGGCAGCCCTGATAGAAGATAATGAACTGATCCAAACTTGAAGGAATCAAGTGCATCATCTGGGATTTCCTTGTACATGTGTGACATTGAGTTGTGACCCATCTTCTTCTTGGCATAAATGTCCAAGTCATCTTCATCTTCCTTTGGGGCATTGATTAGACTTGCCCATTCCTCTATGGTTGGCTGATATCGTGTTCCTTGGACATCCACACTATCCCCGCCATCTGGATAGATATGTCTTGTGGAGTAGAATTGCATAATGAGCTTGTCGTTCCAATTTGTGAGCTTACGCCCAACAAAATCTGCAACTCCACAAGCATCAAGCTGTCATACACTCCAGGATAGTGTTCTTCATTCTCTGAATGTAGGTCCAATGACCCACCTCATATCACAAACTATGGGCTTCTTATCCAACAAGATAGTCTCATAGAAGTCCTATTGTTCCTTGGTGTGGAACCTGTAATCCACAGCAGTCCTTCTCCTGGTGGCATATGGATCTGACTCTCTCCATAGCCTCAACCCTTGATCTCTCATGATCTTCATGTTCTCAGCCACAGGATGAGCATCATTGTGGTCTGGGATATTGGGTTTGAGCTTCCTTACGACCTGCACTTCTTCATCTTCCTTAGCATCAACCTCAGGCATTGGAGTCTTGTTCTTCTCAGTTGCTGGTATACTCCTGTTATTTCTCTTTGGTGCACTCTTGGGCTTGGCGGCAGCTTTGGGCTTTGAAGTTGCAGCCCCTGACTTTATGGCATCACCCATATGCTTTTGTGCCTTGGGTGCAGGCTCAGCAACCTCTTCTTCTTCCTCTTCCTCGATCATAGATGGTTTCCCAATCACTCTGGCCATGGTCTTCTTGACCCTTTCCTTCCTTTCCTTTCCTTCAGCAGCAGCAGGTTCTTTGGGTTGGGATTCCAAAGAAGCTTGAGTGGAGACTCTGGCTTTGGACATTGGTTGTCTACCTGCTGGCCTTTTGATCTTCATTCCAGGCTTAACTGCTGTCGAGTTGTACTCTTTCTTGAGCACTTTCTTCTTGGAACTGGCCTCATCCTCAGCTTCCACATAATCTTCATCCTCAGACTCTGAGGTCTTCTTCTTCCTTGTCCTTGTGGCAGCCTTGGGAAAATTAATGGGAGTGCTTCTGCTCCCCTCATCTGAGCTGCTAGAGGGACTAGTGCCCTCACTCATGTGAATTTGCTCCTCTGACCTGTTCTGGCTGTCACTTTGGTCTGACATGCTGCACTGACTGACTGCTGACCCTGTGAATAGTTATAGATGAGGTAGAGTGGATGATCATCACAAAATGCATAGATTTTTGCAAAAGAATTATTCAAAAAACTTAGTTTTAGTTTCCATAGAAAGCATTTCGGATCTACCGATTTCCAAACTCGGTGATACCAAAGCAATTTTGGAACCTAAACTAGTGAACTAGGTCAGACTGAGTCACAGTTCGGTGGCACCAAGACTGCTAGGGTTTCACAAAGTTCTAAAATCGGTCACACCGATTTGTAATTCTCGTTCAGACCGAGACTTACTAGTGCAATGTCGTTAGCCAAATCGGTGGGACCAAGTTTTTCAACTCGGTGGGTCCGAGATGGTTTCGGCGGAAACCTAACCCTAAATTTTAGAATCATACCTATTCTAATGATTGGTTTGACTGGATATAAGTGTTTCAATCGTGGCAAGATGCATTACGAATACAATGTGCTGAGAATCGGACGAGGATAGCACAGTGATCGAGTTCATACCCTAGTTCGGCGGTGAACTCGCTACGGCGGCAACAGCAGAGGAGAATTCCGTGGACGGCGGCGGAGACCAGCGACCGGAGGCGGCTGGCGACGAAGTCGACGATCCGTAGACTAAGTAGGCAGAGTGAGCTATGCGCGGGCGAGGAGTTTCGGAGAAAATTTTCCAAAATTTGCCCATGTGATATATATAGCCCGACACTGTCGGTGTGACCGAGTTGAACGACTCGGTGGCACCAAGATGCATAACTATTAACAGTTACAACAACTCGGTGTGACCAAAAAGTTAAAATCGGTTGCACCGAGATTGAAAACCTAGATCGACTTAGTAATCTCGGTATGACCGAAATGGAGGAATCGGTCAGACCGAAAATCACAAAGAAGTTTTGGAAGTTTAAGTCTATGACGAATCAGGGACTCCGAGTGCTCCTCACACAGAGTGGTTCGAATCTGACTTGATCAAATTTTGTGATGTAGCATGAATAGAGTTTGAGACGAGAAGAGCATAGATAGTTAGAGAAGGTTCTTAGGCATTCTTGTCCATCCACTTGGCAAAAGAAAAAGAAACCAATCAATCAAACAACAAGTGGATGTCCTCGAATGAGTAAAATATGCAACCAACATGCTCACACAATAAAATGACAAATGAAATATGTGACAAAGCATGCACAACCAATTCTAGCATCTATCAAACAATTGGCGATGACTAGGTCATCTATATATGAGTATATTGACTTAGGAGTCAAATGAGAACATTTGATCATAGGTCATACTCATCGTTTAAGCTCAAGTGGGGTTACCACTTTTACATAAAACATTTATGTGTTCACATCATTAGAGTTGCTTTGATTCAATTCTTAGAGTTAAGCTCCCCTTAGATGTGAGATCCCCCCTTAGAGGGATAAACTAACCTTGGGTTGTCGTTGATGACTTCATGTAGGTGTTGAAGATGTGGATGCTCAATGTTGATGTAGATCTTTTGGAGCAATCCTTTGGAGTGAGTTGCACTTTCAATACCTACACGGGTTAGTCCCACAAGGAACAAACAAGAATATCCATAGACATAGAGTGATGCATACACAAAATGATGTCCATGAAAACATTAGGTCACCTTGTCCCTTGCCTTACCAACATGAGGGTTTGTGACTCCTTGAACTAGTGCAAGATATGGAAGTTGATTGCACTTGTCCTTGCCATAATGATATGAGTGAAAAATGTTGGCGGAGTCACCCTCAAGAACTCTCTAGTTCTTGTTCTTTGGGATCCACATCATCTTGATGGGAATCCTTGGTGTAGTAGTTGTGCTTGATGAAGTAGAACTTGACGTAGTCTTGGGAACCCACTTGACCAAGGCCTTAGGTGCTTCTTCAAATGCATCAATCTTCTCTTGAAGCTTGTCCTTGCCTTTGTTCTTGTGGTCTTGTGGTGGATGATCATCTTGAGCTTGTGTTCCCTTGAAGGAAGTAGGATCATACTTCTCTTGTTGAGGAACAAGCTTCGTCTTGGGGTATTGATCTTTTTCCCACTCAACTCCATTGGCATTGAACTTTCGTTCAAAACCAACACCTTGATTCTTCCGGTGCCTTCCTTGCTTGCGTACAATTTCCTCAAATTGCTTACTCCCGGCAAGGCTCTTGTATACACCTTTCTCTATAATTCCCTTCAATAAGCTGTTTTCTTGCTCAAGTGTAACTTGGCTAAGAGAATCATTAGTGGAATCAAGAGAACTACTAGAAGCAACAATATTGGATTTAGCATTGTTATTGTTACTACTAAAAGAAGAATCTTTCTTGTTCTTGTTACTAGACTTGACTTGAGGCAAGTAAGTAGATAAGAGTAAACGCTTGGCAATATAAGAAGAACTTTTCTTACGAAGATCATCATTGATCGCTTTTAGGAACTCATGCTCTTGCTCAAGATTGAGCTTTTCAAAGCGTAACTTCTCATGAGCCCTTAAAAGTTCTCGATGATCTTCGAAGATAGTTTCATGAGCTAACTTAAGAGTATTTAGTTCTTTAGTTAGACGCTCAATGTTCACCTTATCATTGTCATTCGTTTCATCTTGATTAGCATGATTAATTGACGTTTCATCATAGTATTCATCACTAGAGTTGTCAACAAGTAAATCATCATCACCTAGCAAGTCATCTACATCACTATTAAAATCAACATACTCGGGGTGTGTTACCTTAGGACATTTGGCCATGAAGCATCTTCCAATTCCTTCATTTGGTGATTCAAATATGTCGTAGGAGTTGGTTGACACAAGTGCTAAACCGGCAACACCTTCATCTTGAGTGTGTTCGGAGTCGGAGTGATAGCTTCTCTCGGAGTGATTGTCGGAGTCGGAGTTGTATACCCATTCACCAACATGAGAGCTTGATGTCTTCGTTTTGTGTATCTCTTTGATGACTTGTCTTTCCTTTCTGAATCCTAGCTTCTCCATGAGGATCTTCGTTCATAACGATCATCTCTACTCCTTCTCTCTCTTGGTGGTGATTCTTCTCTTCTACTTCTTCTTTTGGGAGAATCTTCTCTTCTTTTGTAGGGTGTTGTACACTCATTGGAATAGTGTCCGGGTCTCCCACAATTGTAGCAATTGCGCTCTCGACTAGAAGATCTTTTGTCATTGTAGGACCTTGACTTGGAGCTTCTTTCTTTGCTTCTACTCTTGTAGAATTTGTTGAAGTTCTTCACCATTAAGCTCAATTCTTCATTGAAGGTTTGTTTCTCACTTGATGATGTGGGGGCTTCACATGAGGCTTTGTAAGCACCACTTGACTTGTTGTGAAGTTCCTCCTTATCCTTGAGTGACATCTCATGAGCAACAATTCTTCCAATGACTTTCGTTGGCTTGAGATCTTTGTAATTTGGCATCATTTGGATCAATGTGCACGGTATCATATTTTCCATCCAATGCTCTTAGGATCTTCTTGATGATGAATCTGTCGGTCATCTCTTCACTTCCTAAGCCGGCAATCTCATTTGTGATAAGAGCAAGCCTAGAGTACATTTCAGTGACACCTTCACCATCTTTCATTTTGAACTTGTCAAGCTGACTTTGGAGCACATCCAACTTGGATTCCTTGACGGAGTCGGTACCTTCATGCATATCAATCAAAGTATCCCAAATTTCCTTTGCATTCTCAAGACGGCTGATTTTGTTGAATTCTTCGGGGCACAATCCGTTGAAGAGGATATCACAATCTTGAGCATTGTATTGCAACATCTTCAACTCTTCCGCACTAGCTTCACGATTCGGTTCTCTCCCATCAAAGAATTCACTGTACAAGCCAATACACACAATAGCCCAAACGGCGGGGTTATGTCCGAGAATATGCATTTTCATCTTATGCTTCCAACTAGCAAAATTAGTGCCATCAAAGTAAGGACCTCTACGGTGATAATTTCCCTCGCTAGACGCCATACTCTCCTAGGTTGTGAAACCAAGGCTATGACCACCAAAAGTTATGGAAATCAAGGCAAATGGAGACCAAAGCTCTGATACCACTTATAGGACCTTGAAGTATATCTAGAGGGGGGGTGATTAGACTACTTGACCAATTAAAAGCTATGCCTTTTCCCAATTTTAGACTTTGGCAGATTTTAGCTATCTTTGAAAAATTCAAGCAATTATCACGCAATTCAAGCAAGCATGCAAAGAGTATATAGGCAGCGGAAAATAAAGCATGCAACTTGCAAGAATGTAAAGGGAAGGGTTTGGAGGATTCAAACGCAATTGGAGACACGGATGTTTTTGTCGTGGTTCCGATAGGTGGTGCTATCGTACCTCCACCTTGATGGAGACTTCAACCCACGAAGGGTAGCAGTTGCTTGAGTCCACGGAGGCTCCACCCACGAAGGGTCCACGAAGAAGCAACCTTGTCTATCCCACCATGGCCGTCGCCCATGAAGGACTTGCCTCACTAGCGGTAGATCTTCACGAAGTAGGCGATCTCCTTGCCCTTACAAACTCCTTGGTTCAACTCCACAATCTTGTCGGAGGCTCTCAAGTGACACCTAGCCAATCTAGGAGACACTACTCTCCAAGAAGTAACAAATGGTGTGTTGATGATGAACTCCTTGCTCTTGTGCTTCAAATGATAGTCTCCCCAACACTCAACTCTCTCTCATAGGATTTGGATCTGGTGGAAAGAAGATTTGAGTTGAAATCAACTTGGGGAAGGCTAGAGATCAAGATTCATATGGTTGGAATGGAATATCTTGGCCTCAACACATGAGTAGGTGGTTCTCTCTCAGAACTGGTAAGTTGGAAGTGTAGGTTTGTTCTGATGGCTCTCTCCACAAATGAAGAGGAGGTGGAGGGGTATATATAGCCTCCACACAAAATCTAACCGTTACGCATACTTTACCAAACTCGGTGGGACCGAATCATCAAACTCGGTCAGACCGATTTAGTAAACCTAGTGACCGTTAGGGTTTTCGGTGGGACTGGTATGCAACTCGTTAGGACCGATATGGTTAGGGTTAGGGCATAACGTAATCTCGGTGAGACCGATTACACAAACTCGGTGAGACCGAATTTGGTAATTAGCTAACAAGAGAGTTGGTCAGATAAACTCGGTGGGACCGATTTGCTCTTTCGGTGAGACCGAAAAGTTACAAAAGGGAAATAGAGAGTTTACATTACAATCTCGGTGGGACCGATCGCTCACTTCGGTTAGACCGAAACGTTACAAAGGGAAACAGAGAGATTACAATCCCATCTCGGTGAGACCGAGATCCCTATCGGTGAGACCGATTTGCCTAGGGTTTGTGGCGTGGCTATGACTTCGAACTCGGTGGCGCGGATAGAAAGAATCGGTAGGGCCGAGTTTGACTTTAGGTTTAGGTCATATGTGGATGTGAGAAAGTAGTGGAGGGTTTTGGAGCATATCACTAAGCACATGAAGCAAAAGGCTCATTAAGCAACACCTCATCCCTCCTTGATAGTATTGGCTTTTCCTATAGACTCAATGTGATCTTGGATCACTAAAATGTAAAATGTAGAGTCTTGAGCTTTTGAGCTTGAGCCAGTCCTTTGTCCTTGATATTTTGAGGGATCCACTTTCATCATCCATGCCATGCCATTCATTGAGCTTTCCTGAAATATTTGTCTTGGAACAGCATTAGCTCAATGAGCTATATGTTGTTATGAATTACCAAAACCACCTAGGGATAGTTGCACTTTCAACGACCCACAGGCGGTGGGCCCCTCAGGTCAGAGAGATGCCCGAAGGCGGCTCGGCCTCCCCCAGTCGGCCTGAGATATGGCCGGCTTCCCATAGCCAGCTTACTCCCTCCCTCGAAGGAGGCGCCTCATTAAGGAGACAAGACGAGGTGAGGCTACAGTGATCGCCGCCAAGACGGCGCACTGTAGCCATGCTTACCCTGACAAATCCCTCGTCATCAGGATTAAGGAAACAGTAACCAGCCCCCCGACCAGGCCCTCAGCGGTGGGGCCAGCTTGTCGACCAAGAAGCCGGCAGCCGGCGGGACGCACCAGCCGGCGGGCCCCAGCGGCCGGCGGAGAAGCCGGCGAGTGTAGACACTGACGGCTAGGGCCCGCGCCCAGCCGGATTACCATTGTACCCCTGGGGGGTAGGCCTATATAAACCCCTAGGGCACCCATGCAAAGGGTGGATCCCAGAGAGTTTTAGACACCACATAGAGAGAAGAGGAGAGCTAGCCTAGCCTTTCTTCTTCCTCTCATCGAACAGCTCAAGGAGCCCCTTGTAGCCACTTGCTTGTTTAGTGATCATGCGGAGACCCCGCAGAGCAGCAGTAGGGGTGTTATCTCCACGGAGAGCCCCGAAGCTGGGTAAGATTCGCCGGCGTGCATGTCTTCGCCTCATCCCGTTTCCAGGCACCGGCGACGTCTTATTGGCTCCAACAATGATAAGCCACCCGTTGTCATATGTCACACCTACCACCCGACATTTGGCGCCCACCATGGGGCCAGGTGCACCGTCGTCCGGAGACCTGTTCTGGACGGGAACCCCCTTCCTCCCCAGTGAGCGTACCCAGCCCGGCACGCCCGATGGCGCTTGCCCCGACGCACTGAAAGGCGTCGCTGATGCTTGCGCGGCGAGCTGCCTCGCCGATCTTCTTGGCGAGGCCTGCATTACCGACGAGCCCGCCTCCGACGCCGGCACAGGCTGCCTCGAGAGCCACCTCGTCAGCCTCCTCAACCAACCCCACGTCTCCAGCGAGCCCGCTGTGGATTTGGAGTCGGTTGGCTCGACCAACCCGATGCTTGTCTACTCCGACACGAGATCACTCGACGCTTTCCCCACCAACGTTGTGATCTACAATGACCCGCTCCCCCGAGCCAACAGCTGTGGCAGTGCCATCACCGAGGTGCTAGTCATCAGTCACGGCGGCGCCTCTGGCGAGAATGCCCAGGACGCCCTGCAAACGGCTCTCCATGACTTGTCCGTCCCCCTCCCGGCCGAGATCCATTTTGTAAGGTCGTTCAGAAGAAAGGCCTACTACTCTTCTAGTAAAGTAAGATGGTCAAGTCAAAACCGACACCGAAACACTGGAGGCACACCGCCTCGACCTCATGGCGGAAGACCGGAGGTTAGCCTCCATGAGGCACCTCACTGAGGCTCACCAGCGCGAAGTCGACCGCGCAGCCTTCGGCACGCCTCCGGCACGCCTCCTCCTGACGGGCAGAGCCGAATCGGCGCCATCAAGCAGCGTGGCGCAGCCGTCGCCGACATGCTAGGAGCTGACCACCCAGTCTAAGTCACGCCCCTCGAGAATCTGCGCGCCGCCCACGCGGCTGTGGACGAGCTGAATGGACCGGGGGCCGAAGAGCTCCCCCACATGACGAGACACATCCAGCAACTGCTCGATGCTGCTGCGCAGTGGCACAAAGCCGGCGTCCGCGCGGAAAGTCCTCCCCCGCGCCGAGAGCACGACGCAATGTCACGGACGCCGACTGCCGGCAAGACCCGCGCGCGGCAAGAAAAAGAGCCGGCTGTCAGCCACAGCCGAACCCGGATCTCCATCGAGCGTGACACAGAAGGCCGCCCTCGAGCCGTGGAGTGGCGAGGCAACCCGCCTCCTCCTCCGCCTCGTGGGAAGAGATATCCCACCCCGCTGCCTGTCATGCATCCGACTCTCAGCGGCCGACTAGGTCACCGCGAAGGAATCGGCGAGAACGATGCTCGCCACCGGATCGACCGCCTAGCGCGATCCCTGGCGCTAGAAGAGGAAGACGATGTCGGCCCGCCTTGTTTCGGCCCCCGCATCCGTGACGAGCCCTTCCCCAAAGGGTTCTCGCTCCCAAGAGACACGCCCAAGTACAACGGCTCTGTGAAGCCGGAGGATTGGCTGATCGACTACTCCACTGCAGTCAGCATAGCGAACGGTAACAGGCGCGTTGCCGTGAAATATGTGCCCCTCATGCTTCAAGGCACGGCATGAACCAGGCTCAGCAGCCTTAAGCCGTATAGCATCAACAGCTGGCTAGACTTCACAGAAGCCTTTATCCGCAACTTCACCAGCACCTACAAGCAGGCACCCAAGCCCAGACAGCTCTCCTTGTGCGTACAAGGACCCACCGAATCAACTCGCGACTACCTCACGTGCTGGGCTGAGCTTTGCAACTCCTGCGAGGTAATGCACGAGGTTCAAGCCATAGAGTAATTCACCGCCGGGTGCCGAGAAGGCACCCTCCTCAAGCACAAGCTTCTCTGCGACCAGCCGACTACCCTCGACAAGCTGCTAGCCATAGCGGACAAGTACGCCACCGCCGACTCCTCGATGAAAACCGAGCTCCGGGTAGACGCCTCCGGGAAGGTACTCAACCCGGCTCCCAAGACGTCGGCTGGCGACTCCCACCGACGCCCATACTAGAACGACAACAAGCGCAAGGGTCCCATGCCGCCTTCAACCAGTCGGCAGGTGGCCACAGTCGAAGACGAACCGCCCGAGGGGTGGCCCGCGCCAAGAAGCGAGAGGCGGCGGGCGGCAGCAGCGGCCTTCTCCTACGAGCAGGCCCTTGACGCCCTATGCAAGTTCCACAGCAGCGCGAAGCCGTCCAACCACGCGACTCGGAAGTGCCACTGGCTCAGGCGAATCTCCAAGGGCGAAGGGCTAGCGCCACCTCCGCCTGCTGGTCAGCCGCCTCTGGCTCCTCAACAGCCGGCCGCTCGACCGGCGGTTGGAACCGTTCAAGACGAGTTCCCTGACGAGCATGCCGCTTACGTCATCTTTAGAAGCCAGCCCAAAGACCGGCGCAACAGGCGCCGACAACACCAAGAGGTCAACGCGGTCTCTTCCAACACCCCCGAGTACATGCACTGCTCAGAAAGGCCTATCAGCTGGAGCCGGGCCGACCACCCAAAGGTGATGCCGTCCCCCGGCTCTTATGCACTGGTTTTGGACGCCACCCTCGCGACAGACAGGCGTGCTGCCCGATTCTCCCGCGTGCTGATAGACGGCGGGAGCAGCATCAATATTCTGTACCGTGACACCATGGAGAAGCTAAACATCAAGACGAGGCAGCTCATGCCTAGTCGGACCGTGTTCCATGGCATTGTACTCGGCCTGTCCCGCTCACCAATCGGCAAGATCAAGATAGATGTTCTCTTTGGGGACAAGGATCATTTCCGCCGAGAAGCGATTTGGTTTGAAGTGGTGGACCTTGAGAGCCCCTATCATGCACTGCTTGGCCGACCTGCTCTGGCCAAGTTCATGGCTGTACCCACTACGCCTACCTCAGGATGAAGATGCCGAGTACCAAGGGCATCATCACCATAGCCAGTGATTACAAGAAATCCACCGAGTGCGCTGCGGCCAGCAGTCGGCTGGCCGAGTCCCTGGCGATTGCTGAAGAAAAGAAGATGTTGGACCGAGTCGTGGCCATGCCCGGCTGTCGGGGGAGAGCTGATTGTGTCCCCACGAGCACCTACGGGACCTGGGTCCCTTGTGGTTCGGAGGGGGGCGGAGATTGCACAAAGAGCGGATCGCGGCGATGCACACGAGCGGATTTACCCAGCTTCAGAGCTCTCCGGAGAGATAATACTCCTACTGCTGCTTTTGTGGATTATCTTGTGTTCTTGCTAGGGAGCAATGCGGGCTACAAGACCTAGCCTGAGTGTGAATGTGATGAACTAAGCCTGAGGTGGACCGAACCCAGCTGAACCCAACCTCTTCTACGTTGCACTTGGGCCTCCTTTTATAGGCACAAGGGGTTACCACATGTGGCAAGTAGACAAGGGTATGATAGTAAAAACATGGGTTGGTACACCGCTTTGTACAGTGTAGAGTAATCTATACCTAACTCTGACGGCAAGGGACAAGGGTCATCAATGCCCGTCTCAGTCACCCGAACAGTGTAACAGGGACCGTCAAGTGCGCCTCCGTTTGCCACGATGGTAGCTTGTCAGCGCTGCTTGTCGCTACTCCCCGCTGGCTGCACAGCCCGTCGACACGCGTACATGGGAGAGCCCGTGGTGACACGTTGGCGGGTGAGCTGGAGCGGAGATGAAGAGAGGTCGCCCGCCCGGCAAGCACCTTGCATGGCAGGAACCTTGTCGGCGCTTGGGGTTCAGCGCCCGCCAAGCCTTCGGCAAGCTCCTCTTGCGGGGCCTTGTTCCTAGCGCCTGAGTGGCCTTCTGGCAAGCTCCTCTTGCGGGGTCTTGACTACTTTGTTCTTGAATGGCTCTAAAGGAGCGGCGAGGACCTTGGCAGCCATCGGGCCGGCCCGGCCGTGGGGCGCTCTGTCTGTCCGACGCGAGTTCGGGTACTAGGGTACCCTACTCTGAGTTCACCGGCAGAGCCCCGAACTGGGCCACACACGGCGCCAAGCTCTGTTGGGCCAGGCCCAAAACAGTGCACGGGCATGCGTGGTCTTGATTACGCCGTTATTTGCCTTGGGCCCACCACGTCTTCCACGAACGGCACGCACCCACCGCGTTCCTCTGTAACGGCACGCGTTAATAGTTGTGTCGTGGGTGAAGTGGGCGGCGTGTGAGGTCGCCTCATCTGTCGCCTCAGTTCTGCATCTCCGCCACGTGGTTCCCATGCACTCGGGGTCACGGATGGTGGAAGTGGGAAACTGGGCCGTTGCGAGCAGAGGCAGCAGGTCTGCCCCGATTCCGTGCTCTTCCTATGCCTTGATTCGCTGAGCGGGGCGGCCGAGCCCCCACCTTGCTTCCTTTAAGAAGATCGGAAGGGGAGCGTAGAAGCCCGCACTCTCCCATCTCTTCTTTTCCTCAGCTTCTACTCCCTTTCTCCCATTCGTCATGGAGAAAGGAAACTTGGTTCTTCATCGGTGGCGGCCGAGGTCGCAGCTGGACATCGCCTCCTCCCAATCCCACGCCCGTGGTGGCTGAGCCAGCCACAAGGGAAGAGGAGGCGAGTCGTGGGCAGGTCGAGGATCTCGGAGGAGAGGCGGACGAGGCGGCGCGCCGTCTCCGCCTCCGTCAGCGGTTCCCCTCCGGGGGCGAGGTCGTGGGCGAGTTCGGCGCTCGGGGAAGAGGCGGGCGGCGGGCGATCGTCTCCGCCCACGCCGTGATTCCCCCTCCTGGCGGTCCATCGAGGCACGACCCTTGTGAGTTCTTCGTCAAGCTGCGCGGGCGCCTCGTGCGTCGCCTCGGCTTCCAGCTCCGTTGGCGGCGCGATGGTCGGATCCACCGAGGCGTTGAGATTGCACATGAGGGGCTGTGGGATCGATGTGCACGAGTCGCGTTGTATTCCCAGCCCCTAATGTGATGTATCTTGATCATGGGTGGAAGACATTAGCCCGCATCCACAACCTGCTGGCGGGGTTTACAATCCATTTTAAGTTAATGGAGGGTGATCTCCTCTCCGTCAAGGTCTTGAGGATCTTGGCACTTTCGGGCGAGTGCTGCGTGGATAGCTCCTCCGACAGCGAAGATTCCTCCTCGGCGAGAGTGGCGAGGAGGAGAGTGACAGCGACGACGAGGTAGCGGGCCCGACAAGTTGTCGAGGCGCCCGCTCCAGCGTCACCGATGACCCCATCATCCATGTCGCCGGCTCCTTGAACTCCCGGGTCGTCTCCTTGGGCGGCTGGCGTGGGGAGGCTGCGGAAGCGAAGAGGATGGCGACAAGGCCGTCAAGTCGAATCTGAGGCGTAGTGCCCTCGACAGCGTCTTGACGTCCTGCCGCCCGTCTTGAGCCCGCTTCGGCGCCGCCGTCCTTCAAGCCCTCGAAGAGCCCCCGGCATGTTCCCTTGGTGCCTTCTGGCACCTGTAGCTCACGTAGGCGCTCCTTTTGCCCTTCCCGCCTCCTTATCCTACCTCCTGAAGATAGGGACAGAAAAAGGATTACGGGCATCTTATCTTTTTAATTTGTAAGGCTTCGGGCCTTATCTGCATTTAAAAACATGTAATCCTCTCTTTCATGTTTTTCACTCTCCACGGACTGTATCCGAGTAGAATGTTTTTAATGAAAGAGGGATGTTTGAGGAAGGACGAAAGGCTTATCTGATACCGCAGCCCCCGGCAACTCTGGCTTGCCGCAGCCCCCGGCAACTCTGGCTTGCCGCAGCCCCCGGCAACTCTGGCTTGCCGGGGCTTGGATGTCGGTGCACCTTTCCTCTCTTCGCTGTTATTTCAGTTCTGAGAACAATTTAGCTAGTGCCACGATAAGTTATTTTTGTAATATACACTATCTTAGGCAATCGAATGCAATGTTATTTCCTTTACTCGATTTCTTCCCTTGTATGTTTATACCCTATGCTTTCAGGGGAAACTTGCCGGTGCGAGCACCCTTGCCTTGGCCGAAAGTCGCGAACTTCAGCAGCTTCTTTGGCGGGTCGCTACCGACAAGCAACCTTGTCGCGGACTAGCCGCAGCTCACTTAAGTTGTTGAGCGGACTCGAAACAAAGTAAGAAGCGCGACTAGTCACGATTTGGTTCCTCCGTGCACAGGTTTTCCATACAAAGTACTATCGTTCGAGGAAGATAACTTAAAATTTAAAACTGGTAAGCAAACTTAGCAACTTAGCTTTTCATTTGTCCATTTTCCGGCAAGGCGACAGTTCCTCGGCGGCGCTTGTCGACCCACACATTATCTCGGCGACAGTTCCTCGGCGGCGCTTGTCGGCCCACCGCGACGCTTGTCGGCCCACACCATTATCTCCTCCTCCCCGGTTAACTTGTGGGTGGATGAACCTTCTTCTTGTTTGAGAAGAAAGAAGAAAAATAAAGTTATGGAGCCTAATGGCTTATTATAAGCTTACGGGTGCGGGTGCTGCACAAGATGTTAGTAAACACATGCATATCACGATTATGAAAGCATGTATTGACAAAATGTGCGCAACCATAAACTTCTTGATGCACGAAGTCTGCGCCGGCTTTGTACAAAGGATTACATGCAACAGCGGCAAGACTTGTACAAAAGGGTGGTTGTCGGAGCAGGTTCGGCAACCGCGCCTCATGGGTAAAACTTGCGAAGATGCTCTATGTTCCAGGAATTGCTCACGGAAGGCCATCTTGGTCTCAAAGGCGGACAGCGCGGGCCTAGTGACTTCGTTTCACCCGATAAGGGCCTTCCCACTTGGCGTCAACTTGTTGGAATTCTTGGCGGATTGAGCGCGACGAAGAACAAGGTCGCCTTCCTCGAAGCTTGGCGTTAACTGCGGCTATGGTAGCGGCGCAAAGCTTGCTGGTAACGAGCAGCTCGTCTGGCAGCACTGAAGGCGATCTTCTTCGAGGAGCAGCGCGTCATCTTGCCGCAGCTGCTCTTGCTCAAACTCATCATAAGCGAGCACTCGAGGTGACCCGTATCTGAGTTCCGTGGGAGAACTGCCTCTGCTCCGTAGACTAGAGCAAAGGGTGTCGGCGATGGCTCGATTTGGCGGCGTCTGATCGACCAAGAACCACCGGCAGCTCCTCGATCCAGTTCCTTCCGCTTGCGCAGCCTGTCAAAAGTTCTGGTCTTGAGTCCTCGCAGCACTTCAGCGTTTGCTCTCTCGCTTGACCGTTGCTTCTCGGATGAGCAACGAAGCAAAGCAGATCTTGGCGCCAAGATCTTGGGCATCTTGCATGAAGGTGCGGCTCGTGAACTGTGTGCCGTTGTCGGTGATGATCCGTTAGGAATCCCAAAGCGGCAAACAATTGACTGAAGAACTTGCGGCTGACGTGCTGTCACCTTCTCACTGGTTCCACTTCGGCCACTTTGTGAACTTGTCGATTACGGCGTACAAGTATTCAAAGCCCCGACAGCTCGGGGAAGGGGCCGAGGATGTCGAGCCCCTGACTGAAAAGCGCCAGGATAAAGGGACCGTCTGGAGAGCTTGAGCTGGTTGGTGTATCTGTTTGGAATGGGCCGCACGCTTCACACTTGGTTACTTGTGCGATTGCATCTTGGAGGGCTTCGGCGGAAGAAACCTTGCTTAGAAAGCTTTGTCGGCAAGTGCTCTTGCGCCAATGTGGTGACCACATATGCCTCCATGTATCTCTGCCAACAGCTTGTCCATCTTCCGGCAAATACACTTCAATTTCACACCGCTGAGCCTTCTTACATGCAGGATGTTGTCAACAAACTGGTACATACTTACTGCCGGGCTACTTTTTCCGCTTCTTCTTGCTCTTGGGAAGTTCTCTGTCTGAAGGAAATGGGCGATTTGCTGTGCCCATGTTGGAGCACGTGGCTCGACAACAAGGACTAAAGGCTCATCTATCACTGCGGAACATCAGCTTCTCGGCAAGGACACTGTGGGTCCGCAGACTCGATGATCCCGGCAAGCTGCGGAGCTAAGCTTGTCGGGGCGTTTGCTTCAACGATACAAACTGCATGGTTTGTCGAACATACTGCTCCTCGGTGATACTCGCGTTGGTTTTAGGGACCTTTTGGCGGCGGCTCGGAGAGCTCTGCGGAAAGTAGTTGCGAAACCAATTTTCTCTTCTTGCTCATCTCATTGGCGGTGTTACGGTTGGCTGAGTCAGCTTGAGCACGAAAATCCCTGGTTCCACAGGTAACTTAAGTGTGGCACATTTGGAGAGGCTATCAGCTATGTCATTCTGTGCTCTTGGAACGTGTTCCATTTGCAGGCCTTCAAAGTGCTCTTCCAGCTTCCTCACTTCATCGACGTACGCTTCCATCAACGGGCTCTGATAATCTTTTATTACTTGGCGGATGACAAGTTGCGAGTCCCCCCTAACAATGAGCTTCTTGATCCCAAGGTCCACTGCGATCCTGAGACCGGCAAGCAAGCCTTCATACTCAGCAGTATTATTTGTTGCATGTTCCTTGGGAAAGTGCATCTGGACTATGTACTTGAGTTGCTCCCGGTGGGTGCGATAAGCAACCTTGCACCGGCGCTTTGCAGCGAGAAGGCACCATCGAGTACATCAGCCACTCTTTATTTGCCTCCTTGTGGGGATGCTCGTCTCTGGGATTTCCTCATCTTGTGTTGGCGTCCACTCTGCTATGAATTCTGCCAATGCCCTGCTCTAGATAGTTGAAGTGCTTTGAACTTGAGACCAAAGCTTGACAGTTCAGTGCCCACTCAACAATCCTGCTCTGTTGCTTCGGATTTTGCAAAATCCTCTTCAGCGAAGCAGTGACAACTGTTATCTCATGTGCTTGGAAGTAATGGCGCAGCTTTCTCGACGCCATGAGGAGGCGAAAGCAGTTTCGCACACCAGGGTACCTTGATCTAGCCCCTGCGAAGGGGCCGACAAAGTATCTTTGGGCGCTGCACCATCTTCTTCTGTATCTTATCGCAACCCTCGCTAATCCGTCCTTATCGGGACCAGGGCTTGACGGCCAAGCCCCTTGCTTGTCGTTGGATGCGCTGTCTCGGTTGCGGCTCATCATCGCCTCCTCTCTCGCTACTAACGCAGCACTAACCACTTGATTGGTTGCCGCTATATACAGCAGCAACTTCTCTTGTGGCTTAGGTGCGACAAGTATTGGGCGGAGGACAGTACCTCTTCAAGTCTGCAGCGCAGCCTCCGCTTCGAGTCCATTTCATTTGACCTGCCTTTTTCAAAATTTTGAAAACGGCAAGCGCGTTCAGCAGACTTAGAGATGAACCTCTTTGAGAGCAGCCACGCAACCGGCAAGCCTCGACATCCTTGGCGCTTTGGTGCTTCGATCTGCTCAATGGCCTTGATCTTGTCGGGATTGGCTTCAATTCCCGCTGAGATATAAAGAACCCGAGAAGCTTGCGGAAGGACTCCAAACACGCATTTCTCGGGTTGAGCTTGAGGTTGATCTTGCGAGATTTGCAAATGTCTCATCAAATCCTGAATCAAGTCGCTTTGTCCTTGCTCTTGACCACTATATCATCCATGTAGGCTTCTACATTTACGTGTATCTGTGGTCCAAAGGCATCATGGACTACCCTTGCAAAGGTTGAACCAGCATTCTTCAAACCGAAGGCATCCGTATAAAGCGATCGTGCCACATGGTGTAATGAATGCGGTTTTCTCTTCATCCTCTTCGCCATGAAGATCTGATGATATCCTGAATATCCATCAAGAAGCAGCGAGATCGCATCCAGCCGTGGAGTCAACAATCTGGTCGATCGAGGCAAGGGAAATGGGTCTTTGGGACAAGCTTTATTAACATCGGTGAAGTCAATACAAAGCCTCCATTTCCCATTAGCCTTGCATACAACTACGGATTGGCCAACCATGTGGGGTGGAGGACTCCTCGACAAGCCCTGCTGCTTCTAATTTCTTGATTTCTTACGCTATGAACTCTTGGCGCTCCTTTGCTGTTTCCTAACTTTTTGCTTGGCCGGGCGGCGTGAGGACAGACAGCTAGGTGGTGCTCAATTACTTTCACAGGAACACGGGGATGTCGGATGGTTGCCATGCAAACACGCCGACATTCGCCCGAGAGAAAGCAACGAGCTCGCCTTCCTATTTGGGATCAAGCGTGGCGCGATGGTGAAGGTACCACCAGCGCCGTCCTCCTGGTGGGCACCTTCTTGGTCTTTGGCGGAGCTGCCATCGTCTTGTTGCACTTGCGGTGGAGCTCGATGGTGCGTCCTCGGCGGTGGCGCAACACTCCGAAGAGTGCGCTTCCGGAGTGAACAGAGCTCTTGCGGACCTGGTGGTCTTCTTCCCCGGGAGCTTCAGCGATAAGTGGTTTGCTATTTGTCGCTGCTGCTGCATCGGTAAATCTTTTCGGTAGCGAGATAAGTGCATCTTTCTTGTCGCCATGGACAGAAATAGCGCTTATCGGGCGGGCATCTTGAGTAGGTTGTAAGCATAATGAGAAGCGGCCATGAACTTGGCGAGTGCCGGACGGCTAAGTATGCCATTGTAGGGCAATGGGAAATCGGCGACGTCGAGCGTGACCCTCTCAGTTCTGAAGTTGAGCTCGCTGCCGAATGTTACCGCAGCGTGATCTTCCCTTGACTTGCTCCTTCCTGGGTTGATTCCTTGGAAAGTGCCGGTTTCTTGAGCTCGTTGTCGAGGATTTGAAGTTTATGGAGTCTGCAGGAGATCAAATTCAGGCGGCCCGCCGTCAACCAACATCTTTGTGACCTTGAGGTTGCGGATGGTCGGTGAGACCAACATCGGCAAACACCCGACCGCGATGATGCGATCAGGGTGATCCTCAATGTCAAAGATGATGGGCGTGCGGACCACTTGAGAGGTTTCGCGTGACTCTATGGATGGTTCTGCTGCATTGACCTCACGCATCCATTGCTTGAGTTGGCGGTGCGAGGTATCGAGGCGCACCACCGTCTCACGCAAAGGACCTCTGTGCGTTTTGAAACTCATGCTCATCAGCTTCCGTCGTCCTCATCGTCCTCGTCATCTTCATCTTCGTCTTCTTCCTTGTCGCGGCCACGGGAGGTCTGTCTCCTTGCAGCTGCTTGGCCTTGCAGCGGCGTCCTCCCGACCGGGTCTCTTCTTACTTGCTGCACTGCACCTTCTTGGGCCTTCTTCTTGTCTACTTGCTCGTATTCAGCTCTCTGTAGCTCAACAAGCTGCTCGACTTTCTTGCAGCTCTGGAGATCGTGGCCTTTGGTGCGGTGGATTTTATAGTACTGCTTGTTGGAGCTGTCAGGCTTGTCGGCGGCCGCCATGGCTTGGCGGTCGGCGTCAACGGCAACCTCCTTGCCGGAGCCACCGGCCTTGGCCTTGTTGGTGGTACCATCCTTACTGGACTGCTCGACAACTTGTACCTCTTGGTTTTTCTTCCTCCTGTTGTTCCGCCGCCGGCTATTTCTTGCCGGGGCGATCCCCTCACTGTCAGACTCTGCTCCCACACTCTCTCCTGGGAGCCTTCTTCCTTCTTCAGGTAGCGTGCACACTTGTCGGCCAGGCGTAGAGCTCGGCCGGCGTCTTTCACTTGCACATCGCCATCTCCTCCTTATCGTGCGATTTCGTACATTCGATGGAATGCTGCCGATCACTACAGCAGGGTGGGCGTGCTGGGATGTTGTAGTGCACTTGGTGAATCTCTGGATGAATTTGCTGAGACTCCCCTCATACAGGCTAGCAGGTGGAGATCACTCTCCAGCCATGAGGCTAGTGGCACGCTGTGAAGCGCCAACAAACTGGTGGCACAAATCTGCCCAAGAAGAAATAGAGCCATCCGGCAAGTGCATGAGCCAAGATCTGACGTTTGGCTTGAGCACCAAAGGAAAGTAGTTGGAAAGGATCTTGTCGTCTCGTCCCCCCGCAGCTTGCACCGTGATGGTGTAAATGCTGAGGGACTCCGATGGATGTGTCCTGCCGTCGTACTTTTCCGGCACATCTGGTTTGAAGTTTTTCTTGTCGGGCCACCGGACTTGCCGCAGCTCACGAGTGAACGCAGGGCAACCTATCGCGTACGGCAAATCGCCTGGTTCCCCTGGCACATGCATGTCGATAGTGGGCCCGGCGCGCTGGTCGGATTGACGGCGCTTCTCTTCTCGCTCAATCTGGGTTCGGCGTCTTCCTCTTCCCGTTCTCGAAGAACTTGGCGTTGGTCGCGGCGAGCTCGCGGATCCGGCGACGCTGTGGAGTCGCTGTCGAGTGGATCCGGCGAGTCGGCGATCTTAGCCTTCGAAGGGAGTGTACGGTGGGTGCACCCCGCAAGTCTCGTCGCCATCGGCTCGCGCCTTGTCGCCTCGCCGTGGCTGCTGGCGCTTCGGTTGCCGCGGAGACATCGCGTTAGCAAAGCCGATGAGACTCTGGTTGTGGCCCTCCATTACGTCGACCTTATCGGCCGTTGGAGGGTAATCTAGAATAACTGAGCTCTTGCCAAAGCTTCCGCTGGTGTGGTTGGCGGCAAAGCGTCGGAGCGAAGAACGAGATGTGCTCGGACTCTAACCAAGTTAGGAGGAGCGTATCCCGCCTAGCGACCGTACTCCACTAAATACCGGCATCTTTGAGGTACATGCGGGTCTCGAGGGCCTCGGGATCCTCCTGCTTGGCCTGGATCCAATGAGCGTATGGTGCCGCGGGTATCATGACGCTGTCTGTCCCGCGCCTCCTGCGATGGACGTGGTGCAGATTCGGACCTGGCGGCATCGTGGGCTCTCGGCGATGCGGTCCCTCCGCCAGCGTTTCCCCACCACCGGCGGCTCCGGTGGTGGTGGGTTCGACAGCAGACGGCTCAGCTGCTGCCGAAGGCTTCTTCTTGGCGCCATGTCGGCGAAGATGTCGATGGAGTTGCTCGATGTGACCGCCGGATCGGGTTCACGCATCCTCGGCGCCCCTACAGCGCCAAAGATGTCGGGGAGAGCTGATCGTGTCCCCACGAGCACCTCGGGACCTGGGTCCCTTGTGGTTCGGAGCGGAGATTGCACAAAAGCGGATCGGCGATGCACACGCGGATTTACCCAGCCGGAGCTCTCGGAGATAATACTCCTACTGCTGCTTTTGTGGATTATCTTGTGTTCTTGCTAGGGAGCAATCACGGGCTACAAGACCTAGCTTTGAGTGTGAATGTGATGAACTAAGCTGAGCTGGACCGAACCCAGCTGAACCCAACCTCTTCTCGTTGCACTTGGGCCTCCTTTTATAGGCACAAGGGGTTACCACATGTGGCAAGTAGACAAGGGTATGATAGTAAAACATGGGTTGGTACACGCTTTGTACGATGTACGATAATCTATACCTAACTCGTGGCAAGGGACAAGGGTCATCAATGCCCGTCTCGGTCACCGAAACGATTATGACAGGACCGTCAAGTGCGCCTCCGTTTGCCACGATGGTAGCTTATCGGCGCTGCTTGTCGCTACTCCCGCTGGCTACACAGCCCGTCGACCAGCGTGCGTGGGAGAGCCTCATGGTGACACGTTGGCGGGTGAGTGGAGCGGAGATGAAGAGGTCGCCCGCCCGGCAAGCGCCTTGCCGGCGAGGAACCTTGTCGCGCAGGGGTTCAGCGCCCGCCAAGCCTTCGACAAGCTCCTCTTGCCGGGCCTTGTTTCTTCTAGCATACTGGTGGCCTTCCCGGCAAGCTCCTCTTGCCGGGGTCTTGACAACTTTGTTCTTGAATGGCTCTAAAGGGGCCGCTGAGGACCTTGGCAGCCATCAGGCCGGCCCGGCCGTGGGGCGCTGCAACTGTCCGTGCACGAGTTCGGGGTACTAGGGTACCCCTACTCTAGTTCACCGACACCGGGAAGCAGCCAGCCCAGTCCCCCGACCCCAAGGAATGTGATGCCCAAGGTTCTTTCCAGCCGGCCAAGGAAACGAAGAAGATACCTCTGGACCCGGAGCACCCAGAAAGGTTTGCCATCATTGGGGCAAACCTAGACAGCAAATAGGAAGGCGAGCTCGTCGATTTCCTCCGTGAGAATCGGGACATCTTTGCATGGTCTCCCAAGGACATGCCGGGTGTTCCGAAGGAATTCGCCGAGCACAAGCTACACGTCCGAGCAGATGCAAAACCAGTCAAGCAGCCCCTCCGCCGTTGCCGGAAGAAGAGAAGGATTGTAGGAGAAGAGATAGCCCGGCTCCTAGCAGCCGGCTTCATAATGGAGGTGTTCTTTCCGGAATGGCTTGCCAACCCGGTCCTCGTGCTGAAGAAGAATAACAAGTGGCGCATGTGTATAGACTACACAAGCCTCAACAAAGCCTGCCCCAAAGATCCTTTTGCCCTACCAAGGATTGATCAAGTGATAGACTCCACAGCCGGATGCGAGCTGCTGAGTTTCTTGGATGCCTACTCGGGCTACCACCAGATAAAGTTGGACCCAGCTGACCGCCTGAAGACCGCCTTCATCACGCCATTCAGACTTTACGCTGCGACTATGACATTGACGAGAAATGCTGGTGCCACTTTTCAGCGTTGCATGCAGAAATGCCTCCTCAAGCAACTCAGCAGAAATGCCCATGTCTATGTAGACGATATCATGGTGAAGATGGAGAAGCGCGGCACTTTGCTAGAAGACCTCAAGGAAACGTTTGAGAACCTGCGCCGATTTCAGATCAATCTCAACCCCGAGAAAAGCGTGTTCGGAGTACCAGCCGGCCAGCTTGTAGGCTTCCTGGTCTACAAATGCCCAGTAAAGATCAAAGCCATTGAGAGAATAGAGATTCCCACCAAGCTGCGAGACGTCCAGAAGTTTACCGGGTGCCTGGCCTCCCTGAACCGCTTTATCAGCCGGCTTGGAGAAAAGGCTCTCCCCCTCTACCGACTCATGAAGAAAACCACTCACTTCGAGTGGAACGACCAAGCTGACCAAGATTTCCACGAGCTAAAGAAGATGGTGGCCACGCCGCCTATCTTGGCGGTGCCGACTGAGAAAGAGCCCATGCTCCTTTACATTGCCGCCACCAGCCGGGTGGTCAGCACCGTCATCGTGGTCCAGCGCCCAGAAGAAGGCCGAGCTCAGCCAGTCCATAGACCGGTGTATTACTTAAGTGAAGTATTGTCCACCTCGAAGCATAACTACCCGCACTACCAGAAGATGTGCTATGGTGTGTACTTTGCCACCAAGAAGCTCAAGCCCTACTTTCAAGAGCACCCCATCACGGTCGTATGCACCGCCCCGCTCGCCGAGATCATAGGCAGCCGGGATGCATCTGGCCGGGTGAAAAAATGGGCCATTGAGCTGGCCCCTTACACGATCTTCTACCAGCCTCGCACCGCCATCATGTCCCAAGCATTGGCCGACTTCCTCGTTAGTGGGCGAGACCCGATACCTGCCCCAGACTCCGACTCCACTCATTGGTGGATGCACTTCGATGGGTCCAAGATGCGCACCGGCTTGGGAGACGGCATCATCCTCACCTCTCCCAAAGGCGACAAACTTAGATACACATTGCAAATTCATTTTGCCGCCTCCAACAATGTGGCCGAGTACGAGGCGCTCATACATGGGCTCCGGCTAGTCAAAGAGCTCGCAATCCGCCGGATCCTGTGCTATGGCGATTCGGATTTGGTAGTCCAGCAATCATCTGGCGACTGGGACGCCAAGGACGCAAACATGGCAAGCTACCGCTTCCTTGTTCAGCAAATCAGCGGGTATTTTGAAGGATGTGAGTTCCTCCACGTACCACGGGCCGACAACGAGCAAGCAGATGCCCTGGCACGAATAGGCTCCACTCGACAAGCTATACCAACAGGCGTCTCTCTCCAACGCCTCCTCAAGCCATCTATCAAGCCATCTTCAGAATCCGATTCCATCTTCGTGCCGCTTAACCACGGCGCAGCGGATCCGGCTTGGGAATAGCAGGCGGCGGGGACTTCGATAAGCTGCTCTGGGACTGCCATAGTCGCACCTGGCCGGGACTTGAGCCGGCCGGGACTTCTGATGATCGGCCGGGGACTGCATCAACACCACGGTGGTGGCCGACTCAGCTCTTCACCACCCAGCCCACCATACCCAGTTGCGATGGCCGTGTCGGCTCTGAAGAAATCCAGACTCCATCATGGGCCCAGCCCATCCTCAACTTCTGGTAAGCAGAGAACTGCCGGTGGCGAGATCGCAGCAAGACAAGTCAACGCTGAGCGGAGCATACACAATTGTTAATAGAGAGCTCATCGAGGACGCGGTGTCACTTTGGAGTCTTCCAGCTAGCTGGCCGAGCGGAAGAAGGGCATAGCAATCCTCAAGGACATTCACCAAGGCGAATTCGGCCACCACGCAGCCTCAAGATCACTTGTTGCCAAAGCTTTCCGCCATGGATTCTTTTAGTCGACTGCTTTGGACGACGCCAAGGAGTTGGTCAAACATTGCAAAGGGTGTCAAGTCTTCAGCTCCAAGCAACACCTGCCGACTTCGGCACTCACGACCATTCCCCTCACCTAGCCTTTTGCCGTCTGGGGACTGGACATGGTGGGCCCGTTCAAGATGGCGCGCGGAGGCATGACACATCTGCTCGTCGTCGTGGATAAATTTACCAAGTGGATTGAAGCGAAGCCGATTAAGAAGCTAAATGGGCCAACTGCCATGACATTCATCGCAGATATTACAACTCGGTACGGCGTGCCACACAACATCATCATCGACAATGACACGAATTTTGCCAAGGGAGCATTAGCGCGTTTACTGTGACGCGAGGCATCCGGCCCGGACCTAGCGTTCGTTGCCCACCCGCGATCAAGCGGCCAAGTCGAGGTGAGCCAGCGGCCTCATCCTTTCGGCATCAAGCCCGGCTGGTCGTGCCACTTTGGAAGCGTTCGGCGGCTGTTGGCTCGACGAGCTACCGACCATCCTCTGGAGTCTGCGCACTACCCCGAACAAGTCAACCGGCTTCACCCCTTTCTTCCTTATGGTGCCGAGGATGTCATCCCAAGCTGACGCCGAGTTCGACTCGCCTCGGGTAACCATATACCGAGCGAAGGCCAAAGAAGCGAGAAAAGCGGCGTCGACCTCTTTGGAAGAAAGCTGGCTGTTAGCCCTCACCGGTCCGCCATCTACCAGCAGGGTTTGCGCGCTACCACAGCCGGAAGGTCAAGCCTAAATCCTTCCAAGAAGGTGACCTTGTGCTCTGGCTGATCCAGCGAACAACCCGGCCAGCACAAGCTCTCGGCCTTAGGAAGGCCCCGCCGTTATCGGCATAGCATTGGGAAGCGACTCCTCTTGCTGATCGGCCTTACGAAGCGAAGGCGAAGAGAGATGATTCGGCAAGAGTCGGGCGACCATGGAACGCCACCCTCCTCCGAAGATTTTATAGTTAAAATGCAGTATGTATCACGCTACCTTTTGTACTAAGTATGAGACAACAGGCCCCCCGAGGAGCACTCGGGGACTGCCATCTTTTATCTATGAATGAGAAGTATCATGCTTATAATTATGTCACTACATTCTTTATTCTCGTCCGGCACCGGGTTCGACCAGTCGGCCCGGGGACTTGCCGCCTTAAGTTATATTCAAGTTCCACCTGCAGTCAGACAAGTAGTGTGCCGGCACCCAAGCCCTCTCTTGTCGAAAGTCACAGCTCGAAGAACCGACTGTCCGGCTGGCAAGAGTCAAAGGCAGGAAAGGATGCCCACACGAAAAATGGCTAAGGACTAACGAACTTGTATAACAAAAGCCGGCTTTGTCCCATCGCCGACCGGCTACCAGATAGCCGGCGGGCCGGCTTCTCATTCACCTTGCCACAATCTAAGAAAGCTCAAGTACTTGTCTTCCCAAGAATGGCCAAGTTCCACCCCAGCCACAATTGCGAGAGCAGCTGTTAAATTTGGGAAAAGCGATGACCAAGGAAAGGCGACAAAGGAAACAACCTAAGGATAAAAAGCAAATACGAATGGAAGCCAAACACATGCATGATTATATTTATACAAAAGCCTTCGAAAGGCTGGCATTCAACATAGTTTGAATACACCCCCAGTGGGTGGAACTGCGCAAATTTAATAAAAAGTTGTCCAGCGAGTAACAAGTGGAAAGCAAGAGCGGAAGATCTGGCCAAGGGAGGCGATGGGCGGTCGGGCGGGCCAGCGGAGGCAGCGGTGCTGGTCGGAGGTGGCGGCTGGCGGGTCTCGGCCTGATCATGACCTCTGGCGGGCAGTGCGCTCGCGGCGCCTCGTTCTGGAAGCCGATCGGGGCTGAAGCTGGCTGGTCGCTTCACGTCGACCTGACGTCTTCATCGCCCTCCTTCTTCGTCTTAGCCGCCGTGTCGCTCGGCGATCTCCTCTGCCGAGTCCTCACCTTCCGCCGAGTTCAGCTGAACCACTCCTCCGGCTGGCACCGCGCCGTTGTCATTCACCTCGGGAGAAAAAATGCTGGTGTCGGTATATTGGCGATAGCGAGTCGCTGGATGATAGCGGCCGCGCCACCAACTCGCCATCGACCTCTTGCGCGGTGCTCGGCTAGCCTAAGCTCAGCCGAGATACCGAGCTCGGGCGAACTCCAGCGCCGCTGGCGCCCGGACGAGCAGCGAAGCCTTCCGAGCCTCGAAGCGGCCAACCGCAACCTCCAGCCGGTCGGCGATCCGACTAAGCGTCTGAGAAAACCTCGCCCGGGCGGGGCGGTCAGCACTGCGCCCGGGCAGCTGAAGGCAGCAAAGCATCACGATGAGGCGATTCGCGATCGAGCACTGGATCGCGAAGCTGCTCCTCAAAGCGTCCGGTGGCATTTGGCGTGATCTCGACCCCTGCTGCGGCGCGCCTCACGATGGGCCTCGATGGCTTGGCTGGCGGCGGAGATAACCGGGGAAATAATCTGCGAAAGAACAAAAGCAGCACAAAGTCAGAAGATAAACAAGAAGCAAAGGGGCGAGAAGGAAGGCGGCTTACCGTCGATCAGATCCTCAACCCGGCCATAGCCCTCGCTCAGTGCTTGCTTCGCCTCGGCCCAGCCCGTCGCCTCGGTCTTGAACTCGTCTTTGAGGGCAGCCTCGCTGTCCTGCACCTTCTTCAGGGCCGCCTTATGGCTCTCCTCCTGGTCGGCTAGTCTCTTGGCCAGGCGGTCACGTTCCTGGGCCAAGGCGCTGCACTCAGCCTCCTTAGAACGAAGGGCGGTCTGGGCCCCGGCTAGCTGCTCCCTCAAGTCGGCGTTGGCCTCTGCAAGCGTGGAGAAAAAGGAAAAAGCAATAAGGAAGAAGTCGTCAGGGAAGATCCGACCCGACGCGCCCCCACGTGAGATAAAATAAACAAGGCACTCACTCTGACTATTAGTCGGTCGGCTGACTTCGGCTCCAGCTCACAGGCACAGGAGTTGAAGGCAGCTGCTTGAGAGGTTATGATACTCCTAAAAATCAGACTGAGTGCGGATAAGAATAAAATAGCAGCCAAGGCCTACTGGAAGTTCCAAGCCGCCTGCTCAGCAACCGACTTGGAACTCGGGGACTACACCCGGTGGAGTGTTGTTGCCCCACGGAAGAAATCAAGAAAAAATCGACCAAAGCTAGAAGCCTCACCGGATGACCCAGCGCGCGTGAAAACTCCTGGGTGTACCCGTTGCTGTGGCGACCAGGGTATAAGCGGCGACGGACCTCCTGCGCCGCCATGTTCAGCTCGTTCGTTCCACCGCTGGGCGTCCACTCGGATGTGCCGGCGCTGGCCGCCTCCAGATCATGCACCGTCGAGCTGGCTCCCGCGGCCCTCTACGGCTCCGGCGCCGAGGACGCCTCTCATGCGCGCCGGCGAGGTGGTGACTGCACCACAAGATCCGCCCCCGCCGCCGACTTGCCCCCAGCCGGCCGCTCAGGCGCCGCAGCAGATCGGCCGCCTAGGCCCGTTCCAGTTGGCACCGACCGTGGCGCCTCCTCCAGGATGATCACGTCGTCTTCCCTCCTCTCCATCGCCGGCTGGCGCGGTCGGCTTCCTCCGGCAGAGGGCAGGGGATGTTAGGGGGCCGCAACACGGAGGAGCGGCGAGCTGCGAGAAGCTGATTGCGCGAGCCTCCACCTCTCTCTCCGGGCCCGGCCTCCGCTGAGCCTTAGCCACCGCGTCGGCTTGCGCTTGGCCGACTTCTCCCCGCCTCTGGCGGCCCTCCGCTCCTCCGCTTCCGCTCCTCCCGCGTTCTGCTCCGTTGCCTCCATGAGGTCGGCCGAGGATCCTGCGGCGGGAGCTCGAGACCCTCCCGTCGGTCCGACTATGGGCGCGAAACTTCGTTCGAGGAAGCGGCGCTCGATCGGCAAATCAAGAAGAAGGCTCGAAGGGCCTCAACAAGAAGACAATGAAAAAGCACAAGATATTCAACACTTCGCCGAGACCGCTTTGTGGCTGCTTCACCACACTGGCGGGCGGGCCGTTTTCCTGACCGCCTCGTCCGCTTAGTGCGCCGCCGTGGAACCCTTAGGTTTTCGGCCGGCTGCCGAAGAGGCCCGGCCCGGCCGGCGTTTTTCTGGCGCCACCTCGGGCAGTTGGCGGCGGCGAGGTCCACGCCTTGGCGATCGCTGCCGGTGGCGCGCGGGATAGCCTTGCTTCATCATCGTCCGGCCAGTCCCGAAGCGGCCCGAGCTCGGGCCGCTGCCTCTCGCCGGCTCCAACTATGGCATCGTCCATGGCGGCCGCCCTAGATCTGGGTCGTCGGGGTGCGTCCACCGTCTGATCGACCATGAGCTGGCGCTCGACCCTGCGGCCCGGCCGCGGTCGAAGAAGGGGTTCTGCTCAAAGACAAGCGGCTAGTCAAAAGTCGGCCGCCATGAACCTGCAACAAAGAAGAAGAAAAGAAGGAAAACTCACCATAGGAGGATCAGCCGAGAATCGGCGCCTTGCCATACTGCCACTCCTCGGTGAGCTTGCGATTGGAGATGTAGTTCACCATGTAAGACACCTCGTCACGAGGCATTTCCTTAGTGCTCGGCGGCATGGGTCAGCGGCCGCTCATCGGCGAGATCATGTGCGGCGGCCTTGGAGTGGGAGCACCGGCGCTCCACGGCGGCGACCAGGTCGACCCGACCAAGCCCTATGATTGGACCATCACCGGAGCCAGGTGGCGGCAGCGTTCCCCAGCGAGAGGCGACCTGGCTCGGTAGGACCAAGATGGCTGCCTCCCGGCGGCGGGCGGCTCGTAAGCCGGCAGATTGATAAAGTCGCCTTGAAGCGGCGTTCTTCCGTGTCATCGATTGCTGCGAGCTTCACCGGCTGGATCAGCGGGATAAGCGGAAAAGGGTTGTTGTCGGTGACCTCCGCATGGCGATGAAGGCGCCACGAGGCGAGCACACCAGCGAGCGGTGTTGAGCTTGCCTTTGGAAGAACTCCCCAAAGATCTCAAGGGTGGGGAGGGCGCCAAGAAAACCCTACTTTTATAGTGACAAAGGCCGACAGCAGCATCACCGTGTTGGGGTGAGATGATCTTGGTGGAGGCGGTAGAACTTCGAGGAAGGAGCGGAAGAAACCGCTTCGCCCGGCAGGCGAGGCCGTGTAAGCGATCTGCGGCGGAAGATGACCCTTCGCCCTCCTCGGCGCCGGCCCGAAACCTCCGCCTCGGTAGCGAGGCGGGTCTTCACATAGCCCTCGCCCGACAACCGTCGCGTCTTGCGAAGCCAATCAATGTGGTCCTCGCGGACGTTGAAGCCATCCCACGAGCCAGATAGCGCCAAGGGAGCGAGAGGAAGCGAGAGAGGTGCGGCGGCGGAGAGCGCAACCACGCTGCGGCGGAGCCGCGGCAAACCAAGAAGGTCAACGGTGGAACGATGGAACGGCGCGGCGGTGAGCGCGCTGCGGCGGCGGAAGAAAGGAGAAGGAGGTAGAAGGAAGGGTGGAGCGAGGTGGAGCGTGCGAGCGTCTGCCGCTCGCCCTCCTCCCCCTACTTATAGGCTCGTGCGGCGGAGCCGAGGAGGCGAGGTGTGGGGGAATGTGGGATTAACTGCGCCCACTCCCCCACGTCCCGCAATTATTGCGCCCTAAAGGCGTGGTGAAACCGCCGTGGAAAGGAAGGTGGTCCGTTCGGGCCACAGAGGATCCGCACATGGGCCGAGGCCTAGGTATGACGGGCCCCAGCCTGCGGCGACGTCCCGTCGCGCGCGTGGGCTGGCAGGCCTTTTTTGGCCACATGGCACGCGGGGTGGCGCGCGGTCAACGTGCAATTCGGCTCGCGTTCTCACCTTCGGGCTGCAGAACTTATCGAAGACGGTGTACCCGCTCAAAGCCGACTCCTAGCTGCCAGCCAGCCCCTCAGGATAGGAAGCTGATCGAGCTTCTCATCCTCCTTTCAGCCTCGAAGCTCAACCAGCTTCGGGGACTACTGTCGGAGTAAATGACCATGGGTAGCCTAGCCGACTCCCCCTGGGACCTCTAAAAAAATTATAAGCCAATCAAGCCCTCCAGCATCCAAGACACGGGGCCGCCTTCCCCCGGCCGGCTGACTCTCAGGCCAGCTGTAAGGAGGCGGCTCGACCCTAAAACCTACAGGGAGAAGGCCACAAGAAGAACGACTCCAAGAAGCCGCCCCCCGGCAAGCGGCCAAGATCGCACCCTTAGAATCTGCGCACCACATAACGGTGATGAGACAGGGCGTGGCTACAGTGAAGCCTGCCACCCCCGCATCCCGGAGCGCGCATGGCCATAGTGCGCCGTACGGGGTGGCCATCACCCGTCCGGCCGGCCTTTGTTGCCATCTTGACCATGGCGTCACCCGACGGGTTGTCGATCGACCCACAGGCGGTGGGCCTTGATCGAGAGAGATGCCCGGGCGGCTCGGCCTCCTAGTCGGCTGAGATATGGCGGCTTCCCATAGCCGGCTTACCCTGCCTCGAAGGGCGCCTCATTAAGGAGACAAGGCGAGGTGAGGCTACGGTGATCGCCGCCAAGGCGGCGGCCTTGTAACCATGCTTACGACAAAGCCCTCGTCATCTGGATTGAGGCAACGATAACCAGCCCGACCAAGCCCTCGGCGGTGGGGCCAGCTTGTCGACCAAGAAGCGGCAGCGGCGGGACCCACCAGCGGGTCCCAGGCGCCCGTGGAGAAGCGGCCGAGTGTAGACAGCTGCGGCTAGGGACCGTGCCCAGCCAGTTACCATTGTACCCACAGAGGTGAGGCCTATCTAAACCCCAGGGCACCCATGCAAAGGTGGATCGAGAGAATTTTAGACACCACATAGAGAGAGAGGAGAGCTAGCCTAGCCTTTCTTCTTCCTCTCATCGAACAACTCAAGGCCCCTTGTAGCCACTTGTTTGTTTAGTGATCATCGGAGACCCCAGAGCAGCGATAGGGTGTTATCTCCACGGAGAGCCCGAGGCTGGGTAAGATTCGCCGGCGTGCATGCCTTCGCCTCATCCCGTTTCCAGGCACCGGTGATGTCTTATTGGCTCCCACAATGGTAAGCCACCCGTTGGCATATGTCGCACCTACCACCCGACATTGGGCTAGCCTAGACCGTCCTGGCATTCTGTCGAACATCTTGAGCTCATGACATAATTTTTCCAACCTTTCTAAAATCCATGTGACAGTAGCTCCTCTTACTAAACCAACTTGTCCACCATATCTAGCATTTCTAGGAGCATCAACCTGCCAAGAAGCATAACCATAGGAGATACCTAGGGCACCATGGTATTTGGTCGAATGCCTAGTGTGCACGTCCAGAGCACGAGCAAAGAAGCCGTACCGCAGTCATCGACACCGAGCTGTTGTTGCCCCTCTGCTACCCATGCTCATCCTGACCGCCTACTGGATCATCGCATCACCCCCGAACCTTGCCAACAACCTCCCTTGGCCCCTAGCGTCGTCCACCGTCGTCCACGCCAGCCACTGTTGCCGCCTTCTCACACCACCACCGCCCAGATGCGTGGTTCGCTCCTGAACCACCAAAGAAGTCCGCGCTTATCTCCCTGCCCTGTACCCTCACCGACCTCTCCATCATCCACGCCAACCTCAACCACCGCCGTAATGAATGCCGCTGCAGCCTGCCCATGGTCCGTGCCACCCAAGCTTCCTTAGCCAAACAGTGTTCCCCCTGGAGTAAATTGCATGGGCACCGCCCTTCTTTAAACACACCGACCACCCCACCGGCAAAACCTACCTCATTGCAGACCTCGTCGCCATTAATAGCCACCGCCGGAGTCGGTTGGAACAATAGATCACGAACAGCCTCTCTGGTGCTATAAAAGCCACCCCGAGCTTGCTCAGCTCATCAACACTCCTCCTCCTCCCTCTATTAGCTCTCCCGAGCATCTGAACGACCGAAGATGGTTGCCTTCTTCCTCTCCAGCAACCACGACCATCGTCTCTTCCTCGATTATTCCGACCCCGGCAGTGCCTCCCCCTCATGTATCTCTTCTCCACTAGCCTGCTTGAGCACCCACTGATCCATACCCATCATCAATTTTGCTTGACATCGACCATAGGCGGAAGCCCTCTTTCGAATCCACCAGAGCTCCTTGGGAAACCCCACCGTCGGCGACTCCGTCCACCCCAATGGTTGGGACCTACCTCTATGGACTCGCCCCGGCCTCATGATCTTCCCCATATGCCCAGATCCCCATGGGGCGCCGTCGTTCGCTGGCGTGAGCCACCGGAGCTATGCCTCTGTTCTGCCGTAGGAGAGGAGGTCGCGCCGGGACTAGTCAGACAAGACAAGTGGGCCAGGCGGGCCCACTGTCAGTGACCCAGCACCGCACCGACTCATCTTAAGTGGAAGCGTATTCCATAGAGTATGTCTTCCCCTCTTGAAAGTGCATTTATGTCCAAACCATTTTCTTATTAGATTTTAAATCAAAATAGATTAGACCACAACTTCGACTACCTCTATCTTTTAAACCACAACTCCAAATGGATTGATTCTTTTTCTGTCACTCTTTATTTTTCATCTAGTTATTTTAGTATTCATTTCAAAAAATCAAAAAAAAATTGTACTATTTTCAAGTTATGTGGTAATTGCATTACTTTGAAAATAGGAAAAATGAAGGGAAGAGAATTTTCAAAACTTTTGGAGTGCACCCAACCCTTCTACCTGCTCAGGGCAAGCATCTTAAGCACTTTATATGATGATTGCTTGCTTTAATTTTGAAACATGTTTAGTTTAATTCAAATTAATTTGCAAATTGATAATCATTCATGTATGATGACTAGCTAGTGTTCTAATTTCACTTAAACATGAAACACGTGTGCCATGCTGGCATATGCATGTCCCGATTAATCTAAAGGGAAGAGTCTGTCACGAGAAAGAGTGACCGTGAAACAGAAATCTCGTTGTGACGAGAATGATCAGTGATGCCATGTTGGGACATGCGAAGTGGTGACCCTGTGGGGTACTACCAAGGAAATAGATTGAGCTAACCTCTGTAGGAAAACATAAATATCCTGAGTCAAACGTAGATCGAGTCTTGTTCTGGTAACCCCCATACTTGATTCATGCTACCACTTGTCCCTGCCATAGCTAGGGTTTGGTTTATTAAGTTGTTAACCCCTTTCCTACACACATCATACAAAGAGCCGCGATGAGGGTTCCAGGTCCCTGGATTAAAGCCAGTCACTGGGTCAGGGGGCACGGGTGTTTCCGACTATGGCTGAGAGGGGGCACCCCTTAGTTTGCACGCGGTATAAATTGTGATCCCATGCAAGGTTGTGACCTCTCTGTCTTAGAGTTTTTCTTTAGTGATGCCTTGGGTGATTTTGAGCATTGGGAAAGATAAGCTGGTGCGTGCTAGTCAGGTGTGTTTTCAAGCCAAGTAGCGTACTCAGAATTAGTCAACATCTTGGGGTTGACTAAAGAAATCCCTTACTTGTGGGTAAAGAGTACAACATTTGCAAAGTTTAAAAATCTATTCGAATAGCCGTGTCTGCGGTTACGGGCTACAGTTTAGGATGGTTTAAGTGTCGGTCTTAGTGTCGATCTTCAGAGGAAAATAACAAAATCAGAAGCTCCTATATGAAATGTTGAGTATCTCATGGGAAGGTTCTACCTCCTGGATACTCGTGTTGCTACTTTCATAATAAGCCCTTTATGAGGTGTCGCCTCAGACGCCCGACTACGGCATTTATTTTCAAGACCTTTGGAGGCATCGCTTTAGTCACCCGATTCGCTTGTATATTATTTTCTTTTGGAATTCACGGGATGGTTCTACCTCCTAGAATTCCATCTTGCCTTTGGTCTTATTTGGATTAAAGCCCTTTGTGTGGCGTCGCGAAAATGCCCAACTGTGGCATTCTTTCATATTTTTCTCTTGGGTGCCTTTGGGACGGTTCTACCTCCTAATACTCGAATTTAAATTTTTGTGCAACATTTATGATTTACATATACCTGACTGATATTAGTTGACCAACCTCTATTAATTTTGCAAGCATAATACTCCTCATGATTGCATTAAATTATTGTCATGGCATGGTGGAATATACTCAAAATTAATTGCATGCATTATTCTGCCTCCTTTTATTATATCTTTTGTTCATGATGTTTGTGAGTATATTAAGACGTACTCATTGGCTTGTCCCTGGCAATTGTCTTGGACAGATCATGATTCAGAGGAGAGCGCTATGAAGAAACTACAAGTCGGAGATAGCAGCAACGCGAGATAGGAGTTATCCTGGTCAGCTGTTCCTGTGGGAATGGAGTCCCATAGACATTGTAGATCCACGAGTCACTTGTGTCATCCGCCACTAAAAATCATTGTTGTAGCCAATGGACCTTTATGGCCATGTAATCAAATTCTTGTAGTAGCTTGGAACTTCTGTATCGAGGAAGTGTCCACCAGCAAATAGTAATCCTAGGGCTAGTGATGACAGGAGGGTAATTTTCTGGGATTCCATGTCCTAGAAAACCAGCCCTGACAGTCAATCGACCATTATAGGCGGTTGGATGGAGATCCTACGTCTCCTAACCCTTCTTCTTCCCCAATGGACCACCACATGGGCTGCATAGATCTTCCCCAACAGGCAATTGGATAAACATATTGTATGAATGAAAATTAGGGGTTAGTGGTTGGATGGCTAATTTTGGTTTGATCACATGCGGTACCATGTGTCAGTGAAAAAGGCAAGTTGGGGCGCGTTCCCTTGGGTTTGCGGTGTGCCGGGCCGACTGTGTGAGCGTGTAGTGCGATAGCTAGAGGTGTGCGTAAGTGTAGCTCCTTTTAATTTTGAACTTGTAAATCATAACATTTGGTTTCCGAGGGTGAGTGACTTTGAATTTAATACATATTGTGCTAAAAATAAGGTCGGGGTTTTCCTTCGTGGGATCGATTGATACAAATCTTGATTAGAAATGTGATGGCAGGGTGGGCTAGTTTGGCTCATGGTCGGATTGCTGATATGAGTTCCCACATGCTAGTAAGATGCCAAGCCGATTTGCGTTCAGCAACGGGGCAGATCGGACGTGTGTTGGTCTGATGCGAATGCGACATGCATGATGTGAGTCTTCCTTTTCCTTGTTTAAACTTTTGAAGATAACCCCCTCAATAAAAATTTTGTGAAGATAACACTTGGTGCTTCTTTGCCTTCGCGCGATACATAGATGGAAATCCCGATTATAATGACGCTGAATTTTCTATTAAATCACATAAAAAGGCATCCTCAATCGCCCCTCCGGCAGCAATCATCACACTAATCATATACTACCCCTATTTTTGTAGAAGTATACAAGGTCACAGACTAAAATTTTAGGTACCAGCGTAAGCCAATGTTAAAATCTAGATTTCCTCCTCGTTTGACGTGTCAATTAATGCGTATTTTTTCTTCAACGCCCTACAAGACAACCCTCTCAATCCACATTGGTTGGTTAATGCAGGCCATGCAAACCAACCTTCTCACTACCGCATGCATGCAAGGGATATTAACGTCATTGGTTGCTAGTACGAGCCAAACTCCATCAATTTTGCCTCGATTACTATTAGTGGCCTTATATAGCTGCAAATTGGAATTTTGATACTGGCCTTGTATACAACAAATGGAGGGAGTACCTATTTCACCGCCTTCCCCATTATGGTGACATCAACGATATCTCGATCATTATGGCTTTGGCGAAGTGCATTCGACAGAGTGCACCTTTAAGGCAGATGACAGTCATATCGTTCGCAAGTGCGGCCTGCAAGCTAAGATAACCGCCATCTTTGCAGCCAGGATGTCCGTTGAACCAAAGGAGGGCCAAAATGTAGCATAGCAGCATCATCCGTCCATCTTACAGCAGTAAAGGTGGTTTCTCGAAGAAGACCATTGAGAAGCAGAGTCAACGAAGAGTGAAATGATGGTTGCTTTGTCTTTGCTTTGTGATCTGACACCTCACTATTTTGTGATTGTTATAGAAGGAAATACACTCTATGCTCTATGCATGCATCCATGCAAGGGAGAAAGAGGTTACATTTTCTCTTCCTTCAATCAATTTGGCATCGGTGCACCAGGGAGCCTTGGTTCCCTCTTTTTTTGGCTTTGGCATCACCCTCGACAATGGTTCCCATCGATGCCAAAAGCTATTTCACCATTTGGCTACACATTGTGGATGCCCTTAAGCATACCACTTGGTTTTTGATCCTTGGTGTGATCTATACAAATCCTGATTATATTGATCTGAAAAATATCCAGATTAATAGTAAAAAGGAGGTGCTTTTGCCGCGCAGAAGGTGGGGGAGGTTGGACTAGTGGTTTTCTAACTTGTGGTCCCACATCTAAGTGATGTGCCTAGCCAATCCGCGTCCCACGTGAGGCAGAACAACGGTAGAAGCAACAAGTGGTTACCTTGAAGAAGATGAGGGAGAAGCGGATTCAGCAAAGATTGGAATGATGGTTGCTTCATCTCTCCAACTTAACTGCAAGAAAGGTGCAGCATTGTGATTTGACACCTCATTTATCATTACTACTACAGCGCCATGACCGGGGTGCACCCCCCTGCTGCTCTGCACTGTTATTTGGTGCATGGCACATAGACCCGGTAGCTGGATGTCCCACATGTCGGCGAAAGGGAGTAGAACATTTGTGAAAGCGGACCCTCCACTCTTATGACATAGGAGTACACGACACGATGGCCCAGCGAAATGTAACTTGTAATGTACTACTATAGTTTTGTTGCTTCTCATGATCCATCGATACGAATCTGATTAAACAGGCGAGGGTAGGATCTTCTCCGCATGGTAGGCAGGGTAGTTTTGCATAGTTGGTTTGAAACAGAGAGCGAGAGAAAGATATGAAATGCTTGAAGTTGTAATGGGCCTTTTGTGTATGTGTGTAGTCGTTACTTTCATATCACTAGATGATACTACCAGCCATACATTTCAACGCAATTTTAATATATGCTAACTGAATAATTGAAGTAACAATATGAGATCTAAAATTAAAAACACATATGATTTATTGTGTTAGAGTATAGTAATATTGTATTACATAGTTGTTAGATGTAACATGCGAGAACGAGTAAGGATGTGCTTTTGGAGGGCCTACAGAGAGAAATTTGGCATAAAGTGGATTCAAATATTTGTATTCATCGTCATAGCATTTGTAACTCATATGTAGAGTTTGTACGGTAGACGTGAATGCTTGTTCGCTGTTGCGAAACTAGTAAAACAATATTGAGGTGGCGTGTGCCAATTCAGGTAGTGGGAGGTTCGCCTACTCGGCTCGACGGAGAGAGCGAGAGAAGAGATAAATACACTGGCGGTCACTGTATTTGATGAGAAAGCGTAATATGGTCACTGGACTTCATAATACGCTCATTACGGTCACTATATACGTTTTGCGGTGATTATACGATCAGTCGCTCACCGTTTAGCATTGGATTGCACTCTGTTGACCGGCCAAATAGTCTGCGTGGCACTATGTTGACTGGTTAAATTGGCCATGTTCCCTGTGGGTCCCACCTGCCAGTTGGCAGAGGAAATAAATAAGATAAACACAAACTTACACAGGCGCGAAAAGGCTCCAACCCATGCGCGGGAACCACCTGGTTGTGTATGTGTGTGTGTCAGGGCCTAATGTGTGTGCATGCACGTGTAGGTTGAGCACTTGAGTGTGAGAATGTGTTGGTCGTGTGGCATGTGCATGCGTGTTACAGGTGTGCATGTGTGCGTGTGAGTGTTGCGTGTGTGTGAGTGTGAGTGTTGCATGTGTGCGTGTGTGCATGTGAGTGTTGTCCGCGTGCATGTCTGCGTGAGAGTGTTGCATGAATGCAGTTCATGCGCATGCGTACTTGTGTGTATAATCACCACACTAGCTCCTGTGTTTTAAAAGAGCCGGCTCAGCATACCAACAGAAAGGCCACCTTGTCTGTTGTGGTTAGCATGCACGGGTGTGAACCTGCAGTCACAACTTTGGATACCTTCTAATACCCACCGTGCAATAATTTATTTTCATATGTTTTCATTCTTATACCTGACGACAGGTTGGCCCTATGGTAGTGAGATAATGTGTGCCAATGATACAACACTAGATGCGCCACGTGGACTATTTAACTCGTCAACCAATTGTGTCTTCAACAAATACAGAGCTCTATAGCGAGCCTGTGACTCTATAGTAACCACAAGATGTATATGGTGACCGTAATGAGTTGATTCTTAAGTCTAGTGAACATATCGTGCTTTTGCTTCAAATATAGTGATCATCGATGTATATCTCGCGTGAGAAAGATGAAACATGCTTGAATGTGATGGGGGCATAATTTTAGAGGGCCTGAAGATATTTTGTGTGTGTACGTGAAAGGGGCGTAGTGGGGGTGCGAGGGAGAGAGAGATCATCTTCCTTTCTCTTTATTATGACTAACTTTAAAGTGTAAAAATATAAAAATTCACAATGCAAATAAATATCATTGGATGCACCATGCAGATTAACTTTCATACTCCATATAATATTGTGTAGATGTAGATTTTCTAAAATAAAAGTTTGGCCACACTTTGTGTAGTTAATATTCAAAAGGAATGTTGTATGCAAAGTAAAAGTGAAGAGAGGGCTTTTTAGATCAATGGGGCACATGATAAGATGTAACATGTGTGAATGTGTAGTTGACGTATTTGACATATTTCCCAGGGCCTATAGAGAGTATGTGTATTCGAGAGAGGCGTGGATAGAGGGGCCGGGGGGGGGGGGGCGATGGGAGACAGATAGCACGAGAAATGAGAGAGGTCTAGAGACAGAGAGACGAATTGTAGCGACCCGACCCGAATGGATCAAGTCTCTGTGCTTAGGTGTCATCCCTGGATCGGTATGCTGACACACACAGTACTCGAAGGATTTATAACAGAGGTAAATCACATGTATAAAGTAACGTAAATACTATTACCTCAATCCAAAATATAGCGGAAGCAACAAGGTTGTGGATTCCCATCAACACCAACGCAAAGTTGAGTATAGGAAATCGTAACCTAACATATCACTTATTAAGTAAATGCGAAAATGCGCAACATGAAAAGTTGCAGCCAAACAATTCAGACACATGGAATATCTTGGCAATGTAACACATCTGAGTAATGAAAGAATAAGCTATACTACATGCATATATGGCTGGTGGAAAGCTCTATGGTTACAGTTTTTGCGAAAAGCCAATTTTTCCCTACATCAAAGGAATAAATTTTTAATTTTAACTATCATGGTGGTTGAAACATCATTGAGAAGGTATAACCCCAACTCAATCCCAATTAAAGTAATTAACAACCCAACAGTATTAATTTAGAGTGATGAGATACATGTGAATACTCAAGTACTAGATACTCGAATTGTCCATAACAGGGACACGGCTAACCATGATTAGATTGTACACTCTGCGGAGGTTTGCACTTTTCCCCACAAGACTCGATCGCCTCCGTTGGTTTCTCGCTTTTCGTGGTGTTTGAAAGCGGATGGCCGAGACACGATCTTTCGAAACATTAACTCTCTACTCGGATAGATCATACCAAACCTATAAAACCCACTACCTGCTGATCTACCTCTTCGAGAGCTTCACGTAACTTACTCAACTATGCTAGAGCCCATAATAGCTTGTGGCTGCACACGGAAGTTTCTAGCATGAATAGTCTCAGTTCCCTTTGAGCCTGGGTGGCTGTCCATAGGAAGATCACACGGGCCACCATAAAGTAAACCATTAATTAACAATCTCACATCTGTCGTGAATACAAACCCAAACCACGTCTACGAGCATAGCAAAACAATATAAGCAACACGTAGAGTAACTCCCAAGGGTTTGATAGTAACAGGGCAATAGGTTCCTACCTCATCATCTACTTCCCAACCCACAATTTAGTGACATCCTAACCATGCAATGTTTGAGGGTTGAAACTAATGCATAAAACTGGGTATGAAAAGAAAAGTATGATCAAGTGTTACTTGCCTGCAATGTTGATGAAGATGATTCGCACTCAAAACTCTTGATAGTTCTACTCGTCACACTCCGGTCAATCTATCGTAAGCAATCAACAGTAGCCACACATAAGCAATCACTCAAAACATCAGAAAGAACGAAGAAACAATTCGGAAAACAACAAAACCAATCAAATAACTCTTGCAACATAAAACAATTTCTAATAGTACCAAAATTATGTGAATTTGGCCTTATCGAGAAAGTTTAGGTCAAGAGCTTGATTTGCAAAAGAATCAACTAAATCGGATTCTGAAACTCAAGTTATGATCAAGCGAAGTTCAAAATCAGATCTGGTCTAATTCAAATTTTAAATTTTCAAAAACATGTTTGAGTTGGATTACTAGATAGAGGGATCATATCTAAGGCGTGGCGTTGGTTTCGTTGAATTTGGACTAACGAGTAAAAGTTATGGTTGTTTGAAGAACGAGGCTAATTTGTAAATAATATATCTACAAAGAAGTCACGACTAAAACTAACGAAAAAGAAAAGAACTAAATAACTAACGTTCCCTACGAGCGCTAACGAGCAAAACGTTAAGCTAGATCTACCTAAACGAAAACGTTCATTACATAGCAAAACTAAATAAAAAAATGGGTATATATATATATTTTTTAACAAAACCGAACCTCTAAAATAAAACCGGTTCGGACCGGGCGGTTTTACGGGCGAAAAAAACCGCCAGTTGGAATCGGGATCGGCCGTTCGGCGACAGCGGTCTCCGCGAGAAAGGCGGCGGCTCCGCGAACTCATGGAGTGGCGCGGGCGGCGGCTCCACGCGCGTTAGGGCAAGGTGCGGGCGGCGACGCGAGGGGAGAGGCGGCGGCGGCGACGGCAAGGCGCGGATTCGGGCGGCGGCGCGAGGCGGACGGCGGCAAAGCGAGAGAAGAGAGGGCGGGCAGCGGATCTCGCCTATATATAGGAGGCGGGCGAGCGCCTGGGCAAGGGCAGAGGTGCCCGGCTTGCAGACGCCGAGGTCGGTGGCGGCGATCGTGGCGGCGGTCTCCCTCTGGAGATCGGGGACGACCCCGGGGTGGGAACGGCGCTTGGGGCAGGCCGGGCTTCGGCCCAGTCGGTCCGAAGAGTTTTTTTTATAAAACATTTTTCACACAAAATAAAAAAACAGAATAAAAAAATATTATATAGGCATATAATATATCAAAATTTTCAGAAAAAGATTTCCTACAACATGAACATTATTCTAGTTTCAAATAAAATACACATAAATTCAATTAAAACAAAGAGTGCTTCTGGTCCAATAAAATCCAACAAAATTCATTTTAAAAATACCAAAATGACTTCAAATTAATTCCTCTCCAATTTTCTGTTGTAGGGAATCATGTTACCCTATTTTCCATGTATTTTATTTTTGGAGAAAAATAATTTGAATAAAAACTTAAATAACTCCAAATTGAAAATAAATTCAAAAGAACTTTGAATTTTAAATTCTTTGAAACTCCCAACTCATATTTCATATGTTTTGAAGAAGTCATTTTATCTTCGCTCTTGAAAATCATTGAGTTGCATAAAGTTTCAGAATTGGAAATATTTTCCAAATGAAATTCAAATATTTTCAACACCCCTTATCATTTAAATAAATGGAAGAAGTCATGTCATCTTCTCTCCAGGGTTTTGTGATGAAAAAAATTTGAATTCCCGAAGATCATAAAAGAAAAATGAAAGTTTGGGAAAGTCCTTTTATTCCCTCTCATTTAACTTTCACAAAGTTTCAAACTCACTCAGTTTCAGTCAATCAGTCAAACAATCAATCAAATCTATCTATTTGTTTATAACATTCCAAAATTTAGAATTTTGGGATGTTACACGAATAGGATGTGTCAAAGATACCAGAGTCGTGAAGGGCTATGTGTCCACTAGCAAAGCCAACTAGGATTTGTAACCCTAGCTCCTAGGTATGTCCAAGCCCAGGGCCTAGTTCGTTGATAGTATGCACAAAATCCCTTGGTATTCACGTAGTGTACTTTGTACACACCATACTCAAAAATATACATGACTGGGAGTACAATATTTCCTAGATCGCAAGGGTCTATACTAAGGTAAACCCTTGTTTCTTATTACCACTCATCAAACCTAAATGTAAGGGGCATCCTACTGAATGCTCTGCTGGAAACATATTCGTCAACTAGGAAGAGAGGTGGAGATAATGCGTGCGAGATAGGCCTAAAGATAATGTGCGTGCGGGAGACACATAGGCAGGTATATGCATAGAGAAATGGTCGATGGAGATCGTGTGTGCGTCTGCATGAGAGAGAGAGAGAGAGCTTGTGACAAAGGTTAGTGAAAACAGTCATAGATGTTTGTGAGAGAGAGGGAGGGTGATATAGAGAGGATGTGTGCGAGAAAAACACCTCGGAAGAGAGTGTAAGCATGTGTGAGAGAGACTACCGATGGATATACACTGCATGCGCATATGTGAGGAGGGGCCTTGGGAGAGTGAATAATCTAGGAGTAAAAGACTGATGTACACATTGATTTAAAATATAAATTGTATCCAAATATCTGGATAGGATCATTGTCTTTACAATTCGCATAACGTATGATCATTGGTCTATCAAACATCCATGTTATCGTATTTGAGCATGTGTATGTTATTATTCTATATAATTGATCCATAGAGTCGGAATTTTGAAGTCTAGACAATGCATGTCTTTAGCAATTTGAATATAAACGTGAGTATAGTTTATGTTGTATGTGTAAAGCACATTATACATACAAAAGATACATAGTGAACATTCTAAATAGCTAGCTACGAACTAGCATAAATTTGAATTCAACTTAAGGAGGTTTCAAATAAGTGAATTTAACATGAAGTCCATTCAATTATTTGAATTCGAGATCATGGCATTTTGTAAATCATACCAAAATTAAGGGGGTATCAATCTTGGCTCTGCTTTTGTACATAATAGCATATATAGTCGTGCACAGAATAGATTGAAAATTACCTCCTCCATTCGAAAATAATTGTAGTTATAGGATTTTGAAGAGTCAGAATTTCAAAAAAAACGCATAATTTGATGAGGTTTCAAAATATACAAGGTCAAATTTAACAAGATCTATTTATTTCAATCCTAAAAGTTCAAGAGTACTCTAAACTTGAGTGATTCTGGTTCAAAGTTTTGAACAAAATACCGAAAGAGCCTCTACTTGCCCGAAACAGCGTGAGACCAGTGTTTGGTAGAAGAAAATTACTGTTCTAAATCTGACCCATGAAACCAACTGGCTCGACGTCCAAAGGTCTAAACCGAGGTAGGTTTGTAACTCCATCTAGACGTCACGCAACCGCTTCCGAAAAACATTCCTACAGCATGGGCTCCTATACACACATGCGCTCGGACAAAATCGCTCCCGCCCACTATTTGGGATACCTGGGATTACCATCTTACCCTAACCCACAGTATGTCCGAAATTTAAGATGGGGGTAAAGTTTGTACTTTCCCCAAATTTCAAACAAGCGCGTCCCAGACCGAGACATAGTTCCTCCTTAGTTCCCCCTCCCCCCATTCGATTCCCCATCCATACTCCATGGGCGCAAAAACTCCCTCTCCACCAGCCGCGAAACCCTAGCGTCCTCTGTCCGCCACCCAATCGCACCGATCAACCACCACTCTCCTCCATCACGCTGGAGCCGATACCCCGATTTCGTCGTCCACCGCAACCACAACACTCTCCACGACTAGTAGTTGAAACAGAGGCCGAGCTACCTCCAGGCTGCCGACGTGCGCCATACCCAACCCACTTCAACCATGCTGTGTTGCACCTCATCACTTCCACTCCAATGTTGCCACCATCCACTACACCAGAGTTTTTCCTATTACACCATCATTCGCCACCTCGGATCTACTTCCCCTCTGCCGACAAATGGCCACCAGAACATTGTCAACAACTTGGCCATGGGTTCATCCAAGGCTTCACCGTCCTCCACAACATCAGGTCCCATGGTAAAACTAAGAAGATCAGCGCGAAATCAGGAGGACACAACACTGGCAGCCAGAACCGGTACTCCTCTTCCCTTATTTGTGCAAATCTTACGTGTTCTTCTTATTGCACCTTCTTCCTGATACTAGATGTTCCTAGTAACTTGCGATGCACAAGGTTTCTCCTCATATACTGTGTGACCTCAGCTAGAGGCCTGTCGCGCGCCTTGATTTCACTTCCTGGTAAGTTGATTCCCAATTAAAGGAAGCACTACCCGTGGAGGCGCTATTCCACCTATTCGCCGAGGAAGCAGTGCCTTGGTGTTTATCTTAGGGGTGTGTGGGGACAGGAGCAGCTAGCGCCTGATCTGGAGGTCGGTCGGGCTTAAAGGGATGGCAGGGGCAGTGCCAAGCATGACAGTGGTGTGATGTCGAGGGGAGGACGGGGCGGCGGAGGCCGGGGTCTAGGCCCGTGATCGCTGGTGCTTCGAGAAATATCTTCCACAATGGCTGGCGGGAGGTAGATGAAGGCCATCTTCCTGTTCCTTGTAGATCAGATGGTTCAGAAAAAATCTACTGGCCTATTTATTTTGAGTCGACTATTATTTTGATAGGACCACATGTGGTGGTGTGCTGGAGGAGTACCTGCATTTCCCATCCATCCTTATGCTCATATTTCAAAAGACTAGAATCTTATTTCGTGTGCCATGCTTGTTGTAGAGCTATCATATGTCTCCCGTCATTTATTTTTCACCCACATGCTATCTACTAATTTTACAGCCCACTACTTCTTCACACACTTCACCCATACTCTCACTATTGTTTTTTATGCATGGGTATTTTAGCCTCTGACACACTATTGAAAACTTCACAAAAGAAAAGAGAGAAGTTGCTCCAGTCTAAATCACGGATACGCATCAAGCATTTGAACACTATATAGGGTGTAATGTCAGCAGATGGAGATAGTAAATGTAGCTTTGCAGTTGATGATGCCATTTGCCATCAACCACAATCCCAGGCCCTTCCTCTAATTTAGCGGTGCCATTTGTGGTTACGTACTTAATATGGTGTCTAGCTTGTATTCGAAAGGCCGAAGCCAGTCTTTATTAAGATAAGGAAAGAAAACAATTACATCATGGCGACAGCCGCAAAGAGAACAAGACCCAAGAGCACTAGAAGCCAAATAGGCAAGGCACTCTTAGAGTTAGTGAAAAGCCTAGCACAGACAGGCATCACCTGCAAGCCAACTAAAAAGCCACGATGGTGGCGAAGCAGCCTGCATCCAGCTAGGTTCTCAGCTCCTCGATGATACGCGTGTGTGTGAGGCCTTGGGCTCTAACTGAACTCGAGAGAGCCGTTCGCTTACTGAACCCGAGCGATTGTACTAGATACGCTACTGAACTCGAATGATCGATCCCTTGGCTGCTGGCTGCTCGAGCGATTCCTTCGCTGATGCTGCTAACTGAACTGAGCGATCGATCACTGATGCTACTTAATGAAGCCGATCGAGCCCCCATGTGAGACGTAGCCAGCTGGTGTTGGGTTGCCTCTCGATGAACAATGACCGTTGCTACCGTGCGCACGGTACATAGAATGAGTCGAGACGTGGTGAGTCGAGCCATTTGGTCCGCTGTGGATGAACAGTTCCCGGTGGGGTTTGGATGAACAAGACCCCGTGGTAGTAGGCCGTTACCGCTGGATGAACAGGACCCCAGGAGGCCGCCACACCCCAGCCGGTTGGGGGTGGACGAACAGGCCCCCATGGAGGCTCTATGAACAGCAGCCGGTGGAGGCTGGGATGAATAGTAGCAGTGGATGAACAATAGCTAGTGGAGGCTGGAGGAGGTCGACGGTGGATGAGCAGTAGCCCGTGGAGGCTGGAGCGAGGCAGTGCACGGTCTATGAACAGGACTCCGTCTCGACCGTAGGTGCTCCAACACAAGTCTGTTTCCTCCGTTTTGCGATAAGCCACACCCCTCCTGATCAACAGGAGCCAGTTTTGACCGTCGGCACTCCAACACAAGTGTGTTTCCTCCGTTTTACAGTACACCAGACCCTTCCAGATGAACAGGACCCTGTTTCGACCGTATGCGGTCAAACAGAAGGCCCGTTTCCTCCGTTCTGCGGTACGCCAGACCTTGTTTCGGCTGTTCCCTCCAAGTCGGTTTGCTCCCGATGAAAACGAAATATTTCGTTGCCTCACGATGAACACAAAGCATTTCGTTGCCTCCTGATAAACATGACGCAGTTTCTCCGTTACGACCCAGCCGGTTGGCTTCCGATGAACAGGACGTAGTGCTGCCGTCTGTTGCCTCTCCATGTACACCAGCCCTGGCCATATGTATGCGCGAGTACATGTTCGATACCCTACACGTATGTACGTACGTGGCCGTATTTTTTTGGCATCTGGTTGTGCGTACATGTACATGGTTTTGACTGGACTGCCTGAACTGCTACCGCTCCTTACTCGGCCACAGTTCATCATGGCATACACAACAATCAACTGGTATGTACACAGACAACTCTAGGTATGCTTTGACTGGGTGGGTCCCAGCTGTCAAGGAGGGCAAGGTGACACTTCCTTGCATGCGAATATATAGCTAGCGGGTCCCAACGGTCAGGGGCGGAATCATATATTTTTTCCCATAATAAGGAGTCACTTCCTTGTTGGTGGGTCCCAGCTATCAGGGTAGGCATAGGGAGGCACTTCCTTCCTTTCGAAGATATACGTGGTGGGTGCCAGCTTTCAGGGGGGAATAATTTTATTTTCGCATAATAAGGAGGCAGTTGCATGCGTGCGTCCATGGACCTGGTGCATCCTCACTGTCAGCCTCTCCATGCATAGTCCTCTTCTGATGACTGTCGTTTTTTGACCACATAGACCACGGTGGGATGAGCACACCAAGGCGGTGGATGGCGGCGAGGACCCGGACGACAACGAGATGGTGATGGGAAGACACGGCAGTGGAGTCGCAGACGGACAGGTTTACGAGGGTGAACTGGTTCTCGTGCGACGTGGTTCTGCAGTAAGTGGAGGGATGGCTTGGCCGGCAGTGGGGTAGCGCTTCGCAGTGATGCATGCTAAGCAGAGCTGCTAGAAGCCGGAGGTGGGAGCAGGTGGTCCCGGCGGTGCTCGAGGAAGAACACGAGAGATTGAAGATGAATGCCGGTTGTTAGATGTAAATCCAATGGCAATTGATATCAAAATCATCTGTTGACTAAGTTGACAACACCTTGCGTTGTCTTCGACCTACTGGCCCACATTGCAGCCTCCAAAAATGTCGCACATATTCAACTCATTTTTTTAGAATTTATAGTCCATTCGCTGTGCTAGGTGAACAAATAATGTAGCATCCATGCGGCCCATTTATTTTTTTCTAAAAAAACTACAACCCATTTGCACTTTCTAGAAATTCCCGAATTTGCTGGCCTGGGTGGATAAATAATGTAGCGTCCATGCAGCCCATTTATTTTTTCCTAAAACATTATATCCCATTTGCACTTTCTCGGAATACACGATTTTGCTAGGCTGGTTCTAATTATAATGTTGGTTTGGGTGCAGCAATGCTATCGAAAAATAAACAGGGGCTGAGCATTTTGTTTTATATATATTTAAATAATAAGTGCTTTATTTACATTGGTCCTTAAATCTTACCAAGATTTTTTACACAATCACTTGTATTTTCGTTGACCAGGATTTTATTGTTAAACATTTATTTTTATAAGTTCATAATACATGGGTTATTTTTTCTTATATATGTAAGTATGTGTTAAACATATGATGATAATAAAAGTAATATATAATAACATATAAAATAATATAAATATATATAATATAGTTAGAAGGGATACATAAGTTGGACCTGGCGTTCCTATTCTTATGTAGAAAAATAGGACAGACCTCTGCGTTTTCTTCAAAAAAATACATAAGTTGGGTTGCGGATGTTTAAGAACAAATAAAACCAAGGATGGGAGGGCCATAGGCCGGTCGATACATGACGACCCTCAAACAAATACAAACCAGCACATCGTGAGTTGCACATGTTAGAAAAGAAGCCTAGACTAGGCAGCCCAGAACCCAGCTGATACTTGTTGGCCCACTGATAATAAATGATACATGCCAGCTTCCCGATGACTAGCTTCGTTGTAAATTTATCTCCTTTAGTAACTTCATTGACAAACCCATGGCCCCCAACGTTAGTATAGCATTAAGAGGAAGTATTTTTTCAATGAGGCACTTGCTTCCGTACGGCCATGGACCTGGTAGGGTCATAGACGTACTACAGTAGTGTAGATGGTGTGCCTAATTTCTAGCGAAAGTACTGGAGTAGCCCAGTGGCCATGTTCCACTCCCCAACCGCTGCTCCGCCCGGGTTCGATTCCACCTGATGTGGTGAAAATATCAACAATTTTTTGCCTCTGCCTCTGATATGTGGGTGCCCATTGTCATCTATGCACACTACCTCCAACACACTCAACATTGTGTAGGAATTTTGAAATAAGAATATATTTTTGACTGTGCATCATATGACGATGGCTATGCATGAACGTTGATCAACATGATGTTAACTGGCTGGTAGTTCCAATTTTGACCATCAATAAAACTTCCATCATGATGTTATTCCTGTTTGAAAAGGGCGTGTTAATATAATTGCTCTGGCTCGGAAACTTTAAGTTTCTTATCTGAAACTGAAACTCGCAGTTTCTTCTCTGAGAATCACATTGTCTGCACTTTTATATGAAACTACATTTTTTAAAGTGCTAAAAATAGATCTCTAGAATTCATAAAATACTTCATAAGCTCAATACTGCAAATATGAAATTCAAAAGACATTCATACCAGAAAGTAGTATCAAATCTGAAACACAAAACACAACCTGCAAATACTGACAACCCTAAGCTCCTCCTCAGACTATTTGGGGTCCTCCTACTCCTCGGCGGCAGACAGCCGCCCCGTGGGACAAGGTGAACAGCGAGGGAGAGGATGGTTGGGAAGCGTCGTCGCGCCAACTATTTTTCTCCTCTTGCAGTTGGGTTTGGTCGACGAACACTCCACCGGCTCACTCTGCCACGTCTCCCTCACAAACGACATCGTGTAGATGCTCGATCCTTCAATCTCAGGTGGATGCTCCATCTTGGATCGATACTCCGACCACCACAGCCTCACGATCGTCTTTGGTGAATCTGTTTGCTCCATGGCCCAGAGGAGCATCTCTATGTACTCTCGCGCGACTCCCTCCCGGTGTTCGCCTCCTTTTCGCTATTTTCTAGATATTTGGCCATCTCTTTCACCGTCGGCGCTAATTGCTCCAGGTTGTGAAACCAAGACTATATCTCGAACATCCTAGCTAGCTTCACATGGTCGCCACCTGCGAGACACATGTACCGGTTATACTCCTCCATCGATCTACTTCTTCGCAGCAACTTCACTCGCCGGTGGTGGTTTTTGAATCTAAGAGGAGTGGAGCGCCGCTGGTTTCAGATTAGAATGGGAGAGGAGCGGCGGTGGTTTTGACATGGAAGAGGAGAGGAGCAGTGCTGGATTTGGATTTGAACAGGAGAGGAGTGGTGATTGTTTAAGAGGAGAAGTGCGGCGCTGGTCTTGGAAGTATTTTTTGCCTAATTTGGGTAACAGTTTGACCATGTACTATATTTGACAACCAAAATGTGAGTGCATGTCATCAAAAATTGTATCGTTTGGTTCATTTCTGAATATACTTTCAAATTATATTATTTTTGCAACGTATAACATATATTTTATTTATGAAAATCAGGGTCAAATATGACCCAGACAACAAGGGAGACTAGTTAATGTGGGGTCGCTTTCTTAATTGAAGGGTAAATTGATTTTGATTTTGATCTAGTTCCAATGCGCCGGCCCTCTCGTCCAATCCTAAATCACTATCGCACACTCCTCTCCATCATCTCCATTCCAAAACCACCGTCTCGCCTCTCCCTCTACTCCATTGCAAAACCAGCCCCTCTCCTCTCCATCTTCTCCATTGCAAAACCTCCGTCTCGCCTCTCCCTCTTCTCCATTGCAAGACCACCTTCTCTCCTCCCATCTTCCAAAGCTAGCACCGGACATCTCAGAAGGACATCTATGGAGAGGATGCAGCAATGAACCGGGAAGATCGCCGACGGCGGCCAGGCAAAGTTAGCCAGGTTGCAGGAGATCTTTACTTGGTTTGACAACGAGTGGGAGATTTCGAGGACGGTGAGGGCAATGTGGCAATGTATGCGAAAGAGCGAGATGGCGGCGATGAGGGCGGCGATGTGCTCCCCAACGGCAATCATATTGCAGTCCTTCAAGTTCATCGAGTATCTCCTCTGGGCGATGGAGCAGACAGATTCGCCCGACGCGAAAGTCAGGCGGAGCTGGTGGGCGTAGAGGTCGAAGGTCGAGCATCCAGAGGATAACGAATCGATCGAGTATGGTGTGTCTTTCGTGAGGGTGCAGTGCCAGCCAGAGCCAAAGGAGTATTCATTCTCCTACCAGAAGAGGAGGCCGGATGGTGCGACGTCGCTTCCCCGCCATTCTCCATGGTTCCCTCGCTGCTCACCTCGTTTCAACGGCGGCGGTAGGGCTTAAGGTAAGCTCCACACTAACCTAATCTTCCATCTTCTCATGCTTACAATCATGCTTACAATCAGTCTCCGAGTACTACGCCAATCACCCTAAAATAGCTCTGTACCAAAAACAAAGTTGTGACACTCTGTACAAATAAACAAAAAATAGATTGGTGCTTCTTTCATAAAAGAGTACTCCCTAGAAAAGTGCCAATATAAGCGACTGGTATTTCATTAGAGGATTTGCTGCCGAGAAAGATCCGTCCACAGAGAGCGCCACCCACCCCACTAGTGGTGAATGAAAATGCTTAGATGGAGCACCGTTGGTGTCGATAATTTTTACTTGGCACCTCGCTCTCTGCATATATGCCGGTTCCAGCCGTACATTTGTGCAGTTCCACCAAAATGCAGCTGAATAACCCTGTTTGCATATATAATGAAAAAGAGTGATTACATTATAGTGGCCCTAGTTGATGAGACATACACTACTAAATAGAAGAAACTTCATTTTCTTAATGGGAAAATATTTCGATAGTATCATAGTATGCCATGCTGCGAGGGCGAGATGGGCCCTGCGACGCCTCATACGGTAGGCCTCATATTGGAAATCGACCCAATTCTCCCCGATACAACTTCTGCCAGTGATGAACATCAGTGTACAACGGTAGTACAAGGAGGGGCCTCGAGACGTTCCAATCTCTATTTTTGTGCATATCAACTAAAATTAAGTACCCCAGTTTGCAGAAACACTTAAACATTAACAATGGGACTAGTTGATGAAACATATGCTAACAAAGAGAAGCACTTGGTCTTTATCTACATTGGAAATTAAATGATAGAGAGGACACTCGGTCTATTTTAACTATATCATTACTTCATTATATTCTAGGGTCGAGCATGTGGCCAGCGAGGTGTACCATGCATCCTAAGGATGGAGGCCGGGGGTGCTTGGTTGGGATGTTGAACATGGCTCTTTCAGTCCCTATCTCCCCCCTGTTGTTTCTGTTGTAGCATTTGGGTTTTAATCCAAACTTGGTCGAGCTGGTGCTGCTTCTCCCTACCCACCTAGCTTCTGTGGCAAACTTGTCTCCTGCTACACTACAAAAAAAAAGACACATCCATGACATTTTGGGCGAACAAATTTTTTTTCATGCTTATGACACTTTTATGACGATAATTGTGACAAAACCCGGTATCAGCATAGATGTGGTGGGCTCCTACTTCTATGACAAAAAATCATGACAAAAAATGGGCGTTTTGTCCTGGGCGGGCCAGAGACACACCTGCATGACATTCTTTGGGCCGTCCATGACGGAAAAAATCATGGTAGAAGCGAGGGCGAGAATAATTTCAGGGAGTTCCCGGTTACAGTGGGTGGTAGGGGCCGAGCGATGCACGGAGGTTTGCGCGTTTCTCTCGTACACGTACGCGCGTGTGCGTGAGGCGTTGGGCTCTAACTGAACCCGAGCGAGGCAATCGCTTACTGAACCCAAGTGATTGCACTGGCTACGTTACTAAACCCTAGCGGTCGATCCCTAGTTGTTAACTGAACCTGAGCGATTCATTCGCTACTGCTGCTAACTGAAGATGATTGAACCTGCTGCCTCTTGATGAACAGTGAAGCGTTGTTGGGGGTTGGATGAACAGTTCCCGGTGAGGGTTGGGTGAACAGGACCCCGTGGTAGTACAGGTTGTTGCCCCTGGATGAACATGACCCTGATCGAGCCGGTTGGGGTTGGATGAACAGGACCCATGGAGGGCTGGTTGAATAGTAGCCGTTGGAGGGCTGGATGTATAGTAGCTCGTGGAGGGCTCGTTGAATAGTGGCCGGTGGAGGCTGGATGAACAAGAGCCCGTGGATGAATAGTAGCTGGTGGAGGCAGGAGGGAGGCGCGGTGGATGAACATTCGCAGGTGGAGGCCGGAGGACATCGACGGTGGATGAACAATAGCCCATCGAGGCTGGAGCGAGGCAGTAGACAGTGGATGAATAGTAGCTCGTGGGGTCCCGTTTTGCGGTACACCACACCCCTCCTGATGAACAAGACCCCCGTTTCGACCGTAGGAGGTCGAAGAGAAGTCCATTTCCTCTGTTTTGCGGTACGCCACACCCCTCTCGACCAACAGGACCCCAATTCGACCGTAGGAGGTCAAAGAGAAGTTTGTTTCCTCCGTTTTGCGGTACGCCAGAACCCTTCCTGTGAACAGGGATCCCGTTTTGAGCGTAGGCCGTTTCCTCCGTTCTGCGGTACGCCATACCTCGTCTCAGCTGTTCCGTCCAAGCCAGTTGGCTCCCGATGAACATGACGCATTTCGTTGCCTCTAGATGAACACGGTGCAGTTTCTCCATTCCGACCAGCCGGTTTGCTGCCGATGAATAGGATGTAGGGGAACGTAGTAATTTCAAAAAATTTCCTACGATCACGCAAGATCATGGTGATGCATAGCAACGAGATGAGAGTGTTGTCTCGTACCCTCGTGAGACCAGCAGCGGAAGCGTTGACGCAGCGTAGAGGAAGTAGTCGTACTTCTTCCCGATCCAACCGATCCAAGTACCGAGCGTCGGCACCTCCGAGTTCTGCACACGTTCAGCTCGATGGCGTCCCTCGAACTCCGATCCAGCCGAGTGTTGAGGAGAGTTTCGTCGACGACGGCGTGGTGACGATGATGATGTTCCACCGCGCGCGGGCTTCGCCTAAGCTCCGCAGCGGTATATTCGAGGTGTAGTTTGGTGGAAGGGGCACCGACACGGCTAAGGAGCGATCTCAATGATCAACTTGTGTGTCATGGGGTGCCCCTGCCCTGTATATAAAGGAGGGAAGGGAGGGCTGGCCGGCCGAGAGAGGAGGCGCACGGGGTTTCCTACTCCTACTAGGAGTAGGATTCCCCCAATCCTAGTCCAACTAGGTTTTCCCAAGTGGGAAGAGAGAGAGAGAGGCCCTTCTCCTAGTCCTAATAGGATTAGGGAAGGGGGAAGGTCTGACCAGCACTATGGCCCCTTTCTCTTTCCCACTAAGGCCCATCATGGCCCATTGACCCCCGGGGTTCCGTAACCCCTCGGTACTCGGTAAAATTCCCAATTTCACCCGGAGTGATTCGGAATCCAAACATAGGCTTCCAATATATCAATCTTTATGTCTCGACCATTTCGAGACTCCTCGTCATGTCCGTGATCTCATCCGGGACTCGAACAACCTTCGTACATCAATATCATATAAACTCATAATAACCGCCATCGAAGCGTTAAGCGTGCGGACCCTACGGGTTCGAGAACTATGTAGACATGACCGAGACACCTCTCTGGTCAATAACCAATAGCGGGACCTGGATGCCCATATTGGCTCCTACATATTCTCGAAGATCTTTATCGGTCGAGACCGCATAACAACATCGTTGTTCCCTTTGTCATCGGTATGTTACTTGCCCGAGATTCGATCGTCGGTATCCAATACCTAGTTCAATCTCTTTACTGGCAAGTCTCTTTTCTCGTTCCGTAATACATCATCTCACAACTAACACATTTAGTTGCAATGCTTGCAAGGCTTATGTGATGTGCATTACCGAGAGGGCCGAGAGATACCTCTCCGACAATCGGAGTGACAAATCCTAATCTCGAAATATGCCAACCCAACATGTACCTTCGGAGACACCTGTAATGTACCTTTATAATCACCCGATTACGTTGTGACGTTTGGTAGCACCAAAGTGTTCCTCGGGCAAGCGGGAGTTGCATAATCTCATAGTCATAGGAACATGTATAAGTCATGAAGAAAAGCACTAGCAACAAACTATACGATCAGGTGCTATGCTAATGGAATGGGTCATGTCAATCAGATCATTCAACCAATGATGTGATCCCGTTAATCAAATAACAACTCCTTGTTCATGGTTAGGAAACATAACCATCTTTGATTAACGAGCTAGTCAAGTAGAGGCATACTAGTGACAATCTGTTTGTCTATGTATTCACACATGTATTATGTTTCCGGTTAATACAATTCTAGCATGAATAATAAACATTTATCATGATATAAGGAAATAAATAATAACTTTATTATTGCCTCTAGGGCATATTTCCTTCAGTCTCCCACTTGCACTAGAGTCAATAATCTAGTTCACATCGCCATGTGATTTAACATCAATAGTTCACATCTATATGTGGTTAACACCCATAGTTCACATCGACATGTGACCAACACCCAAAGGGTTTACTAGAGTCAGTAATCTAGTTCACATCGCTATGTGATTAACACCCAAAGAGTACTAAGGTGTGATCATGTTTTGCTTGTGAGATAATTTTAGTCAACGGGTCTGTCACATTCAGAGCCGTAAGTATTTTGCAAATTTCTATGTCTACAATGCTCTGCACGGAGCTACTCTAGCTAATTGCTCCCACTTTCTATATGTATCCTTATTCTACTAAGGATAATTTTGACCGTTGTCCATTGATTTACTCCTAGATCTCTATTGCACTCCCTTGCCAATCTTAGTGGTAGGGTATACAATAGATCTGGTACACAGCATGACATACTTTATAGAACCTATGGCTGATGCATAGGGAATGACTTTCATTCTCTTTCTATCTTCTGCCGTGGTCGGGTTTTGAGTCTTACTCAATCTCACACCTTGTAACACAGGCAAGAACTCTTTCTTTGACTGTTCCATTTTGAACTACTTCAAAATCTTGTCAAGGTATGTATTCATTGAAAAAACTTATCAAGCGTCTTGATCTATCTCTATAGATCTTGATGCTCAATATGTAAGCAGCTTCACCGAGGTCTTTCTTTAAAAACTCCTTTCAAACACTCCTTTATGCTTTGCAGAATAATTTTACATTATTTCCGATCAACAATATGTCATTCACATAAAATATCAGAAATGCTACAGAGCTCCCACTCACTTTCTTGTAAATACAGGCTTCTCCAAAAGTCTGTATAAAACCAAATGCTTTGATCACACTATCAAAACGTTTATTCCAACTCCGAGAGGCTTGCACCAGTCCATAAATGGATCGCTGGAGCTTGCACACTTTGTTAGCTCCCTTTGGATCGACAAAACCTTCTGGTTGCATCATATACAACTCTTCTTCCGTAAATCCATTCAGAATGCAGTTTTAACATCCATTTGCCAAATTTCATAATCATAAAATGCGGCAATTGCTAACATGATTCGGACGGACTTAAGCATCGCTTCTGGTGAGAAGGTCTCATCGTAGTCAATCCCTTGAACTTGTCGAAAACCTTTTGCAACAAGTCGAGCTTTATAGACAATAACATTACCATCAGCGTCGTCTTCTTCTTGAAGATCCATTTATTCTCAATTGCTTGCCGATCATCGGGCAAGTCAACCAAAGTCCACACTTTGTTCTCATACATGGATCCCATCTCAGATTTCATGGCCTCAAGCCATTTTGTGGAATCTGGGCTCACCATCGCTTCTTCATAGTTCGTAGGTTCATCATGTTCCAATAACATGACTTCCAAAATAGGATTACCGTACCACTCAGTGCGGATCTTGCTCTGGTTGATCTACGAGTTCAGTAGAAACTTGATCTGAAGTTTCATGATCATCATCATTAGCTTCCTCCCTATTTGGTGTAGGTGTCACGAAACTGTTTTACGTGATGTACTATTCTCAATAAGGGAGTAGATACGATTATCTCATCAAGTTCTACTTTCCTCCCACTCACTTCTTTAGTGAGAAACTCTTTCTCCAAAAAGTTTCCAATTTAGCAACAAAAATCTTGCCTTCGGATCTGTGATAGAAGGTGTACCCAATAGTTGCCTTTGGGTATTCTATGAAGGCGCACTTCTCCGATTTGGGTTCGAGCTTATCGGTGAAACCTTTTCACATAAGCATCACAACTCCAAACTTTAAAAAGCGACAGCTTAGGTTTCTTGCTTAAACCGTAGTTCATACGGTGTCGCCGACGGATTTAGATGGTGCCCTATTAAACGTGAATGCAGCTGTCTCTAATGCATAACCCCAAAACGATATTGGTAAATCGGTAAGAGACATCATTGATCGCACCATATCAAAATAAAGTACGGTTATGACGTTCGGACACACCATTATGTTATGGTGTTCCATGTGGCGTGAGCTGTGAAACTATTCCACATTGTTTTATATGAAGGCCAAATTCGTAACTCAAATATTCTCCTCCACGATCAGATCGTAGAAACTTTATTTTCTTATTACGATGATTCTCCACTTCACTCTGAAATTATTTGAACTTTTCAAATGTTTCAGACTTGTGCTTCATTAAGTAGATATACTCATATCTGCTCAAATCATCTTGTGAAGGTCGAAAATAACGATACTTGCCGTGAGCTTTAACACTCATCGGACCGCATACATCGATGTATTATTTCCAATAAGTCATTTGCTCGCTCCATTGTTCCGAGAACGAGTCTTTAGTCATCTTGCCCATAAGGCATGGTTCGCAAGCATCAAGTGATTTATAATCAAGTGATTCCAAAAGTCCATCACATGGAGTTTCTTCATGCGTTTACACCAATATGACCTAAACGGCGAGTGCCACAAATAAGTTGCACTATCATTATTAACTTTGCATCTTTTGGCATCAATATTATGAATATGTGTATCACTACGATCGAGATCCAACAAACTATTTTCATTGGGTGCATAACCATCGAAGGTTTTATTCATTTAAACAGAACAACAATTATTCTTTGACTTTAAATGAATAACCGTTTTGCAATAAATATGATCAAATCATATTCATGCTCAACATAAACCCAAATAACATTTATTTAGGTTTAACACTAATCCCGAAAGTATAGGGAGTGTGCGATGATGATCATATCAATCTTGGAACTACTTCCAAGACTCATCGTCACTTCCCTTCAACTAGTTTCTGCTCATTCTGCAACTCCTGTTTGAGTTACTAATCTTAGCAACCTAACAGTATCAAATACTCGGGGCTACTATAAACACTAGTAAAGCACACATCAATAACCTGTATATCAAATATACTTTTGTTCACTTTGCCATCCTTATTATCCACCAAATATTGAGGGCATTTCCGCTTCCAAAGGACCATTTCCTTTGCAATGTAAGCACTTAGTTTCAGGCTTTGGTCCAGCTTTGGGCTTCTTTGCGGGAGTGACAACTTACTTGTCTTTCTACTTGAAGTTCCTTTCTTTCCTTTGACCTTCTCTTGAAACTAGTGGTCTTGTCAATCATCAACACTTGATGCTCTTTTTCTTGATTTCTACCTTCGTCGATTTCAGCATCACGAAGAGCTTGGGAATTACTTTTGTCATCCCTTGCATATTATAGTTCATCACGAGTTCTACTAACTTGGTGATGGTGACTAGAGAATTCTGTCAATCACTATCTTATCCGGAAGATTAACTCCCACTTGATTCAAGCGATTGAAGTACCTGACAATCTGAGCACATGCTCACTAGTTGAGCGATTCTCCTCCATCTTTTAGCTATAGAACTTGTTGGAGACTTCATATCTCTCAACTCGGTATTTGCTTGAAATATTAACTTCAATTCTGGAACATCCCATATGGTCCATGACGTTCAAAACGTCTTTGAAGTCCCGATTCTAAGCCGTTAAGCATGGTGCACTAAACTATCAAGTAGTCATCATATTGAGCTAGCCAAACGTTCATAACGTCTCAGATCGCTCATATTGAGCTAGCCAAACGTTCATAACGTGCGCATCTGCTCCTGCAATAGGTCTGTCACCTAGCGGTGCATTAAGGACATAATTCTTCTGCGCAGCAATGAGGATAAACCTCAGATCACGGATCCAATCCGCATCATTGCTACTAACATCTTTCAACATAATTTTTCTCTAGGAACAAACATATAAAAGCATAGGGAAGCAACAACGCGAGCTATTGATCTACAACATAATTTGCAAAATACTACCAGGACTAAGTTCATGATAAATTTAAGTTCAATTAATCATATTATTTAAGAACTCCCACTTAGATGACATCTCTCTAGTCATCTAAGTGATCACGTGATCCAAATCAACTAAACCATGTCCGATCATCACGTGAGATGGAGTAGTTTCAATGGTGAACATCACTATGTTGATCATATCTACTATATGATTCACGTTCGACCTTTCGGTCTCCGTGTTCGAGGCCATATCTGTTATATGCTAGGCTCGTCAAGTTTAACCTGAGTATTCCGCGTGCGCAACTGTTTTGCACCCGTTGTATTTGAGCGTAGAGCCTATCACACCCGATCATCACGTGGTGTCTCAAAGACGAAGAACTTTCATAGCGGTGCATACTCGGGAGAACACTTCTTGATAATTTTAGTGAGAGATCATCTTATAATGCTACCGTCAATCAAAGCAAGATAAGATGCATAAAGGATAAACATCACATGCAATCAATATAAGTGATATGATATGGTCATCATCATCTTGTGCTTGTGATCTCCATCGCCAAGCACCGTCATGATCACCATCGTCACCGCGCGACACCTTGATCTCCATCGTATCATCGTTGTCGTCTCGCCAACTATTGCTTCTCGACTATCGCTACCGCTTAGTGATAAAGTAAAGCAATTACATGGCGTTGCATTTCATACAATAAGCGACAACCATATGGCTCCTGCCATTGCCGATAACTCGGTTACAAAACATGATCATCTCATACAATAAAATATAGCATCACGTCTTGACCATATCACATCACAACATGCCCTGCAAAAACAAGTTAGGCGTCCTCTACTTTGTTGTTGCAAGTTTTACGTGGCTGCTACGGGCTGAGCAAGAACCGTTCTTACCTCGCATCATAACCACAACGATACTTCGTCAAATAGACTCCGTTTAACCTTCTCAAGGACCGGGCGTAGCCACACTCGATTCAACTAAAGTGAGAGAGACAGACACCGCCGGTCACCTTTAAGCAACGAGTGCTCGGGCGGTGAAACCAGTCTCGCGTAAGCGTCTGCGTAATGTCGGTCCGGGCCGCTTCATCTCACAATACCGCTGAACCAAAGTATGACATGCTGGTAGGCAGTATGACTTGTATCGTCCACAACTCACTTGTGTTCTACTCGTGCACATGACATCAACGCATAAAACCAGGCTCGGATGCCACTTGTAGGGGAACGTAGTAATTTCAAAAATTTCCTACGATCACGCAAGATCATGGTGATGCATAGCAACGAGATGAGAGTGTTGTCTCGTACCCTCGTAGACCAACAACGGAAGCGTTGGCGCAGCGTAGAGGAAGTAGTCGTACTTCTTCCGATCCAACCGATCCAAGTACCGAGCGTCGGCACCTCCGAGTTCTGCACACGTTCAGCTCGATGGCGTCCCTCGAACTCCGATCCAGCCGAGTGTTGAGGGAGAGTTTAAATCGACCTGACGGCGTGGTGGCGATGATGATGTTCCACCGCGCGGGGCTTCGCCTAAGCTCCGCAGCGGTATATTCGAGGTGTAGTTTGGTGGAAGGGGCACCGCACACGGCTAAGGCGATCTCAATGATCAACTTGTGTGTCATGGGGTGCCCCTGCCCTGTATATAAAGGAGGGAAGGGAGGGGCTGGCCGGCCGAGAGAGAGAGGCGCACCAGGGTTTCCTACTCCTACTAGGGTAGGATTCCCCCAATCCTAGTCCAACTAGGATTTCCCAAGTGGGAAGAGAGAGAGAGAGGCGCCCTTCTCCTAGTCCTAATAGGACTAGGGAAGGGGAAGGTGCGACCAGCACTATGGCCCCTTTTCTCTTTCCCACTAAGGCCCATCATGGCCCATTGACCCCGGGGTTCCGGTAACCCTCGGTACTCGGTAAAATTCCCAATTTCACCCGGAGTGATTCCGAGTCAAACATAGGCTTCCAATATATCAATCTTTATGTCTCGACCATTTCGAGACTCCTCGTCATGTCCGTGATCTCATCCGGGACTCGAACAACCTTGGTACATCAATATCATATAAACTCATAATAACTGCATCATCGAAGCGTTAAGCGTGCGGACCCTACGGGTTCGAGAACTATGTAGACATGACCGAGACACCTCTCGGTCAATAACCAATAGCGGGACCTGGATGCCCATATTGGCTCCTACATATTCTACGAAGATCTTTATCGGTCAGACCGCATAACAACATACGTTGTTCCCTTTGTCATCGGTATGTTACTTGCCCGAGATTCGATCGTCGGTATCCAATACCTAGTTCAATCTCTTTACTGGCAAGTCTCTTTTCTCGTTCCGTAATACATCATCTCACAACTAACACATTTAGTTGCAATGCTTGCAAGGCTTATGTGATGTGCATTACCGAGAGGGCCCAGAGATACCTCTCCGACAATCGGAGTGACAAATCCTAATCTCGAAATATGCCAACCCAACATGTACCTTCGGAGACACCTGTAATGTACCTTTATAATCACCCGATTCGTTGTGACGTTTGGTAGCACCAAAAGTGTTCCTCGGGCAAGCGGGAGTTGCATAATCTCATAGTCATAGGAACATGTATAAGTCATGAAGAAAAGCACTAGCAACAAACTATACGATCAGGTGCTATGCTAATGGAATGGGTCATGTCAATCAGATCATTCAACCAATGATGTGATCCCGTTAATCAAATAACAACTCCTTGTTCATGGTTAGGAAACATAACCATCTTTGATTAACGAGCTAGTCAAGTAGAGGCATACTAGTGACAATCTGTTTGTCTATGTATTCACACATGTATTATGTTTCCGGTTAATACAATTCTAGCATGAATAATAAACATTTATCATGATATAAGGAAATAAATAATAACTTTATTATTGCCTCTAGGGCATATTTCCTTCATAGGATGCCATCGCTGCTCTCCTCTTTCTCTCCATGTACATGAGCCCTGGCCGTACGTATGCACGAGTAGGCATTTGAGACCCCGCCCGTATGTATGTACGTACGTGTACACGATATAGATGGGACTTCCTGAACAGCTACCGCTCCTTAATGGGCCACGGTTCATCATGGCAGAAAGACTGATGGACCAGTATGTACGTACACGTTTGCGACCAGAATGACAATGCTATGTAGCTTCAACCGGGTGGGTCCCGGCTGCAAGGGAGGTAAGGAAGCACTTCTTGCGTGCGAAGATGTAGATGGTGGGTCTGAGCTGACAGGGGGAGGATTCTTTTTTTTCCATGTAATAAGGAGGCACTTCCTTGCATGCGAAGACGTAGCTTGTGGGTCCATCTGTCAGCCTCACTGCATACAGTCCTCTTTTGATGGCTGTCGTTCATTGACCACGTTCACCACGCCGCACGGACAGCACCAGGCGGTGGACGACGGTGAGGCAGGGAACGATGCGGAGCATGGTAGTACGAGGGTTGACTGGTTCGGCTTTGGTGTGAGGCTGCCGTCGCTGCAGAATAACAGGGGGTGTGGGTGAGTAGAGGGATGGCCTGGCCAGTGGTGGGAGTAGTAGGGGGCGGTGAGGCCTCCGCGGCAGCTGATATGTCTCCAACGTATCTATAATTCATGAAGTATGCATGCCATGTTTACAATAGTTTTATATGATTTTGGTATGATTTGATTAGAACTAACCCGGACTAAAGCCGTTTTCAGCATAACTACCATGGTGTTGTTTTTGTGCAGAAATAAAAGTTCTCGGCATGCGATGAAAATCAAAGGAGAATTTTTCTGAAAAATATGAAAAATACCGGAACAAAAATCTACGGGAGAGGAGTCCCGTGGGCTCCACGAGGGTGGGGGGCGCGCCCACCCCCCCGGGGCATGCCCCCCTTCCTCGTGGACTCCCCGAGGGCCCCCCTGACGTGAAATCAACGCCAACTCCTCCTATAAATACCCAAACCTCCAGAAATTAACCTAGATCGTAAGTTCCGCCGCCGGAAGCCTCTGTAGCCACGAGAGATCTATCTAGGCCCTCTCTGGCACCCTACTGGAGGGGGCCATCATCACCGGAGGCCATGGAGGAGGATCCGGCAGGGGCCATCATCGCCATGAAGGCCAAGGACCAGAGGGAGAACCTCTCCCCATCTAGGGGGGAGGCCATGGAGGAGGAAGCACAAGGGGGAGAACGTCTCCTCCTCTTTGTCGGTGGCGCCCGGGTGCCATCGGGAGGGGAATCATCGCCGCGGTGATCGTTTTCATCATCATCACCATCCTCATCTCTTTTACACGGTCCACTCTCCCCCACCCCGTTGTAATCCCTACTTGAACATGGTGCTTTATGCGACAGATTATGATCCAATGATGTGTTGCCATCCTATGATGTTTTGAGTAGATATCCTTTGTCTTTGGGTTGATTGATGATCTAGATTTGTACGAGTTGTATGTTTTATTTTGGTGCTGTCATATTGTGCCCTCCGTGTCGTGCAAGCATGAGGGATTCCCGCTGTAGGGTGTTGCAATAAATTTATGATTCGCTTATAGTGGGTTGCTTGAGTGACAGAAGCATATCATAAACATCAGCAGCATAGCTGGCCACAGAAGGCAGGAGCACGCGGTGGTTTGGATGGCTGGAGCAAGAAATCAGAGGTTGAAGAAGCAGGACGACTGTTGGATGTTAACAATCCAATGTTCACTAGTGATAGAATCGTTTGTTGACTAAGTTGACAAAGCCCTCCATACGCTCAACTTAGTAGGACCACAAGTCAGCCTCCAAATCTGGTGGGCCCCAGCTTTCATGGGGAGGACTCATTATTTTTCGCTTAATAAGGAGGCACTTCCTTCCGTGCCAAGATATAGCTGGGGGTTCCCATCTGTCATTGGGAGGATTCATACTTTTTGGCGTAATAAGGAGGTACTTGCTTGCGTGCAGACATGGACGATGTGGGTCCCAACTATCGGCCTCTCCATGTACATCCCTCTTCTGATGTTGTCGTTTGTTGACAATGTTGACCACGCCGTGCGGAGAACACCAGTGCGATGGACGATGATGAGACCCAGGAAGGGAATGACCTGGAGGCGGCGAAGCCACAACATTGGAGGGATGTGGAGAGTAGATGGGATGGCCTGGCCAACATTGGGAGTAGTAGGGGGCAGTGAGGCCTGCGCGGCAGCTTAGACGACCACGGGAGGCGGGAGCAGGTGGACCCGCCGGTGTTGGATTTGGCGGCTGGAGCAAGAAGATCCGAGATTGAAGAAGCACGACGACCGTTGGATTGACATCCAACGGCTACGTCTTCTATAATCGTTTGATGACGTATATAATAAGTAAAAAAATATTGCATATGCGTCAACTTAATAGGCCAACAAGTCATACCATTCCCTATTTTTTTTAAATAATTTACAGCTCATTGCAACTTCTTATGCAATTTGTTGCAATCCGTTTTTTTGTTGGCTGGGGCCAGGGTTAAGAATTTAAACAAAATTTTGCATATTTCGGTGGGGGTCCAAACTATTTAATACCAAAATGTCGAGGCAGATTTAAAGTACTTTGAAGATATATTTAAATTAAGTAATTTCCAACTTGCCAACTTGTCAACTTGTCAACTTGTCAAATTCGGTGGGGTCCAAGCTAGTGAAATTGGAATCTGAAAATGTGAAAAATTCAGAAATTATAATGTAATTGCCAACTTGTCGTCTATTTTTTATATTTACATCCCATTTCATATTACTTTCAAGATTTGCAGCCGTCTTGAAAGAGTTGCAACCCATCAGGGCGTAGAAAAATAAGTAGGCCTGGATTGGGTATTCTCTAGAAAAAATAAACTAGGCTCATTTTCACAAAGAAAAAATAGTTGGGCTGGTCATGTGGTGAATATAAAATATAAGCATGGGCTAGACGGGCCACACCCCATTTGAAACCCTGCTATGTCTCCACAATAACAAAAAAAAAACTGCTTGAGCAGCTACGTCCCAGGTGTTAGCCGATCTTGTGCTATTCTCTTGTCTATTGACTATATACGTTGACAATGTCGTGGGTCCCAGATGTCAGGAAACCACTAGGAGGAAGCAGTTGCTTTTTCTATACACTGAAAATGGAGTATATATAATAAAAAATGAGGAACATCCTTCGTACGGCCATGGACATGCTGGGCCCCTACTGTCATCCTCTCCACGTATAGTCCTCTCCCGATTCCTCTTGTTTGTTGACCATGTTGACAACGCGAGAGGGCGGGGCCGCGTCGAGTGCACCAAAGCGCGCGGAGGACGACGGTAAGGCCTTGGACGTCGGTGTTAACAATTTCGGAGATGGTAGGGTGGTGATGTGTGCGCTGAGGTGCAGCCAACCGTGGGAGGCGGAAGCAGGCGGCCCCGCCGGCGCAAGTTTGGTTTTGGTGGCTGGAGGAAGACATGACTGAAGAAACATGACACACTGTAAAAGCAGCAGGAGTACTTAACAACCTTAACTGAAACCAGCAGGGGCACTGAACAACTATAGCTGAAAGCAGTATGAGTACTTATACAAGTTCAACCGTAAAAAGCACGCCTAGAATAGTGCTAGTTTGCCTACAATTAACCAAGGGTGAGGCCACCAAGCCCCAGGACAAGGCCCAGGCGCCACCCCGTGCATCCACAACCTTCTGAAAGCGGCTTCATCTTGCAATGTGGTCAATAAATAGGATATTCACTTTAGAGCCATGGAAAAGCATGAGCATAACTTTCTGTCCTATTCTCCATGATGGATGGGCCTTCATTATTTGAGACCACCCATGAGTAAGTATCTTTTCACCTCCAAGGGTAATGGAGTAGGTCAACATAAACATCATGTTGTGACCAAGCGCAAGTCTGACCCGACCATGGTCAGGCATCTGTATAGGAACAATAGAACTGGGCAGTTTCTGTTTCAAGAAGATCACAGTTGTAAAACCGTGTATAAGCAACAGTTTATGAATGACACACACACACACACACACACACACACACACACACACACACACACACACACACACACACATATATATATATATATATATATATATATATATATATAGGGTGGGTCTATTATGATAACACCCTTAAGAGTCTTATTCTGCTAACACCTAACCTTATTCTGCTAACACTTGTGTACTGCTCCAATCCCCGCAGCCCACTTTCTAGGTACTACCCCACCGCAAGCCACCCTCTAGACCACCTTCTTCCACACCACCACCCGACGCCCCACCCAATCCCACCTTCTTCCACACCACCACTCGGTGTCCCACCCAACCGCACCATCTCCGGCGCCCCATCTACCCCACCACCGCGGCGCCCCACCAGCCTCTCCCCTCCGGCGCGCCACCACCTTCCACCCCCGCGTCGGCCCACCAACCCCACCCCTCAGGCGCCCCACCGCCCTCATCACCACGGCGCCCAAGCACCCCCGTCCCTCCGGCGCCCCACCACCTTCCACCCCCACGGCAGCCCACCAACCCCACCCCTCAGGAGCCCCACTACCCCCATCACCGTGGCGCCCCACCACCACCTCGCCCCGGAGGCGCCACCACCTTCCACACTCGCGGCGCCGAGCTTCCACCGCGGGATCCGCCGAGATCCGTGTCGTGCCAAGCTTCCACAGCCGGATCTGGCCCACCCCGCCCCACCAAGGCCACGGCTACCTCACCGCCCCGCGACCGCCAACCTCCACGGCCCCGACCACGCGCCGCTCCAGCCGCGGCCATAGCTCCGCCACACGACGGCCGGCCTCCACGGCCCCCGCGCCGCCCCAACCGCGGCCCCAGCTCCGCCCACTCCGCAATCAATGGTGTCGGGCGCGTCGGCGGCACCGCTGTTCCTTCCCAGCCACCCTCCCCTAAGCCGTTGCTGAATAGGATCCGGTCCACCTGGCGCCGGATTTGTGATAGACCACCGCGGTGATGCACGCAACAAACCACCCCTGGCCCTGGATCCTCCTCCCTCGTGCTCACCCGCCGAGTGCCACATCCTATTGACCCCATCTCGTTTTCTCAGTGCAGTGCGAGGGAGCCGGCAAAATGATGACGAGGATGGTGTGTGCCTTCTTGGTCGTGGGCTCGTTCATTTTGCAACTCAATTTTGCTCGTCAATGCAGCCCATTTTTCCTCGCTCGAGCAGTCCATAATGCTCCTCGGAAACCACTTGAGATCATTCCTCATCCATATTGTGGTGTGTAGTTGGAGGATGAGAAGGAGGTAGGTGCGGGGCTTGGTGGATGAGGAGGAGGTAGGTGCGAGGCCGGCGCAATTTTTGCACTTCACTTGGGTGACACACCCCCCTGCTGTTCACTTGGCGATGCAGAACAGTTCTTTTGCTCTGCATGCTACTCACTTGACACGGCAGTGCAATTCTCAGCTCTATGTGCACTTCGGTGCACCATGCAGTACGCTCGTCGCGGTCGTGCGGTTTGCTGGCGACTCTGGACCACAGATGCCACGTACATGCGAGGTTCAGATGGCCCTAGAGTGCAGCTCGGATGGGCTGCGTGTGATGGCCCTGGTGTGATTTTTTGTTGTTGTTGTCCCTGGTTTTGTTGTTTTGATCAGAGGAAATTTGATGTGTTTTTCACTGCTCTAAACGTGTATTCTTTCATGGACGCAATTGCAGTACGGTGCATAGTACGAAGGAGTTTACTTTGTAAAAAAATGTACAAAGGAGTTCACCTTTTATTATTTTTCGAGGATTTTTTTTGCAAATTTGTATGGACATTGATGCAGTTTATTAAGAAAACCTTGGCGGTGCACTTCACAAAACAAAAAAAGCGATGCAGTTCATGGTTGCTCTGATGCGTTACACACATGCGATTCAGTTAAATTATATTTTGCAGGAGAAGATGAACACATCAAAAATTTGATACAGCTCACTAACATTAACAATGTAGCTCACTAACATTGACCATGTAGGTTAGATGAATTTACAAAAAAAAGAAAGACAAAACAATAATGTAGCTCACTCCGACATAGGTTGTGGTTCACTTGCCCTCGTCACGGCAGTACTTGTTCATAAAAAATGTTGAAAAACACTCGAAAAAACTCATGTGGGAAAGTTTACTCCCGACAAAAGAAATCATGAAGTTCACCTGCCCGTCTAATGCAGTGCGGTTTTTAATTTGAAGCAGTGGGGTTTTCTTTTGGATGCAGTACACGCGACGATTTGGGTGTCGCAAAAAACAGAGTGTCCGCATTTTGGTATTTTTAAAACTGCTCTTAAACCGTAAGTAATTAGAGGGAGCATTCTACATGAAAAAGTTGCACCTTATTGATATCTTTCCAATGGCGTATAGTTTGAATCATTCTGATCAGCGGTTTGTAAAAATTTCGTGAAAAACGGCCGCTGCCTCTCGTGCTTAGTCGCACGATTTTCAAAATTAACTTAAAACCATAAGAAATCTCAAAAATATTTCAACATATGAAAGTTGCACCTCGTTCTTAGCTTTCCAACGGCGTATTACACGCCTCGTTTCCACAAATGTTTCAAAAACTGGAGCGAAAATAGTACCAAAATTTTGAAAAACTTTGAAAAACAGAATTCCGCGATTTAGTAAATTTGAAACTGCTCTTAAACCGTAACGCATTAGAGAATAGTTTATATATGAAAAAGATGCGCCTCAACGATATCTATCCAACGGCGTATCATTTTCTTCATTCCGACAAGCGGTTTAGAAAAAAACGTGAAAAAACGCTCGCTACCACTTGTCATCCGCCGCACCATTTTAAAAACTGCTCTTAAACCGTGAGAAATCTCGAAAAGTGTTCAACATGGCAAAGTTGCGCCTAATCCATAGCTTTCCACGGATATATTATATGCGTCGTTCCGATAAGCGGTTAAAAACTAGAGCAAAAACAGTACCAAAAACAACGCGTGCAGTTTTTTCGACACGAAGTTCACTCGCGTGAGTAGTGCAGCACACTTGGTTCAAACAATGACGTGCACTTGCGTTGAGCGTGCAGTGCGGAAATGTTATCAGAATAGTTATTCTGCTAATATTAGCAGAATAGACGGGCTGTATATATCAGAAAACAGCTCATAACAGAGTTTATGAACCAGAGTTAATGAACGACATATCAGATATTTCTGATATATCTAGAAACTTATGGTACGAGCTGTTTTGGCAGAGCAAGGAATGCATAAACTTATGGCAGAGCAAGGAATGCACTGTTTCTTGACATACACTTATGACATATATTAGAAACTTATGGCAAGGCCGACCATCTTGAGTACATGTGTTTTGGCAAAGCAAGGAATGCACTGCAGGAAAAATAATATGAGAACACAATGTATTCCCTATCCAAATCTAGAAATAATTTCCTCCTTCACATCTGTGTTGACCATGTTACTAGTACCTTTTATCCAAATATAGCAATCCAAATTTCCAAATTAGTCCGCAGCATGTTCAAAAAACCCCACCCTGTGCGTATTTTAAAATTCCGTGTTAGGATGAGAAGGAACAAGTGTGGCGTCTCGCCGTGGGCGCAGAAACCTGTAGGGTCCTCGCACTTTGGGCACTGCAAATATACCACCCTAGATTCAGTGGGAAGAAAAATGCATCAATGGCGGCGGCTGCCATCCTAGGATTACCCGCGACCAAGGGACTTGGATTTATTTGGGATGGATAAAGAATTCGTACCTGGTTCTCCATGAGAAAACCCTGTGCAATCTCTGAGAGGGGGTTTTCTCTGAACAAGAAGACGAGGGAGAAGGGGATTCAGGCCAAGTGATACATTGCTGCTTCGTCCGTCCAGCTTACTGCTAAAGCTGGAAAGGTGGGGGTTTTTGTGATTTGACAGCTCATTGGGCATTACTGCGGTGCTACGACCGGGGTGAGTCTACTGTGCAGTTGTGCACTCTAATTTGGTGCATGGCACGTGGACCCCGTTGCCGGATGCTCCACATATCAGCGAAAGGAAGTAGAAAGGCAGGAGTAACTAGTTACACATAAATATATTTTTGATAGAGAGATACATTACAAAAAAAAGACACAACCGTGACATTTTGGGCCGAAGGAAAAAACTTCTGTCATACTTATGACACTTCTATGATGATAATTGTGACAAAACTCGGTATCATCATAGATGTGGTGGGCTCCTACTTCTATGACAAAAAATCATGACAGAAAATGTGTTTTTCGTCTTGGGCGGGCCGGAGACGCAGCTGCATGACATTCTTTGGGTCGTCCATGACGGAAAAAACGTGGTAGAAGCGAGGGCGAGGAAAATATCGGGGCGTTCCCGGTTACGGTGGGTGGTCGGGGCAGAGCAATGTGTGTTTCTCTCATAGACGCACGCGCGAGGGTGCGAGGTGTTGGGCTCTAAGTGAACCCAGCGAGGCGTTGGGCTCTAATAGAACCCGAGCGATTGCATTGCAGGCTACGCGTTACTGAACCCGAGCGATCGATCGATGGCTGTTAATTGAACTCGATCGGCGATTCGCCGCCATCTTGCTGCTAACTGAAGCCGATCGATGCTGCCTCTGGATGAACACTGAGTGTTGCTGGGGGGGTTTGGATGAACAGTTCCCGGTGGGGGTGGATGAACACGACCCCGTGGTGTTGCCTCTGGATGAACAGGACCCCGATCATCGAGCCGGTTGGGGCTGGATGAACAGGACCCCGTGGAGGGCTGGATGAACAGGACCACCCCGTGGAGGCTGGATGAATAGTAGAAGGTGGAGGGCTGGATGAACAGTAGCCCGTGGAGGGGTGGTTGAACAGGAGCCCGTGGAGAGGGGTGGTTGAACAGTAGCCGGTGGAGTAGCGCACAGTGGAGGTTGGATGAACAGGATCCCGTGGATGAACAGTCGCAGGTGGAGGCTGGAGGAGGTCGATGGTGGATGAACAATAGCCCGTGGAGGCTGGAGGGGGTTGACGGTGGAGATGAACAGTATCCCATGGAGTCCCTATGAACATGACCCCCGTTTCGACTGCAGGGCTCCAACACAAGTCTGTTTCCTCCGTTTTGCGGTACGCCACACCCCTCCCGATCAACGGGACCCCAGTTTCGGCTGTAGGAGGTCCTTTTCCTCCGTTATGCGGTATGCCAGACCCCTCCCGATGAAGAGGATCCCGTTTCGACCGCGGACGGTCGAACACAAGGCCGTTTCCTCCATTCTGCGGTACGCCAGGCCGCGTTTCCATCGGCTGTTCCGTCCAAGCCCTCCCGATGAACACGACGACGCATTTCGTTCCGACCCAGCCAGTTGGCTCCCCATGAACACAACGACAACGTTGTTTCTCCATTCTGACCCAGCCATGTACATGAGCCCTTGCTGTACGTACGCGCAAGTAAGCGTTCGAGACCCCTCTCATATGTACGTACATGGCCATATTTACTTTCTTGCACCATGGCAGTTGTACGTACGTGTACATGCTACGTGTGCGCCTCTACTACGACACGCGCACGCCTCTACATCGACCAGTATGTACGTACATGTTCGAGACCGGAATGACAACACTACGTATGCTTCGACCAGCTGGGTCCCGACTGTCAGGCACTTCCTTGCATGCGAAGATGTAGCTGGTGGGTCCCAGCAGTCAGGGGGTGAATCGTTTGTTCCCGGACGCACTTCCTTGCATGCGAAGATGTAGCTGGTAGGTCCCAGCAGTCAGGGGGGAATGTTTTTTTCGTGAAATACGGTTGCCCACCCGATGGGTCCCTGCTGTCAGGTGGAGGAATCATTATTTTCCTCGCAATAAGGAGGCACTTCCTTGCTGCGGCCGTGGACCCAGCTGTCAGCACCTCCACGTACAGTCCACGTCCGATGGAAGCCGTTCCTTGACCACGTTGACCAAGCCGCGCCGAGAGCACCAGGGCGGTGGACGATGGTGAGGCCTAGGAAGGAGACGTCGCGGAGCCGGGAAAGACGCGACAGTGGATGCCCACGCGTAGAGGAGTATGCGGGTTCACTGGTTCGATGCGGTGTGAGGCTGTCATCGCCGCAGAATAACAAGGGGTGTGGGTGAGTAGAGGGATGGCCTGGCCAGCGGTGGGAGTAGTAGGGGGCGGTGAGGCCTCCGCGACATCACAGCCGACCACAGGAGGCAGGAGCACGAGGCATGACTGGCGCTGGTTTAGGCGGCTGGAGCAAGAAGACCAGAGGTTGAAGAAGCACTATGGCCGTTGGATGGACACCGTACGGTCACTGGATCTAGAATCATTCATATTGACTAAGTTAACAAAGCCCTCCGTCCCCATCAACTTAGCTGGCCCACAAGTCAGCCTCCCACTATTGTGTGTCCCAGCTAGCAGGGGGTATTCATTTTTTTGTGCATAATAAGGAGGCACTTCCTTGCGTGCGAAGATATAGCTGGTGGGTCCGACCTGTCAGCGGTGGGAACATTTTTTTCATGAAATATAGAGGCCTTCTGGTGGGTCCCAGCTGTCAGGTGGAGGAATCATTATTTTGCGCGTAATAAGGAGGCGTTTCCTTGTGTGCGGCCTGGACCCAACTGTCAGCCTCTCCACACACAGTGTACTTCCGATGGTGTAGTTCGTTCACCATGTTGACCACTCCGCGTTGAGCGCATCCATGGTGGTGGACGACGGCGAGGCCCCGGATAGCAACGAGCCGGAGATGGGAAGACACGGGAGTAGAGTCGCAGACGGAGAGGTGTATGATGGTTAAGTGGTTCTGGTGCGGTGTGGTTCGGTAGTCGGTGGAGAAGAACATGAGGTGTGGAGGGGTGGAGGGATGGCCTGGCCAATGGTGGAGTAGCGCTTCACAGCGAAGCGTGCTAAGCAGAGCTGCTAGCACGAGGAGGCGGGAGCAGGTGGTCCTGGCGGTGCTTTGGAGGAAGAAGACGAGAGATTGAAGATGGATGCCGGTCGTTGGATGTAAATCCAACGGCTAATGATGTCAGAATCACTTGTTGACTAAGTTGACAACGACTTGCATTGGCTTCAACCTATTGGCCCACATTTCATCCTCAAAAAATGTGGCACGTATTCAACCCATTTTTTCAAAATTTATAGTCCTTTTTTTTGCGGGGTAGAATTTACAGTCAATTTGATCTTTTTTTGAATTACAGTCCATTAGCTGGGCTGGGTGAACAAATAATGTAGCGTCCATGCGGCCCATTTATGTTTTTCCTAAAAAATTACAGGCCATTTACACTTTCTCGAAATACACGATTTTGCTGGGCTTATTCTAATTATAATGATGGGGTGGGCACAGCAATGTTATCAAAAAATAAACAGGGCTGAGCATTTTGTTATATATATATATATATATATATATATATATATATATATATATATATATATATATATATATATATATATACAATAAGTGATTTATTATTACATTGGTCCTTAAATCTTACCAAGCTTTTGTACACAATCACTGGATTTTCGTTGCCAAAAAATCCAGGATTTTATTGTTAAGAAATTATTTTATAAGTTAATAAGATGTGGGATATTGTTTTCTTACATATGTAAGTATGTGTTAAATATATGATGACAATAACAATAATATATAATAAAATATAAAATAATTTAAATATATATAATATATTTAGAAGGGAAACATAAGTTGGACCAGGCGTTCCTATTCTTATATAGAAAAAAAGAACAGACCTCTGTGTTTTCTTCAAAAAAAATACATAAATTGGGTTGCCGATGTCTGAGGAAAAATATAACCTCGGATGGGAGGTCCATAGGCCGGTCGATACATGACGGCCCTCAAGAAAATACAAACAGGCCTATGGACCTCCCATCCGAGGTCATGGGTTGTGCATGTTAAAAAAGAAAGCCTAGACGGGGCAACCCAAAACCCAGCTGATACTTGCTGCCCCAGTAATAATAAATGATACCTACCAGATCCCTGGCTTCGTTGTGAATTTATCTCCTATAGTAACTACGTTGAAGCATTAGGAGGTCCCAACATCAGTATAGCATTAGGAGGAAGTATTTTTTCGATGAGGGACTTGCTTGCGTACGGCCATAGACCTGGTGGTCCCGACTGTCCGCCTCTACACGTACAGTCCTCTCCAGATTCCTCTCGTTTGTTCAGCATGTTCACAACGGCAGACAGCGGCATTGCGGCGAGCGCACAAAGGCGCAGGAGGGAGATCCGACCACCTGAGGAATTGCCTTATTAGTAACGAAACAACTGAAATAGCCTAGTGGCCGAGTGACACTACCCGACAGCTGTTCCGCCCGGTTCGATTCCACCTGTGCAGAGAAAATATCTCCAAATTTTTTGCCTCTGCCTTTATTGACATGTGGGTCCCAATTGTCATCTACGCACACCACGTCCAACACTTTGTCCCGCGTTTTCTCTGTTTTTCGCACACTCGACATTGTGTTGGCATTTTGAAAATAGCAAATCTTTTTGACTGTGCATCATATGAAGATGTGCTATGCATGAATGTTGAACAGCATGATGTTAAATAGCTGGCAGTTCCAGTTTCGACCATGAATAAAACTTCCAACATGATGTTAACACTATTTGAAAAGGCCATGTTAATATAAATGCTCTGCCTCTGAAAGTTGCAGTTTCTTATCTGAAATCTGAACTTGGAGTTTCTTATCTGGCTCAAACTTGCGCTTTCTTCTCGAGAATCACATTGTCTGCACTTTTATACTCCTATGAAAGTACATTATTTTAAGTGCTAAAAATAGATCTCTGGAATTCATAAAATACTTCATATGCTCAATACTGCAAATCTGAAATTCAAAAGACATTCATATCTGTAAGTACTCTCAAAATACACAACACAAAACACAATTCACAACCAGCAAATACTGACAACCCTAAGCTCCTCCTGACAATTCACAACCTGCTCGACGACAGACAGCCGCCCCGTGAGACGATGTGAACGGCGAGGGAGAGGATGGCGGAGAAGCGTCGTCTGGCCAACTGTTTTTCTCCTCTTGCAGTTGGGTTCAGTCGACGAAGATTCCACTGGCTCGCTTTGGCACGAAACCCTCACAAACGGCACCCTGTAGATGCTCGATCCTTCAAACTCTGGTGGATGCTCCATCTGGGATCGATATTCCCACCACCGCTCCCTCACGATCGGATTCGGTGAATCTGTTTGCTCCATGGCCCAGTGAACCTACGGGAGCGGTGGTGGTTTAAGAGGAGAAGAGTGGAAGAGCGGCGCTGGTCTTGGAAGTATTTTTTTTGTTTTGCGAATTTCATTCAAAGTTTGACCACGTACTATATTTGACAAGCAAAATGTGAAGACATGTCACAAAATTGTATCGTCTGGTTCGTATATGAATGTACTATCAAATTATATTATTTTTGCAACGTATAACATATATTTTATTTGCGAAAATCATGGTCAATTATGACCCAGAATAAAAGGGAGACTAGTTAATGTGGGGTCGCTTTCTTAATTGAAGGGTAAATTGATTTTGATTTTGATCCAGTCACAGTGCGCCGGCCCTCTCATCCAATCCTAAATCGCTGTTGCACGCTCCTCTCCCTCTTCTCCATTGCAAAACCACCTCGTCTCCTCTCCGTCATCTCCAATCAAAAACCACCGTCTCGCCTCTCCCTCTTCTCCATTGCAAAACCACCTCCTCTCCTCTCCAACATCTCCATTCCAAAACCACTGTGTCGCCTCTCCCACTTCTCCATTGCAAAACCACCTCCTCTCCTCTCCATCATTTCCATTCCAAAACCGCCGTCTCGCCTCTCCCTCTTCTCTATTGCAAGACCATCGTCTCTCCTCCCATCTTCCAAAGCTAGCACCGGACCACTCAGAAGGACATTTATCGAGAGGATGCAGCAGCGAATCAGGCAGATTGCCGGCGGCGACTAGGCAAAGTTAGCCAGGTTTAAGGAGATCCTTACTTGGTTTGACAATGAGTGGGAGATTTCGAGAACGGTGAGGGCCATGTGGCAATGTATGCGAAAGAGCGAGACGGCGGCGATGAGGGCGGCAATGTACATGTATTCCTCGGCGGCAGTCACACCGCAGTCCTTCGAGTTCATCGAGTATATCCTCTAGGCGATGGAGCAGACAGATTTGCCCGAGGCGAAAGTCAGGCGGAGGTGGTGGGCGTACAGGTCGAAGGTCGAGCACCCAGAGGATAATGAATCGATTGAGTACGGTGTGCCGTTCGTGAGGGTGCAGAGCTAGCCACAGCCACAGGAGTATTCATTCTCCCACCGCAAGAGGAGGCCGGATGGCGCGACGTCGCTTCCCCGCCGTTCTCCACGGTTCCCTCGACGCTCGCCTCGTTTCAACGGCGACAGTAGGGTTTAAGGTAAGCTTCACACTAACCTAATCTTCCACCTGCTCATGCTTACAATCAGTGTGACAGCTAATGAAAATCATGCTTACAATCAGTCTCTGGGTACTACGCCAATCACCCTTAAATAGCTCTGGACCTTTGGGTCAAAGTTGTGACACTGTGTACAAATAAAGAAAAATAGATTGGTGCTTCTTTCAGAAAAGAGTACTCCCTAGAAAACTGCCAATATAAGCTACCAGTATATGGTTAGAGGATTTGCTGCTGAGAAAGATCCATCCACAGAGAGCGCCACACATCCAACTAGCGGTGGTGGATGCCAATGCGTGCATGGAGCATGGTTGGTGTCGGTAATTTTTACTTGGCACACCTCGCACTCTGCATATATGCCGGTTCCATTCGTACATTTGTGCAGTTCCACCAAAATGCAGCTGAATAACCCTTTTTGCACAGATAATGAAAAAGCGTGATTACATTATAGTGGCACTAGTTGATGAAACACGCAAAATAAATAGAATAAAATATTGTGATATTATCATAGTATGCCATGCTGCGAGGGCGAGATGGGCCCTGCGACGCCTCATACGGTACACCACGCCTCATACTGGAAATCGTCCCAAGTCTCCCTGATACACCTTCTGCCAGTGATGAACATCAGTGTATAGCGTTGGTACAAGGAGGGGCCTTGAGACATTCAAATCTCTATTTTTGTCCAGATCAACTAAAATTAAGCACCCCAGATTGCAGAAACGCTTAAACATTAACAATGGGACTAGTTGATGAAACATATATTAACAAAGAGAAGCACTTTCTTTATCTACATTGGAAATGAAATGATAGAGAGGACACTCGCTCTATTTTAACTGTATTATTACTTCACTTTATCAGTGACACTAGGGTCGAGTAGGTGGCAAACGAGGTGTACCGTGCGTCGCAAGGATGAAGGCCGGTGGTGCTTAGACTGGGATGCTGCAGCTGGCTCTTTCAGTCCCTATCTTCCCCCTAATGTTTCTGTGGTAGCATTTGGGTTGTAATCTAAACTTGGCCGAGCTGGTGCTGCGTCCCCCTACCTGCCTAGATTATGTGGCGAACTTGTCTCCTGCTAGTACTCAGTCCGTTCTAGTAGTAGTTGCATAACTGCCCGTTTACACTGAGATGTTGTCGGATAATGGTTCTCTATGGTTGGGTTTCTTTAATGAAATCGGAGGTAACCCCCTCTTTCGATATATAAAAAATAGTGGCACTAGCGGTTATACCTGAGGGTCGCCGGGATGTCGCTAGGTGGGCGGCAGGAGGCCGGATCTGCCCACACTATGGCAGCGAGGAAGAACGGGTGGGAGGCCCTCCCTCGCCAGCGATGCTTGGGAGAGAACGACAAGGCACGCTGATCGGGACGCGCTGGCAGTGGGTAAGAGCCATCGCCGAGGATGACCGCGTGAACATTGCAGCTTCTCACCTTCCCCAGCGGAGAGGATCCGGCTGGATCTGTGACCAGCCGTGAGTAGAGAGAGAGAGTGTGGCCACCGCTGTCGTGTTTAGATCTGGAGAGGACGAGACAGTGTGAAGAGAGCAACACTAGCAAGGAAGCGCGGAGGCTCCTGCCTATATAGTGGAGTACTAGTTTTCTTTTGTCTACCGGCCGGAGCCGGCTTGACCTTGGCAATGACTGTCGAGAAGTCTTCATGCACGTGCCCCGGAGGCGCAGTTGTCGTCATTTTGATTTGAAGCACCGAATTATAACATATACAATGAAAAAATGCCACATGACAAGAAATCATAACCTCACTGCCCAAAGGAGACAAGATGAATCCCAACGGACAAAATAGACGAGGATCAAAGCTCAAATTAAAGATAAACTCGTAGAAAAGGGGTCCGTCGATAGATGCGCTAATTAACATAGCCAGCTTGACCTAGATGGCAGCCGAGTAGTCTTCGTCATGTGCCCCCAATGACTAGCCCAACTCAATTGTCGCTGTTTAACCCTCGCATTGATCTGAAGCACATGACACCTAATTTTGCGAGGTGACAAGAAACTTTTTTTAGATTTCTCACAAGAACTACTGCCCTGTACAACACTTCCTGCACGATATGTAGACGATAGCCAATCTAGACGTGTCTGCTGGAATCTGGTCACATGCATGGACGAACTGATCTTCCGTGTCTTCCAGGGATTGTCCAGGTACCAACGTATGTACTCCTACAACACTTCTCTAGTTGTACTATCGCTCGTCTCTCTCTTCTATTAACTCACCTGACTTGCGGGGCCGGGGAGTGTGCCTATGGTCGGTTCTCAATTGCGGTCCCACATGTGTGTGCAAATGCAATATGACGTGCGTTCCATTCGGAGAGCAGTGTGCCAGACCGACCGACCGTCTAGGGTGCGACGCGAACGTGACGGGCGTGTTGTATACTCCGTACATGTGTACTGACGTTTTCTTGAGGCTTTGCTCCATGGCGCAATCCATGGATACAAAATTAGTATATTGTACTATTTAGAAGTCGAGGGCGGGGCTTTTCCTGCGCGGTAGGCGGGGCAGTTCCGGCTAGTCGGTTCGACAGAGACACGAGAAGATGAGGGAGTAGGCTGCTGCAAACGTAGGGCTGTGTGATTTGACAGCGAGTTACTGCTGGACAGGTGGGGCCCCGTGATTTGACTTGCCATTATCATTTTAACTACGGCGCTACGACCGGCATGAGTCTCCCGATTCCTGACCACCTCCATACAGGTACCTCTCCCAATGCTCCACCATGTAGAGTCTGGCTCTTGCATGAGAGCCCACTCCTCCACTTTTTCCTTGGCTCTTTCCTCCACATATGAAAAAAATGCCATGTAAAGCGGGCTTATAGCCCACTATTGTACTCCCTCGTTCCAAAATAGATGACCCAACTTTGTACTAACTTAAAGTTAAGTTAGTACAAAGTTGAGTCAAGTTAGTACAAAGTTGAGTCATCTATTTTGGAACAGATGGAGTACTTACTTGCTCCTACAGGTGCTAATCTTGTCACATAGACATAAAGTCTGATGTGGCAAGTTAATTAAGAATAGAGAGACTAGTTTGGTGACCCAAGGAAGAAACAGTTCTAAGCGCGTGTACCTAGGTGAAAAGACGATTTTGAGTCTATAGTTAATTAAATAAAGCAAACTTAGCAACAAAAAACTAAGCACCTATGCATTGGGGACTTGATTGCTAAGCCATTTAATGCCCTTAGCACCTCATCTAAGCAGGCGGTGGGACCTCCATGCTGCTTCGGCGGGGCGGCTGGACATCTCTGCTGCTTCCGCAGCGTGGCCGGACCAGTCTGCTACATCGACGGCGCGGCGGGACCTCTGTGCTGCTTCGGTAGTGCGGCGGGACCTCTGTGCTGCTACTGTTGCGCTGCTGGACATGTCGGCTGCTTTCGCGGCGAGGGGGGATATCTCTCGTGCTTCCTCTTCCATGCTCACCTCTCCCTTGTGGAAATCTCTCGACCCAGAACTCACGCTGGCCATGGCTTGATTGACTTGATTGTTTTTTGTGGATGAGGAGTTGAGGAGGAATGTGCAGTCATCTTAGCATAGTAGTATTTATAACCGAGTACTACTAATACACTCCTAAGTGGGAAACCGTTTAGGTTGTGATCGGTGTGAACAGGTTTGCAATTAAATATAGCGTGGTAGTAGCAGTAATTTGGAATGTGACAAGACGTGCTCAAAATTTATTGACGGTTCTAGTTTCAAAGTGCGGCACTATTCCCGGATGGCGTAACGTCGGCACGTTTTTTCGACCGTGGTGTAGCATATGCCGTGATACTAGTTCTTTTTCTACTGTTGTGTACGTGCAAAAACTGGCACCGTCGGATACATATCTTACGCTTGGCGTTCGACAGGAATAGCCTCGTGGCGAGCTATAGACTAGTCTTTTTTTGAGACGCATTACACCTATCTCTTGGGACTTGTCGCACGCACCATCACTACTCCCTAGGTCGATGCCACCCACATACACTTGTACTCTGAGAAGAGATGCACGCACCACTCGTCCTCTCTCACACACGCATCTATAGCTACGAATTGTAGTGTTCTCAACCATCCGATTGGCTCTATCATAGGTTTCACGTTGCTCCTTGGCCTTGAGATTGAGAAGTTTAAACCGCAGAGGCTAAGATGGAGACGCGAGGTTTTGGTTAATGTGCGGGCCGCACACGACACCAACACGATACGAGCTTTGTCTGCCTGGTGCGCATGCAGTCGGGTGAGTTGTCCAAGTATAGACACAACCAGGCCCTCGTTGGTATCCGCACCTCGACTTTGGCTAGTCATAGTGGAGAGTAACATAGACTAGTTACCAGTTTATGTTACTAGTACCTTCATAGTGGGTAGTGTCATATAGTATATGCACAATTTGGCGACGAGCGCTCTCTATATGTACCACCTTTTTTCTTTAATTTCATCTTGTTAGTTTTGCTCCATGGCGCAATCCACCGATACTACTACTGTACAAATGTATACATTTTTTAAAAGGCTTGAGGGAGGGGCAGTCTAGCTTGGTCCTTTTCACGAGAGGCGAGAGCCTTTGTGATTTGATGGCTCATTACTGCTGGAAGGCGGGGCCTTGTGATTTTACTGCTCATATAAATGTACCGACAACCTGAGGAGGAGCAAAGAACCATGCGGTATACTCAAGTTTTCCACTAGAGTAGTACTATGACGGAGGAGCACGAAACACAGCAGCTCAGTGCCATATGGCGATAAAAATGATCTAATTTGCTAGTCATCTCATTGTTAGCATTGTTCTATTCATGCCTCGCAGAGAACGTGACACGTGCGGCGAAATACCTGAAGCAAAAGAAGAAAAACTAGAGCAAAAGAAGAAGGAAGATTATCACCCCAAATGATCTAATTCAGAGTGGAGTCGTAACTGCTTCTTCATCGCCTCCACAACCTCCATCTCCTTGCGCGTCTCCTCTGCCGTCTTCTTCATTCTGTCCATGATGCAGGATTTCTCAACGCGAGCCTTCATCATCTGTTCCATGGCCGCATTACGTACCTTGACAACAGTCGGGTGCTTGATGCGGAGCTTCGTCAACTCCTCCTTCTGCTCCGTGACGAGGGCTTGCAGCATCTTCATGAAGGAACTACTCGCATGCACGTAGTGGAGTAGTAATGTCTTTCTTCCGCCTTCACGTCCACTCAATTTGCATGCGCTGTATTAAGTGACCATCAATGAAGTGAAGGACTTTACACGCGTAAAATTATCACATGGGGTGATCTTGGGACAAAATTGCGCCCGCCCGTGTACCCGCGTTTGCGTGCGAGGGAATGAGTGCGTGCGTGGCGTGCGTGCACATCTTCGCTTCATGCATGTACCACCAGTGTGGCTCAGGGAGGACGAGTACATTCTTCTGGAACCGGCAACACGTCACTGTGATCAATCCACACAAGGATGTCGCGACAACGCCTCCACATGTGCCATGTGGCTTCATGAACTTTAAGAGAGACACTGTGTAGCGTTCCATTGTGTTTTGCACATACTCGAAGTACTAGTAAGGTACACGTGCATTGCACGTGTCAGATTTTGCAACCAAATTATGAATAAATACCACACTATAGCATGTAAGCTCTGAGTCATATATGCCTGATGTAGACCTTTGGTTAATTCTTATAGTTCATCTCATTCAAAATCAATTAGTTTTTATAAAAAACCTAGGGCCTCTTTGATTCGTAGGATTTCCAAAACGCGGGAATAGGAAGAACATGGGATTAGAGTGGAATGTTGTCTTGAATCCTACAGGATTGTACGAGTGTTTTATTGTGCATAGAAAAACGCAGAATTCTTTCAAAGAGGTTTGAGTGGATGGGATGTTTCCTATGAAATCTAGTGCAAATGAATCATATGGAAAAATTCCTATGGTTTACAATCCTACGAATCAAACAACCAAGATAGGAAAATTCCTAAGGATTAGAATCCTCCAAAATTCCTTTGAGAATCCTTTGAATCAAAGAAGCCCTTAATCAATTTTATGATTCATGGAATTGTGTGTTGTAAAGCATAAAGTAAAAAAAATAATGGAAATTCAACTAGAAAAAAGTTTGGGCTGTTATGATACGGAAGATTCTAGAACAAAGGAGAACCACTGTTTTTTTGATATTTGTGCATTATGCTTAAGTTCAACCATGGAGTCTGCTAGATTGTACATGTGGCAAAATCCGGTGGGGGGCTAGAAGATGGTGCGAGGGGCCGAGTGGAGGGAGACTATGAAGGAGTGCACAATCATGCGAGATCGATATTTAGAGAGAGGGCGAGAACGCATGCTGCTGTGCTGTAGTGGTGGAGCCATGAAAAATGTCCCATGAGCTAGGGGGCCAAGCATTGCTAATCCTTTACGAGGAGGGCTAATTCATCAACTTAAACCATTTTTACCAGCAATTGTCTAATGATCACATTCATATTAGCCTCGATATATAGTGATGTTAGGGGGGAGGGCCCTTGCTGCCCCCTGTCTTCGCCATTGTGTGCGCTTTTGAGAGATGAAGTGGAAGGCATGGATGATGAGAGGGGGAGTTGGATATATAATTAATGTGGGTGTATAGCTATATATGTAATCCTATATAGAGAGGTATAGATTGATCGATGTGGACGTGGGAAAGAGGGTAAGTCCTCACTATATATATAGATTGATCGGTTTATGTGGAAAACTATGAAAGACCTAGCTATATACACACACATAGAGGAACAACGATCGTTGCGCATGCACGTGAGAGATAAAGAATGCCCGATATGATGGATAGGGGGGGGGGTGTCTGTGTGTGCCTTCACGGAAGACCGACCTGAAGAAAAATATCAGTGTGTGTGCATGCATGCACGAGAGAAAGTTAGTGGTACAATTATAAAGAGAAGACCAATGTGTGGGTGTAAAAGACTAGGTGAGGTCATAATCAATGTAAAGTTGAATTCAAATATTTGAATAAGAGATCATGATGTTTGAAACCCATGCATGCATGAACATAACGGAGATCTGCGCGGTGTGGTTTGGAAACGAGCATGTTGTAATGTATACACATTGAACAAGGTCAGACTAGTTTGAATTTGAGATACCGATGGCACACATCGTTTGGCCACATTGCATCCGTGCATGGACACACTATTCTAATTGGAGATGATGGTTGGCTTTCACATCACATATCTATATCTATACCCCTATATATATATATATTATATTTTTTATTTTTTATATAGTGTGCGGATAACTTTAACATTTAAAGATGGTCGTTGGATGAGGCCAATCAGATGGTGCAGAGCTGGCAAATTTGAGCACTACTGGTTGTTGGATATCATCTAGATTCCACCAGATTTTGCCACATGTACAATCTAGAAGACTCTATGGTTGAACTTAAGCATAATGCACAAACCTCAAAACATAAGCACTTCTTCTTTGTTCTAGAATCTCCCGTATCAGAATTGCCAAAATGTTTTTCTACATGATTTGTTTTTACTTTATGCCTTACGACGCACAATTCCATGAATCTTAAAATAGATTAGCTTTCTTATAAAAACTAGATTATTTTGAATGAAATGAACTATAAGAATTAAAGGAACATCTACATCATGCATATATGACTCAAAGCTTACATGCTATAATGTGGTATTTATTCATAATTTGGTTGCCAAATCTCATGCGTGCAATGCACGTGTACCTTACTAGTCTAAATGGTGTCTGTGTGTGTTGTGCGTGTTAAACACATTGTACGTAGTATATCATACTAGTCTAAATTGTCTTTTTTTTGGTACACGTTAAGCTTCTTCTCCCGAAATTTCAAGATGCGCCTCGTTATGCTGAAATTTCAAGCTAGCGTCTCTGTCTATCGTGCTGCAAAACTCTCGCTTCTTCAACCCGTGCCTTGTTACCCTGAAATATTTAAGATAAATATTTGTCTCGTTGTGCTCCGACAACTCCCTCCATCTCAACTCTCGCCTTGCTATTCCAAAATTATAACGCGCGCGAAAACTCCAACCTCCTATGAAATCCCGACAAGTGAAATGCCTGTGATATCCCTGAACCGAAATAACCCCCTCAAATCGGTGGGGGTACTTTCGTAACTTACCCCACATTTCAGACAAGCGCGTTCCTAAGCCATGGTTCCCCACTCCCATCCCATCCGCCCACCCATTCGTACACTGAGGCCGGGAAAACCCGCGAAGCCCCACACCCTCCTCCGTCCGCCACCCAGCCGGAGCCTCTTCCCCGACGACATCGTCCACAGCAACACCTCGACATCCCTCATCCATCGTACTGGATGAGGATCCGTTGTCGATCTGGTCGTCCCGCCGGTTCAGCCACCCCGTCCTCCACCTCCAAGGAGCTGCCCCGATGTTCCCCTCGTCTTTCGCGCCACCTCCATTCCAACCCCGCCGTCTTCACCTGCACCACCGGAAGAGCATCATCATCACTGTTTCCTCGGATGAAGTTGCGGCCTAATCGGCGCCACCAAAGAGGTTGTATACTAATCGCCGCATTTTCTTCTTGATTCAATCTCACGGTGCCGCCGGCGCTCGGTCCCGAGCCGACACGGCGCGGCTCCATCCACGGTGGTGTCGCAGGCCACTTCCTCCACGGCGTCGCTCCATCCTACCCCTTGAGCACTGTGTTGGTTTTCCCTTGAAGAGGAAAGGGTGATGCAGTAAAGTAGCGTAAGTATTTCCCTCAGTTTTTGAGAACCAAGGTATCAATCCAGTAGGAGACCACGCTCGAGTCCCACACACCTACACAAACAAATAGGAACCTCGCAACCAATGCGATAAAGGGGTTGTCAATCCCTTCACGGTCACTTACGAAAGTGAGATCTAATAGATATGATAAGATAATATTTTTGGTATTTTTATGATAAAGACTAAAAGTAAACAAAGCAAAGTAAATGGTAATAGTGATAGCTTGTTGACGGAAGATTAATATGATAGAAAATAGACCCGGGGGCCATAGGTTTCACTAGTGGCTTCCCTCCGGATAGCATAAGTATTACGGTGGGTAAACGAATTAATGTCGAGCAATTGATAGAATTGAGCATAGTTATGAGAATATCTAGGTATGATCATGTATATAGGCATCACGTCCGTGACAAGTACACCGACTCCTGCCTGCATCTACTACTATTAATCCACACATCGACCGCTATCCAGCATGCATCTAGAGTATTAAGTTCATAAGAACAGAGTAACGCATTATGCAAGATGACATGATGTAGAGGGATAAACTCAAGCAATATGATATGAACCCCATCTTTTTATCCTCGATGGAAACAATACAATACGTGTCGTTTCCCCTACTGTCACTGGGATCGAGCACCGCAAGATTGAACCCAAAGCTAAGCACTTCTCCCATTGCAAGAAAGATAAATCTAGTAGGCCAAACCAAACTGATAATTCGAAGAGACTTGCAAAGATAACCAATCATACATAAAATAATTCAGAGGAGATTCAAATATTGTTCATAGATAATCTTGATCATAAACCCACAATTCATCGGATCTCGACAAACACACCGCAAAAAGAAGAGTTACATCAAATAGATCTCCAAGAGAATCGAGGAGAAATTTTGTATTGAGATCCAAAGAGAGAGAAGAAGCCATCTAGCTAATAACTATGGACCTGAAGGTCTGAGGCAAACTACTCACACATCATCGGAGAGGCTATGGTTTTGATGTAGATGCCCTCCGTGATTGATGCCCCCTCCGGTGGAGCGCCGGAAAAGGCCCCAAGATGGGATCTCACAGCTACAGAAGGTTGCGGCGGTGGAAATAGGGTTTTGGCTCCTCTACTGATGGTTTTGGGGTACGTAGGTATATATAGGAGGAAGAAGTAGGTCGGTGGATCTACGAGGGGCCCACGAGGGTGGAGGGCGCACCAAGGGGGGTAGGCGCGCCCCCTGCCTTGTGGCCTCCTCGTTCGTTTCTTGACGTCCACTCCAAGTCCTCTGGATCATGTTTATTCCGAAAATCACGTTCCTGAAGGTTTCATTCCGTTTGGACTCTGTTTGATATTCTTTTTCTGCGAAACACTGAAATAGGCAAAAAAACATTCATTTGGGATGGGCCTCCGGTTAATAGGTTAGTCCCAAAAATGATATAAAAGTGTATAAATAAAGCCCATTAAACATCCAAAACAAAATATAATATAGCATGGAACAATAAAAAATTATAGATACGTTGGAGACGTATCAAGCATCCCCAAGCATAATTCATGCTCGTCCTCGAGTAGGTAAATGATAAAAACAGAGTTTTTGATGTGGAATGCTACTTAGCATAATTTTCAGTGTAATTCTCTTATTTGTGGTATGAATATTTAGATCCGAAAGATTCAAGATAAAAGTTTAATATTGACATAAAAGTAATAATACTTCAAGCATACTAACTAAGAAATTATATCTTCTCAAAATAACATGGCCAAAGAAAGTTCATCCCTACAAAATCATATAGTTTGGTCATGCTCCATTTTTGTCACACAAGAATGCTTTCATCATGCACAACCCCGATGACAAGCCAAGCAATTGTTCCATACTTTAGTAATCTCAAACTTTTTTCAACTTTCACGCAATATATGAGCGTGAGCCATGGATATAGCACTATGGGTGGAACAGAATATGATGATGGGGGTTATGTGGAGAAGTCAAAAAAGGAGAAGGTCTCACATTGACGCGGCTAATCAACGAGCTAGGGAGATGCCCATCAATTGATGTCAATGCAAGGAGATGTGATTGCCATGCAACGGATGCACTAGAGCTATAAATGCGTGAAAGCTCAATAAAAGAAACTAAGTGGGTGTGCATCCAACTTGCTTGCTCACGAAGACCTAGGGCATTTGAGGAAGCCCATTGTTGGAATATACAAGCCAAGTTCTATAATGAAAAATTCCCACTAGTATATGAAAGTGAGAAAATAAGAGATTCTCTATCATAAAAATCATGGTGCTACTTTGAAGCACAAGTATGGAAAAAAGGATAGTAGCATGGCCCCTTTTTATTTTTTTTGTGCCTTTTATTTTTTTATCTGGCCTTTCTCTTTTTTTTGGGACAATGCCCCATGAATGATGATCATCACTCTTCTATTTATTTACAACTCAATGATTACATCTCAATACTAGAACAAAGTATGACTCTATATGAATGCCTCCGGCGGTGTACCGGGATGGGCAATGACTCAAGAGTGACATGTGTAAATAATATGCATGGTGGCTTTGCCACAAATACGATGTCAACTACATGATCATGCAAGGCAATATGACAATGATGAAATGTGTCATGATAAACGGAATGGTGGAAAGTTGCATGGCAATATATCTCAGAATGGCTATGGAAATTCCATAACAGGTAGGTATGGTGGCTGTTTTGAGGAAGATATAAGGAGGTTTATGTGTGATAGAGCGTATCATATCACGGGGTTTGGATGCACCGGCGAAGTTTGCACCAACTCTCAAGGTGAGAAAGGGAAATGCACGGTACCAAAGAGGCTGGCAATGATGGAAGGGTGAGAGTGTGTATGTCGGCGTTCTGGGAACGGGGGTCCCCAGACTTGCCTGACTGCGGCCTGCGGCGTGGCTCAAAGGAGGCCCAGGACAGCCCATCTTCATCCATGCAAGCTCAAGACCCTCGCGAGGGTCCAAGCCTCGCGGGGCGGAGGACCAAGAGCTTCCTCAGGCGCGGCCTCATCAGGCTGGCTCATGAGGAGCCGGCGAGTTCAAGGCAGGGTACCTCGCGAGGTGCCCATGACGCAAGCCATGACGACCAAGGGCGCCAGTCGGGCGCCAGCCACAGAGCGCCCCCTTCCTCTTTGGTGCAAAGGGAGCAAGCGCAGGCAAGAGCATCAAGCAAAGGCACCTGCTTCGTGCAAAGACCAAGACCAGCCCCAACGGCTGGAATGCAGATCATCGTGGAGCCCAAGCAGGCGCCATCACCAGAGCCTTTGGCGGCGAGGACCAACTTTAGTCGATAAGTGTACCCGCTGTTCCCTTCAAATGGCTAATTGTTGGCGCCCTTCCCGCTCAATATTTGGGAAGAGGCCCAGGCCTTCGCTCTATATAAGTAGAGCTAGCCACCATAGTAGAGGATTCACCTCCCGCTGCATTTTGGGATCCAGAGAGAGATAGAGACCCGATCCTCAAGCTAGAGCGACGGACACCGCTTAGCAGTTCATCACACCCACCAAGAATGACTCTGGCTGTTCTTCCTCAGACTGTTCCTCATCAGCCCAAGAGGCAATCCACACACCACACCCTGGAGTAGGGTATTACACCACGATGGTGGCCTGAACCAGTATAAATCTTGCGTCTCTTGTGTTGTTCTTGCTAGTAGTTTAGGTTCTTGCGATTCGGGCGAGGTACAAGACGGTGGAGGGTTGATCTCCGCGGCACCCCAGTAGTTCGAACCTTAAGGGTCTGCTGAACCCGAATCCGACAATTGTGCGCCTGTAGGTGCGCCGGAATCTGCCTTTCGTCGCCTCATTCTTCCCCGACCACCGCAACCATGTCTGACGCTCGTCAGGCTCGCGCCGAGCGCCGAGCCGCCCTCGCCTCCCGTGTCGCCCAGACGGTCCCGCGGCGGGCGCCCACGCTGCTCCACGCCACCTGCTGTCAATGCCGCCACCGCCCGGCGGGAATGAGCAGCAAGCGCCGCCCCAAAGACTCCGCCCATGAGGCGGACGGCCGCACCGCCACGCCCGCGCCACCCTCGCTGGTTCTTCGTCGCGCGCTTCGCTGCGCCATGGAGGCCCGAGCTGCACTCTATCGCGCTAACGAGCTCCTCGCTACCGCCTGTCGACGACGTCTATGAAGAATGGCTCGACCGCGTCGCCGAGCTCGTCCGCGCCGCGGGAGGCGACCCCGCCCTATCCGTCTCGCTACACCGCACCCGGCCCCGCATGGGCAATGAAGCTCCCGGGGCACCTCAGCTGCCTCCTCCTCAAGACGGGCGCTTGCCCCAAGCGCGCCCTGGGCGGAACCTGCTCCGCCAGCACCGCGCTGCAAGAGCCGAGCTGCCAAGAAGTCCTCATCCGCAAGAAGCTGCCCGAGCGCTCCCGCTCCAAAGACGCCAAGACCCTCGCGCTGCCCCCAGCCAAGCGCGCAGGAGGCTCGCAAGACCAAGCTTCGCCGTCCGAGGCCCCTCATGCCACGGGCGGGCTGCCGCACCTTCACCACCGAGCTGCGAGGCGTCGCGGGTTCGCCAAGTTCTAGCTGACCTGCCTCCACGCCACGACGGCACGGCTGACCTCACGGAGTTCCTACAGCTTCACGAGCTGGGCATCGAGGCTACCAACAGAGACAAAAGGTCATGGCGGTGGTTTCCCATGGCGCCAGGACGAAGCCCGCACTGCTCCTGACCGCCCCCGTGCACGATCTCTTCCTAGGCCGAGATGCGCACCCGCTTCATCGCCAACTCCTGTGGTACTCGCGACCGCCACCGCCGTGAGCGACATCGCGTCGAATCAAGCAGCAGCCGTGGAAACCCCGCAAAGTACATCCAACGCTTCAACAACGCTGCGCCTCAAGATCCCCGGGAACGGAGGAGGCCATCATCTCGCTTTCTCCGACGGCGCGGCGCGACGCCAAGATGAAGGAGGAGCTGGCGATGCATGAAGATCATGCACCTCCTCGAGCTGTTCAACTTGGCGACCAAGCGCGCCAGGCTGAGGAGGGCGCCGCCGCGATCCCAAGAGAACAAGTCCAAGGTCAAGGACGTGAAGCGAAGGGGCTGCCGTGCTCATGGCGAACCGCACACCAAGCGAGGCGAGATCAGCCCGAGTCCTCTAAGGCCAGCCGTCTGCGGTACCACTACCTCCACGCCCACAACACCAATGAATGCCAAGAACTCGGGCAGGCGCTGGGAAGGGTCGGCAGACGCCCGAAAGAGCGACCAGGGCTACGGCCGAGGAGGAGGAAGGAATGCAGGACGCTGGAAGACCACGGCCCGCACTAAGGGTGGCGCGACCAACCTCGCGAGGATCACTGGCAAGACCCACCTCGCGAGGGGGGCCGAGGGTCAGCCTCGTGAGGATCGCCTGCAAGGGAACGCAGGCTCCCTCCGCTGCCGCCACCAAGGAGAGACGAAGACCGCCATCGACGAGGGGCTGGGGCTTCTGTGAAGCGCGTGCGCCGATCCATCCCGGGCGGAGCTCAAGCCCCACCTCTCACCGCATCTTCAAGCAGTTCGCCCATGAAGTGAATGCAGTCCTCCCAAGCTCGAGTCCACGCGCCTCTCGTGTGGTCGGCGTGGCGCCATCACGCTCAGCTCAGCGGATCAGCCTGGCGCGCAGCCACAGCCGGAGTTCTTCCGATGCTTTGCTCCCCAATCATCAAGAATGTGCTAGTCACTAAGACCCTCATCGACGGCGGAGCAGGGCTCAACGCCTTGTCCGTGGAGACATTCAACAATCTTCAAGTGCCTTATAGCCAGCTTCAGCCAACCAAGCCCTTCTCCGGCGTCACCGACGGCTCCACGGTCCCGATCGGGCAGGTCCCCCTTCCTGTCACCTTTGGGGCCCGCGACAACTACCACACCGAGCTCATCGACTTCGACGTCGCCCACATTCGCCACCAGACAACGCCATCCTCGGTACCCAGCGCTGGCTAAGTTCATGGTCAGAACTCCACCATGGCTACAACATCCTCAAGATGCCAGAAGCGGCGGGGTCATCACGGTGCCTGTGAAGAGAGAGATGCGAGGTGCTCCCCGGAGCGAGCTTTTCCGGCCGATCACCGGAAGACCTGCACCACAAGAGCAGGATGCCTCCCGAGGCAGCACCCAAGAAGAAGAAGACATCGACCGCCCGGCTCTTCAAGAGACAGTTCTCGTGGCCCGCAGACCGGCCAGGGGAGCCTCCTTCCATCGCATAGGAAGCGCGCCTGGCGCCTCCTCAGTGGCTCGGGGCTCTCCGCCGGAGGGCCGCCGACCTCGCCAAGGTCTCGAGGGAGGCGCTTGGGCACCACGTGGAGGCGTGTTTGAAGCACGCTTCCATAAGCAGAGCAAGACCAGGAGGACAAAACGCCAACAGTTCATCAGCAAGGCCATTCAGGAGTTATAGGAGTCAAGGGTCATGAGGGCGCCGCCACTACTCACCGTGGCCCCCATCCAGCGAGGATGGTGGGCTGCGGCCTCAGATCGACATACCAGGGCTTAATCGAGACGCACCTCAAGAGCGCCTCTGGCCCTCGCGAGTGGGACGTTGCGAGGGTCCGCCCCACAGCTACGTACGCATGCCTTATGGACGCGGCTGCTGCGCACCTGGGTCTCATGAGGACCATCCTGGAGGCTCAAGAGGTCAGACACGCCGCAGCCCTGGTGGAGATGGAGATGGCCCATGAGGAGCCGCCAGCGCCTCCGGAGCCTCCCGAGGCCCCCGGGCCTGGGGGCTCATGCGGATCGGCTCCCGCAGCCCACCGAGTCTGCTACATCAACAACCATTCATCCCCAACATCACCAGGTGACATCTTTAAGTTTTATTTCCGGCTGGGAGCACCTTCAGGGCCGCATTATTCCTAGGCCGCATGGGTCCGTCCCTGCGGCATGTACCCCTTTTTATTTCATGTCTTTATCTCATCCTGTTGGGGGCGCCCCTCGGGCTGCATCATCCCCAAGCCGCTCGGGCCAGTCCTAGCGGCATGTATCTTTCATGCGTTTTCATTAGGACTATGCTCTCGCTCCACCATGCTTGTTATTTGGTGCCTTTTCCTAGGTGGCGGAATCTTGCACGTTAAAGGGGGGGTGCCTGAGCATCGCGACTCAGGGCTCCTACCGGCTCTCCGGCCCTCACCCTCTGGTCTTGTCCATGGCATCGCGACCTGGCTTGCCAGTGACGGCTGAGACCAGCCCGAGAGCCGGGACCCGAGGACGTAGAGTTGCGCCATCTAACCTAGCTTATGCTGCGTAAAGGGGGTGCCTCGAGCATCGCGACTCAGAGTCCTACCGCTCTCCGCCCTCACCCTCCGGTCTTGTCCATGGCATCGCGACCAGCTTGCCAGCGACGATAGAGACCAGCCCGAGAGCCGAGACCAAGACGAGAGCACCGCATCCGGCCAAATTTGCAGGAACACACTCAATATAAGGCCCAGAGCCAGCGCAACCCGCCTTTGAGGTAGGGCCTCGTGAGTCCCGCTGGCTCACGGGTGCCCAGATACACCTCGTCCAGCCCTACCGTGCCAGCCACGTGTCGGGTGGGGCTGTAGCACGCCTGGGCTCCTCCCGGAGGGGAGCCCTCCCACGCTCCAAAGGAAGCACCATGCTCCGTGTTGGCCGGCGACACTCGCCGAGGAGCAGCTATGCCCAGACGCATGCGAAGCGCTATGCTCCGCTGGTTATAAACAACCGAGGTGGCCTCCGGTCGCATCAACCTCGTGGAGCCCAGAGCTCGATGTCTTGCCTCGTCGCAACGCCTCCCCTCGAGCGCCCGCGAGGGGTCTGGGCACGGGCTGCGCCTGGTCACGCCAGACGACGCCACCCAGCCAGCCCTCGGGCCTGGTTCGTCGCATGCCACTCCCGAGCGGAGCCAAGGCACGATGCCGCTTGAGCGTCAAGGGGACTCTGAGCATCACGACTCAGAGCCTAACTGGTCACGTAGCCCCTCACCCTTAGTTCCGAAGGCTAACGACGGTTGGGGTATGCGCGGGGGCGGGCTCGCAGACGAGAACGGTGGATCCGCCCGCACCTCACCTCCCTACTTGCTGTTCGTGGCGCTAAGGGGACTCTCGAGCATCGCGACTCAGAGCCTAACTTGTCACGTAGCCCCTCACTCCTTGGTCCCGCCCTGGTTTTCGGTCGGGCTAACGGCGGCTGAGGTATCGCTGGGCGGGCTCTGCGGCGAGAACATAGGAAAGTAGGAAGCACAAATTTCAAGCAATTCAAAAGCAAATGTTACAGTCCACACTGTTATCGCAGTACCAAACGCAAGTTTAAACGCCTCCCCGAGGCATGATACATGTGCAGGAATTAAAAGCAAGATAGGAGCCGCAGCGGAGTCACTTGTCGGCGGTGGAGCAGCGCGGAGTGGGCTCGCCTCGTGAAGCAGCAGGGCCGGCAGCGCCGCCCGGCTTGGTGTCAAGGCCCGGAACTTCCCCAACAGAGCCTCCGCGCGACCCTTCACAGCCTCGGCAGCGGCAGCTGCGTGCTCGCCGCTTGCCGGCTCCAGTAGGCTGTCCATGTCGATGCTGGGATCGCGAAGATATATGTGGGTGAGGATCCGCGTCAGTACCGCAGAAGACAAGACACGCGGGGCCAAGATCCGTGTCAGCCGTGGGGCCAAGACCAAGGGAGACATCTTCAAGAGCGCGAATCAGGAAGGGAAGCAGCTTGGCGGGGCCGTCCTCTGCGCCGGCCAGTGGGCTCTCCAGGCCGCTATCATAAAGCTCCTCAAGGCAGGCGCGAGCCTTCACCTCCATATCCATGAAGGCCACGCGATCTTCGGCAAGAACCCGCGCCTTGGCGTCCAGCTCGACCTTCCTCGCCTCCAGCTCCTGCTCCAGCGCGCCAAGGCGGTCGCGGCGCTTCTTCAGCTTGGCCTCCCGGTCCTTGATGGCCGCCTCGCGAGCCTTCATGCCATCCTCCTTCTCCTAGCGGAGGCGGGCCTCCTCGGCGAGCTGGTTCTGCAGGCCCTTCAGCTCGCCCTCCAGCGTCTCACAGCGACCTCGGATGCTGGCTGCCTCCCCCAGGGCAGCATCGCGGGCTACCTTCGCCTTGCGAACAACCTGCTTCTCCTCGTCACAAGCCGTCGAAGCCTGGACCAGTGCCGCCCGAATCGAAGCGTCGGCGCGAATCCAGCCAGCGGCCAGCTCCAAGCGCCTGGCCACCAAGCGAGGGTCGGCGCCTCGAAGATCCTGCCGCAGTCGGTCCAGTTCAGCAGCAGCGCGGAGACGGGACCACGGGAGAGTCGGAGGAAGAAGTAGTGGCGCAGCAAGGCCACCGAGGGCTTCACCCCAACATGGGCCTCACAATAGTAGGCGAAGATTGCCAGAAGAAGGACGGAGTTGGGATGAAGGTGCAGAGCGTGAATGTTGTAATGGCGAAGGACGGAGAAGAAGAACTCAGAGAAGGGAGGCGCCAGACCAGCAACAATGGCGCCCGCGAAGAACGAGTAGAAGGTACTCCCCCGACCCTCAGGGGCGGAGGAGCCGGCCTTGAACACCGCCATTCCGCTGACACCCTGCGCCTCCGCCAACCGGTGCATCAGGGCAAGGCTCGCTTGACACATTCAAGCGGGTCCAAGGCAGAGAGTACCAGCTCGGCCGGGTTTGACGAGGAGCCATGACTGGCTAGGGCACGAAGGCGGAGTGGATCTGAAGGTCTTGGAAGCAGGGAGGAGAGGCGCAAGAAATGGGATTTGAGTAGCAACTGGAGAAAGTAAAGGAGGCAAGGAAGATGCCGCTCTATAATCAACCCGCACGGTTGCAGAGGCGCCCACGTCCAATCAACCGCCACGCGGCACCCAAGGCCGCAGGCTATTAGGGCCCACGACGCTTCGCACTTGCCCTTTCGCCTCTCTGCTCGGCCAAGTTTGGGTGCGCCATGGGCCCGGGGACTACTGTCGGCGTTCTGGGAACGGGGGTCCCCAGACTTGCCTGCCTGCGGCCTGTGGCGTTGCTCAAAGGAGGCCCAGAATGGTTCATGGCTTGTTCTTGCTACTAGTTTAGGTTCTTGCGATTCGGCGAGGTACGAGACGGTGGAGGGTTGGATCTCTGCGCGCATCCCAGAGTTCGAACCTTAAGGGTCTGCCGGAACCCGAAATCCGACAGCGTATAATCCATGGACTCAACATTAGTCATAAAGAACTCACTGATGACGCTATATACCTAGGGTAGGGTCATAGGCCGGACCTAAATACCCTTCCCAAGGACAACACGTTAAAACCAGAAGCATTCGAAGAGGAGTCACCATCCACTCGACCACGAAGCATTCCACTCGGAAGACTCTAAGCCACTCGACCATGGATACCGTCACTCGACTGCCAGAAGATCTAAAGCCACACTTCACTGCAACGGTCGGACATTACGCCATAGCTTTAATGGTCATTATGTCTCTTTATTACTAGCGTTACTAGTAACGCCCCTCTCTTAATGTACCTTAAATCCCTTGTAACGTGGGCTGGCTGGGGTCCTGGCACACTCTATAAAGCCACCCCCTCCACATGCACAAGCGCTCGCACCCCTGTAAACATGCATACGCATAATTCAGTCGACCGCCTCCGGGCTCCGAGACATGGGGCTGTTACTTCTTCTGAGAAGGGCCTGAACTCGTAAAACTCGTGTCTACAACTTCGCCATAGCTAGTATCTTGCCTCTCCATACTACCCCCCTATTCTACTGTCAGCCTTAGTACCACGATAGTTGGCGCCCGCCGTGGGGCAGGTGTCTTAGCGACTTGTTAGAGAAGTTGCAATTGTTCCAATCCCCATCATCATGGTTCTGGCGGAGGATTGGCCGAGGCCCGCGAGATCCGTCTCGGCGCGCTCGTGTTCATCGCCGACGACTCCGCTTGGCTCCAAGAAGCTCCACTCAACGTCGAGGCGCTCCCCGTCCGCGGGGCAACGCACTTTCACGCGTGCGTCTGCGATGTCCTTCTACTGCAGCCGTCGACTCAGTATCGGTCGACTCCTGTGTCGCCATCGCTCCCTGCTGCCCGCCGGCGCAATCGTTCCGGTCGGTCGCGCTCCAGTAGTGGGTGAGGCACACGGTGCCTCGCCCGTCGGCCACCCCGCAAGTCGCGGCAATCAAGCCCGACGAAACTATCTATGGCCTGTTCGACCTGTCGACTGGCTCCGTCGAGGCTGCATCCGTGTGCGATAGCAGCGACCCTGCGGCGGAAGTCCTGATGGTCAACGGACCACACAGTCCTCCTGACTTCCCCCGTGACAACGATGGTGATGGCGGAGTCGATCCGTTGCACGTCCACGAGGAATACCGCCCCGAGCCCCTCTCCTCGCAGCAGAGGGAGGAACTTCGTCGCCATAACATGGATGCGCTTCACACTCCTATCGTTGGAGAAACCCCCGAGGCTCGGGCCTTGGAGGAGGCGCGCTTGGTCAACATGGCTAAGCGCACCCGACTGGAGAATCTCCAGCATGCACTCGACGAGCGTGCTCGGTAGCGGATTCCTGAGTCCAGTCGACGACAACTTTTCTGCCTCCAACTCAGGTATACCTAACCCCGATTCAGAATCTCACAGCTGTAGCCCGAATAGCAGAGTCGATTCAGCCCTCCCAGTCAGAAGCTGGCAGAGGCTTGATGCAGATCAGGGCTTTACTCCGGGCAGCGGGAGAGCAAAATACAGTAGTGTCTCAGTCGCAAAATACAGTAGTGTTGTAGCAGACACAGTCCAGTCGGCTCATAGCCCCAGATCTCCCCCGAGGCGTGAGGGACGTGGAGACCGACGAGATCAGTACAGAAAACGTGAGCAGTATGATCACCGACTCGACCATGATGATCGTCGTCGAGTGCCCACACCTCCCCCAAGGAGTGGGTCATATGTGCCTCGGTAGCACGATGACAAACGCCCTCACAGTGGTGGGCGAAGGGTTCCAATCGACCCCAGGGAGCCAGGCTTTGATGCGAGATCTATTCTCGTTCAAGGTCTGGTTGACAGGAACAGAGCGCACAGAGAAGGCCATGACAGAGATTACCCAACTGTAGCAGAGTGCATAGTTTAGGTCCCAAGTGTTTCAGTAGAGCCATCAGGGCCGCAGTGATTTCTCCCAACTTCAGGTTGGCGACTGGAGTCAGCAAGTTCACCGGTGAGTCCAAGCCTGACACTTGGCTTGAGGACTACCGAGTGGCTGTTTAGATTGGTGGCGGCAATGATGAAGTGGACATGAAGCACCTTCCTTTGATATTGGAAGGCTCGGCCAGAGCGTGGTTGAATCAGTTAGCGCCAGGAAGCATTTATAGTTGGGAGGAACACCCCCGAGTGTTTGTTAGGACCTTTGAAGGTACATGCAAACGACCAGCAGGGTTAACAGAGTTGTAGTCTTGTGTGCAGAAACCGAATGAAACCTTGAGAGATAAAATCCAGAGATGGATCACGTTGCACCACACGGTGGAGAATGTGTTAGATCACCAAGCAGTTTGTGCCTTCAAGGAAGGTGTAAAGTATCGAGAATTGAATCTGAAGTTTGGTCGGACAGGGGATATGTCTCTGAGTCGGATGATGGAAATTTCCACCAAGTATGCTAATGGTGAAGAGGAGGATCGGCTTCGGAGTGGCAAGCACAAAACAGTCGCCTGCGAAACCGGAGGAGGGAACTCCAGTCGGAAGCAGAATCGCAAAGCCGAGCCAGCTGCTCCTGGTGAAGCCTTAGCCGTGACTCAAGGAAAGTTCAAGGGGAAGCCCAAAGGGTTGTGGAATCCCAAGAAAGTGAAGGATCAAGATGGAAAAGATGTGCTTGATTTACCCTGTCACATTCATACCAAGAAAGATGAGGAGGGTAACCTGATTTACCCCAAACACACCACTCGACAATGTCGGCTCCTAATTCAATAGTTCCGAGAGAAACAACCCAAGGAGAAGGAAAAGGAGTCGGACAAGGGTGAAGATAAAGAAGAAGAAGAAGATGGTTTTCCCAACGTCAATTCCACTCCGATGATTTTTGCTGATGTTGAAAGCAAAAGTCGATTGAAAGTTATAAACAAAGAGGTGAATATGGTTGCTCCGGAGACACCTAGTTATATGAAGTGGTCCTAGACTGCCATCACATTCGACCAGTCTGACCACCCAGCACGTATAGCCACCCCTAGGAGGCAAGCGCTGGTGGTCGACCCAATTGTTGAAGGCACTCGACTGACTAAATTGCTGATGTATGGCGGTAGTGGCCTAAATATCTTTTATGCGGAGACTTTGAAGGGAATGGGCATTCTGATGTCCAAGCTCAGTGAAAGCAATATGAGTTTCCATGATGTCATACCTGACAAGAAGGCTGAATCACTCGGCCAGATCGCCCTTGATGTGGTTTTTGGTGATTCCAAAAATTACCCCAAGGAAAAGTTGACGTTTGAAGTCGTGGATTTCCAGAGTGCTTCTCACGCTATTCTGGGTAGGCCTGCTTATGCACGTTTTATGGCTCGACCATGTTACGTGTACCTCAAACTAAAGATGCCTGGTCCTAGAGGAGTGATCACTATCATCGCAATCGGCGTATATGAAGAGTGCTTCCAGAAGGGCTCAAAGATCGCCGATGCACAAATGGCAGTAGTAGAATTGCAAGAGTATCAGAAAAATGCAGATCCGAGTGATTTTCTACGAGCCAAGAAGCCTGCCACAAAGTCTGCATTTCAGTCGTCTGGTGAAACTAAGCCGATTCATATTCACCCGACCGATACCAATGCTGCTCCGACTCACATTTCGACAACACTTGACTCCAAATAGGAAGAAGCGCTCATCCAGTTCCTCCATGAGAATTGGGACATCTTTGCATGGAAACCTTCTGACATGCCGGGTGTTCCCAGGGGGCTGGCTGAGCACCGTTTGCGAGTCGACCCAAAAGTGAAACCGCCCAAGAAACATCTTCGACGGTCCACCGTACAAAAGAGAAAAGCAATTGGTGAAGAAGTGGCTCGGCTCCTGGAAGCCTAGTTTATCCGAGAGATTTACTACTCCGAGTGGCTCGCAAATGGTGTCATGGTACCCAAGAAGGACAACTCACTTCGCATGTGCATTGACTTCAAGCATATCAATCAGGCCTGCCCGAAAGATCATTTTTCTCTCCCCCGCATCGACCAAATAGTCGACTCGATTGCGGGGTGTGAGCGCTTGTCCTTTTTGGACGCCTATTCCGGGTATCATCAGATCCGACTGTATGGACCCGATGAGATAAAAATGGCTTTCATCACTCCATTCGGGTGCTTCTGTTATGTCACCATGCCATTCGGCCTGAAGAACACTGGAGCCACATTCATGAGGATGATTCAGAAGTGCTTGCTTACTCAAATCAGTCGGAATGTGGAAGCGTACATGGATGACATTGTGGTCAAGTCACGTAAGGGTTCTGACCTGCTGGCTGACCTTGCTGAAACTTTTGCCAACCTCAGATGGTATGATATCAAGCTTAATCCATCAAAGTGCACATTCGGAGTTCCTGGCGGAAAATTACTCGGTTTCCTCATTTCCGAACGAGGGATCGATGCTGACCTAGAGAAAGTTGGTGCTATACTCCGGATGAAACGCCCTGTGCATGTGCCCGATGTCCAGAAGCTTACCGGTTGCTTGGCCGCCTTAAATCAATTCATTTCTCGCCTCGGTTAAAAGGCATTGCCTCTTTACCGACTGATGAAGAAGTCTGATAAGTTAAAGTGGACTCCCGAAGCTGATGTAGCGTTTGAAGATCTCAAAGCCCTGCTTTCACACAGCTGGTGCTTGCTGCCCCAATCAGCAAAGAGCCTTTACTGCTTTACATTGCAGCCACTGGACAAGTTGTCAATACAGTACTTATGGTCGAGCGGGAAGAAGAAGGAAAAGCTTATATAGTTCAGCACCCAGTATATTATGTTTCTGAAGTTCTGACTCCATCCAAGAAAAGATATCCACATTATCAGAAGCTTGTCTATGGGATTTATATGACCACGAAGAAGGTTGCACACTATTTCTCTGACCACTCCATTACAGACGTCAGTGACGCTCCATTATCAGAGATGCAACCGGTCGAGTGGCAAAGTGGGCGATTGAACTTCTTCCCTTGGATATCAAGTTTGAGGCAAAGAAAGCTATCAAGTCCCAAGCAATAGCAGATTTCCTCGCCGAGTGGATCGAACAGCAGTTGCGGACTCAAGTTCACTCGGAGCACTGGACCATGTTCTTTGATGGCTCCAAGATGCTTAATGGTTCCGATGCTGGGGTGGTACTGTTATCCCCCCGAGGAGACAAGCTCAGATATGTTCTCCAGATTCACTTTGATTCTTCCAATAACGAAGTTGAATATGAAGCACTCTAATATGGGTTACGTATGGCTATTTCACTCGGTGTTCGTCGCCTCATGGTCTACGGCGACTCAGATTTGGTAGTCAATCAAGTGATGAAGGAGTGGGACGTCAGAAGCCCAGCTATGACTGGTTACTGTAATGTAGTGAGGAAGTTGGAAAAGAAGTTTGACGGGTTGGAGCTCCATCATATACCCCGACTGAAAAATTAAGCAGCCGATGATTTGGCGAAGATAGGTTCCAAGAGGGAAGCCATTCCCAGCAATGTGTTCTTGGAACACATTCATACACCTTCGATTCAAGAAGATCCTTTCACTGAAGAGCCCACGCGGCATAAAAGTGCCACAGATCCGACTGAGGTCAAAGTCCCAGCCGTGGTCGACTTGATCATGGAGGTTTTGGTCATAACTCCCGACTAGACAGTGCCATACATTCCGTATATCCTTAGGAAGGAACTCCCAGAGGAGGAAGAGGAGGCCCAACAGATCATCCGTCGATCTAAAGCATTTACTGTGATAAGAGGGCAGTTGTTTAGAGAAAGTGTGACTGGATTCAGCCAGAAATGCATAACACCAGAAGAAGGTCGAGTGATCCTCAACGACATCCACTCGGGGACCTGTGGCCACCATGCGTCCTCTCGGACCATCGTGGCCAAAGCATACCGAGCTGGATTTTATTCGCCACGAGCAAATGAAATGGCAAAAGATATAGTAGACAAATGTGAAGGCTGCCAGTTCACTCCAACATGTCCCATAAGCCTGCATCAGCCCTGAAGACCATTCCACTCGTCTGGCCTTTTGTTGTTTGGGGGTTAGATATGGTTGGGCCCCTGAGGACTGGTTGGAGCGGCTTCACTCATGTGCTTGTATTAGTCGACAAGTTTACCAAATGGATTGAAGCCAAGCCTATCAAGAATCTTGAAGCCAGTACTGTCGTCAGCTTCATCAGAGAGTTGACATTCAGATATGGAGTTCTGCACAACATCATCATTAACAACGGGTCGAACTTCGATTATGATTAGTTCAGAGCCTTATGTGCTTCACAAGGTACTCGAGTCGACTATGCTTCAGTCACCCACCCTGAGTCGAATGGACAAGCGGAAAGAGGAAATGGCTTGATTCTCAAAGGACTGAAACCCCGATTGATGCGTGATCTCAAGCATGCAGCAGGCGCCTGGGTCGACGAACTTCCATCAGTTCTTTGGGGATTGAGGACAACTCCAATTGGTCGATTGGCCGAACTCCATTCTTCTTGGTTTATGGAGCTGAAGATGTTCTGCCGAGTGACTTGCTTCACAATGCACCCCGAGTCGAGCTTTTATCTGAAGATGAAGCAGAATAGGCCCGGCAAGACGCAGTTGATCTCCTAGAAGAGGAAAGAGAGATGGCCTTAATCCGGTCGACCATTTATCAGCAAGACTTGCGTCGATTCCACGCCAGAAACATGACAGGTCGAGCATTTCAAGAGGGAGACTTGGTTCTTTGAGTGGATCAGCAGAAACCACACAAGCTCGCCCCTGCTTAGGAAGGTCCCTTCATCATCACCAGAGTGCTCCACAATGGGGCATACCATCTTTACAATGTCGAACATCACAAAGACGAGCCGCGGGCTTGGAATGCGGAGCTGCTCCGCCCCTTTTATACTTAAGCGTTCATTCTGTTGAGTTGTAATAAGAAATACCTTTGAAGTTTGTTTATTAGAGACAAGAGTTTTATAGTCTTCTTAAAATGATTGTCGTTGCTAATACTTGTGTCTGAAATTCCCCACTAGGTGACTTAGCCGCAAATCCGCTTCGCCTTAGTTTGAAAAATCCTACCGAGTGGTGAGCAAGACTCTCACTCGGGGACTTAGCCGTGAATCCGTTTCACCTAAGTTTGAAAAATCCAACCGAGTGGTGAGCAATCCTCTCACTCAGGGGCTTTGCCGTTTCGCCTAAGTTTGAAAAATCCTACCGAGTGGTGAGCAAGCCTCTCACTCGGGTGTCTTAGCTGCAGTCCATTACTCTCGTAAGTTTGTAAAATCCTACCGAGTGGTGAGCAAGCCTCTCACTCGGGGGCTTAGCTGCAGTCCAGTACTCACCTAAGTTTGTAAAATCCTACCGAGTGGTGAGCAAGCCTCTCACTCGGGGGCTTAGCTGCAGTCCAGTACTCGCCTAAGTTTGAAAAATCCTACCAAGTGGAGAGCAACCCTCCCATTCGGGGCTTAGCTGCAGTCCAAGATGCTAGCTAAGTTTAAAAATCCCACCGAGTGGAGAGAAACCTCCCACTCGGGGCTTAGCTGCAGTCCCGACTCACAGAATATAAAATCCTACCGAGTGGTGAGCAAACCTCTCACTCGGGGGCTTAGCTGCAGTCCAGTACTCGCCTAAGTTTAAAAAATCCTACCGAGTGGAGCGCAATCCTCCCACTCGGGGGCTTAGCTGCAGTCCCGTACTCGCCTAAGTTTGTAAAATCCTACCGAGTGGAGAGAAACCCTCCCACTCGGGGGCTTAGCTGCAGTCCAGTATTCGCCTAAGTTTGTAAAATCATACCGAGTGGAGAGCAACCCTCCCTCTCGGGGAATTAGCTGTAGTCCAGTAGTCACCTAAGTTTGTAAAATCCTACCGAGTGGAGAGCAACCCTCCCACTCGGGCGCTTAGCTGCAGTCCACTACTCGCCTAAGTTTGTAAAACCCTACAGAGTGGAGAGCAACCCTCCCACTCAGGGGCTTAGCTGCTGTCCAGTACTCGCCTAAGTTTGTAAAATCCAACCGAGTGGAGAGCAACCCTCCCACTCGGGGGCTTAGCTGCAGTCCAATACTCTCCTAAGTTTGTAAAACCTTGCCGAGTGGTGAGCAACCCTCCCACTCGGGGGCTTAGCTGTAGTCCAGTAGTCGCCTAAGTTTGAAAAACATCCCGATCCGCAAGGATGACGAGGTGTAGGTCGACTACAACCTTCTCCTTGGAGCTGCGCCACAAATACAACATGCGCTCCATCCCGATCCGCAAGGACGACAAGGTGCAGGTCGACTGCAACCTTCTCCTTCGGAGCTGCACCACAAGTATAGCATGCACTCCATCCTGATCCGCAAGGACAACGAGGTGCAGGTTGACTGCAACCTTCTCCTTTGGAGCTGCGCCACAAGTACAACGTCCGCTCCATCCCGATCCGCAAGGATGACGAGGTGCTGGTCGACTGGAAACTCCTCCCCAGAGCTGCATCTCAAGTACAAAAATGTTCCGAGTGAAGAATAAATTCCACTCGAGGGAAATTACAAGCATATTCGGAGATAAACCAAATCCAGATAAATCCTAAGGTTCTGACCACGGATTAAAGTACTCGGGCATCAAGCCCGAAGGAGTTTAACGGTTACAAAAATCACTCGGCATCCCAAGGCAAATTTAAGGTGGAGCATAAAGGTTTGTTCACTCCGCAGGAGGAGGGCTGGCACGCTCGACGAATTCGTCCAGGTCAATTCCGTCGGCAATCCGTGTGGCGGCAGCAATGAAGGTCTCCATGAAGGATTGGAAGTCATGCTTCTTGGTGTTGGCAACCTTGATCGCTGCCAGCTTCTCTTCTCGCGCTTCCTTGCAGTGGACACGAACCAAAGACAGAGCCACATCAGCGCCGCACCGGGCAGAAGACTTCTTCCATTCATGCACTAGACCGGGAATCTCATTAAGTCGAGTCATCAGAGACTCGAGGTCATTCTGGAGCGTTGCTCCTGGCCAGAGTGTTGTGTCGATCCGCGACATTGCGACCTTGAATCGAGCAAGATAATTAAGAACACCAGCAACACGAGATTCTAATCGGAGTACATTCATGGCAGCCTCGTCCTTCACCGGAGAATGGATGGGGTCCAAGCTTGTCTCAATTCACTCAGTCTCTTCCTCGAAGTTCCGGCAAAATTCTGAGCGTACAGTTCAAAAGTGTGTCAGTGATTGAATGTCGAGTCGACAGTAACGAGTCAGTCGAGTCGAAGAGAATACCTTCAAGCATGACGAACAACTTCTTGGCAAGACCTCCCAAATAATTCTCCAGGTCGTCCCTCTTACAAGCAATGCCTTCCATCTTCTCGTTCAGATTGTTCTTGTCCTTCTTCAGGCGAGTCACTTCCTTATTGGCTTCATCAAGGGCAGTTTTCAGCCTGGTGTTTTCTTCCTCCAGTTCGCTGATTGAAGCTAGCTTCTGTTCGGCGAGTGCAGTTTTCTCGTCAGCTACTTCCTGGGCGGCCGCCAGATCTTGATCCTTTTTCACCAGAGCTTGGTTCAGTTTCTCTGAATGAAATAATGCTTGATTCACAAAAAGCAGAATGAAATCCGATTCAGGGACAAATCAGTCGACAAGTCTTTCTTACAAGCGGCGTCATCCTTGGCTTTCTGCAGATCTGTCTTGGCCAACTCTAGATCGAGGTTGAGTTGAATCTGCTGCTTCTCCAGGTCAGCAAAATAAGCTCCAAGATCACAAGATTTCTGCAACCAAAGAACAAGTCAGTCGACAGGTGAAAAGATTGGTTATTTCGGAGAGATAAAGGGTTAAAGTCAATAAATTCTAAGACTACTGCCGAATCAAACATCCAACAGTAGTCTCGGGGACTACACCTAGTGGGTGCACTTGGCGTGCCCCCACTGGTCCAGTTTCCACTCGACGTGGAATGTCAAAAAAAGAGAGAGAAGAAGATCTAAGACCATAGTCGACTGCCCGCAGTCGACCACGGTCTCGGGGACTACACCCAGTGGGTGCACTTAGCGTGCCCCCACTGATCCAGTTTCCACTCGACGTGGAAGTCCAGACCGAGTGAAAAAATCCAACTCTCAGACCACAGTCGACTGCCCGCAGTCAACTATGGTCTCGGGGAGTACACCTAGTGGGTGCACTCGGCGTGCCCCCACTGATTCAAAGATTCAGTCGACAACAACATAGTCAGCTCAAAGTGAGAGTTTGCTCAGTGACAAATCAAAACACCCAGTGGGTGTACAGATGTGAAGCGCAGACAGATGAAAAGATTCTTTGAAAGAAAGTTTTCAGGTACCATATCCTAACAGAACAAGCCAAAATAGTCAGTCGACAATCTGCGAACCTGGACGTTGCTCTGGAGAGCGGAGCTGGCATCATAAGCAGCTTGGCTAGCTTCCCGCACCATCTTCATTTTCTCCACCATAATGCCCGCCTGGCGTATAGCCTCTTTTGCAGCACCCACCTGGTCCTCTGGGACGTAATGTGCAGCAAAAAGTGATGGTGGATCGGTGGGAGTCTATGTGGCTGATGAAGAAGGCTGAGCACTCGACAGTGGTATGGCCAAGGAGACGGAAGTCTGACTGGCATCGCGAGCCTCTTGGACCACCGATTCCACCACCGGCATCGACTGAGGCGTCTTGCCAGTAGATGTTTTCTTGCTTCGCCTCCCCAAGGGTCTCGGTGGCTCGTCTTCTTCGTCGTCTGGGAGGTCAATAATGTTGGGAGGAGCTGCAAAAAGACCAGTCGCCAAAAATTCAACCTCGTTGGTTATACAGCAGTTCAATCGACAAAACAAAGACAAGACCACGAAGGTTATACTCGGGTTGGAAGTGAACGCGCCTTCCATATCCTCATCCTCGTTTTTGTAAGCAGAGGTCCCAGAGGTAGCAACACTGCCAGTTTCAAGATTCGTTCGGTCAAATCAAAGAAAGATAGACAACACAAAACATCGTATAAAATAAAGATAGGACACTCACACAGAGGCAACAGGGATGTCGATTTTGATTTTGGGCAGCGCTTTCCGGGACTTCTGCACTACAACCTTGGACTGCTTCGGAGCCTTTTCAGTCGGCACCGGAGACGATGTCCGAGGACGCTTGGACGACTGCCCGGTCTGAACAGTCGCCTTGTAGTGGGCGCTTGCCGGATCGTGGGTAAGCTTGGACCGCCTTTCCCTGCGAGGAGGTGAGTCGACCTCTTCTTCATCACTCGAGTCGTCGCTCTCCTCGTCCCCTTCACCGTCAGAATGCCATTCGCCGCTTTCACCTCCGCTTGCCTCCCCTTCCGGGTCCTGCTCCTGCTCTCCGTTGGGCATCGAGTACATTTCAGTAAGGGCCTAGAAGAAAACAAGCAGGACAAAATCAGTCAGTGGATCATAAACAATTGCATGATAAATCAAGATAACACTCGATAATTCAGAGTTGGACCTTGTCTGGTTCATAGGATTGGTCGAGTGGAGGGATTCTCCTGGCCCCTCTGGGGTTATCTTTGTTGCCAGTGATACCCCTCAACCACTTCTCCACCGTGTCCTCGTCGACTTCTTCTGGATGCACCCGAGTGGAATCTTCAATGCCCGAATACATCCACATCGGATGGTCACGGGCCTGAAGTGGCTGAATACGTCGTCTGAGGAAGACTTCCAGCAGGTCCATACCGGTCACGCCCTCATGGATGAGGTAGACCACTCGCTCAACCAGCACCTTCACCTCCGCTTTCTCCCACGGGGTCACATTCAAAGCGGAGGGCTTCTCCACGCGAGCCATGGAAAAGGGAGGAAGTCCAGTCGACTGTCCTGGAGTCGGCTGGTCTTTGCAGTAAAACCAGGTCGACTGCCACCCTCGGACTGACTCGGGAAGGATTATGGCTGGGAAAGAGCTCTTACCCCTCATTTGAATTCCAAGACCCCCACACATCTGAATTACTTTTGTCTTATCATCACTCGGGTTGGCCTTTTTGACCGACTGGGAGCGACACGTGAAAATGTGCTTGAAAAGGCCTAGTGTGGTCGACAACCCAAGAAATTTTCGCACAGAGACACGAAAGCAGCAAGGTACACAATGGTGTTGGGAGAAAAGTGGTGAAGTTGTGCCCCAAAGAAGTTCAATAAAGCTCGGAAAAAGGGTGTGGTGGCAAAGAAAACCCGTGGTCGATGTGGGTGCCAAGGAGGACGCGCTCACCCTCCTGCGGTCGAGGCTCAGTCTCATTCCCCGGGAGCCGCGCAGATCCGTGGGGAATCAGTCCCTCCTCCGCCAGATCGTCGATGTCGTCCCGGCGGATCGTCGACCGGATCCAGTCGCCCTGGATCCAGCCGCGCGGCAGGCCAGACCTCGACGAGGATCCTCCCGGCTGATCTTCTTCCCCTTCGCCTTCACCGTCGTCTTCTTCGCGCGCTCCAGGGCCTCCATCTTCTCTTTCCCCATCGCGGCGGACAGAGCTCGAACAGAGCGGCGGCGCTGGAGCAGGAATGGACGCAGTGGGGAAAACTGAGAGGAAGGAAGAAGAATGAGGGCGCACTGTTCAAAAAACCCCAGTCCGGCGCCTTATATGAGGTTGCTTCCGAGTGACTGACCTGTAGGCCCGGACGATCTTATCAAATCCCGCAGCAGTCGCGCGTGAGATACGTGGCGAAAAAGGTGGCACGGAAATCGAGGCGACCCTGCCTTATCCAGCCCGATTACTGCGGCCTCCTCCGCTTCGCGCGCTTTCCAAAGTTCGAATCCCGTGAGATCCGCGGATAGCAGAACAACTTGTCAGATGGAAGATCTTCTCCATATTAACACTCGAAGCCCTTTCAGCAAAAGTTCACTCGACAAAACCAGGAATGGACCAAGGCGACTGAAAAAGAAGTTGGTGTCATCATGCTGGTCCGTCGATCCGAACGAGACACATCCAAAGCGCGAAAAGTGAATCGGAAGTATTTCCAACTCCTTCTCCACTCAAACCCTGATCCATTCGGGGGCAAATGATGAAGCTATATACCTAGGGTAGGGTCATAGGCCGGACCTAAATACCCTTCTCAAGGACATCAACTTAAAACCAGAAGCATTCGAAGAGGAGTCACCATCCACTCGACCACGAAGCATTCAACTCGGAAGCCTCAAAGCCACTCGACCATGGAGACCGTCACTCGACTGCCAGAAGATCTAAAGCCACTCTGCACTGCAACGGTCGGACATTACGCCATAGCTTTAATGGTCATTATGTCTCTTTATTACTAACGTTACCAGTAACGCCCGCTTCTTAATTTACATTAAATCCCTTGTAACGTGGGCTGGCTAGGGTCCTGGCGCACTCTATATAAGCCACCCCCCTCCACATGCACAAGGGTTCGCGCCCCTATAAACGAACATACGCATAATTCAGTCGACCGCCTCCAGGCTCCATGACGTAGGGCTGTTACTTCTTTTGAGAAGGGCCTGAACTCGTAAAACTCGTGTGTACAACTTCGCCATAGCTAGGATCTTGCCTCTCCATACTACCCCCCCCCCCTATTCTACTGTCAACCTTAGTACCATGACACTCACATACTTATTGCAAAAATCCACAAGTCATCAAAAACCAATCACTACGCGCATGCTCCTAGGGGGCTAGATTGGTAGGAAAAGACCATCGCTCGTCCCCGACCGCCACTCATAAGGAGGACAATCAAAGAACACCTCATGTTTCAAATTTGTTACACAACATTACCATACGTGCATGCTACGGGACTTGCAAACTTCAACACAAGTATTTCTCAAATTCACAATTACTCAAATAGCACAACTTTAATATCACTACCTCCATATCTCAAAACAATCATCAAGCATCGAACTTCCCTTAGTATTCAACGCACTTATAAGAAAGTGTTTACTAATCTTGGATGCCTATCATATTAGGACTAATTTCTTTATTTAAGCAAATTACCATGCTGTTTTGTAGGACTCTCAAAATGATATAAGTGAAGCATGAGAGAACAATAGTTTCTATAAAACAAACCACCGCCGTGCTCTAAAAGATATAAGTGAAGCACTAGAGCAAAACTATATAGCTCAAAAGATATAAGTGAAGCACATAGAGTATTCTAATAAATTCCGAATCATGTGTGTCTCTCTCAAAAGTGTATTCAGCGAGGATGATTGTGGTAAACTAAAAACAAAGTCTCAAATCATACAAGACGCTCCAAGCAAAACACTTATCATGTGGTGAATAAAAATATTGCTCCAAGTAAAGTTACCGATGGACGAAGATGAAGGAGGGGATGCCTTCCGGGGCATCCCTAGCCTTTGGCTTTTGGTGTCGATAGATTTACCTTGGGAGCCTTGGGCATCCCCAAGCTTAGGCTCTTGCCACTCCTTGTTCCATAATCCATCAAATCCTTACCCAAAACTTGAAAACTTCACAACACAAAACTTAACAGAAAATCTCGTGAGCTCCACTTCAAGATACTGGATTGAACTCATTCTTTATTTATATTGGTGTTAAACCTACTGTATTCCAACTTCTCTATGGTTTATAAACTCTTTTACTAGCCATAGATTCATCAAAATAAGCAAACAACACACGAAAAACCGAATCTGTCAAAAACAGAACAATCTGTAGTAATCTGTAACTAACGCAAACTTCTAAAACTCAAAACATTCTACCAAAATAGGAAGACATAGATAATTTGTTTATTGATCAACTGCAATTGGAATCAGTATTTTATCACGTTCTGGGGATTTTTAAAAAAAAATCGTGAACAGAAAGTTTCTGGAATTTTCAGCAAGATCAAATAACTATCATCCAAGAAGATCCTATAGGTTTCACTTGGCACAAACACTAATTAAAACACACACAAAAATCTAACCAAAGGCTATATCAAAGATTTATTCAACAACAGAAAGGAAATATATTGGGTTGTCTCCCAACAAGCGCTTTTCTTTAAAGCCTTTTAGCTAGGCATTGATAATTTTAATGATGCTCGCATAAAAGACAAGAATTGAAGCGCGAAGAGAGCATCATGAAACACGTGACAAACACATCTAAGTCTATCATACTTCCTATGCATAGACATCTTATAGAAAAACAAATTATCATAGCAAGAAAAAACTAGCATATGCAAGGAAGCGGAAAGGAACAATAGCAATCTCAACATAACGAGAGGTAATTTAGTAACATGAAAATTTCTATAACCATATTTTCCTCTCTCATATTAATTACATGTAGGATCATAAGAAAATTCAACAATATAGCTATCACATAACATATTCTCAACATGATCCACATGCATGTGAAGTTTACACTCTTCCAAAATAGTGGGATTAACATTAGCTAAAGTCATGACCTCTCCAAACCCACTTTTATCAAAAATTTCATAAGATTGAACATTCTCCAAATATGTGGGATCTAAAGTTGACACTCTTACAAACCCACTTTCAATATTGTTGCAAACACTATTATCAATCTCATATTCATCATGGGGCTTAAATAAATTTTCAAGATCATAAGAAGAATCACCCCAATCATGATCATTGCAACAAGTAGTAGACATAGCAAAACTAGCATCAACAAGCTTAGGGTTTGCATATTATTAACACAATTGGCATTAAGAGAATGTATTATAACATCATTGCGATCATGCTTTTCATCGAAGGAACTATCAAGTATGGGTGCAATAGCAACGATCTCATGTTTAACATATGGAACTATAGCAAATTCATCTTTATAAATATTGGCATCATGGCCACTAGAATAGCAAGCATCATGTTCATCAAGGGATATTTCAATCAAATCATCGGAATCATAATTATCTATAGATTCATGCATATCATTATTTTCTTCCTCCATTGTTGGTGTACTAGAGTAGGGGTACCCTAGTATCCCGAACTTGTGCACGGGCAGTTGCAGCACCCTGCGGCAAGGCTTGCCGGGTGACCGCCAAGGTCCTCTGTGGTTCCTTTGGAGCCATTCAAGAACAAAGTATTAAAGCCAAGAAGACAAGGCCCCGGCAAGAGGAGCTTGCCGGGAAGGCCACCCAGGGCACCTAGGAGACAAGTCCCCGGCAAGAGGAGCTTGCCGGGAAGGCCCGGTGAGCGACAAGCTTCCAGACGCGACAAGACAACAACCGTGACAAAGGCGCTTGCATGTGAGACTTCCACTGTTCCTCGCTCCACCACATCCACCAGCGTGTCGCCCAGGGGCCTTTCGGTAGCGTGGCAAGAGGCTGTCTTGCCCAGTGGAGCCTTGGCAAGCGGCACCGACAAGATCGCCATCGTGGCGGCGGTGGCGCCCGACGGTCCTGTTTGCACTGTTTGGGCGACGTGAGCGGGCATTAAATGCCTTTGTCCCCTGCCGTCGGGGTTAGGTATGATACATCGTACAAGTAGCTGTACCAACCGCATTCTTTTTCCGTTTTGCCCTTGTCTCGTTGCCACTGTCGGAGACCCTTGAGCATATAAAGGAGGCCCATGCGCACGTGGGGGGGTTCGAAGGTTAACCGTAACGAGCACCCACACTAGGTCTCGTTAGCAACTGGTGTGTCTTTGTAGCACTCAGCGCTCCCTAGCAATAACTCAATACACTCGGACATGAAGCGGTGAGGTTTTATCTCTCCGGAGAGCTCGAAGCTGGGTAAACTGCTCGTGTTTACCGCCTCGATCTGCTCTTCGTGTGATCTCCGCCCCGCCGAACCGAAAGGGCTCGGTCCGCGGTCCCATAGGTGTTCGTGGGCGGATCAACTTCCCGACATCTTTGGCGCGCCGGGTAGAGGCGGCGAGGCTGTGAACCTGATCTGGTGTTCACACGAGCAAGATCTTCATCGTCTTCATCGACATGCCACGAAGAAGAAGGCTTGGCGTCGGTGAGCCGTCCACGTCGATCCCACCACCACGAGCAAATGGGTGGTGGGGTGACACCGCGGAAGGGCGGGCGTCGGCGAGGCCCACGGTGCTGCCAAGTCAAGGACAAGGCTGCACAGACCTCGGCGTCCGTACATGCACCGCGTCCATTCCATGAGGCGCGGGACTGACAGCGTCATGGTATCCATAGTACCATACGCTCGTTGGCTCAAGGTCGAGCTGGTGGATCTCGGGATGCTCAAGACCAGCACGCACGCCAACTGGCTGGCACGAGCAAGGCACGGTCGCCTGGACGGGATAACGCTCCTTCTAACATAGTTAGAAGTCCAAGCATATCCCGCTCCTCGCGCCGTTCGCCATTGCCGCCCAGCACTCCAGCAGAAGCTTTGGCGAGCTCAATCGCTCTGGATTACCCTCAACAGCCGACAAGGTCGATGAATGGAGGCCACCATTCGAGTCTCATCGGCTTTGCCAACGGCGACACTCCGCGACAGCCGAGTACATCGCTGCCGCGGCAAGACTGCCGAGCATGAGCGGTGGCGGCAAAACGGTGGGGTGCAACCACCATGCACTCTCCACCCGAAGGCCAAGATCGCCAACTCGCGGATCCACCTCGGCAGCGACTCCACCACGCCATCAGATCCACGAGCTCGTCGCGATCAGCGCCAAGTTCTTCCTGAACGACAGCAAGAAGACGCTCGAACTTGCATCGGCGCCGAAGAAAGCGGCGTCAATCGACCAGCGGCTGGGCCCTCTGTCGACATGGATGCGCCCGAGGGAACGAGCGACTTGCCGTCGTGGTAGGTTGCCATGCGTTCACTCGTGAGCTGCGGCAAGTCGGTGGCCCAGAAGAAGAATTTCAAGCCAGATGTATCGAGAGAAATGCGGCGGCAAGGCGCATCCGTCGGAGTTCCTCAATCTACACCATCGCGGTGCAAGCTGCGGGGCGAGATGACAAGATCTGGCCAACTACTTCCCACCGTACTCAAGCCCAATGTCGGATCTGGCTCATGCACTTGCGGACAACTCCATATCCTCTTGGCGGATCTATGCCATCAGTTTGTCGGCGCCTTCACGGTGACCACAAGCCTCATGGCCAAGAAGCGACCTTCATCTGCTTCGCCCGAAGGAAGGAGAGCCCTGCGCAAGTACATTCGAGATTCAGCCGCGTCTGCATAACATCCCAGATGTCCACCCCGCGGTAATCAGCGCGTTCCATCGAATGTGCGAAACCGCGAGGATGCGGGAGGAGATGGCGATGTGCAAGATCGAGAGGCGTCGATGAGCTATATGCCTGGCCGACAAGTGTGCGCGTCTTTGAGGAAGGAGGAAACTCCACGGAGAGACTGCGAAGTAGGAGGATCGATAGTGAGGAAGCTGCCCCGGCAAAGAAAAACCGGCGGCGGAACAACAGGAAGAAGAAAGGAAAAGATGTGCTAGTTGTTGAGCAGTCCGGCAACGGAGGTGGCACCAAGAAAGCCAAAGTTGGTAGCTCCGGCAAGGAGATTGCCGCTGGCACCAACTATCAGGTGTGGCGATGCGCCGACAAGCAGGGCCGGCACGAACAAGCAATCTTCGCAAGATCCACCGCACCAAGGGCCATGACCTCCAGAGCTGCAAGAAGGTCGAGCAGCTTGTCGAACAACAAAAGGCTGAATCTGACGGCGACAAGGAGAAGGCCCAGGAAGGTGCTGGAGGATCCGGCAAGAAATGCCCGGCCGGGAGGGCGCCGCAAAGGCCAAGCAGCGACAAGGAGACAGACCTCCCAGCGTCGCGACAAGGATGAAGATGACGACGACGATGAAGATATGGATGAAGAGCGAGACCAATGAGCAGGAGTTCGAGAAAGCCACGGAGGTCCTGTGCGTTGTGGCGGTGCTTCTTCGCATACTTCACACCGCCAACTCAAGCGGTGGATGCGGGAAGTCAATGCGGCGGAACCATCGGTCGAGTCACGCAAGCCTCTGAAATGGTCCAACCGCCTATCATCTTTGATATTGAGGACCACCCTGATCGCATAACTGCGGTCGGGTGCTTGCCGATGTTGGTTTCGCCAACTATCCGCAACCTTAAGGTCACTAAGATGCTAGTTGACGGCGGGGCCGGCTTGAACCTGATCTCCTCTGCGGTACTCCACAAACTCCAGATCCCTGATGGCGAGCTCGAGGAGACCGGCACATTTCAAGGAATCAATCCGGGAAGGAGCAAGCTAAAGGGAAAGATCACGTTGCCGGTGACATTTGGCAGCGAGTTGAACTTCAGGACTGAGAGGGTCACCTTTGACGTAGCTGAATTTCCATTGCCTTACAATGGGATACCTGGCCGTCCAGCACTTGCCAAATTCATGGCAGCATCTCACTATGTATACAACATGCTGAAGATGCCAGGACCGATAAGTGTCATCTCTGTCCCTGGCGACAAGAAGGATGCTCTTATCTGCGCCGACAAGATCTACCGGGAGGCAGCAGCCGCAACAGATCGCAAGTCACTTGCCGTTGAAGCTCCCGGGGCGAAGAAGAAGACCAAGTCCGGCAAGAGTTCTGATGCCCACTCCGGCAAGCGCACCTCCTCGGAGTGCTGCGCTACCGTCGAGGACGCACCATCGAGCTCCACCGGCAAGTGTAAGAAGACGATGGCAGCTCCAGCAGAGACCAAGAAGGTGTCCGCCAAGGAGGATGACGCTGGTGGTACCTTCATCATCAGTGCCACTCTCGACAATAAATAGGAAGGCGCGCTCGTTGCTTTCTTGCGGGCGAATGTCGACGTGTTTGCATGGCAACCGTCTGACATCCCCGGTGTTCCCAGGAAAGTAATCGAGCACCATCTTGCCGTCTGTCCTCATCGCGCGCCCGTCAAGCGAAAGTCGAGAAGCGCGGTGGGCGCCAAGAATTCATCACGAAGAAATCAAGAAATTGGAAGCAGCAGGCCTTGTCGGAGGAGCTCCATCCTCGTGGTTGGCCAATCCTGTAGTCGTGCGCCAAGGCAAGCGGAAATGGAGGCTTTGTATCGACTTTACCGATGTTAATAAAGCTTGTCCCAAAGACCCATTTCCCTTTCCGCGCATCGATCAGATTGTTGACTCCACGGCCGGATGTGACTTGCTTTCATTTCTTGATGCATACTCAGGATACCATCAGATCTTCATGGCAGAAGAAGATGAGGAGAAAACCGCATTCATCACCCCATGTGGCACATACTGTTTTGTACGGATGCCTTTCGGTTTAAAGAATGCTGGTTCAACATTTGCAAGAGTAGTCCATGACGCTGTTGAGCCGCTAATACACAGAAATGTGGAAGCCCACATGGATGACATAGTGGTCAAAAGCAAGGACAAGCCGACTCTGATTCAAGATTTAGATGAAACCTTTGCAAATCTGCGCAAGATCAACCTCAAGCTTAACCCCGAGAAGTGTGTGTTTGGAGTTCCCTCCGGCAAGCTTCTCGGGTTCTTCGTGTCTCAGTGGGGAATTGAAGCCAATCCCGACAAGATCAAGACCATTCAGCAGATTGAAGCACCAAAGCGCGTCAAGGATGTACGAAGACTTGCCGGTTGCATAGCTGCTCTCAGCAGGTTTATCTCTAGGTCTGCTGAACGCGCCCTGCCATTTTTAAAATATTGAAAAAGGCAGGTCAATGAAATGGACTCGAGCGGAGGCTGCGCTGCAGGACTTAAAGAGGTACTGTCCTCCACTCCAATACTTATCGCACCTAGGCCACAAGAGAAGTTGCTGCTGTATATAGCGGCAACCAATCAAGTGGTTAGTGCTGCGTTAATGTAGCGGAGAGGAGGTGGATGATGAGCCGGCAACCATGGCGGATGCATCCAGCGACAAGCGAGGGGCTTCAACGTCAAGCTCTGGTCCCGACAAAGATGGATCTGCGCGAGCATGTGAAAAGATCTGAAAAAGAATGGTGCAGCGCCAGTTTACTGTCGGTTCCCTTTTGCGGGGGCTAGGTCAAGGTACTTTGGTGTGCAGAAATTGCTTTTCGCCTTCGATGGCCTCGAAAGCTGCGCCATTACTTCCAAGCACATGAGATCACAGTTGTCACTCGCTTTCCGCTGAAGAGGATCTGCAAAATCCGAAGCAGCAGGCGGGATTGTCGAGTGGGCCTTTGGAACTGTCAAGCTTTGGCCTCAAGTTTGAGAGCACCTCAACTATCAAAAGCGAGCATTGGCAGAGTTCATAGCGAGTGGGCGTAGCGCAAGATGAAGAAATTCGAAGCGAGCATCCCGTCAAGGAAGCAAGCAAAGAGTGGCTGATGTACTTTGATGGTGCCTTCTCGCTGCAAAGCGCCGGTGCGAGCATGCTACTTGTTGCACCACGGAGAGCACCTTAAGTACGTAGTCGGATGCACTTTCCCAAGGAGCAAGCAACAAACAATCTGCAGTATGAAGGTTTGCTTGCGGTCTCGAGATCGCATAGACCTTGGGATCAAGAAGCTCATTATTGGGGTGACTCACGACTTGTCGTCCGCCAAGTGAACAAAAATTATCGAGTCCGTAGATGGAAGCTTATGTTGATGAAGTGAAAAGCTAGAAGAGTACTTTGACGGCCTATAGATGGAATATGTTCCAAGAGCTCGAGCGACATTGCGATGGTGCATCAAAGTCGCCGCACTTAAGTTACACAATGGAACCAGGGATCTTTGTGCTCAAGCTGACTCAACCGTCATGCGCCATCAAGCGGGCAAAGCAAGAAGAGGAAGTTGATTTCTGGTGACTATTTTCGGCGAGCTCCCGAAGCCGCCGCCAAGAAGGTCCCTAAGATCAACACCAAGAGTCTTGAGGAGCGATGCTGCTCCGTGAGCCCTAGGGTTCGTTCGTTGAAGCGAGCGCTCCCGACAAGTTTTGCTCGGCAAGCTTGCGGGAACGTCAAGCTCCGGCGAGCCGCGAGTTCTCGCCGTGAAGCGGATGTTCCGCAGCAGAGATGTGCCTTTAGTCCTTGTTGTCGAGCCGCAAGCTCCGGCATGGGCACAACAGATTGTCTATTTCCTTGAACGGAGAACTTCCGAAGAGCAAGAAGAAGCGGAAAGAGTAGCCCGGCGGTCAAGTATGTACCAGTTTGTCGATGACACCTTGCATGCGAAGAAGACTCAACGGCGTGAAATTGAAGTGTATTCACGGGAAGGCGGACAAAAGCTATTGGCGAGAGATACATGGAGGCATATGTGGTCTCCACATTGGCGCAAAAAGCGATTGCCGGCAAAGCATTCCGGCAGCGTTTCTTTTGCCGACAGCCCTCCGGGATGCAACTGCACAAGTAACCAAGTGTGAAGCATGCAGTTCCATTCCAAGCAGATACACCGGTCAGCTCAAGCTCTCGGGCGATCCCTTTATCCTGGCCATTTTGATGCAGGGGCTCGACATCCTCGGCTCCTTTCCCGAGCTGTCGGGGCTTTGAGTACTTATGCGTTGCAATCAACAAGTTCACAAAGTGGCGGAAGTGGAAGCAGTGAGGAAGGTGACAGCACGATCGTGGTCAAGTTCTTGGTCGATTGTTTGCCGTTTGAATCCCTAACGGGATCATCACCGACAACGACACACAATTCACGAGCCGCACCTTCATGCGATCGTCCAAGATCTTGGCGCCAAGGTGCGCTTAAGCTTACATTGCTCATCCGAGAAGTGCGGTCAAGCGAGAGGGCGAATGCTGAAGTGCTACATGGGCTCAAGACCAGAACTTTCGACGGGCTGCATAAGTGCGGAAGAAAGCTGGATTGAGGAGCTGCGGTGGTTCTTTGGTCGATCGGGGCGGCGCCGTCGAGCCAGCGGCGGACACCTTCGCTCTAGTTTATGGAGCAGAGGCAGTTCTCCCCACGGAACTCGTATACGGGTCACCTCGAGTGCTCGCTTATGATGAGCTTGAGCAAGAGCAGCTACGACAAGATGACACGCTGCTCCTTGAGGAGGACCGTCTTCAGGCCGCTGTTCGAGCTGCTCGATACCAGCAAGCTTTGCGCTGCTACCATAGCTGCAAAGTTAGTGCCAGAAGTCTCGAGGAAGGCGACCTTGTTCTTCGGCGCGTTCAGTCCGCCAAGAATTCCAACAAGTTGGCCTTGAAGTGGGAAGGCCCTTACGGGTGAAGCGAGTCACTAGGCTGGCGCTGTCCGCCTTTGGACCGAAGATGGCATTCGGTGAGCAACTCACGGAACATTGAGCATCTTCGTAAGTTTTACCCGTAGAGGCGCGGTTACGGAACCTGTTCCGGCAACCACCTTTACACAAGTCTTGCCGATGTTGCATGTAATCCTTTGTACAAAGCGAGGCAGACCCGTGCATAAGTAAAGCTAATGTGCTCCGCACATCTTGTCAATTTCATGCTTTCTACATTTTATTGCATGTGTTATCTGGCACTTTGTGCAGCACTTACCCCGGTAAGCAATAACGAGCCATAAGGCTCCATATCTTTATTTTCTCCTTTTTCTCTTTCTCAAAGAAAGGAAGGTTCCCTCGCCCACAAGTTTGCCAGGAGGGAAGGAGAAGATGATGTTGTGGGCCAAGCGTCGCTCGAGGAAGTTTCACCTTACCGGGAAGCAAACGACAGAAAAGCTAAGTTGCTAAAGCTTGAGCAATCAGTTTTAAAAAATTTAAGTTATCTTCCTCGAACGACCGTACTTTGTATGGAAAACCTGTGCGCGGAGGAACCAACTCGTGGCTAGTTGCGCCCTTACTTTGTTTCGAGTCCGCTCAACAACTTAAGTGAGTGCAACTAGTTGCGACAAGGTTACTTGTCAGAAGCGGCACCGCCAGCAGGCTGCTGATGTCCCGCACTCAGCGCTCGCGGCCCAGGTGCCTACGCCGACAAGTTCCCTAAAAGCGTAGGGCAAAAGCATACAAAGGAAGGAATCAAGTAAAGGAAATAACATAGCAATCATTACCCGAAATAGAGTTATATTACAAGATAGCTTGTCGCAGCTCTAACATATTGTTCTCATAACATGATCAGCAGCGACAAGGAAAAGAGAAAAACGGGCGGCCTAGTCTACGCGATCGCCCTCAACCCTCTTGATCCCGCTCACCCTGTCCACAATGGGTGCGACAAGGGTCTTGAGCGCTTCCACATCAGCATTCGGCGGCAAGGACTTGAGGACGTTGGTGAGGTTGAGGCCTGGATTGCGGAAGGACACCTTCATCAACACCTTTTGAAGAGCTCCCGCGCAGATCTGGCGCGACTCGTCGGCCAGCTGCTTTGGGATCTCTTCCCGGAGTCGCTGGAGGGCCGTCACCACGCCTTTGAAGAACAAGCTGAGCTTGGCGCTAGGCTGGAGGTGCTCGTCGGAGGAGTACCCGAGATCCACCATCCCCAGCTCCGCCAGCTCCCTGTCGATGCCTGCGGCAACATCCACGAGACCCTCGGTCCAGTGCTCCACATTCTCCCTGAAGGTGTTCTGGGCGGCAGCAGCACTCGCCAGCAACGCCTCGTCGGCCTTGATCTTCTCCTTCAAGGACACCTCTCTGGCGCCGTCCAACGTCTGGGTCAAGGTGGTCAGCTTCAGCTCAAGATCTGCGTTGGAGTCGTTGGCGGCGCTGAGCTCCTTGCTCCTCTCGGCGAGACGACCCTGCAGCTCGCCAAGAGTGTAGGCGTCCTTCTCGCGCTCACGCTTGAGTGCAGCAAGCTCCTCGCCGCTCTCCTTGAGATTGGCCTCCAGCTACGTCACCTTCGTCTCCAACTCCTTCTTGGCGGCCCCGACAGCTGCAGCAGCATCCTTTGCTTCCTTGAGAGCCCCGCCAAATGTTTGCTCTCGCACGGCAAGCTCCTCCTCATGGCTGTCAAGGTTAATCTTCCGCTGCGCTAGCTCGCCTTCCTGCGCAGACAGCTTCTCGGCAGCAAGCCGCTGTTGCTCTTCAACTTCAGCCTTCTCAAGGATGAAGGCTTTGCGCTCCTCTGCGAGTCGCTCCCGCTCCTCTGCCAAGGACCGGAGAGCTTCCTGATTGAGGCCCCGAAGCTCCTCTGCGCGCTTCTCGATGTCTGCTCCGCCTTGACAAGCGCTTCCGGGATTCCAGCTTGGCTTGTCGGTAGCGGTAGAGCAACAACAGCTTCGTAGCGACTGCTCCTCCTCGGACTTCGCCGCTGCTGCTGCTTGGCGCGTCGACCAACGTCAGCCCAGCGGAGGCGAGCAACTCTTCATCAAAGGTCTCTCCTTGACCGGCGCCACAGGCTCGGCGCCCGGGGGAAGCTTGATGAAACGCCATCACCAGCCTTGAGATAGGCGCGGGCTGGGGCTCTTGAACTGAGGCTGCAGCAGCGACGGAGGATCGGCGGTCGGTGCAGCGCTGGCGCTCCTGCGGCCTCGGGGCCGTCGGTCGATCGCCGAACCCTCGCCCGGCTTCTGCGGCGGCTTTGGCGGCCTCTTCGCGGCGGGCTCGTCGGCGCCAGATTTCTTCTTCGGCAATGGCGGCGTCGTCGATATTGCAGCAGCGTCCTCCTCGCCGGCGACCTTGGTCTCCATTGGCTCTGTGGCAGATGGGTCTGACGACCGAAAGAGAAAGCAAAGTCAAGCAGATATTCAGAAAGAAAATCAGAAGAAGAAGAACATAAGGGAACTTTTCAAGCAAGAGGAATACCTGTACTAGGATCTTTAGCCGTGGTCTCAACCACCGGAGGGTCGCTGGTGCTATCCCTTGCCGGAGAACTGCCCCTTGCCAGAGAAGTCTCCCTTGCCGGAGAACGCTCCCTTGCCGGGGCATCCTCCCTTGGCGGTGTAGTCGAAGCAGATGGCATGTCAGGAGCGGCTTCAGGGCACTCCTGGTGGGGCTGCTCTGCTCCCACACAAACCAGCAGTCAGATATCAGCAAAGAAAGGGAACCCATGCACGCCAACAGCAGGAAGTAAACCATATACTTATCTTTGGGGGCTCTTGTTGAAACTGCTCGAGGAAGAGTCGCCGGGTCCGGCAAGGTGGTCTCAGACGCGCCTCCTGCTGTCATGATGGGTTCGTCCTCGATGACGATTACCGGGGCCTTGGCTCTCTTCGACGCTCTCTGGGCCAGCGTCTTGAAAAGGAAAAGGTTCAGAGTGAAGCAAATCAGATACAAGACAAAGCAACAAATCGAAGAACTACAAGAACAACAAAGAATCTTACTCTTCTTCTTCCTCGTCGGAGCTGAGCGCGGAGAGATCAAATTCTGGCTCGCCTCTAGTACGACGAGGCGGAGGAGTGGGTTCCCTTGGCGCTTGGCGGGAGAAGCGGCGGTGGTGCAGGAGGGCCCTGCTCCGGTTGCCGCAGCGGCGTGAGTGCTCCGCAGCAGCAGTGCTTGCCGCGGTGGAAGCGCGTCGGCGCCGGGCGGCTGTTAACCCGTCTGCCGCCCGCTTCGTCCCGGCCTTGCGGAGATGCCTTCTTGGTGGAGCTGGGGGCTCCGCTCGCGGCAAGCTGTGCGAAGGTGGGAGGAGGCGCCCTCGTGGTTCGCTCGACTCAGCCTCGGGCTCGGCAAGCCCTTCCTCGCCGGCAAACTCCTTCGCTCGACAAGGCTTGCCGCCTCCGCTGGTTCTGCCTCCTCCACGGTGAATCCGAACTCGCACGCGGCAGTGGCTGCTGCCGCCTCTTCCAACCTGGTGGCGTCGCTGCATCTAAATCGTCGATGAGTGTCGCGGGGACCGGCACTTCTACCAGGCCGTCAAAGAACTCCCCGCGGCGTCATCCGCGAGCTCTTGCCAGGTTGGGACAATTCCATGCGAGTCGCCGCAGTGGCATCATTACGCGGATGCGGTCGGCGAGAATTGTTACTGGAACTCGCCCCTCGGCAACCTGAACATTTCGGGATGGTCAGGATCAGGCTTGAATAGCTCCAAGAGCATCGCGTCCAGCTCCAAGACAGTGAAGTTGAAGTTGAGGCCCGGGCGCAGCCTCATGATATCCGCCGCATTCTGGAATTCCCAGGCAGGTCTCCTCCTCTCCTGCAAGGGGGCGATGCGGCGACAAAGAAAGTCTGCGCCAACGGTGCCTACGGTGAGCCCGGCAAGCCTGAGGCGCAGGATCCGGGTGACGGCAATCTTCAACCTAGCATCTTCCGGGGCCACGTTGCTCCAATCGTTGTCACACACTATTGGGGTTTGGCGTTGGGCGGTAAATGGCTGCGGGTTCTCCTCGATGATCCAGCACCAATCTGCCCTCCATTCCTCCCACTTGCCGTGGAGCTCTCCCTCCAGGTAAGCTTCCTTCTTGCCGATCCTCGAGATCCAAGCGATTCCTCCGGCAAGAGGCTCCCCTCTCTCAACTCGGGGCATAAAGAAGTGGCGGAAAAGGGCTACGTTTGGATGGACTCCGACAAAGTTTTCGCAGAGATGTGCGAAAACTGCCATGGTGAGAACAGCATTGGGGGTGAAATCAAGGAGGCGGAACTCGTAGGTGTTCATGACATCACAGAAAAATTCAGAGAAGGGTGGGCAGAGCCCTTGATAGAAGAACAGCCTTGAAGAAAGGGTACCCATTTGGAGCCAGTTCGAGGCGGCAGCTGGGAGTACCTTCGTCTTGCGGATCGCTCGCGTCTCCGTCGACCGGAGAGGTAGTAGTACTCTCTCAGATCCTTCAAGCAGCTGAGGGGAAGATTGCCGCTCCTTTCACAGCGCCCATGAGCAGCTGCGCCTCGGCCGACTTCACGGCCTTCCCTTGTCGACTTCGAACCATGGCGGAGGTGGTGGGGAGATCGACGGCGTTGGTGGTGCTGGTGGCGATGGGGCGGGCGCTGCTCTCTTTTCAGCCTTGGGAAGAAGGGGAGCAGCGGAGGTTTTTCGAATTGGACAACAAGCTGGCGAGGTGGGCGAACTGCCCTGTTTCCCCTTATTAAAGAGGGAGGCGGGCGTTCGCTTTTCGAATAAAGAAACCCCGATCTCTCCCACGGCGCTGCATTCGGCGTGCCGTTCGTGGGCGTGGTGGGTCGAGTGAGTTATGGCGTAACCCAGGCGCGCGTGCCGTGCCCTATTTTGGGCCTGGCCCAACAGCGCTTCGGCACCGTGTGTGGCCCAGGCCGGGGCTCTGTCGGTGTACTAGGTAGGGGTACCCTAGTATCCCGAACTTGTGCAGGGGCGATTCAGACACCAGCGGCAAGGCTTGCCGGGTGACCGCCAAGGTCCTCCGTGGTTCCTTTGGAGCCATTCAAAAACAAAGTATTCAAGCCAAGAACACAAGGCCCCGGCAAGAGGAGCTTGCCGGGAAGGCCACCCAGGGCACCTAGGAGACAAGGCCCCGGCAAGAGGAGCTTGCCGGGAAGGCCCGGTGAGCGACAAGCTTCCGGACGCGACAAGACAACAACCGCGACAAGGTGCTTGCCGCGGCAGACTTCCACTCTGTTCCTACGCTCCAGCACATCCACCAACGTGTCGCCCTAGGGCCTTTCCAGGCACGCGTGGCAAGAGGCTGTCTTGACCAGGTGAGCCTTGTGGCATGTGGCGCTGACAAGATCGCCATCGTGGCGGCGGTGGCGCCCCGACGGTCCCTGTTTGCCTTGTTTGGGCGGCGTGAGCGGGCATTTAATGCCTTTGTCCCCTGCCGTCAGGGTTAGGTATGATACACTGTACAAGTAGCTGTACCAACCGCATTCTTTTTACATTTTTGCCCTTGTCTACATTGCCACCTGCCGGAGACCCCTTGAGCATATAAAAGGAGGCCCATGCGCAACGTAGAGGGGGGTTCGAAAGGTTCATAACCAGAAAGCACCCACGCTAGGTCTCGTTAGCAACTGGTGTGTACTGTAGCACTCAGCGCTCCCTAGCAAGAACTCAATACACTCAGACATGCAGCAGTAGGAGTTTTATCTCTCCGGAGAGCTCCGAAGCTGGGTAAACTGCTCGTGTGCTTCGCCTCGATCTGCTCTTCGTGCGATCTCCGCCCCCCGCCGAACCAAAAGGGGCTCGGTCCGCCGGTCCCATAGGTGTTCGTGGGCCAGATCAGCTTCCCCGACATCCATAGACTCCTGTAAAATTTTAGCCTCTTCTTGGACAGCAGAGTTGTCCTCAGTATATGGTTTAACATAGGAATTAGAAGCATAATTATCATAACAATATTTAAGTATGGCAAAATTTTCAGATTTGTAAAGAGTAGCATCATACGTTTCAATCGAAGAAGCAATTTCATAAGCACCCTTAAAAGCAACAAATTCTTCAATTTGTTGAACATCATAGTAATTATAAAAACCCTTAGCATCACTAAACTCACATTGGTAGGGAAGGTGTTTACATGTCGGCGTCACAGGGCAGGGGTCCCAGGGCTTGGCTGCTGCATGCCCACGGTGTGGCTATGCTAGCGGGCATGTACGTCCCATCTTAATCAACAAAGCATTCAAGACCCTCGCGAGGGGCCAAGCCTCGCGAGGCGGACGGTGCAAGACCTCCTCGGGAGCGGCCTCACCAGGCTGCCTCGCGAGGAGCGGAGATATCAAGGCAAAGCAAACCTCACGAGGCTCACGTGACGTGAGCCATGACGATCGGCACCAGGCGGGCGCCAGGCGAGCGCTAGCGCGCGCAACGTCCTTGTTTCCTCTTTGGTGCTAAGGAAGCAAGCGCAGGCGCGGAGTACCGAGGCATCAAGCAAAGGTTTCCATATCGGTGCAACAAGACCAAGACCAGCAGGACGACAAGATGGAGGTCACCGTGGAGCCCAAGACGGCGTTACCACCAGAGCCTTTTGGAGGCAAAGACCGCTTTTGTCGGGATAGCTTGTACTAGTTGTCCCCTTTCAAATTAGCCCGCCGTTGTTGGCTCCCTTCCTGCTCAATATTTGGGGAGAGGACCAGGGCCTATATAAGCAGAGCTAGCCACCACAGTAGAGGTAGGTTGAACTGATCGAGTTCTCACCCACAAGTCCACAGAGCACAAGAACACCTCAACCTCAGGAGGCTGTTCTTCCCCTTGTACTGTTCTTCATCAGCCCAAGAGGCAATCCACCACCACACACTGGAGTAGGGTATTACAACACAACGGTGGCCCGAACCAGTATAAATCTCGTGTCTTTCTGTATTGCGAGCGCTTCGAGTTCGTCCGTGAGATCTTAGCGAGCTAGGTCGTGGATCGGTAGGAGGGAAAGAACTTCACGCGCACCCCAGAGTTTGGACCTTAAGGGTTTTTCCGAAACCCACATCCGACATTTGGGGCGCCAGGTAGGGGTGCGCCGGAGCTTCTTCTCCGCCAATCGACTTGCCGACGCTCCATGGCCACGATGTCTGGCGACCCAAGGGCTGACTCCGACCGCTGGGCAGCTTTTTCCAGCCCGTGCGGTGACACCTACCCATGAAGACCTCGACCACACGCTCCAGGCACCGCGAGCACCGTCCAATGCTGCGGGGCGCGGGCGGCGCAGCCTGGCATCGTCCACCCACACTCACGACAAGTGCGAGCCGCTGGAAGGGCAGCAAGCCACGCCGCAGCAACATCGCCGCATTCACGAAGGAAGCAGGCAAACATGCGGGCAGCGCTCACGGTGGTGCGAGAGCTGCTGTGGTGCCGGCTGATGGAGAGCGGCCGGGATGCACTGCTGGAGCGCGTTGCCGAGCTGCTGGATGCGGCGGCATCGGGAGCGCCGCCCTTCTGCTATCAGCTTCCTTCTCAAGCCACATCGGGGTCTCATGGCGGGCCTCGCCGCAACCACACGCAATCAGGTGCGCCTGGGGGGCTTCGTCAACACCAGCACGGCCGGCGGCACCGGGGGCTCCACCGCCCCCATGCCACCCGCGACGAGCATGAGTACAAGCGTCGCCTCCCATGGTTCCAGTGGGATGCCGTGTTACCATCTTCAGGACGCCGCGCAGGGCCGGGCAACATGGAGTGTGGGGCACTACGCCGAGGTGTTTGGGGTGACAGCCCCGGAAGCCTACGTGCCCCGCATGATGGACCAGAATGCGCGCGGAGGACTACCTGCTCGTTCCCGGAGAAGAGTGGGAAGAAGGGACGCTGGAAGTTGAAGCCTTCCAAGAACCAACGGAGAACCGCAACGATCGCGCCAGCGACAACGACTATTGGGTACCACTAATCCCTCAGGAGTAGGCTTACGCTAAGCATGGGCTGCAAGTGAATCAGGTCACGGCGGCGGTCGGCGACCCCAGGGCAGCAGCATCCCTTATGCCGGGGGAATCATGCTGGGGGCCACGAGGAGGTAGCCAGGAGCAAGGCCCCTCCCTGCGTCACGCGAAGCCAGGCAATGCCTGGAGGTAGGCCCTCTGCCGGGGACGTGCCGGCGAGCCTTCCCCCGGCAGAGGACCCGTGGTCGCCGGGGGCACCGCTGGCGTCCCCTTTCCCCCCTTTGTGTCGTCCAGGTTGCGAGTCAGTGATACGTCTCCAACGTATCTATAATTTTTTATTGTTCCATGCTATATTATATTCTGTTTTGGACATTAATGGGCTTTATTATACACTTTTATATTATTTTTGGGACTAACCTATTAACCAGAGCCCCAGCCCAGAATTGCTGTTTTTTTTGCCTATTAGAGAGTTTCACAGAAAAAGAATATCAAACACAGTTTAAACGGAATAAACCTTCGGGAACGTGATTTTCGGAACGTACGTGATCCAGAGGACTTGGACCCGATGTCAAGCCATCAACCTCTAGGGCATGAGGTAGGGGGGCGCGCCCTCCACCCTCGTGGGCCCCACATTGCTCCACCGACGTACTTCTTCCTCCTATATATACCTACGTACCACCAAACTACCAGATACGGAGCCAAAAACCTAATTCCACCGCCGCAATTCTATACCCGTGAGATCCCATCTTGGGGCCTTTTCCGGAGCTCCGCCGGAGGGGGCAACGATCACAGAGGGATTCTACATCAACACCATAGCCTCTCTGATGATGTGTGAGTAGTTTACGTCAGACCTTCGGGTCCATAGTTATTAGCTAGATGGCTTCTTCTCTCTTTTTGGATCTCAATAAAATGTTCTCCCCCTCTCTCGTGGAGATCTAGTTGATGTAATCTTCTTTTGCGGTGTGTTTGTTGAGACCGATGAATTGTGGGTTTATGATCAAGTTTATCTATGAACAATATTTGAATCTTCTCTGAATTCTTTTATGTATGATTGGTTATCTTTGCAAGTCTCTTCGAATTATCAGTTTGGTTTGGCCTACTAGATTGAACTTTCTTGCAATGGGAGAAGTGCTTAGCTTTGGGTTCACTCTTGCGGTGTCCTTTCCTAGTGACAGTAGGGGCAGCAAGGCACGTATTGTATTGTTGCCATCGAGGATAACAAGATGGGGTTTATATCATATTGCATGAGTTTATCCCTCTACATCATGTCATCTTACTTAAAGCGTTACTCTGTTCTTATGAACTTAATACTCTAGATGCATGCTAGATAGCAGTCGATGTGTGGAGTAATAGTAGTAGATGCAGGCAGGAGTCGGTCTACTTGTCTCGGACGTGATGCCTATATACATGATCATACCTAGATATCTCAAAAGTATGCTCAATTCTGTCAAGTGCTCAACAGTATTTTTTTCACCCACCATAATACCAATGCTCTTGAGAGAAACCACTAGTGAAACCTATGGCCCCCGGGTGTATTCTCCATTATATTAATCTTCCAACACTTAGCTATTTTCATTGCCTTTTATTTTACTTTGCATCTTTATCATAAAAATACCAAAAATATTATCTTATCATATCTATCAGATCTCACTCTCGTAAGTGACCGTGAAGGGATTGACAACCCCTTTATTGCGTTGGTTGCGAGGATTTAGGTGCGAGGGACTCGTGCGTCGCCTCCTACTGGATTGATACCTTGGTTCTCAAAAACTGAGGGAAATACTTAGGCTACTTTGCTGCATCACCCTTTCCTCTTCAAGGGAAAACCAACACAGTGCTCAAGAGGTAGCAAGAAGGATTTCTGGTGCCGTTGCCGGGGAGTCTACGCAAAAGTCAACATACCAAGTATCCATCACAAACCCTTATCTCCCGCATTACATTATTTGCCATTTGCCTCTCGTTTTCCTCTCCCCCACTTCACCCTTGCCGTTTTATTCGCCCTCTCTTTTTTGTTTTCCTCTTTTTTGTTTGCTTGTCATTATGGCTAGTCCCCTATCTTCTCCGTTGTCTCCCAAGAATGAAGTTCTTAATTTTAAGCAAAGGGAGGGAGAAAATCTAAAAGACGCTTGGTATAGAATTTGCAATGCTCAAAATAGATCTACCAGGAAGCAATCTACTTCCGTACTTCTCCGCAATTTTTATGTAGGCGCTACTCCTTGGTACAGATATATTCTTGATACCATTACCGGAGGGAATTTCTTGGGTAGCCATACTTTTGATTCTTTTAATGTTATGATAGATTTGTTTGGCTCACCACCTCTTTTGGTCAATGGAACTATGTTAACTTTAGAGCATGTAATGCAAAGACTTCAAATTATTGAAAATAAAGTTGCTACCGTAGAGTTCATTGAAAATTTGGATAAAAAGATCCACAACCATATTACCCAATTTGGATCTAAAGTAGGAGTCACTTTGAAAAATATTAAGGAGAAGGAACCCATAGTTAATGAAAGAATAAATCAGGATTCCACTAGAATCGATAAACTTGACGGTATCATTACCAACTTGGGAACCGCTTTTTCTTCCATAAAGAATACTCCAAGTCCTCCAACTAAAATTGCCAAGCTTATGTATGTTCCTAAAAATAATGGTGAATCCTCTAGTAAGGAAACTGCGGATCTCAAATCTATAAGTATTCATCCCAATCTTTTTGCTATCATTAAGGAACCATTTGCTACAAATGAATTTTTTGGTTATGTGACTAGAAGCTTGATAATTAATAAAATAAAGAAACTCCTAAGGATGAGAGATGTCTCATTGAAGAATTGCCCACCAAAGATGGCAATACCTAGATCTATCGTTGCTATTATGCCTAGCTAGGGGCGTTAAACGATAGCGCTTGTTGGGAGGCAACCCAATTTTATTTTTAGTTTTTTGCTTTTTGCTTCTGTTTAGGAATAAATATTTGATCTAGCCTCTGGTTAGATATGTTTTCATGTTTTAATTAGTGTTTGTGCCAAGTTTAACATATAGGATCTTCTTGGATGATAGTTATTTGATCTTGCTGAAAATTCCAGAAACTTTCTGTTCACGAAAATAATTGTTAAAAATCACCAGAACGTGATAAAATATTGATTCCAATTTATGCTGATTAATAACCAAATTTCTAGGTTTTCCTATTTTGTCTTAATTTTTGGAATTCCATAAGTTTGCGTTAGTTACAGATTACTACAGACTCTTCTGTTTTTGACAGATTCTGTTTTTCGTGTGTTGTTTGCTTATTTTGATGAATCTATGGCTAGTAAAATAGTTTATAAACCATAGAGAAGTTGGAATACAGTAGGTTTTAACACCAATATAAATAAGGGAAAAATTACATTTGAGCTCCTAGTTGTGTCACACCCGTGTGTTTTGCCCCTAAATTCAAAAAACCCTCGTTTCTGCCCGAGCTCGTTTGCTCTTCTTATGCTTTTGCCCTTTGACCGTTTGACCGTAACTTTTAAAACTTCATAATGAATTCATACTAACTCATAAAAATGCATATAAGATATCAAAATGTTCAGATAAACATCACCTATATGTTTTGATTTTATTTTCAATTTTTTCATCATTTACTATTCATGCTGACATCATACGAGCTCAAACTGAGATAGGGACTTTTCAGCACTTTTGTCATGAATGCAAATTACATGCACATATAGGTGATGTTTTTCCAATAATTTTGATATCTTATTTGCATTTTTCCGAGTAAGTATGAATTCGGTATGAAGTTTTCAAAGTTGCGGTCAAACGGTCAAAGGGCAAAAGCATAAGAGGAGTAAACGAGGGTTTTTTGAATTTAGGGGTAAAACACACGGGTGTGACACAACTAGGGGCTCAAATGTAATTGTCCCTATAAATAAAGAATGATTTCATTACAGTACCTTGAAGTGGTGTTTTGTTTTCTTTCGCTAACGGAGCTCACGAGATTTTCTGCTAAGTTTTGTGTTGTGAAGTTTTCAAGTTTTGGGTGAAAGATTTGATGGATTGTGGAACAAGGAGAGGCAAGAGCCTAAGCTTGGGGATGCCCATGGCACCCCAATTTAATCTAAGGACACCAAAAAGCCAAAGCTTGGGGATGCCCCGGAAGGCATCCCCTCTTTCGTCTACTTCCATCGGTAACTTTACTTGGAGCTATATTTTCATTTACCACATGATATGTGTTTGCTTGGAGCGTCTTGTATGATTTGAGTCTTTTCTTTTTAGTTTACCACAATCATCTTTTCTTTACACACCTTTTGAGAGAAACACACATGATTCACAATTTGTTAGAATACTCTATGCGCTTCACTTAAATCTTTTGAGCTATATAGTTTTTGCTCTAGTGCTTCACTTATATCTTTTAGAGCACGGCGGTGGTTTTGTTTATAGAAACTATTATTCTCTCATTCTTCACTTATATTATTTTGAGAGTCTTAAACAGCATGGTAATTTCCTTAAATTGAGAAATTAATCCTAATATGTTAGGTATTCAAGACTAGTAAAAAAACTATCTTAAGAGTGTGTTGAATGCTACGAGACGTTTGATGCTTGATGATTGTTTTCAGATATGGAGGTAGTGATATTAAAGTTGTGCTAGTTGAGTAGTTGTGAATTTGAGAAATACTTGTGTTGAAGGTTGCAAGTCCCATAGCATGCACGTATGGTAAACGTTATGTAACAAATTTGAAACATGAGGTGTTCTTTGATTGTCTTCCTTATGAGTGGCGGTCGGGGACGAGCGATTGTCTTTTCCTACCAATCTATTCCCCGAGGAGCATGCGCATAGTGCTTGGTTTTTGATGACTTGTAGATTTTTGCAATAAGTATGTGAGTTCTTTATGACTAATGTTGAGTCCATGGATTATACGCACTCTTAGCCTTCCATCATTGCTAGCCTCTTCGGTACCGTGCACTGCCTTTTCTCACATTGAGAGTTGGTGCAAAATTCGCCGGTGCATCCAAATCCTGTGATATGATACGCTCTTTCACACATAAACCTCCTTATATCTTCCTCAAAACAGCCACCATACCTACCTATTATGGCATTTTCATAGCCATTCCGAGATATATTGCCATGTAACTTTCCACCGTTCCATTTATTATGACACGCTCATGGTTGTCATATTGCTTTGCATGATCATGTAGTTGACACCGTATTTGTGGCAAAGCCATCGTTCATAATTTTTCATACATGTCACTCTTGATTCATTGCTATCTCGGTATACCGCGGGAGGCATTCATATAGAGTCATACTTTGTTCTAGTATGGAGTTGTAATCATTGAGTTGTAAATAAATAGAAGTGTGATGATCATCATTCATAGAGCATTGTCCCAATAAAAAAAGAGAAAGGCCAAAAAAAGAGAAGGCCCAAAAAATATATATATATAAATAAAAAGGGACAATGATACTATCCTTTTTTTCCACACTTGTGCTTCAAAGTAGCACCATGTTCTTCATGATAGAGAGTCTCTTGTTTTCTCACTTTCATATACTAGTGGGAATTTTTCATTATAGAACTTGGCTTGTATATTCCAAGAAAGGGCTTCCTCAAATGCCCTAGGTCTTCGTAAGCAAGCAAGTTGGATGCACACCCACTTAGTTTCTTTTGTTGAGCTTTCATGCATTTATAGCTCTAGTGCATCCGTTGCATGGAAATCCCTACTCCTTGCATTAACATCAATCGATGGGCATCTCCATAGCTCATTGATTAGCCGCGTTGATGTGAGACTTTCTCCTTTTTTTTGTCTTCTCCACATAACCCCCATCATTATATTCTATTCCACCCATAGTGCTATATCCATGGCTCACGCTCATGTATTGTGTGAAGGTTGAAAAGGTTTGAGATTACTAAAGTATGAAACAATTGCTTGGCTTGTCATCGGGGTTGTGCATGATGAGAGCATTCTTGTGTGACGAAAATGGAGCATGACTAAACTATATGATTTTGTAGGGATGAACTTTCTTTGGCCATGTTATTTTGAGAGGACATAATTGCTTAGTTAGTATGCTTGAAGTATTATTAATTTTATGTCAATATTAAACTTTTATATTGAATCTGTCAGACCTGAATATTCATACCACAATTAGAAGAATTACATTGAAATTATGCCAAGTAGCATTCCACATCAAAATTTTAGTTTTTATCATTTACCTACTCGAGGACGAGCAGGAATTAAACTTGGGGATGCTTGATACGTCTCCAACGTATCTATAATTTTTTATTGTTCCATGCTATATTATATTCTGTTTTGGACATTAATGGGATTTATTATACACTTTTATTTTATTTTTGGGACTAACCTATTAACCGGAGGCCCAACCTAAATTGCTGTTTTTGCCTATTTGAGTTTGCGAGAAAAAGAATATCAAACGGAGTCCAAACGGAATGAAACCTTCGGGAACATGATTTTCGGAATGAACGTGATCCAGAGGACTTGGACCCTACGTCAAGCCATCAACCAGGAGGGCATGAGGTAGGGGGCTATGCCTACCCCCCCGCGCGTGCCCTCCACCCTCGTGGGCCCCATGTTGCTCCACCGACGTACTTCTTCCTCCTATATATACCTACGTACCCCAAACTACTAGATACGGAGCCAAAACCCTATTTCCACCCCCGCAACCTTCTGTACCTATGAGATCCCATCTTGGGGCCTTTTCCGGCACTCCGCCGGAGGGGGCATCGATCACGGAGGGCTTCTACATCAACACCATAGCCTCTCCGATGATGTGTGAGTAGTTTACCTCAGACCTTCAGGTCTATAGTTATTAGCTAGATGGCATCTTATATCGTTTTGGATCTCAATACAATGTTCTCCCCTCTCTCATGGAGATCTATTTGATGTAATCTTCTTTTGCGGTGTGTTTGTTGAGACCGACGAATTGTGGGTTTATGATCAAGTTTATCTATGAACAATATTTGAATCTTCACTGAATTCTTTTATGTATGATTGGTTATCTTTGCAAGTCTCTTCGAATTATCAGTTTGGTTTGGCCTACTAGATTGATCTTTCTTGCAATGGGAGAAGTGCTTAGCTTTGGGTTCAATCTTGCGGTGTCCTTTCCCGGTGTGATGGGGGCAGCAAGGCACGTACTGTATTGTTGCCATCGAGGATAACAAGATGGGGTTTATATCATATTGCATGAGTTTATCCATCTACATCATGTCATCTTACTTAAAGCGTTACTCTGTTCCTATGTACTTAATACTCTAGATGCATGTTGGATAGAGGTCGATGTGTGGAGTAATAGTAGTAGATGCAGGCAGGAGTCGGTTTACTTGTCTCGGACGTGATGCCTATATACATGATCATAGCTAGATATTCTCATAACTATGCTCAATTCTGTCAATTCCTCAATAGTTATTTGTTCACCCACCGTAATACTTATGCTTTTGTGAGAAGCCACTAGTGAAACCTATGGCCCCCGGGTCTATTCTCCATCATATTAATCTTCCAACACTTAGCCATTTTCACTGCCTTTTATTTTACTTTGCATCTTTATCATAAAAATACGAAAAATATCATCTTATCATATCTATCAGATCTCACTCTCGTAAGTGACCGTGAAGGGATTGACAACCCCTATATTGCGTTGGTTGCGAGGATTTATTTGTTTGTGTAGGTGCGAGGGACTCGTGTGTGGCCACCTACTGGATTGATACCTTGGTTCTCAAAAACTGAGGGAAATACTTATGCTACTTTGTTGCATCACCCTTTCCTCTTCAAGGGAAAACCAACACAGTGCTCAAGAGGTAGAAGTCGGCTCAAAGGTGGTCGAGGGAGGCGCAAGGCGGGGCCCACGTATGGTGATATGAAGCAAGGCCGGTTCATGTGAAGAAGGCCCAGTGCTTGTGAAGGTCATCGTCCGTGACACTCTCACATAATAATGAGTGGGGCTGTACACGCCGTGGAGTCTCAGGGGTGCCGGCCTCAGGCCCTGGGGCTCCCTCCCACGCCTAGTGGCAGCTGAGGGAGTCCTGGATTAGGGGGTGTCCGGATAGCCGGACTACCATCATCAGCCGAACTATCATTTGCCGGACTATCATCATCGACCGGACTCCAAGACTATGAAGATACAAGATTGAAGACTTCTCCCCGTGTCCGGATGAGACTTTCCTTGGCGTGGAAGGCAAGCTTGGCGATACGGATATGTAGATCTCCTACCATTGTAACCGACTCTATGTAACCCTAGCCCTCTCCGTGTCTATATAAACCGGATGGCTTTAGTCCGTAGGACTAGAATCACAACAACCCTTACAATCATACCATAGGCTAGCTTCTAGGGTTTAGCCTCCTTGATCTCGTGGTAGATCCACTCTTGTAAACATCCACAATATCAATATCAATCAAGCAGGGCGTGGGTTTTACCTCCATCAAGAGGGCCCGAACCAGGTAAAACATCGTGTCCCTTGTCTCCTGTTACCATCCGCCTAGGCGCACATTCGGGACCCCCTACCGAGATCCGCGGTTTGACACCGACATTGGTGCTTTCATTGAGAGTTCCTACGTATGCCGTCACCGATAGGCTTGATGGCCTCTTCAATCAACAACGGCGCAGTCCTGGAGAACTTTTCTCCCGAGACAGATCTTCGTGTTGGCGGCCGCCTGCGGGCCAACTTCGCAGCCATCTGGAGCAGATCGAAAGCTCGCCCCTGGCCGCCAGGTCAGGTTTGGAAGCCTAAACTTCATGGCCGATATTCGCGGGGACTTGATCCTCGATGGATCTGAGCCACAGCCGAGCGTGCCGCGCTGTCACGATGGGCATGACCTAACTCTGCCGCCGGACAGCGCCTTGGAGGCCGCTCACGAATCCGCTCCGACTCATAGTCCGGAGCCGATCGCTCGGATCGAGGACGGATGGCTGGACACCGCCTCAGGAGCGGCAACTTCTGGCGATGGGCGAACACTTACCTTGTCCCGCATAAAGCTCATGACTCCGGTGCGGACTCTGCGGACTCCGAACCTCCTGCGCCCTGCCGTCGAATCCGATTGGGCGCCGATCATGGAATTCACCGCTGCGGACATCTTTCAGCACTTCGCCCTTGGCGATATCATAAATTCACTAAAGTGTCTCTCGCTATCCGGAGAGCCCTGGCGAACTACGGCGGGGCGGTTGAGATCGCGGACGGCGAAAAATTGAGCCCACCCACCACCCGCCGTAGCCACCATCAGCGATTTAGCCGACTTACTCGACTACGACTCCGAAGACATCGATGGTATGGGCGGCGATGCGGAGACTACCAAGAACCAGTGCCTACAGGACCTTTGGAAGACCACCTCATCATATGACATATACATGGTGGACACCCCAAAAGATGGGGCGGCAAAGAAGCGGCGGAGGCCGATTCTTTAAAGAAACAGCCCAAGCGCCCGGCGTCGTGGCGCCACTCTAAATCCGCCACGGCAAGAATGGAGATTCGGCACGGAGATAATAGCACCCGAAAGTGCGAAGACAAATCCCTCGGCCGATCCAGCGCGGAGGAGGCGAAGCAAGCCCTCGCGAGGCGGCGACGAAGGTCGAGGATGACAGTTACCACCTCCCTCCGGAGGCGAGGCAAGCCTCGGCGACGAGCCAATTCGTCGTGCACGAGGATCTCGTCGAACAAGGCGTTTGAGACGCAGGGCTAATAGCCACGGCAAACAGCCTAAAGAAAAAGCAGCAACACTTCAAGCTGATCAAGACCTCTTGGCGGCGGATGGACCGAGGTCCTCGCGGCGAAAATATGAACTTCGAGCGCCCCTCAAAAGCTACCCAAAACGCAAGTTGCTCCCCGATTAGAGGAGGAGGCATACAAACCTGCATCACCAGCGCTGTCTGGCGGACCGGCCACCTCGTGGCGCGCGAGCGTGCAAGCCCTCCACCAAAACCGTACCCGGCATCGCTCAAAAGCATGAAGCCATGGGGAACGCGCCGAACTTCGGGACATATTGGAGGACAAGGCAAGACAATCCAGATCTATCTATGGATCACGTGGGCGCCCCAAGACCCATGACGAATACCGTCGCGCGGACACAACTACTCCGCCGGGCGAACACAGCGGAACAACGCTCTCTCGAGCTACGTTGCGATATTGCTCAATCTGGGCGCCAGCACCCACTATGCTTCACCGATGAAGTAATGGATCATCAAATCCTGAAGGTTTAAACCCGTTAATATCGAATCCTACGATGGCACAACAGACCCAGCGGTTTGGATTGAGGATTATCTTCTCCATATACACATGGCCCATGGCGGCAATCTTCACGCCATCAAATATCTCGCTCAAGCTTAAAGGACCAGCTCGGCATTGGCTTAACAGCCTGCCCGCGAGTCAATTGGATCTTTGGGAAGACCTCAAAGCCGCATTCCTCGACAACTTCCGGGGCACCGCGCGCGATGACCTAAGCCACATTATCCAGCTGCCGACGAATCGGCGAGCAATTCGGACACGGTTCTTAACAAAGAAAAATCAAATCGTCGATTGTCCGGATCACAGAGGCCCTCGCTGCCTTCAAACATAACATCCGCAATGAGTGGCTGGCCCGGCACCTAGGGCGGAGAAGCGAAATCCATGGCAGCCCTCACATCACTCATTACCCGCTTACATGCGGGAGAGGATAGCTGGCTAGCTCGCAGCAACAACCTCGGCAAAAATGCTGGCAGTCCGGATACCAAGGACCGCAATGGCATGTTGCGTCGAAACAAAAACAAGCGCCGCGTGCTGGCGACAACAATGAGGATCGGCACTCAGCGCCGGATTCGAGGCTCAAACCAGTCAGCGGAAGAAGCCATTCAAAAGAACCACTCGGGCCCGTCCAATTTGGACGGATACTCGACCGCTCTTAACAAATACATGGAACCCCGAAAAGCCAGCTAACCACAGCAACAGATTGTTGGGTATTCAAACAAGCAGGCAAATTAATGCCGAAAGCGGTGACAAGGGCTACACAGCGATGACGAGGAAGAGACCGGCAGCCGAACAACAGAGGACAAAGGATTCCCCCTCAAGTTGGACGGTAAACATGATATCGCAATGCATATTACCAAGAGGGCGAGCGTGCACTAAAGGGCGTATCTGCGATGGAGCGATCGCCCCAAAATTCAACCCATGGTCCTCTTGCCCGATCACTTTCGATCGAAGAGACCATCCGACCAGTATCCGCCATGGCGGATTCGCGCGTGGTTTTAGACCCAATCGTCGATGGATTTCACCTCACGAGTCTCGATGGGCGGCGGCGAGCTGAACCTGCTTTATTAGGATACGGTCGCCAAGATGGGCATAGACCCTTCAAGGATTAAACCTACAAAGACAACCTTCAAAGGTGTCATACCGGCGTCGAGGCCAATTATGCGAGGCTCGATTACTGAAGTGGTCTTGGATCCCGGATAATTTCCAAATCGAGGAGTTAATCTTGACATAGTCCCGTTCCGTGGCGGCTATCATGCTCTGCTTTCGGACGAACGCGTTGCAAAATTCAGCGCAGTGCCGCATTATGCATACCTTAAGCTCAAGATGCGAGCCCTCGTGGAGTCATCACGGTCAATGGAAACACGGAGCGCTCCCTCCGAGCGGAGGAACATACAGCGGCTCTCGCGGCGAAATCTGAGCAGCCTATTAAGGCAATTGTCGAGTCGGGCCGTTAAACGGCTGAACCGCGACCAAACGCGCCGGAGCAACATCAACCAAGACCACAGCACGTTCCGAACGCAGCGTAGCAATGCGGCCTCAACCTAGCCCTCGCAAAATTGTAAGACAAGCTCTCGCGTACATAATTACGCCTTGGAGATACCATGGGCATAGGGGAGAGGCACAACAAAACAGACCAGTGCGGTTCGACCACACGGGGCTCCCAAGTGTGTCGCTCTTTTTCTTTTATTTTCTCTTTTTATACAGAACTCTGTCGTGGCGAACCTGCCGAACTCATGATGCAACAGCCGATGAAGGACAAAGGCCACGGCGAACACTCGGTGGTCTCCATCACGAGCATTAAATTTGTTAAATACAAACATTCCATGGCCTACCCACGGAGAGGCGCCTTTAATTCATCAATCCTTGCTTTCCGCACTATTTGTATCATTCCGCACTCATAGCATATCTTCTCGAATAAAATGCAGCACTTCTTGCCCATAATTGCATTACCTTATATATATATATGTTCATTTACGACATGTTGCATCCGTACACTCTGGTACGGCCAAATACACAAGGGGCTTAAGTTCTCCGCATTATGGTGTGATAAAGTCTGCACACTTTCACAAGTGCGGCACCCCGAACTTATAGCATTATACGAATCGGCTCCGAATCATGTCTTGGGTCAATAGTTGGGTTTGCCCGGCTCCCATGTTTGGCACCTTATGTTCCGTTCTATCGACTAAGGTAGCCTTTGGAGAACCACTGTGATTGCGCCCGGTTGAGCAGGTTAACGCCTCGATGGAAAAGCTAAAACTGACTGTCATGATAAGGCGAGAGACTGGTCGCTGTTCGAGAGGTCCTTTCGGGTCCTTAAATACCTATGCCGCTTCGAGCGAAGTTCCGGACAATGTCCGATGAAGGCGTGGATAGCGCCCCAATTCGGTCCTCCGAATACTAGGGGCTTCGCCGAAATTTAAAATTATAGAATTCTATGGCTAAGTAAGAGTGTTCAAGCACTATAAGTCCGGTTGCCTTGTTCATTGTGTTGAGCGCCTCCCTCGATGGACACAAAAATGGGAACTAGGGCGCTCATGTTTATCCCGAACACCCCAGCACTAGTGGCATGGGGGCTGAAGCCGACGACTTGCCATCTCTCAGATTTAATAAATGGCCGCACAGAAGGTAATATTTTAAATTAACAAGCGTTGCTTAGCGCATATGAACAAAGTTTTCAGCGCGGGGATAACACATTGTGAATTTACTCAAAAATTACATCCTGGGGCACTCATCCGCAATCTTGCGGGCACCCTTCAGACACAACCTTATAGTACATTTGGGCGTCGATGTTCCTTGCCCATTGGCGGCGCGTCGATGATTAGCTTCTCGCATCCAGCTTGCCCCAATGCACCTTTGCGCGGCAAGGGCCCGACAAACACCTTCAATACAGGTGGGCGCTTGATAACCTCCACCCAGGGCACGCATCCACCAGCCGTCGCATGAGGCGAAGTAGCTCCAGGCATGGCCTCTCGAGGCCACGGCCGGACTATGAGGCCCTTCATGGCCTGCTCGGCCACCTTGTGAAGCTTCGACCAGCTGCCGGATGGCGGTCTTAGCATCTTGAGACGGAAGACCTTCTCCGTTGAGCTCCCTCCTCGGCTCGGTAGAATCTGACGGCATCGAGACACGCTGCAAGGCAGATCTGCAAGCATACAGAGAGCTCGAATTGGGTAAGTAACATGTAATTTACATTCACATGCTTGCTTTGGATGAAAAATGCCTTACCGCCGCTATCTTCCTCATCAACTCAATCTCTGAAGGGACTTATGGGCCTCGGCCTTGGAGGTTTAGCACTTTCGAGGCGAGGCAAGCTCGGACTCTCGAGTCTTTGAGTCACGCTCCAAACTCTCATGCTTTTCCATGAGAGCAGGCTCTTGCTGAACTACCGCCACCCGCGCCTCCTGCTTTTCTCGCTCTGCCCGTTCCGTGGCGCGCCGCGTTCGGCGCGACACGGCCTCCTTCGAGGTCGCCACCTCGTTCGTGGCCCTACAGCACACATGTTATCCTTGTTATTTTTGTTGCAACCTAAAGCCTTTTACTGTAAGGTACAAGTTCAAAGTGGTGTTACTCACCTTCTTTGTCTGGAGCTGCTTCTGGCGGCCGAGCTCTTGCTCGGACCGCTCGACTCTGCTTCACAGCACCGACCTCCGCGATCGGTCTGACGAGAGGTCAACAGCGCAGCCTGCAACCCATATTGACATAATTTTTTAGCAACCCTCGTATCTTTTTTTTTCAGATCCTCGGTCCGGCTTTTCTTTCCGAACACGAACCGAGCATCGAGGCTCTTGTCTGTGCGGTATCACATTGCATATTTTTAACTTCTTACCTCAAAGCGATAGAAGGCTACCGCGAGCCCGGTCAGCCCGCCCTTGGCGAGCTGCACCTTCGAATCACCGCACTCATAATAGTGCGGTGTTCTTCCTCGATGGAGCGCTCTTGGCGCCTCCAACAAGTTGTCCGGCGCCTCGGTTGGGCCGGAAGCCGCCCGGCGTCCGCGGTCTTGCCCTTCGTTCGAAGGGCGCCGGACCCGGAACCACTGCGGGTTCTGTTGTGGAGTCCGGCGCAAAGTCCGGGAGGGCGCCTTGTGGCGCCTCCGGAGCCTCCCCCTGATGGGTCCCTTCTGGGGATCCCACCTCGGCGTCCTCGGTGTCGCGAGGGGTGGAGGTGGTCGGGATGGAGTCTACATCCGGCGGAGCCAGCGACCCGCTTGATGAAGCGGGAGATCATCGTGGCGGACTACGGGGAGCATGCGGCATTAGAATGACACTATGTGACACGTAAAAAAAATTATAAATCATTCAGGAATCCGGATACTTACGATCTCGCGGAGGCTGGCCCTGAAGGCCATTCTTCCTGCCAGCGTTGATGTTGGCGGAGCTGTCGGGAATAGTCCTTCCCTCTTGGACCCTTCGGCCTCCCCTGTTGGGGAGCCTTCCTCTTCCTCTCTCCCTCCTGCAGGAAGAGTCCTCTTCCTCCTCTTCTTTTTGGGAGGAGTCCGCCTCGAGTCGCGGGACACACTGCAGGCACTCTTCGAGCACCCGTGGCCTCCTTCTTGGCCTTCTTCTCCGGCACCACGTGTGGTGCCGAACCAGCAACCTCGCTAGACGGCGTCTCTTGGATTTTCGGCATAGGGCAGACGGGTAATCTGCTCCGCCTTCCTCATCCAGTCCTGTCAAAGGAAAAGGGGAAATTAAAACCCGCATAGAGTCAAACTATGTAAAACAAGTGTCCCGTAAAGGGGTAGAATCACTTACTTCGTTGGCCTGGCGCCGCGAGCGAAATCCGCGATCTTCCGTCGCGGATGCGGGGGCTTCGGCGCCCTTGAATAGCACCCTCCAGGCGCCTTCGTACGTCGTGTCGAAGAGCTTGCTCAGCGCCTGGTGCTGTTCCGGATCGAACTCCCACAGATTGAATGCCCGTTCTTGGCATGGGAGAATCCGGCGGACGAGCATGACTTGGACCACGTTAACCAGCTGAGCTTCTTCTCCGGCTTGGATACAGGGCTTGGAGTCCGTCGGCTCCTCGAACTACCCCACAAGCCCTTCTCTTTCCGGAGGTGAGCTGCGTGGGGATACCAGATCTGAACTGGGGCCCACTTGCCCATGTAGGGTCACGTGGCTCGGTGATATAGAACCACCCGATTGCCACCTTGGCGGATTCAAGAAGGCCCTTTGAACCAAGGGCGTTGGGCATCTTGCCCAACATGGCGCCTCCGCACTTTCTGCTTGAGTGCCCTTCACTACCTTCGACTTGATATTGAAGGTCTTGAGCCACAAGCGAAGTGGGGCTGGATCTTGAAGGAAGGCCTCGCACATGACGATAAACGCCGAGATGTTGAGGATGAAGTTGGCGCTAGATCATGGAAATCCAGGCCGTTGTAGAACATGAGCCCCGGACAAAGGGATGTAGTGGAAAGCCCAGTCCAGCGGAGGAAGTGGGGAAGAAAACGACCCTCTCATGGGGCTGGGGGTGGGGATGAGCTGCCCCTCGTCGGGCAGCGGTCTTGTGATGTCGGCTGGAGAGGTATCCGGCGCCCGCGCGGTTTGGCGATTGCTCCTCCTTAGCGGTGGAGACCAACCATTTACCTCCTGCTCTGGACATGGCGGAGAAGGTTGAGGCAGATCTGTGAACTTGGGCGCTGGAGCTCGAGTCTTGTGAGATGGATAAGCAAAGGAGGAAGAAGGCGTGGGTGAGAAGGTGAATCCTTATCCCTTATATGGTAGGCGAAATCTTACGCGTCCCCAGCGCCTGGGAAAACTTCGCTTATCTCCCAAGCGTCACCATCAATGGCGCGGTTGGGTTACCACGCCGTATTGATGAGAATCCCGGATAAAGGGGAAACACGATCTCTGCTTGACAAGGCGTGCCAAGGAAACCGCTTCGCTAAAATGCTGCTGAGGTGGTAAATTAAAAACAATTGAGTAATGACTTGGTAGTGGCGTGGCGTCATGCCACGAAAGCGTCGGCAGATTGAACTTGTGTTTATATTATTATTCTCTCTGCGGTGGAGCGTGGAAATTATTTTGCGAGCGGACACTATCTGGTGTTCACAATCTTCTATCATTGGAGGAGGAACCCGCCTTGCAATGCCAAGCAATATACCGCCGGACTTATCGTCATTGAAGCCTGGTTCAGGGAGACTCTTGAGGAGTCTGGATTAGGGGTGTCCGGATAGCGGACTACCATCATCAGCCGAACTATCATTTGCGGACTATCATCATCGACGGACTCCAAGACTATGAAGATACAAGATTGAAGACTTCTCCCGTGTCCGGATGAGACTTTCCTTGGCATGGAAGGCAAGCTTGGCGTCTGGATATGTAGATCTCCTACCATTGTAGCCGACTCTATGTAACCCTAGCCCTCTCCGGTGTCTATATAAACCGGATGGCTTTAGTCCGTGGGACTAGAATCACAACAACCCTTACAATCATACCATAGGCTAGCTTCTAGGGTTTAGCCTCCTTGATCTCGTGGTAGATCCACTCTTGTAAACATCCACAATATCAATATCAATCGAAGCAGGGCGTGGGTTTTACCTCCATCATGAGGGCCCGAACCTGGGTAAAACATCGTGTCCCTTGTCTCCTGTTGCCATCCGCCTAGACGCACAGTTCGGGACCCCCTACCCGAGATCCGCTGGTTTTGACACCGACAACAGCACTTAGCTCCGCGCTGGTGAGATTACTTGAAGACACGAAGACTAGACTAGGCGCCGGACGCGGCCATTTGCTTTGGATCTTCTCTTCTGTAGCCTTGCTTTCTGGATTGGCACAATTGCATTTTTACCCCTAGTTGGTTCCTACCCACGGGTTTTGCCCTTACTTTTCGAGCTTGCTCAGTTTTGCCCTTACTTTTTCCGTCGAGGTCCCTCGAATGCCCTTTGACCATTTCACCAAAACTTTGAAAATTCATAACTAATTCATATGAACCTAGAAAAATGCAAATAAGATATCAAAATGTTCAGATAAACATTACCTTTATGTGCATATCATTTGCATTCAGGACGAAAGCATCGTTTAAACTACCTGAGGTAGTTAATGCTATTAACATTATTAAAAATAAAAAGATAAACAATATTTTTTCATGAATAAAAATTACATGCAAATGTAGGTGATGTTTTCTGAACATCCTGATATCTTATTTGCATTTTCCCGAGTTCGTATCAACTTGTTATGAAGTTTCCAAATAATGGTCAAAGTCGTTAGAACATTCATAACAAGATGATACGAACTCAGAAAAATGCAAATAAGACATCTGGATGTTCAGAAAACATCACTTACATTTGCATGTAATTTTTATTCATGAAAAAAATATTTTTTATACCTTTTTATTTTAAACAATGTTAATAACATTAATTTCCTCAGGTAGTTTAAAGGGTGCTTTTGTCCTGAATGCAAATGATATGCACATAAAGGTAATGTTTATCTGGACATTTTTATATCTAATTTGCATTTTTCTGAGTTCATATGAATTAGTTATGAATTTTCAAAGTTTTGGTCAAACGGTCAAAGGGCATTCGAGGGACCACGACGGAAAAAGTAAGGGCAAAACTGAGCAAGCTCGAAAAGTAAGGGCAAAACCCGTGGGTAGGAACCAACTAGGGGTAAAACTGCAATTGTCCAGTTGAAGTCAAACTTTTATCGATGCGTGCGGGGGGTGAATTTTCTCGTTCAAAGCAATTTCTTGTCATCTGGTTCTTACCTTGTTCTCGAGCTCACGCTTGCCGCCTCCCCCTCGCGGGCCCCTCGTGAGCGGGGCTGGGCCCAGCATGCGCGACGCGCGCGCCGATCGGCGGAGGGACCTCACGAGGCCCTCTCGGGCAGGTCAGCAGACCCTTCGGGAGCCCCGCGGTGACTCTCGACCTTATAATATGATTCAGGGCCTGCCCCAGCTAAGGTAAACCGCAGCGGCAAGACTTGCCATCAGACTCATGGCCGGCCAAAATGCACCCTTGATTCAGCAGAAAGAAATAGAAATCATGATTCATTTACATGAGGGGCTCCCTGAGGGAGTTCCGGACTAGGGGGTGTCCAGATAGCCGAACTATCATCATCGGCCGGACTCCAAGAATATGAAGATACAAGATTGAAGACTTTGTCCCGTGTCCGGATGGGAGTTTCCTTGGCGTGGAAGGCAAGCTTGGCGATACGGATATGTAGATCTCCTACCATTGTAACCGAATCTGTGTAACCCTAACCCTATCCGGTGTCTATATAAACCAGAGGGTTTTAGTCCATAGGACGAACAACAATCATACCATAGGCTAGCTTCTAGGGTTTAGCCTCTTTGATCTCGTGGTAGATCCACTCTTGTAACACACATCATCAATATTAATCTAGCAGGACGTAGAGTTTTACCTCCATCAAGAGCGCCCGAACCTGGGTAAAACATCGTGTCCCTTGTCTCTGTTACCATCCGCCTAGACGCACTGATTCGGGACCCCTACCGAGATCCGCGGTTTGACACCGACATTGGTGCTTTCATTTAGAGTTCTTACGTATGCGTCACCCGATAGGCCCGATGGCTTCTTCGATCATCAACAATGGCGCGGTCGGGTGAGACTTTTCTCCCGGACAGATCTTCGTGTTCGGCGGCTTTGCTGCTGCGGGCCAATTAAGCAGCCATCTGGAGCAGATCAAAAGCTCGCCCTGGCGTCGAGTCAGATTTGAAGTCTAAACTATCTGGCCGATATCCGCGGAGACTTGATCTTGACGGATTCAAGCCGCAGCCAAGCGCGCCAGCCTTGTCTCAATGGGCATGATCTAGCTCTGCGGCGAGCGGTGCCACAGAGGCCGCACTCGTAATCCGCTCCGACCCTTAATCCGGTCGGATTCCCGATCGAGGCGAGTGGTTGGACACCGCCTCGGGGCTTTAATCTCTGGCGATCGGGCGAACTCTATCCCTGTCGCTGCGAAGACCTCGACTCGGTGCGGACTCCTCTCCGGACTCGAACCCTCCGCTCCCTTGCCAATCGAATCCGATTTGGCGCCCGTTATGGAGTTCACGGCGCGGACATCTTTCGGCACTTTCGCCCTTTGGCGACATCCTGAATTCACTAAAGTACCTCTCGTTATCGGAGAGCCTGGCGGACTGCGGCCGGGGCGGTTGAGATGCAGACGGCGAAGAAATTCAAAGCCCACCCACCACCCACTTGGTAGCAGCTGTCGACGATCTAACCGACATGCTGAACTACGACTCCGAAGACATCGGCGATATGGGCGGCGATGCCGGAGGCGAACAAGACCAGCGCATAAGGGCCTTTGGAAGGCCACCTCGTCATCGACATATATATGGTGGACATCCCAAAAGATGGGAACGGCGATGGAACAACGGAGGATGACCCTCAAAAAGCATCCCAGCGCCCGGCGTCGGCGGCGCCGCTCTAAATCCGCCACAGCAAGAATGAAGATTCCGGCACGGAGATAATAATACACGGACAGTGCGAAGACAATCCACTCCAGCAAGATCCAGCGCGGAGGATGGAGCGCCAGCCCTCACGAGAGGCGGCGGAAGAAGAGGTAGAGGATTATATGCCTCCCTCCGGAGAGGAAGCAAGCCTCGGCGATGATGGTCGTCGTACTGAGGATCCCGTCGAACAAGAGCGTTTTAGGCGCGGGCTTATGGCCATGGCAAACAGCCTCAAGGAAACGCAGCAACAGCTTAGAGCTGATCAGGATCTGCTAGCCGACGGATGGATTTGAAGTCCTCGCGGCGAAGAGCATGAGCTCGACGCCCCTCAAAAGCTACCCTAAGCATAAGCTGCTCCCCGATTAGAGGAGGAGGCTTACGAACCCGCATCACCAGGAGACAATCGGCTGACCGACCACCACGTGGTCGCGACAGAGAGGCCTCTAGGCCCTTCACTAGAACCGTACCCCGGCATCGCTCAAAAAGCACACGGCCACAGGGGAACGCTCCGGACCTGCGAGATATATTGGAGGACAAGGAAAGACAATCTAGATCGATCTATGGATCGCGTGGGCGCCCCATGGTACGTGACGACAACCGTCGCGCCGGACATAGTAAGTCCGGCCGGGCCGAACAAAACAGACAAAGCTCTTTTGAGCTCCGTCGTGGCATCGCCCAGTACAGAGGCGCCGCACACCCACTATGCTTCACAGACGAAGTAATGGATCATCAAATCCCCGAAGGGTTTAAACCCATCAATATTGAATCCTATGATGGCACAACAGACCCCGCGGTTTGGATCGAAGACTATCTCCTTCACATCCACATGGCCCGCGGTGACGATCTTCACGCCATCAAATACCTCCCCCTCAAGCTTAAAGGACCAGCCCGGCATTGGCTCAACAGCTTGCCAGCAGAGTCAATTGGGAGCTGGGAGGACCTGGAAGCCGCATTCCTCGATAACTTCCAGGGCACTTATGTGCGACCACCAGACGCTGATGACCTAAGCCACATAATTCAGCAGCCAGACGAATCGGCCAGACAATTCTGGACACGGTTCTTAACCAAGAAAAACCAAATCGTCAATGTCCGGATCACGGAGGCCCTCGCGACCTTCAAGCATAACATCCATGACGAGTGGCTTGCCCAGCACCTAGGACAGGAAAAGCCGAAATCCATGGCAGCCCTCACATCACTCATGACCCGCTTCTGCGCGAGTGAGGACAGCTGGCTAGCACGCAGCAACAACCTCAGCAAAAATTATGGCAGTCCGGACTTCAAGGACCGAAATGGCAGGCCGCGTCATAACAAAAACAAACGCCGTATTAATGGCGATAATATTGAGGATACGACAATCAATGCCGGATTCAGAGGCTCTAACCCGGTCAGCGAAAAAGCCATTTAAAAGAACTACTCCGGGTCCGTCCAATTTGGACCGAATACTCGACCGCTTGTGCGGATACATGGCACCCCAAAAGCCAGCTAACCACACCAGCGAGGACTGTTGGGTATTCAACAGGCAGGCAAGTTAATTGCGAAAACAATGACAAGAGGCTGCATAGCGATGGCGAGGACGAGACCCAACCGCCCGAACAATAGAGGACGAAGGGTTTCCCCCACAGTGCAGACGATGAACATGATATATGCAATGCACATACCCAAAAGGGAGTGAAGCGTGCACTCGAGGATGTCTACGCAATGGAGCCAGCTTGCCCAGTTCAATCCATGGTCCTCCTGCCCGATCACTTTTGACCGAAGGACCACCCCACCGGCATCCGCCACGCGTAATTCACCGCACTGGTCTTAGACCCAATCGTCGATGGATTTCACCTAACGAGTCTGATGGGCGGCGGCAGCAACTGAACCTGCTTTACCGAGGATACAATGCGCAAAATGGGCATAGACCCTCAAGGATTAAACCTACCAAAGCGACCTTTAAAGGCGTCATACCAGGTGTAAAGCCAATTGTACATGCTCAATTACTGGAAGTGGTCTTGGATCCCAGATAACTTCCGGCGAGGAGTTAATCTTGACATAGTCCCGTTCATGGCGGCTATCATGCCTTGCTCGGACGTCTGCGTTGCAAAGTTCAGCGCGGTGCCGCACTCGCATACCTCAAGCTCAAGATGCCAGGCCCTCGAGTCATCACGGTCAGCGGAAACATCGAACGTTCTCTCCGCGCGGAGGAACATCTGCGGCTCTTGCGGCGAAGTGCAATGCAGCCTCTTAAGGCAATTCTTGAGTCCGGCCGTTAAGCGGCCGGACACAGCTAAGCGCTGGGTAACTTACAACAAGACCACAGCACGTTCGAAGCAGCGTGGATGCGGCTAACCCCAGCTCTGCGAAAACGTCAAAGCAGGTCGCCGCGCATACACCATTACGCTCGAAGATACCATGGGCATGGGGAGAGGGCACGACCGACAAACCCAGACTGCGGCTCAACCACACCAGGGGCTCTCAAGTGTGTCGTTCCTTTTTCTTTTGTTTTACCTTTTACTTTTACCCACAGGACTCCGTTTGTCGAGGCCACGACCAGCAGCAGACCTGCCAACTCACGATGCAACAGCCAGGGAAGGATAAAGGCTACAACGAATATACAGGTGGTCTCCATTACGAGCATTTTTATACACCAATCTGCAGCCTACCCCTGGAGTGGGACATGTTTAATAGTCCCATACCTTCCTTATCGCACTATTTGTATCGTTTTGCATTCGTAGCATCACTTATTGAATAAAACAACGCAGCACCTTTTTGCTTATAATTGCATTTCTTTTTTATACATATGTTCATTCAAGGCATGTTGCATCCGTACACTTTGGTACGGCTAATATACACCAGGGGCTTATGTTTCCCGCATTATGGTATGATAAGTCCGAACACTTTCATAAGTGCGGCACCCCGAACTTATAGCACTATATGCATCGGCTCTGAATCATGTCTTGGGTCAATAGTTCGGTTTGCCCGGCTCCCATGTTTTGGTACCTTACGTTCCGTTATATCGGCTAAGGTAGCCTTGGGAGAACCACTGCGATTCCGCCCCGTTGAGCTGGGTTAACGCCTCGATGGAGAAAGCTAAAACGGCCGTCATGATGAGGCGAGAGACCGTCGCTGTTCGAGAGATTTTTGCGAGTCCTTAAATACTTATGCCGCTTAGGCGAGGCGGATCTGTCCGGCCAAGGCGTGATAGCGCCCCAAATTGACCTTCGAAGACTAGGGGCTTACCGAAATTTAAAATTATATAATTCTATGGCTAAGTGAGAGTGTTCAAGCATTATAAGTCCGGTTGCCTTGTTCGCTGTGTTGAGTGCCTCCTAGATGGACCCAAAAATGGGAACAAGAGCGCTCAAGTTTATCCGAACACCCCAAAGACGTGGCATGGGGGCTGAAGCCGACGACTTGCCATCTCTCAAATTTGATAAACAGCCGCCTGAAAGGTAATATTTTAAATTAACAAGCATTGCTTAGCGATATGAACTAAGTTTTCAGCGCACAGGATAAAAAATGCGAGTCTACTCAAATATTACATCTTTGGAGAACTCACCCAATAGTCGGGCCCTTGACACACTCTTATAATACATCTCGGGCGTGCGATGCTCCTTGCCCTCACGTGGCGGGTCCGTCACGAGCTTACGGGCATCCATCTTGCCCTAGTGCACCTTCTTGCGGGCAAGGGCCGACAGGCACCCTCGATACAAGCGGAATGCTTGATAACTTCAACCCAGGGCACGCATCCATCAACCGCCGCACCAGGCGAAGTAGCTCCAGGCATGGCCTCCTTAGGCCACAGCCGAACTATGAGGCCCTTCATGGCCTGTTCGGCCGCCTTGTGGAGCTCGACCAGCTGCTTCACTGGTCGCTAAAACACCGGATGTCGGCCTCGAGCATCTTGAGACCGAAGACCTTCTCCGTCGAGCTCCCTCCTCGGCCGGTAGAATGTGGCAGCATCGGACACGCTGCGAGGAAGATCTGCGAACGCTCCTGGAGAGCTCCGAATTCGGGTAAGCAACAGGTAATTAACGCTCACATGCTTACTTTGCATGAAAAATGCCTTACCCGCTGCTATTTTCTTCACCGCCTCAATATCCTGGAGGGCCTTGTAGGCTTCGGCCTTAGCGGCTTTGGCACTCTCAAGAGCCGTTGCAAGCTCAGACTCTCGAGTCTTCGAGTCACGCTCCAAGCTCTCATGGTTTTTCACGAGATCCTGGAGCTCTTGCTGTACCTCCGCCACCCGCGCCTCCTGCTTCTCTCGCTCGGTGCGCTCCGCAGCCGCATTATGTTCGGCCGCGGCCACCGCCTCCTTCAGGGTCGCCACCTCGTTAGTGGCCCCTACAATACCCACGTTATCCTTGTCATTTTTCTTGCAACCAAATCATTTTCTGTAAGGTACAATTTTCATAAGGTATTACTCACCTTCCTTTTCCTCGAGCCGCTTCTTGGCATGACCGAGCTCGTTCTCGGACCGCTCGAGGTTTTTCTTCAAATTATTGACCTCCATGATCGGTCTGGCGGAGGTCAAGAAAGACACTGCAATCCCATATTGACATATTTTTATGACTCCTGCGTTTCTCTTTCTAAAGATCCTCAGTCCGGCTTTTCTTTCCGAACACCGAACCGAGCATCGAGGGCTCTTGTCTATGCGGTACCATTTTACATATATTGAAATTCTTACCTCAAAGCCTATTAGAAGGCTGCTGCAGGCTTCGGTCAGCGCGCTCTTGGCGAGCTGAACCTTCTGAATCACCGCACTCATAACAGTGCGGTGTTCCTCTTTGAAGGAGGCGCTGTTGAGCGCCTCCAGCAAATTATCCGGCACCTCCGGTTGGACGGAGGCAGCCGGCGTCGTGCGTCTTGCCCTTCTTACAAAGGGGTCGCCCGCGGACTCGAGCCACTTGTGGCCTCCGGGCTGAGTCCGGTGCACAGTCCGGGAGGTATCTGTGACACCTCCGGGGCCTCCTCCTCCTGGTGGGTCCTTTTACGGGATCCCACCTCGGCGTCGTCCATGGCGATGGGGGTGGAGGCGATCGGAAGGAATCCATATCCGCGCTCAAGGACCCGCTCGGCAAGCGGGAAGATCATCCTTGGGCGGACTGCAGGGTTGTATGCGGCATTAGAAAGACATTATGTGGCGAAAAGAAAAAAACCTTGAAGTTATTCGGGAATCCGGATACTTACGATCTCGCCAGGGGCTTGGCCCTTGGAGGCCAGTCCTCGTCGTCGTCACTGGCATTGGCGGAGCAGTCCGGGGGAAGAGTTTTTCCCTTCTTGGACCCTTCGGCCTCCCTTGTTGGGGAGGCCTTCCTTTTCTTCCCTCCCCCCGCTAGGGGAGAGGCTTTCTTCTTCTCCTCTTCGCCTTGGTGGGAGGAGTCGGCCTCGGATTCATCATCCGATAGCACCTGAAAGGAACTCTTCCAGTCCCGTGGCCGTCTTCTTGGCCTTCTTCTCGGCACCACGTGGGGTGCGGGCAGCAACCCCTGTTAGGCGGGCGTCCGCTGGGTCCTCTGGCAATGGGGCCGGACAGATAATCCGTTCGGCCTTCGCCAGCCATTCCTGTCAAAGGTAAAGGGAGTTTAGATCCTGCATAGAGCCAAACTATGGAAAACAAGTGGTGAAATCACTTACCTCGTCAGCTGGACGCTGCGAGCGGAATCCGCGATCTTCGATAGCGGATGCGGGAGCTTCGGCGCCCTTGAACAGCACCTTCCAGACATCTTCGTGCGTGGTGTCGAAGAGCCCGCTTCGAGGTGCGTGTTGCGCGGATCAAACTCCCACATGTTGAAGCCCGTCGCTGCACGGAGAATCCGCGAATGAGCATGACTGGACTATGTTGACAAGCTTGAGCTTCTTGTCCACCAGCCTCTGGATACAGGCTTGGAGTCCGGTCAGCTCCTCCGAATCCCCCCAAGTCCGGCCACTCTGTTTCCAGGAGGTGAGCCGCGTAGGGATGCCGGATCTGAATTCGGGGGCCGCTGCCCAATCAGGGTCACGCGGCTCGGTGATGTAGTACCACCCCGATTGCCACCCCTTGATGGTTTCCACGAAAGTGTCCTCCAGCCACGTAACGTGGAACATCCTACCCACCATGGCGCCTCCGCACTCCGCTTGGCTGCCCTTCACAACCTTCGGCTTGACAATGAAGGTCTTGAGCCACAAGCGAAGTGGGGCTGGATCTGAGAGGAAGGCCTCGCACCTGACGATAAACGCCGAGATGTTGAGGATGAAATTGGGGCGGATCATGGAAATCTAGGCGTAGTAGAACATGAGCCCCGGACAAAGGGATGAAGCGGGAAGCCCAGTCCACGGAGGAAATGGGGAAGAAATACTACCCTCTCATGGGGCCTGGGGTTGGGACGAGCTCTCCCTCGTCGGGGAGCCGATCTGCGATGTTCTTTGGACAAATATCCGGCGTCGCGCAGCTTCTGATCTGCCCCTCCGTGACGGAGGAGGCCATCCACTGCCTCCCGCTCCGGACATAGTTGGAGAAGGTTGAGGTGAGAAGTGCGGACTTAGGCGCTGGAGCTCGAGTTCATGGAGATGGATAAGCCAAGGAGGAAGAAGGCGCGGTTAAAGGGTTGGATCTTTATCCCTTATATGGGCGGACAAAACATGTGTCCCCAGCGGCCCGGTAAAACTCGCTTATCCCCAAGCGTCACAATAAATGTCACGGTTGGGTTACCCACGTCCGTATTGATGGGAATCCCGGAATAAGGGGAACACGATCTCTGCCCGACAAGGCGTGCCAAGAAACCGCTTAGCTAAACGCGCTGAGGTGGAACAATAAAAACAATTTGAGTAAAGGCTTGGTAGTGGTGCGACGTCACGCCACAGAATACATCAGCAGATTGATCTTGTGTAATATTACTCTCTCTACGGTGGTATGTGGAATTTATTTTTGGAGAGCCGGACACTATCCTGGTGTTCACAATCTTCTATGAATTATTCGGAGGAAGAACCCGCCTTGCAATGCCGAAGACAACATGCGGATAGCCGAACTATCATCATCGGCCAGACTCCAAGACTATGAAGATACAAGATTGAAGACTTCGTCCCGTGTCCGGATGGGACTTTCCTTGGCGTGGAAGGCAAGCTTGGCGATACGGATATGTAGATCTCCTACCATTGTAAACCGACTCTATGTAACCCTAACCCTATCCGGTGTCTATATAAACCAGAGGGTTTTAGTCCGTAGGACGAACAACAATCATACCATAGGCTAGCTTCTAGGGTTTAGCCTCTTTGATCTCGTGGTAGATCCACTCTTATAACACACATCATCAATATTAATCTAGCAGGACGTAGGGTTTTACCTCCATCAAGAGGGCCCGAACCTGGGAAAAACATCGTGTCCCTTGTCTCCTGTTATCATCCGCCTAGACGCACAGTTTGGGACCCCCGACCCGAGATCCGCCGGTTTTGACACCGACACTCCCCCTCCCAAAATGCTCTCACAATCTTCAGGGGCCACGCCCGAGTTTTTACATACAGGGTGAAGCAGTAAAGTGACGAGGAATTAGCCGGATATGTTGCTCGCCGCGTCCTCCGCGTCATCTTCGGAAGCGCCGCTCGCGTCGCTCACGTCGTCGTTGGCACCGCCGCCACCATCACCAGCTCCGGCGTCCCCATCATCGACCACGTCGCCTCCGTCTGTGGCGACTACCACCACGTCGTCCTCTGAAGTGAAGGCTCTTACCAGCGCATCCACGTTGTCCTCCACCAACCGCGCCAGGTCGCCCTGGACGGCCTGTGGTACGGGGGCAATGGCGGCGTCGAAGTCGAAGTCGGGGAAGGTGTTCCGGAGGTGGCTGAAGACGCAGGAGAACGCGCGCCTGAGCAGGCCCCGGCTTCTCTCCTCCACGAGCCGGCGAGCCCTGTCGGACCGCGCTTCCAGGCGCGTCACCACGTCGGTGAAGAAGATCGGGTGGCTGGTGTCGGTGTCAAAACCGGCGGATCTCGGGTAGGGGGTCCCGAACTGTGCGTCTAGGATCGATGGTAACAGGAGACGGGGACATGATGTTTACCCAGGTTCGGGCCCTCTCTACGGAGGTAATACCCAACTTCCTGCTTGATTGATCTTGATGAATATAAGTGTTACAAGAGTTGATCTACCACGAGATCGTAATGGCTAAACCCTAGAAGTCTAGCCTATGTGAATATTGTAATGAATCTGTCCTATCCGGACTATGCTCTCCGGTTTATATAGATACTGGAGAGATCTAGGGTTACATGAGGTCGGTTACATAGGAGGAAATCTTCATAATAGGTCACCTAGCTTGCCTTCCATGCCAAGGAGAGTCCAATCCAGACACGGGTATAGTCTTCGGTCTTCGTGTCTTCACAGCCCATCAGTCCGGCCCATAGATAACAGGCCGGACGCCCGAGGACCCCTTTGTCCAGGACTCCATTAGTAGCCCCTAACCTGGCTTCAATGACGAGGAGTCCGGTGCGCAGATTGTCTTCGGCATTGCAGGGCGGGTTCCCCTTCTCCTGAACTCCAAGATAGTCTTCGGATGTGATGAATGTATGCGGACCTGTTACACACCATATTCCACCGCAGAGGGAATATATATATATTTCACACGAGTTCTATCCGATGACTGCTTCCTGCAACATGATATCACGCCCGTCCGGTCATAATTTCGAACCGTTTTTCTTCTGCCATCCCACGTTTCAAAACGCGGTTGCTACTGGCACGTCTTGTCGAAGCAGAGATCGTGTCCCCCTATTGCGGGATTCTCATCAATGCGGGCATGGGTAACCCAACCGTGCCGTTTACACGGCCATTGGGAATAGGCGAGTTTAAGGCAAGTAGGGAGGCATTTGACATTCGCGGCCTCTATAAGGGGGTAAGGACTCCCTTCTTCCACCCACGCCCTTTCTCTTCCTCAGCCCTTCCGTCCTTGAGCTCCAGGGCCCAAGCCTTAGCTTCTCTCTCGTTCGAGAAAATACTCCAAAGATGTCGGGATCCGGAGATGGAGATAAGTGGATGGCCTCTTCCGTCAAGAAGAAGGACATCAAGGAGCTCCGGGAGGCTGGATATCTCGCCAAAGAGATCGCTCATCGACTCCTGGCCGAGGGACAGATCGTCCCCACTCCCGATCCCCACGAGAGGGTTGTTTTCCTTAAACATTTCGTCCACGGGCTTGGGTTCCCTCTTCACCCATTCATCCACGGGTTCATGTTTTACTATGGGCTGGATTTTCATGACCTAGCCCCCAACTTCATCCTCAACATTTCGGCGTTTATCGTTGTTTGTGAGGCTTTTCTCTGCATCCCGCCTCACTTTGATTTGTGGCTGAAGACATTCAATGTGAGGCCGAAATTTATGCACGGCCAGCAAGCAGAATGCGGAGGCGCTATGGTGGGCAAGATGCCCAACGTCACCTGGCCCGAAGGTTCGTTTTTGGAGACGGTGAAGGGGTGGCAATCGGGGTGGTTCTACATCACCGATCCGCGCGACGCTGACTGGTTGGCGGCCCCCGAATTCCGATCCAGAATCCCGATGCGTCTCACCTCCTGGCAAGAGAGGGGCCTAACTAGGGGTCCCTCGGACGAGCTGACTGGGCTCCAGATGTGCATCTAGAACATGATAGAAAGGAAAATCAAGTTCGTCAACGTGGTCCAGGTCATGCTTATTCATTGGGTCCTTCCGTGCCAACGCCGATCTTGTAATTTGTGGGAGTTCGAGCCGGCCAAGCACCAGACGCTACTGGAGCTCTTCGGCATGACGCACGAAGAAATCTGGAAGGTGCTCTTCAAGGGCGGCGAGATGCCATCGCCTACGACCGAAGATCGCGTACTTAGTTTAAAGTGCCAACCCAACCCGGTCAGTTCCTTTAATGTTTTCAAGGAGCATCCCCTACTAGCATATTTTGAGAGGAAATTTAAGCTTCCTTCCCCTATTTTCAGGCCTGGATTAAGTTGGCCGAGGGGATTAACTGTCCGACTCCGGTGCCCGAGGACCAAGAATTTCCATTATTGGAGAAGATGTTGTTCCCTGCACCTTATGAGGTGCCGGATAAGACGGCTAAAAAGGCGGCCCGAGGGGCCAAGAAGGGCCTTCGCCGGAGAAGCACTCCGGACAAGATGTCCGAAAGCGAGACTTCCTCTACGTCCGCTGACGACGACGATGAAGAGGAAGAAGAAAACGACTCCCCACCTGAAGCGGGGAGGAAGAAGAGAGCGGCCCCCACAAGCCCGGAGGCGGAAGCGCCTAAAAGGGTTAAAGGCTCCCTCGTGGATAAATCCGCGTGGGATGTCGACAGCAGTCCAGCACGACCTCACCGGACCAAGCCTCGGGCCGCTTCGTAAGTACCAGAATTCGCAAAAGTCTGGCCTTCCTAGTTTGTAATATTGACATATTGTAAACTTTTGTCATTGTAGTCCGGCGCGCGGTGACTCCCTGCGATCCTCGACAAAGGATTCGCTGGACACAGAGGAGATGGCTAGCATATCTCTACCACCTGATCATTCCGTCTCACCCAGCGGTGATGATGAGGTGGTGTCCAAAAACGCCTTCCCAGGCCGGGAGGTTCGAAGATCATCGGGGTGACGCCCCAGGATGACTCCTCGGACGCCGGACACACGGGCGAAAAATCCCCCATGGAGACTGCTGACGGGGTCCGAGTTCCCTTCGGACCTCAGCCGGATACCATTCCGGAAATCTATACGGCTCCGGGGTCCAGCGAACGACATTCCCCCCAAGGAGGGAGCGTGCCTGTTCCGCCGGTGACCTCTGTCCTACCAGAGGCACAGGAAAATCTGCTGGAGGCGCTGCGAGGCGCCTCTATCATGGATGAACATCGTGTCCTTATGGACACTGTAATAGAGAAGGTTCAGTTCACTAAAAGCGGACTGAATGATGCCTGCACTAGCCTTCTAACAGGCTTTGAGGTAAGTAAAGTGATTATAGGAAAAATATCACAGTATACACAGTAGCCCCTGATACTCTGTTTGGTGTTCTGGAAGAAAAGCCTAACAGAGGATCAAAAAATTGCAGGATTCTAACATGAGTTGTCTATGTGAATAAGCAGGTATCACTACAGGCTGCCACTACTCATGCTGCGGAGGTCTCTGGACTGAAGCAGAAATTGGAGCGGGCCGAGGAGGAGCTCGGTCGCGTGAAGAAGCAGTTGGAGGATAGCCAAGGTACGCAGTAACCCGTGGGTACATTTTGAAAAAATGAATAGTCTGACTGGACTGAAAGTGTGATAAACTTTATTAGGGGCCACGACCGAGGTGGCAACCCTTAAGAAGGCGCTAGCCGAGGCCGAGGACAAAGCGGCCAAGGAACGCGCTTTGCGCGAGAAGCACGAGGCCCGGGTTGGCGAGGCGCAGCAACAGCTCCAGGGTGCGATAGAGAATTTTGAGTCCTTGGAGCGCGATTTTAAGGCACAGGAGTCCGAATTGGTAAAGGCTCGCCAGAGCGCGCAGGATCCACGAGCCGAAGCCCAGAGCACCCTCCAGGAGATTCAAGTGGCCCAGGAAATTGCGGCGGGTGAGTCTTTCACCATGCTGAGCAAGTATGTAGAGAAAACGTCCCTTGTACTTGTCCTGAATTTTGGTTTTCCAGGGGCATTTGCAGGTTTGCCGCACAGTGTGTCGGACGCGGCCGAGCGTTATAGAGCCGAAGAAGGGATGTCTACAGAGAAGTTGTTCCGGTCCCAATATCTGGGATCCAAACATCCGGTGCCCTTCAGCGACCAGCTAAAGCAGTTGGTCGAGCTGCACAGGTTGGCAGAGCTGGCCATGAAGGACCTGATAGTCCGGCTGTGGCCTGCCGATCCTACACCTGGCAGCTATTTCGGACTTGTGCAGCGGCATGTGAGTGCCTGTCCATGACTCGAAGCCGTGAAGTGGTATGTCTGCATTGAAGGTGCGCATATGGCTTTTGCCCGCGTCAAGATGCATTGGGCCAAGCTGGATGCCAAGAAGCTAATGACTGAAGGACCGCCGGAGGGCAAGGAGCATCGTCGATTCGAGCACTATTTTGATGGTGTCCTGGAGGGGTCCCGCCTTGCGGCGGAGCAATGTTCGAAGGATATTATATTCCTATAAGAACATGTGTATTATCTTGCCCTGTAATATCTAACAAAGATGTTATGTAGTATAATGTTTATGATTTTAAATTTTACCTCCTGTGCGGCCGTTTATTAATCTGAGGGATGACTAGTCGTCGGCTTCTGCCCCCATGTAGATAGTACGGGGGTGTTCAGGATAAATCTAAACACTCTTTACTCCACATTCTGGTCCTTAAAGGAGGTGTTTAGCGCAGCGAACAAGGCAATCAGACTATGCGGCCTTTACCGCCCCCACTTAGCCATAGGAGTTTGACAATTAATAAAGTTGGCGAAGCCCCTGGTTTTTGGAAGGCCGAATTAGGGGCGCTATACACGCCAAATCGTAGGAATCGATTCTTCGCAAGAAGCGAAAAAATCTCCAACGATTTGGAACCTCACGAACAACTAACCGGCTCTCGCCGCATCATGACAGTCAGTTTTAGGCTTTCTCTACTGAGGTGCTCGTCTGGAAGAACCGGGACACAATCGAAGTAGTTCTCCCTTTACTACCCTAGTTGATATAGTGGAACGTAAGGTAGTAAGCACAGTAGCCGGGCAACCCAACTATTGACCAAAGATATGATTCGGAGCCGATGCATATAATGCTATAAGTTCTGGGTGCCGAACTATACTGAAAAAGTGTTCGTACTTTTATTGCCGTGATCCGAGGAATAATGAAGCCCCTGGCGTACAAGTACATACCATGATGTACGTGTGCAATGAGTAATAGATACTGAGGTGAGGAAACAGAAAAGATTAAGTAATGATGACGCCACCATTTATTCACCGTTGTGATGTAATCAGTACGTCGAGGCGTACTTTGTACCAGTAATGCGATAAGCAAGTAAGGCTATTTAACATGCTGTAACCAAGGGCGAGCTGCATGCGGGTATGTAAAACAAGTATATTAATCGTTTATTAGAGACCACCTGGGGGTTCCCTTGTACGCCAAAGCTCTTTGCCTCCTTGGTGTTTTCTTCAAACGGGTCGTCCGTATAGGCCTTGAAAAAGAAAAGAAAAACCTGTAAAAAGAAAAAGCAGGAGCATGCGAATCCCAGGGTCTATCAACCCGTACTGTGGATCGTGAGCGAGTTGTGCCTCCGTCCGTTGCCATGGGGTTTCGAGTGCGTAGTTTAAATGCGTGTGGTACTAACACCATTGCCTCGTCAGGGGTGGGACGGAGGCCAAATTGCTAGTTTGGCTTGTCACGAGCCGAGTTGTCCTGCTGCAGTGTAGTCTGGACCCTCTTATTGATGTCCAGGGGCTCAGCAGCCGGATTATAGTGCTGCTTGAGAAGGCCACTATGTACTTCTGCTCCTAGGGTGGCGGTGTGCTCCTCTGTACGGAGGGAGCGTTCCATATTTCCTTTACCATAATGACGCCACGTGGACCGGGCATCTTGGTCTTGAGATAAGCATAATGCGGCACCGCATTGAATCTAGCGAATGCGGTTCGTCCGAGCAGTGCGTGATAGCCACAGCGAAATGGGACAATATCGAAGACTAGTTTTTCGCTTTGGAAGTTATCCGGGGAACCGAACACTACCTCCAGCGTTATTGAGCCCGTACAACGGGCCACTATACCTGGTATGACTCCTTTAAAGGTAGTCTTCGTGAGCTTGGCTCGTGAGGGGTCAATGCTCATTTTATGTACTGTATCCTGATAGAGTAGGTTGAGGCTGCTACCACCGTCCATTTTGGACTCGAGTCAGGTGAAATCCATCGATGATTGGGTCGAGGACCAGTGCGGCTGAACTGTCATGCCGGATGCTAGTCGGATGGTCACGGCAGTCGAAGGTGATCGGGAATGATGACCAAGGATTAAACTTCGGGGCGACGGGCTCTACCGCGTAGACGTCCCTGAGTGAGCATTTGCGCTCCTCTTTAGGGATAGCGTATATCATGTTCAATGTTTTGACTTCATGGGGAAATTTCTTTTGCCCCCCGGTGTTCGGCTGCAGGGGCTCTTCGTCATCGTCCTTGCTTTGCGATCCCCCTTCTTTTTTTCTGCTATTTATCTTGCTGGCTTGTTTAAAGACCCGGCAATCTCTGTTAGTATGGTGGCTTGAATCCCTCCAGGAATTCGTGATCCAGTACCTCGTTTGTGAAGCAGAGAGGGTGTGCAGCACCTCTGTACCGGGTCGTGTCGCGGCGTAGCTCTGATGGAGTCCGTCTACGGCATTCGCATTGGGCGTGGTTAGGTTTTTCACGTCCCAATAGGTAGCCCTCTTCGGGCCTCGAGGCACGTCCTCGTGATCCGTAGATCGATCTTGTATGTCCTGCTCTACTATCCAGGGTCTGCCGGAGGTCAGACGTGTGACCCCGAACTCTTCCGTCTTTCTTTTTGCAGTGCGGTTGGGCAGGCTGCTGTTCGGCCTGAGTTGTCGCTTTATCCGGACCGCGTGGTGGCCGGTCGGCTGCCCTGTTTCGACCAAGTGGTGGTCGTTCCGCATTAGCGAGGTAGATGTGTGCTCTGGTGCCTCCTCATCAAATTGAGGTAGCAGTCTGCGTTTTGGGTAGCTCTTGGTTGTGCGCTTGAGGCCAAATTCTTCCGTTGTCAGAATGTCAGTCCATCTGTCGACGAGCAGATCTTGTTCAGCTTGAAGTTGCTGCTGTTTCTTTTTCAGGCTCCTTGCAGTGGCTATGAGTTGAAGGTTAAAGCGCTCCTGCTCCAGAGGGTCCTCAGGCACGATGAAACCTTCGTTGCCGAGGCTTTCTCCTCTTCGGAGGGTGGACGGTAACTATCGTCCCCCGAGTCATCTTCTATGGCCTGCTCATCAGGGTTGTCTTGCATGTCGTCATGTTCCTCCTGTTCGGATGCAGCACTGATAGGGTCTTCATTGTTTTCGGCGTCGCTCGGAGTGCTATTTTCTCCGGTACCAGTGTTGCTATCTTTTGAGCGGCAAGGCTTAGAACGGCGTTTGGGGTGCCGGCGCTTAGACTACGTCTCAGAAGGTTTGTTCTTATCTGGCTCTTCTTTGTCGTCGCCAGATCCTTTGGGTGTATCAACCATGTATATGTCGTACGAAGAGGTGGCCGTCCAACGTCCAGTGAATGGCGGGTCTTGGCCTTTCTCATTGTCGGCATCGTCGTCCATACCGGTGATGTCTTCGGAGCCATAGTCAAGCACGTTGAATAAGTCGTCCGCCTCTAGCTCGAATCGAACATAGTTCGGTTGTGAGTCTTCCTCCAAGGACAAGTTCTTCAAATAATTTAGTACGTCACCCAAAGGCGAATGCTGAAGGTGTCTGCGGCGCAAAATTCGAAAATCGATAACCGATCCAGCTCGATGTCTGCAGGTGCACTTGATCCGGAACATGTAGCCAGAGACGAGTCCGGAGTTCCATTGACACCAGCATTGCAGGATGCCGAGTCCGTGTGTGGCTTCAACGCCGCGGACTTTATGGCCTCGGAGGGGATGATCTGCTTCGATACTGAGGCCGTTGCAGCAACATGATCCATCTCCTGGGTTTGCTTCGATGATAGATTTAAGTCATGTTCATCGGAGAAAGGGGGAGCGATCGCCGCGGTTTCAAATCCCTCGAAGATCAAGTCTCCACCGATATCCGCGACGTAGTTCAATCTTCCGAACCTGACCTATTGGCTAGGGGCGTAACTATTTATCTGCTCTAGATGGCCAAGCGAGTTGGCTCACAGTGCGAAGCCACCGAACACAAAACCTGTCCGGGGAGGACGGTCCCTCCCTGGACAGCGTCATTATTGACAACTGAAGGGGTCATCAAACCATTCATTGATGGCACGGGGGAACACTCAATGAAAGCACCAATGTCGATGTCAAAACCGGCGGATCTCTGGTAGGGGGTCCCAAACTGTGCGTCTAGGATCGATGGTAACAGGACACGGGGGACACGATGTTTACCCAGGTTCAGGCCCTCTCTACGGAGGTAATACCCCACTTCCTACTTGATTGATCTTGATGAATATGAGTGTTACAAGAGTTGATCTGCCACAAGATCGTAATGGCTAAACCCTAGAAGTGTAGCCTATGTGAATATCGTAATGAATCTGTCCTATCCGGAGTATGTTCTCCGGTTTATATAGACACCGGAGAGATCTAGGGTTACATGAGGTTGGTTACATAGGAGGAAATCTTCATAATAGGTCACCTAGGTTGCCTTCCACGCTAAGGAGAGTCCAATCCGGACACGGGTATAGTCTTCGGTCTTCATGTCTTCACAGCCCATCAGTACGGCCCATAGATAACAGGCCGCACACCTGAGGACCCCTTAGTCCAATACTTCCTCAGCTGGCGTAGTCATTCGAGTGGCGGTGCGGTGCATTCTCATCACAGATGTGGCCGAGGGCGGTATTTGCCCTGTTCCGGAGGTCCTGAAGCATGGGGGCGTGCTCGCGCTCCAGCGTCCGTCATCGGAGCACTTCCTCCCTGTTTTGCCGCGCGATGGCCTCGGCGTCATCAACCCGTTTCCGAAGAGAAAGCAGCTCGGCGGCGGAGGCCAAGTCCGCCTGCGCCGTATCCAGGGCGGCAGCCGTGGCCTCCCCACACCTCTCCGCCTCGTCCAACCTGGGCCTGAGGGCAGCGGCCCTGCCCGTGTCCTCCGTTCCTGCGAGCTTCAACTTCAAGTCATACCTACCCTCCAGGTCTGTCCGAACCTCGGCCACCCGGCGGTCGACTTCCTCCTGGACCCTGGCCTCGCGAGCCCCGGCGGCATCTTCCACTTGAGCAACTTGACGCTCCCTCGCCTCCAGTTGTTTGATCTCAAGGCTGCGCTCCACAGCTTCCAGAGCCAGCGCCTCCTCACACCTCCGGACCTCCTCTTCCTCTGCGGGCGTCCCCCTCAGCGACACAAGGGCGGCTCTGCGTGCATCCACCTGCTGCTCGAGGGACGCACAAAAGGCCTAGAGCTCCCACGCGCGCTTCTCCGCAGCCTCGCGACGGCGGTCAGCCTCGCGAGCCTCCTCCAAGGCTCGGGAGCAAGCTTCGCAGGAAACCTTGAGGGACGCCTCGGCCTTTGCATTGTCAGGATCACGCTGATAGCGGCTAAGATTGATGGCCACCCGCAGCTTACGCCGTTCATCCACCAGCTGAAGACCTTCAGCCTCAAGGCGCGAGTCGACGCCCGCAAGTTCTTCACCGAGTCGGCTCATCGCGCCCATCGCCTCCTAGAAGAGCTCATGGCGAATGACGCTTCGCCCGCGCTCGGACTCGAACACACGGCCCACCTCGTCCTCCACCTCGGGGGCTGCAGGTAGGACATCAAGTGGTGCACCGCCTCTCGGCAGGGGGCTGGGGGCTGGTGCCACTCCAGGTGTCGGCCCGACCTCACGAGAAGCTCCGGCCGGACGCGGCCCGCTGCTTGAGGAGGAGCCGAAGGTCAAAGTCAACCAGTTGATGTCCATAACCAGAGGAGGAGACCGGGGAAAGCCCACCAGGCTCCAAGCCAGGACGTGCAGGAAGGGCAGCGAAGCCACAGATTCAAGGCTCCATGAAGGCGAGCGCACCCCCTTTGTCGACCCGGTTCTGGGCGCGGCGTGCAGGCTCGGGGTGCACAAGGCCAGCGGGGGTGCCGAGGAAGGCGAGGATTGCTTCACGAGGGACCCAACGGCCCTGGCAGAAGTGGTCCTGAAGAGCTAGCGTCAAGAAGGAAAGCAGCAATCAAGAAATCTCAAGGTGCAGTACACTCGTCGATAGCAAAGTACTTTCGCCGCTTCAACGGCCCGAAGAAGCTATTGCTGCTCGGGGATCCTTTCCTATTGCGGAGCTCCTCGAAGTCCACGCAAAGCCGACCGAAGCACTGGATGTGACGGCCGATGCGAGACGGGGCCGAAGAAGAGCTTGGAGGGACAACTTCAGGGGTGCCTGGCTGTGGTGAACAGTCGGGCACCGTCTCGCTACGACCTCTTGAGGCTTCGGGGGCTTTGACCTCAGGAACCGCATGCTGCGTCGCCTTAGTAACCGACGCCCCAGGGGAGGGATCGCGAGCTCCCGAGGACGACGCCCCCAGATCACCGCGCGGCATGTGCTCCTCAGCGCTTGGGGCGCCGGCCTCCGTCGGAGCTCGCCCTCCTGCACCCTCACTTGGGGCGAGCTCGGCACCGGCGGTGAGGAAGAGGACCACGTCGACGGGGTTCTCGCGGGGCCCCACCAGGCCGATCGGGCGCATGCCCCACTCATCAAAGGAGGGCATGCTCGCGGCAAACTCATCCTTGTTCTCGCAATGGTACAGCAGCCAGCTCTTCCTGGGCATGTCGTCCGGCAGAGGGGTACCCGTCAGGACCATAAGCACTATCTCCCGCGTCTTAAGAGGAAGCCCTTCCTCTTGAAACCTCATGTGGTCCTGACTGCTGAGCAAGGCCCACATCGGGCGGGAATGGCGCTGAAGCGGAGCGACTCGACGCTTGACGAACTCCTTCACCACCATAGGTGCAGTCACGCCGTGGTTCTTCAACCTCCTCAGCCTGTCCCAGATGGGAGCGAGGCGGGGGCTCGTGAGCTTCTGATGGCCCCAACCGGAGTTTGGAACAGCAGGCCCCACAGGAGCATGGAGCAGAGGGCTGAGCACACCAGGGTCGACAAACACCCATCGTGTCCGGAACTCGCTCGTGGGTGAAGGAAGCTCAAAGTAAATCCCCGCACCCGCCGTCGCGGCCACAGCCTGGAAGATCACGCACCCCGAGCTCTGACGAGGGTTAGTTAAATGCAATAAGAAGAAATGGCGGAAGAAGGCCACCGAAGGAGCGATGCCCATCATGGCCTCACACAAAAAGGTGAAGACGGCGAGAAGGGTCACAGATTGGGGGTCGAGATGCAGCATGTGGATCTGATAATGCTCGAGCACCGCGTTGAAGAAGGCGGAGAAGGGAGGAATCAGGCCATACCAGAGGGCGTCTATGAAGATTGGGTCCTCAGTGGCTGCCCGGGCCATGCGAGTGCGAGACGTGAGCCAAGCCACCGTCTCTCCCCACTCGTTGAAGCTGGAAGCGAGCATTGGACGCACCTTGTCCATGGCCTCGTCGTTGAGCACCCGGGGTCGGCCTAGCACCGGCTCGACGGCCGGAGGCGCGCTCGGCGAAGACAAGGGTTTCTTCCCCTTTTCTGATTGTTTCGGCGCCATGGCAATGGAGCTGGCAGGAGGCAGGTCAGATCGAAGACGAGAAGCAGAGTCTCGAGGAAGAAGAGAGATTGGGGAAGCAAGACACGAGCGACGGAGGAATAACTGTGTAGACTGCGGGGGCCGCATAGCCAGGCGGATTCAGAGGCAGCGTGGGGAAGTGGAGACGTCCACGTCCAATCAACCGTCATGCGTCGACCAAGGCCGCAGGCTTTTGGGGCCCGTGGTGCTCCGCAATTGACCCTTGGCTTCGCCGCGAAGCCAAGCCCGAGCACACCTAGCGCCCGGGGGCTATTGTCGGCGTCCTGGGAACGGGGGTCCCCAGACTTGCCTGCCTGCGGACCACGGCGTGGCTATGCTAGCGGGCCTATACGACCCATCTTCATCAACAAAGCATTCAAGACACTCGCGAGGGGCCAAGCCTCGCGAGGCGGACGGCACAAGACCTCCTCGGGAGCGGCCTCACCAGGCTTCCTCGCGAGGAGCGGAGATATCAAGGCAGAGCAAACCTCACGAGGCTCACGTGACGTGAGCCATGACGATCGGCACCAGGCGGGCGTGAGCGCGTGCAGCGTCCTTGTTTCCTCTTTGGTGATAAGCAAGCAAGCACAGGCGCGGAGTACCGAGGCATCAAGAAAAGCTTTCCATATCGGTTCAACAAGACCAAGACCAGCAGGACGGCAAGATGGAGGTCACCGGGGAGCCCAAGACGGCATCACCACCAGAGCCTTTTGCAGGCAAAGACCGCTTTTGTCAGGATAGCTTGTACTAGCTGTCCCCTTTCAAATTCGCCCGCTGTTGTTGGCTCCCTTCCCGCTCACTATTTGGGGAGAGGACCAGGGCCTATATAAGTAGAGCTAGCCACCACAGTAGGGGTAGGTTGAACTGATTGAGTTCTCATCCACAAGTCCAGAGAGCACAAGAACACCTCAACCTTAGGAGTCTATTCTTCCCCTTGTACTGTTCTTCATCAGCCCAAGAGGCAATAGACCACCACACACTGGAGTAGGGTATTACACCACAACGGTGGCCCGAACCAGTATAAATCTCGCGTGTTTCTTTGTTGCAAGTGCGTCGAGTTCGTCCGTGAGATCTTAGCGAGCTAGGGCGTGGATCGGTAGGAGGGAAAGAACTTCGTGCGCACCCCAGAGTTCGAACCTTAAGGGTTTTGCCGGAACCCCACTTCCAACAGTTTCTTAAGGTTTTCAGAGCAACAAGTAAAATCATATATTTCACAAAGATTCCAAGCATAACACATCAATCTGTTTTTTTGATACCATAAGAGTCTCCCCATTTCAGACAAACGGTGACGCACAAAATGAGCATGCTCATCCAAAGATTTCCCATCAACTAGACTAGTTGGGGTTTTAGCACGAGCGCATAAGGATCAAAGATGATCCAAGTAGAACAGTTTAAGTGGATCCATATCAATAGATTTCTTGCAAGCAAAGATGCAAGAAAAAAAGAAGGCACATGGTAGCACAAGATCGAACGGAAGGTGCGCGAACAAAAACGGCAAGGGTGAAGTGGGGGAGAGGAAAACGAGAGGTGTCGGATTTCGGGTTCCGGCAGACCCTTGAGGTTCGAACACTGGGGTGCGCGTGGAGATCTTTCCCCCACCAGCTCACGCGTTAATGGTTTGCGAGGGATCTAAACTGGGAACGATGAACAACACAAGAGACACAAGGTTTATACTGGTTCGGGCCACCGTGGTGGTGTAATACCCTACTCCAGTGTGTGGTGTGGTGGATTGCCTCGGGCTGATGATGAATAGATAAAAGGAGAACAGCCTCGCGAGGGGCTGTTCTTGAGCTGGTGCGATGAACTGCTTAGGTGAGTTCAGTGCCCTCTCTCTCTCTCTCTCTCTCTCTCTCTCTATGGTTGATTCGTTGACCCCTGGTTGATCTCTCGATGTCGATCTCTCTATCCGTCCCCCCTACCCGGTGGGTGGCTAGTCCTATTTATAGAGCAAGGCCCTGGGCTTCTCCCCAAATAATGAGCGGGAAGGGCACCAACAATTGGCCATTTTGAAGGGGAACATCTAGTACACTTATCCTGACTAAAGTTGGTCTTCGACTGCCAAAGGCTCTGGCGGTGATGCCGTCCTGGGCTCCATGATGACCTCCATCCGGACGTTCTGCTTGTCTTGGTCTTGTTGCACCGAAGCGGTAACCTTTGCCTGATGCCTTGGCCTGTGCTTGCCCCCTTTGCACCGAAAGGGAAACAAGGACCCTGCGCAGGCCGACGCCCGCCTTGCGCCCGCCTGGTCCTCGATCGTCATGGCTTGTGTCACGGGGCACCCTTGTGAGGTACCCTGCCTTGATCTCTCCACCTCCTCGCGAGCCTGCCTGAGGAGGCTGCTCCCGAGGAAGCTCCCTGTCGTCCGCCCCGCGAGGCTTGGCCCCTCGCGAGGGTCTTGAGCTTGAGCTGATAAAGCTGGGCCACGCTGGGCCCCCACCTGAGCCACGCCGCAGGCCGCAGGCAGGCAAGTATGGGGACCCCCGTTCCCAGAACGCCGACAAGAGGCAAATGGCAAATACTGTAATGCGAGGGATAAGAGTTTGTGATGGGTACTTGGTATGTCTTGACTTGTGCGTAGAATCCCGGGCAACGGCGCCAGAAATCCTTCTTGCTACCTCTTGAGCACTGCATTGTTTTTCCCTTGAATAGGAAAGGGTGATGCAGTAAAGTAGCGTAAGTATTTCCCTCAGTTTTTGAGAACCAAGGTATCAATCCAGTAGGAGACCACGCTCGAGTCCCACGCACCTACACAAACAAATAAGAACCTCGCAACCAACGCGATAAATGGGTTGTCAATCCCTTCACAGTCACTTACGAAAGTGAGATCTGATAGAGACGATAAGATAATATTTTTGGTATTTTTATGATAAAGACTAAAAGTAAAGAAAGCAAAGTAAACGGTAATAGAAATAGCTTGTTGACAGAAGATTAATATGATAGAAAATAGACCCGGGGGCCATAGGTTTCACTAGTGGCTTCTCTCAAGATAGCATATGTATTATAGTGGGTAACGAATAACTGTCGAGCAATTGATAGAATTGAGCATAGTTATGAGAATATCTAGGTATGATCATGTATATAGGCATCGCGTCCGTGACAAGTAGACCGACTCCTGCCTGCATATACTACTATTACTCCACACATCGACCGATATCCAGCATGCATCTAGAGTATTAAGTTCATAAGAACAGAGTAACGCATTAGGCAAGATGACATGATGTAGAGGGATAAACTCAAGCTAAGCACTGGGATGAACCCCATCTTTTTATCCTTGATGGCAACAATACAATACGTGTCGTTTCCCCTACTGTCACTGGGATCGAGCACCGCAAGATTGAACCCAAAGCTAAGCACTTCTCCCATTGCAAGAAAGATCAATCTAGTAGGCCAACCCAAACTGATAATTCGAAGAGACTTGCAAAGATAACCAATCATACATAAAATAATTCAGAGAAGATTCAAATATTGTTCATAGATAATCTTGATCATAAACCCACAATTCATCGGATCTCGACAAACACACCGCAAAAAGCAGAGTTACATCAAATAGATCTCCAAGAGAATCAAGGAGAACTTTGTATTGAGATCCAAAGAGAGAGAAGACGCCATCTAGCTAATAACTATGGACCCGAAGATCTGAGGTAAACTACTCACATATCATCTGAGAGGCTATGGTGTTGATGTAGAAGCCCTCCGTGATCGATGCCCCCTTCGGCGGAGCGCCAGAAAAGGCCCCAAGATGGGATCTCACGGGTACAGAAGGTTGCGGCGGTGGAAATAGGGTTTTGTCTCCTCTGCTGATGGTTTGGGGGTACGTAGGTATATATAGGAGGAAGAAGTAGGTGGTTGGAGCTACGAGGGGCCCGCGTGGGTGGAGGGCACTCCCAGGGGGGTAGGCGTGCCTCCCTGCCTCATGGCCTCCTCATTCGTTTCTTGACGTCCACTCCAAGTCCTCTGGATCACGTTTGTTCCAAAAATCACGTTCCCGAAGGTTTCATTCCGTTTGGAGTCCGTTTGATATTCTTTTTCTATGAAACACTGAAATAGGCAAAGAATAGCAATTTGGGCTGGGCCTCCGGTTAATAGGTTAGTCCCAAAAATAATATAAAAGTGTATAAATAAAGCCCATTAAACATCCAAAACAGAATATAATATAGCATGGCACAATAAAAAATTATATATACATCGGAGACGTATCATTCCCTCGGTGGCGACGTCCACATCAGTAGGAGCTGCTGCTCCTTTTGCTCTCGCTCGCGCTGCTGCTCTGCTCTTGCTCTCAGTCCCCTACCTTGTCTGCTCTTGCTCTTGCTCTTGCTCGCGCTGCTGCTCTCGCTCTTGCTCTTGCTTGCAATGCTGCTCCGATATAGCTATACTTCAGTCGACTGAATCGACTTTTGGGTCAGTCAATTTTCAGGGGGTGGGGGGGGGCTCGCTGGAGTTAAGGAAGAACCAGCCGCAGTGGGGAGGGTGGCTCGCCGGAGAGTTACCCCACTATCTATATTAGGGTTCAGGGTTGGGGCGGTGGTCACCGGTGGTGGTGGACGGTGGTGTGGGGATCGCCAGAGAAAAAGCTCGGCATGGGGGGCTAGAGGATGGCCGGGGCGGCGGAGGACCGGCAGTGGGGAGTGTTTTGGCGGGCGGGGTGGTGCACCGTCATGCTGGAGGCTATTTGGCCGGTGGTGGCAAGCGGCTCGAGGTGGAGGTTGAAGATGAACTGCAGGCCCTTGATTTCAGATCCAACGGCTGCAAAATCGATGACTAGAGATGAAAAGTCACGACCGACGTAGCCTCACCTCTAGTGCGTTCAGTTTCGACAGTGAAATTCAGTTTCGACAGCAAAATTGAGTTTCGACAATCAAGTTCAGTTTCGACAGCTAAATTCAGTTTCGACAATTAAGTTCAGAGATGAGCGGCTGATGTATTTTACATCTAGCACTTTGTGGTTATGTATTTTACGTCATCTATTGGAGATGCTATTAGAATTCCACTCAGGTTAACGTTGTCTCTCTTGTCCTGCTTCAGCCTCGGCGTCGTACAACTCACCGGAGCTGCTCCAACGACGAAACCCTCCATCACAGCAGAGCAGTACCTCAGTCTCCATCTCCATACGCCTAAGATCTCCTTCCCCTCCTCCGATAGCCAAGTCAGCCGGAGCATCCTCACCGGCCAACCCAATCACGCTGAGATCGACATGGCTTCGCTAAAGAGGTTGTACACTTGTTACATATCTTTTTTACTCTACATGTTATATGTATTGTCCACTGAGCACACAGAGTAACGGGAAATACAATTATTTTATCCTACTATATGACAAGCAGTGAGGTACTAGGCAACTTAGCTATCCGTGATGGACTCTCTTGAACGCCATCATTATTTATCTCTGCGCGTTTGAGCTGTCCATTTGTCGATGGCCCCGGGAGTTGAGCTAGTAGGGCAAAGGGCCGGGTCCAAAGTAATAGAAGTAGCACAAAACATTTTTTTAGTGTAGGCTTTTCCTTGCTCAAGCTCGCATACTAGAATCGCCAAAGCTTGAAAGGAAAAGTGATCAAGAACATAGGAATTGGAAAGTTTCGTATGGTACTACTTTTCATGAATTTGGTGCAAAGGAATGGAGCAAAGGAAAACTGTAGGATTTGTTCCTATAGTATCTCCTTGAAAGAAAAACCATAGGAATTTTCATTTCCACTTGTGCTCCTTTTCAAATTCCTATTCATGAAGCACAAGACTAATATATAGTAGCATAATAGCATTATAACCGTACATTTTCTTGTGGTTTGACTTAATCTCACCATGCCTCTTTGCGTCTTGTGATCTTCCATTTCTTGTGAACCAAACACCCAGATTGGCAGAAATCCTGTGTTTTGAAATTCTCTATTTTGCACGTCCATTCCTATCCTATTCCTGTCTATTTCCTATCCCTCCATTGTTAGAATCCTCAAATTCAAACAAGCCCTTACACAATTACTTCATATGTAAAACCTTGTGTGGTTTGTCCTGCTCCTGCAGGTGTCAGTGTTCCACCCCACTTCGCTTGCTCCAACGATTTTAAGGGTTCACCACAGCAGGGATCCGCCTCCAGACTGCCTTTCGCCGCCTCGATCTTCTTCCTCTTGCCGCAACCACTTAAAACTGCATTACCATCATCAATCGAAAGCAGATGACCTTGAGGACTACACGGGTCCGCAAGAGAGGTCGCCTCTTCCGTTCCGCCACGCTATGCATCGCTTAATATGATGACATGCTACTTTATCGTTGTGTTCACTATTAGACTCCGAGTCAGGTCCAAACTTATGCTGAAACTTGAGTTTTTAAATGGTTGTGGGGTACATATTGGGGCAGCATTCAGTACTATCTGTCTACTCTCTGGTTAATCTCGGGTGTCTACTATGAGTTTGATGTTGGGTGCAAAGAACCATTAAAGGATCCATTATCTGTATTTTTTAACTAAAGCTATTATCTGCCTGCTATCATTAGTTTTGGGTCTATCCACAGTTTGCTACCATCACTCGGGATTTGTGCACGCACTCCTTACACTACAAAAAAAATACACATCCGTGACATTTTGGTCCGAACGAATTTTTTTCTATCATACTTATGACACTTCTATGATGATAATTGTGACAAAACCCGGTATCATCATAGATGTGGTGGGCTCCTACTTCTATGACAAAAAATCATGACAGAAAATGGGCTTTTTGTCCTGGGCGGGCCAGAGACGCAGCTGCCTGACATTCTTTGGGCCATCCATGACGGAAAAAACCATGGTAGAAGCGAGGGCGAGGAAAATTTCGGGGAGTTCCCGGTTACGGTGGGTGGTCGAGGACCGAGGCGTGCTGCTTTCTCGTGACACGTCTGCTGCAGGTGTGCGTAGGCGTTGGGCTCTAACTGAACCTGAGTGAGGCGTTGGGCTCTAACTGAACCCGAGCGATTGCACTACAGGCTACGCGTTACTAAACCCGAGATATCGATCGATGGCTGTTAACTGAACCCGATCAAGCGATTCCTTCTCTATTGCTGCTAACTGAAGAGGATCGATGCTGCCTCTGGATGAACAGTGAGCATTGCTGGGGGAGTTTGGATGAACAGTTCCCAGTGGGGGTGGATGAACAGGACCCCGTGGTGTTGCCTCTGGATGAACAGGACCCCGATTGATCGAGCCGGTTGGGGCAGGATGAACAGGACCCCGTGGAGGGCTGGATGAACCGGACCACCCACTTGAGGGCTTGATGAATAGTAAACGGTGGAGGGCTGGATGAACAGTAGACGGTGGAGGGCTGGATGAACAGGAGCCCGTGGAGAGGGCTGGTTGAACAGTAGCCGGTGGAGTAGCGCGCGGTGGAGGCTGGATGAATAGGAGCCGTGGATGAACAGACGCAGCTGGAGGCTGGAGGAGGTCGATGGTGGATGAACAGTAGCCCGTGGAGGCTGGAGGGGGTCAACGGTGGAGATGAACGCTATCCCGTGGAGTCCTGCTTTGCACGCCACACCCTCCCGATGAACAGACCCCTGCTTCAACCGTGGCGCCCAACACAAGTTCGCTTCTCTGTTTTGGCGGTACGCCACACCCTCCCGATCAATAGGACCCCTGCTTTCACCGTAGGAGGTCCGCTTCTCCATTTTACGGCACGCTGCACTCTCCCGACGAACAGATCCTGCTTTGACCGTGGCCGGTCGAACACAAGGACGCTTCTCCGCTCTGCGGCACGCCAGCCTCGCTTCCATAAGCTGTTCCGCCCAAGCCCTCCCGATGAACATGGCGACGATTCTGTTCCGACCCAGCTGGTTGGCTCCCCATGAACACGATGACGACGCTGTTTCTCCGCTTCCGACCCAGCCATGTACACGAGCCTTGGCCAGACGACGCTGAGTAGGCGTTCGAGACCCGCCAGATGTACGTGACGCGGGTCAGATTTACTTTGTTGCACCCTGCCGCCCACGTGACGTGTACATGCTACATGCGCGCTTCTACTACGACACATGCGCGCCTCTACGTCAACCAGTATGTACGTACACATTCGCGACCAGAATGACAACGCTACGTATACTTCAACCAGTTGGGTCCCGACTGTCAGGCACTTCCTTGCGTGCGAAGATGTAACTGGTGGGACCCAGCAGTCAGGGGGGCGAATCGTTTTTTTGCCCCGACGCACTTCCTTGCGTGCGAAGATGTAGCTAGTAGGTCCCAGCAGTCAGGGGGAAACGTTTTTTCACGAAATACGGTTGCCCGTCCGATGGTTCCCTGCTGTCACGTGGAGGAATCATTATTTTCCGCGTAATAAGGAGGCACTTCCTTGCTACGGCCGTGGACCGAGTTGTTAGCCTCTCCACATACAGTCCACGTCCGATGGAAGCTGTTCCTTGACCACATTGACCACGCCGTATCGAGTGCACCAGGGCGGGTGAAGACGGCGATGCCTAGGAAGGGGATGATGCGGAGCCGGGGAAGACGCGGCAGTGGATGCCCACGCATAGAGGAGTATGAGGGTTCACTGGTTCGACTGCGGTGTGAGGCTGTCGTCGCCGCAGAATAACAGGGGGTGTGGGTGAGTAGAGGGATGGCCTGGCCAGCGGTGGGAGTAGTAGGGGGTGGTGAGGCCTCCGTGGAATCACAGCTGGCCACGGGAGGCAGGAGCACGCGACACGACCGGCGCTGGTTTAGGCGGCTGAAGCAAGAAGACCAGAGGTTGAAGAAGCACTACTGTCGTTGGATGGACATCGTACGGTCACTGGAGCTAGAATCGTGCATATTGAGTAAGTTGACAAAGCCCTCCGTGCCCTTCAACTTAGTAGGCCCACAAGTCAGCCTCCCACTATACTGGATCCCAGCTAGCTGGGGGGTATTCATTTTTTTGCGTAATAAGGAGGCACTTCCTTGCGGGCAAAATATAGCTGGTGGGTCCGAGCTGTCAGCGACGGTAACATTTTTTTTTCATGAAATACAGAGGCCCTTTCGTTAGGTCCTAGATGTCAGGTGGAAGAATCATTATTTTGCGCGTAATAAGGAGACATTTCCTTGCGTGCGGCCGTGGACCCAGCTGTGAGCCTCTCCACGTACAGTCCACTTTAGATGCATGTCGATCATTGACCATGTTTACCAGGTCAAAGTCCGAGAGCACCAGATATTTGGACGACGGCGAGGCCTAGGAAGGAACGACACGGAGCTGTGGAAGACTCGGCAGTTGTTTCCAGAGGGGAGTACGATCGCACGAGGGTTTATCGTTCGTCCCGCCGTCGCGGAGAATAACAAAGCAGTGTCGGTGAGTAGAGGCATGGCTAGGCTAGTGATGGGAGTACGGTGGGGCGGTGAGGCTCATGCAGCACTACACCCGACCAAGGGAGAAGGGAGCAGCAGTCCCGGCGCGCTTTGAGCTGCAAGCAGGAAGAGCAGAGATTGAAGAAGACGGCGTCCCGTTGGATGGACATCCAACAATCATTGCTTAAAGGCCAATCTTTTTTTAGGAAAGTCTCAATCTGTGGAAAACAACATACAACCCATCTGCCATTATTTCTAATAATTTACAGCCCATTTGCTAATTCTTAAGGTTTTTGGAGCCCATATTCTTTTGTTAGCATTACATCCCATATTGTGGCGAGGGTTAAAATTATACTAAATTTTGCATATTTCAAAAGCGGTCCAACTATTTTTAATCCCAAATTTTGAGTCACATTCAAACTGATTTTAAAAATAAATGTATATCAATATAAAATCCAACAAATTGTCCACGCATAAAATCAAGGCAATTTAAAATCTCGAAATGAAAAAAAGAAATTTGAAACTAATTGCCGGTTTGATGTGTTTTAAAAATGTACAACCCGTTTCTCATTACTGATAGGCCATTTTCTCGGCCAGCTGAATGAAGCTCTCCTTGTCTTGAAAGATTTATAGCCCAACAGGCCTGACAAAGAGACTTACTTGGCAAATCACAAAAAACTGGGTTGTGGCCTTGGACCCAGCTGCGGCCGTGGACCCAGCTGTCAGCCTCTCCATGTAGAGTACTCTTCTGATGGATGTCGGTCGTTGACCACATTGACCACGCCGCACTGAGAGCACCAAGGCAGTGGACGACGACGAGGCCTAGGAAGCGGACGACGCGGAGCCGGGGAAGACGCGGCAGTGGATGCCCACGCGGAGATGAGTACGCGGGTTCACTAGTTCGGCTGTGGTGTGAGGCCGCCTTCGCCGCAGAATAATAGGGGTTGTGGGTGAGTAGAGGGATGGCCTGGCCAGCGGTGGGAGTAGTAGGGGTCGGTGAGCCTCCGCAGCATCGCAGCCGCCACGGGAGGAAGGAGCACGAGGCACGACCGGTGCTGGTTTGGGCGGCTGGAGCAAGAAGACCAGAGGTTGAAGAAGCACTACGGCCGGATGGACATCGTACGGTCACTGGAGCTAGAATCGTTCATATTGACTAAGTTGACAAACCCTCCGTCCCCATCAACTTAGTTGGCCCACAAGTCAGCCTCCCACTATTATGGGTCCCAGCTAGCTGTGCGTATTCATTATTTTGTGCGTAATAAGGAGGCACTTCCTTGCGTGCGAAGATATAGCTGGTGGGTTCGACCTGTCAGCGGTGGGAACGTTTTTTTTTTCATGAAATACAGAGGCCCTTCCGGTGGGTCCCAGCTGTCATGTGGAGGAATCATTATTTTGCACATAATAAGGAGGCATTTCCTTGCATGCGGCCGTGGACCCAGCTGCCAGCCTCTCCACGCACAGTCTACTTCCGATGGTGTCGTTCGTTGACCACGTTGACCACTCCGCACCGAGCGCATCCAAGGTGGTGGACGACGGCGAGGCCTAGGAAGGGGATGACGCGAAGCCAGGGAAGATGCGGCAGTGGCTGCCCACGCGGAGTGGAGTACAAGGGTTCACTAGTTCGGCTGCGGTGTGAGGCTGCCATCATCGCAGGGCCTGGCTAGCGGTGGGAGTAGTAGGGGCGTTGAGGCCTCAACGGCAGCACGCCGGCCACTAGAGGTAGGAGCAGGCGGTCTCATCGGCGCTGGGTTGGGCGGCTGGTGCAAGAAGAGTAGTGATTGAAGAAGCAGCAGGACTGTTCGATTCAAATCCAACGGTTACTGCTGCTAGAATCGTTTGTTGACTAAGTTCACAAGCCCTGCGTACGCATCAACTTAGTAGGCCCACAGGTCAGCCTCCCAACCGGTCCGCCCAAGATGTCAGTGGGAGGAATCATTTTTTTCGCGTAATAAGGAGGCAGTTGATTGCGTGCGGCCAGGCCAGCGAAGGGAGTAGGGTGGGCCGGGGAAGCCTGCGCGGCATCACAGCGGGCCACAAGAGGATGGAGCAGGCAGTCCCGCCGACGCTAGCTTAGGCGGATGGAGCAGGAAGATCTGAGATTGAAGAAGCACGTGAGCCGTTGGATGGACATCCAACTGTCACTGCTGCTAGAATCGTGTGTTGACTAACAAAGTCTTGCGTCAACAAGTCAGCCTTGAAATCTGTGGCGTGTACAGCCCATTTGCTATTATTTTTATAATTTTTACTCATTTTCTAATTCATATGGAATTTATTGCAGCCCGTTTTCCATTTTAGAATTGCTTCCCATTTTCTGGTCAGTACGAGGGCTAAAAAAATAACTAAATATTTGGAAATATTGAAAATTCACAAATTTTTGCTGGGGAACAAAATATTCTTAATCCAAAAATTAGTAGCCATACTAAAACAAATTTAAAAACAAATTAGTACTATGTCATGTTAAATCCAATGAAATACTCCCTCCGTCCCAAAATTCTTGTCTTAGATTTGTCTAAATACGGATGTATCAAGTCAGGTTTTGGTATTAGATACATCCGTATCTAGACTAATCTAAGACAAGAATATTGGGACAGAGGGAGTATAAGATATCAGCGAAGAACAAAAACAAAAAAGAAACTAGTATCCCATTTGCTATAATATTTTGGAATTTTCAACCCTTTGATATTACTTTTAATGACAATCGACCATACTCTTTGGCCAGGCCGAATGCATCCCTCCACGCCTTGAAAGATTTGCAGCCCAAGAAGTCGGAGAAAACAAATAGGCCTAGCTTGGGTATTCTTCAAAAGAAATATGGGCTAACTATTTTCCCAAAGAAAAACTGTCGGGCTGGTCATGTTGTTAGATCGGCCACGAGACCGACAACCCAGCTTTATAGCCTGCTCCTCCAATTACTACTCAAAAAAAGTTGTGCAATTCTATCATTAATTGTCTAAATGTTGAAAATGATGTGGGTCCCAGATATCAGCAGGGTGGACTAGAGTAAAAAATGAGGGGTTCATTTGAGTAGTAAAAGAGGCGCTTGCTTGTGTTCGGGATTGGACCTGGTGGGTCCGTACTATCATACTCACAACTACTATCCTCTCGCGATTCACTATGTTGACAGAGACCGTTTCGAAAAAAACTATGTTGACAGGGCCGGAAGGCGACGCCGCGGCGAGCGCACCAAGGCGGAGGATAAAGTGTTGTCGCCAATGTGCTGGACTGGGTTGGACATTCTTATTGAAAAATAAAAATGGACCGGAACTATTTATGACGTTGACTATGATTTGCATGGGTCCGCTGGTTGCAGGAAGAAAATGCTAGGAGAAAGAAGACTGTCGCTATCTTTGCCAAAGAATAACATCGACTGAATGTAACGACACTATCAAAGGAAATAATATCCTACTATTAAATCGTGAATTTAAAGAACTGGTGCATGAGCATTTAGCTTTATTTATTTTTTTACTTATTTATGTTTAGGGGACCATGAGCATGTACCTGGGCCGGATTCATGTGAGAGCCTCCCTTCCAGTTAATTATGGGCTTCTCTATTGGGCCTTCATTAGTGGGCTGCATGTTATCAACAAGTGGAAAATGTATTCCGTACAAAAAATAGTATGCGCTACGTACGGTACGGGGCACTAAAGGATCGAACCGTGCAACGACTTCGAAAACATTGTGTTTGTTGTTCTAACAACACATTTACTCAACCAACAGACGAAATATACTACTGATTGTACAATGAAACCAGCAGCAGCGGTAACCAGGGCTGGGGGTGCAACAGAAGCAGTAAGCAGGCCAGAAGAGTGAAGACGCAACTCTCTCTTCCAAACCAAACATCAACCATCATTACAAAAGGGCTACCATAAAAGAACAAATGTATGCATCAAACTAAATAAAGATCCTACTACACCAAGTGTACGCATCTAACTAACTGGCTCAGTTAGATGTTACTATTTATTAAGCTGTGGAGATTGGCTGTTGGCTTGAACCAGATGGGTGCGTGATGGGGGAAACTCCAGCCAGCAGGTCGAAGTCTGATACTTGCGACCCTCTCTCCTACTTTGGGCTGCAGAGCGTGGACGCATGGTACGCTGTGTACACACAGTTTTGCCTGATGAACGAAACCGCGTTGCCATCATGATCCTTGCCGTCGGTTATATCCTGGTTAATCGGATAATTTAGTCCGACAAACAGAGAGCGTGTACCAAGGCTACTTACCAACCTCCAGTCAAAAATTCCTCAAGGCCCGAGAAGCTAGGATCCTGCTCAAAGACCTTGCAAAGGATCGTGATTGTATTCCGCGAAACAACATGTCCGTACATGCGAACGATCATCAATCGTTTGCAGTCATCTGATCGAGCCAGGAACCACCTGCAACTGACATGCCGCTTTTCTTTGAAAGGTTCTGGAATTAGGAAGGGTAGGGACACCAGGCGGCCTACAACATCATATAAAGTTGGATTCAAATAACCCTCAAAAAATTTGGAGTCAAATAAAAAAGGGCTCTTGATGTAGTCAATCTTAAGAACAACATGTTATGAGCATGACTATTTTTTCATTAAATGTTGACAGTATTATAAGCAAGCCATCATGATACCATAGGAAAGTAACATACCGTTGTAACAGCTGAGGGAGTCCTGGAGTAGGGGGTCCTCGGACAGCCGGACTATATCCTTTGGCCGGACTGTTGGACTATGAAGATACAAGATTGAAGACTTCGTCCTGTGTCCGGATGGGACTCTCCCTGGCGTGGAAGGAAAGCTTGGCAATACGGATATGTAGATCTCCTCCCTTGTAACCGACTATGTGTAACCCTAGTCCCCTCCGGTGTCTATATAAACCGGAGGGTTTAGTCCGTAGGACAAGAACAACAATCATACCATAGGCTAGCTTCTAGGGTTTAGCCTTTACGATCTCGTGGCAGATCAACTCTTATAATACTCATATCATCAAGATCAATCAAGCAGAAAGTAGGGTATTACCTCCATCGAGAGGGCCCGAACCTGGGTAAACATCGTGTCTGCCGCCTCCTGTTACCATCCGCCTTAGACGCACAGTTCTGGACCCCCTACCCGAGATCTGCCGGTTTTGACACCAACATTGGTGCTTTCATTGCGAGTTACACTGTGCCGTCACCGTAAGGCTTGATGGATCCTTCAATCATCGGCAACGATCCGATCCAGGCTGAGGTTTTCCTCCCCGGACAGATCTTCGTATTCGGCGGCTTCGCACTGCGGGCCAACTCGCTTGGCAATCTGGAGCAAATCGAGAGCTACGCCCCTGGCCATCAGGTCAGGTTTGGAAACTTGAACTATACTGCCGACATCCGCGGAGACTTGAGCTTCGACGGATTCGAGCCCATGTCAGGTGCGCCGCACAATCACGATGAGCATGACTTTATAATGCCGTCGGACAGTCTTCGGGAGATCACACCTGCAACTACTCCGGCCCTCAATCCGGAACAAATTGCGCCATCTGAGGACGGGTGGATAGACCCCGCCACAGAGGCCGCACTCTCAGTGGCGATAGAGCCGAATACTGACTTTACCTCCTACGAGAGCCGTGTTGCCGAACCGTTGGATTCATCCCCGGCCACGGGCTCCGAGCCGCTTGCGTCTATGCCTATCAAATCCGATTGGGCAGCGATCATGGAGTTTACCTCCATGGATATGTTTCAGCACTCGCCTTTGGGCGATGTGCTAAATTCATTAAGGTCTCTCTCCTTGTCAAGGGAACCTTGGCCCAACTATGTCCGGCTAGAATGGGATGCGGACAACGAAGAAATTCGCTCCCCACCCACCACCCACCTAGTAGCCACTGTCAAAGATTTAACCAACATGCTCGACTTCGACTCCGAAGACATCAACGGTATGGATGACGATGCAGGAGACGAACAGGAATTACCGCCCACAGGGCGCTGGACAGCCACCTCATCACATGATATATATATTGTGGATACACCCAAAGAAAACAATGACAAGGAATGGAAGGATGCACCGAAGGATAGCTACCGCGAGAAGCAACCAAAGTGACGGCGTAGGCGCCGCTCCAAATCCCGCCTCGGCAAAAACAGCGATAACAGCGCAAGAAAAAATAACACCCCGGTCGACTCCAGAGGAAACAACGACCACATTGACCCATCTGAGGACGGCGAACATAGTACGGAGCTGCTGTCCGATAACGGCGACGCCGAACGTCAGGCTAATCAACCTGTCTTCGGAGAGGAGAACATTCCGGACGACGACGCACACATCATCCCGGAAAGGCACTTGGAACAAGAGAACCTCCGTAGAAGGATTATTGCCACCGCGAGGAGTCTGAAGAAGCAGAAGCAAAGGCTTAAGGCCGCTCAGAGTACGCTCAACAGTAGATGGAACAAAGTGCTCGACAATGAAGAGAAGTATGGTGGCAGTCGCCACACAAAGAGTTATCCAAAGCACAAGCTGTTGCCTGAGTTCGATGATGAGGCCGTAGAGCCTACACAGCCAAAGAATAAAACGGCCGATCAGCCGGATCGACCACCTCGTGGCCGCGATAGGGCGGCTAACGATGCCGCACATAAGTCAACATACGGTTTACGTGAGGACTTGCGCCAAAAATCCGGTATGACCAGGTCCATCTATGGATCTAGGAAGCGCATTCCGGCACAAAATCAAAACCGAATACTACAACCGTCTGAACGCCATGATACATCCAAATACAGGGGTGCCGCACACCCCCTATGTTTCACCGATGAGGTGCTGGAACACGAATTTCCAGAGGGATTCAAACCCATGAACATAGAGGCATACGACGGAACGACAGACACTGTGGTCTGGATTGAGGACTTCAACCTCCATATCCATATGGCTCGCGGAGACGATCTCCACGCCATCAAATACTTGCCCCTCAAGCTAAAAGGACCAGCTCGGCACTGGCTGAAGAGCCTCCTCGAAAATTCAATCGGAAGTTGGGAGGAGCTTGAGGAAGCTTTTAGGACTAATTTTCAAGGGACTTATGTGCGACCTTCGCAGACTACTTAATTCATATAATTCAAAAGCTCAGAGAGTCAGCCCGAAAGCTTTGGAATAGATTTCTTACTAAGAAGAATCAAATCATTGATTGCCTGTACGCCGAAGCCTTAGCATCATTCAAACACAGCGTCCGAGATGAGTGGCTCGCCAGACACCTCGGCCAAGAAAAGCCAAGGACAATAACAGCCCTAACAAGCCTTATGACCCGCTTTTGCACGGGCGAAGATAGCTGGTTGGCCCGTAGTAGCACCAGCGACCCAGGCACATCTGAAGTCAGGGATGGCAATGGAAAACCACGACGTAGTAAAAGCAAGCGTCGAAATAATGAAGATAGCCCAGACAACAAGGCGGTAAACGCCGGATTTAGGGGCTCTCGACCCGGTCAGCAGAAAAAGCCTTTCAAAGGCAGCAGAGATGGACCATCCAGCCTAAACAAGATTCTAGACAAATTATGTAAGATTCATGGCACCTCCGATAAACCTGCAACTCACACCCACAGAGAATGTTGGGTCTTCAAGCAGGCCGTCAAGATAAACGCCGAACACAAGGAGAGGGAAACACCAAGTGAAGATGAGGATGAGCCTCGCCAACAAAACACTGGGGGATAGAAAAAGTTCCTGCCAGAGGTCAAAATAGTGAACATGATTCACGTAAATAAAAGAAGGAGCAAACATGCACTCCAAGACAGATGTGCCTTAGAACCCGTTACCCCTAAGTTCAACCCTTGGTCGTCCTACCCGATCACCTTTGATCGCAGGGATCGCTCGATAAGTATCCGGCAGGGAGGATTGGCCGCCTTGGTGCTAGACCCAATTATCAACGGTTAGCATCTCACCAGAGTCCTCATGGTCGGCGGCAGTAGTCTTAATCTGATATATCAGGACATAGTCCGCAAAATGGGGATGGACCCGACAAGAATTAGCCCAAGTAATACTACCTTTAAAGGAGTAATACCAAGCCCAGAGGCCCGCTGTACGGGCTCTCTAGTACTAGAGGTTGTATTCGGTTCTCCCGACAACTTCCAATGTGAAAAACTAACCTTCGACATCGCTCCATTCCGAAGCGGCTATCAAGCACTACTTGGAAGAACAGCTTTCGCTCATTTTAATGTAGTACCGTATTACGCTTCTCTTAAGCTTAAGATGCCCGGTCCCCGCGGCATCATCATAGTTAGCGGAAATATTGAGCGTTCCTTATGTGCGGAAGAACGTGTGGCGGCTTTAACAGCCGAACAATAAACGGCCTCTCCAACCAGATTAAATGATCGGTCGTAAAGACCGCGGACACGGCTAGACGAGTCCGGTGCATCACTAGCTGTAACAGCTTAGATAAACCTGATATTGGTTTGATGGTTATACCCCCATAGACAGTACCAGGGGCTTCCCGCATGTAAAAAGGACTAGTTCGGCTCGACTTTGCTTATCTTGAATTTTAATGGTTTATTGAGAATAACCAATTTTTCGCACGACAACTTTCACCTAAGTTCTTCTCTTTTACAGATGATAATCGTGCTAAACCCTTCGAGGATATGGCACAACGGAGACACAGGCGCAGACGTGCAGCAGGGACCCGCTCAAAGGTTTCTCTTTAGATTAAGACCTTGTGTAAACCTTTCTTATTGTCTTTTGTTGCCTCCAATCCTCCGGATACTCAGTATATCTGAGAAGCATGCTGACGTTATTGGCATTTCGCCATGTCAGGATAATGCACGTACCTGGACACTCGGGGTTCATTATCAAAGGCGTTATTGAGCCCGGTATATGTTAGAAAGACCGAATACCTTAGGGAGTGTTCGGCGTCATGAGTTTGGCCTTATATGCATCAGCTCCGAATCATGTCTTTGGTCAAATGTTGGGTTTGCCCCGCTCCCTTGTTTTGCTACCTTACGTTCTGCTCTATCGGCTAAGGTGGCACTAGGAGAACTACTGCGATTGTGCCCTGGTTCATCTGGACGAGCACCTCAGTAGAGAAAGCGGAAAACTGACTGTCATGATAGAGCTTGAGACTGGTCAACCACTCGATGACGCATCGGAATCTTCGGGATTCGTCCGCATTAACTAAGGACCGGTTTTCCCAGTCATGTACGTACGCGCACCATATTCGGATGGCCGCGGAAATACCAGGGGCTATATAGTGGCCCACTGTCAAACTCCAATGTTTAAGTGAAAGTGTTAAAGCAATATAGTCCGATTGCCGTGTTCGCCGTGCTACCACCTCCTTAATGGACCAAGACGTTGGATCAAGTGTGAAGACGCGCTTTTGCAAACACCCCCGCATTATATACGTGGGGGCTGAAGCCGACCACTGCAAACTTTCAGGTTATATACATATATACATAAACGATCGCACAGGAGGCATAATAATATTTTCGGGAAAAAGTATAAAAACAGCCTTTATAGTTCAAATAACATTGTTCTTACAATTGGGATACATGTCACTAGAACATGATACTCTTCGAGCACTGAGCCTCTATTAAACGAGCACCTTCTAGGACTTCTTCAAAATAGTACTCGGAAGAAACCTGGCCTACGGCCGGATTCTGGGTTGCAATCATGGTGGCCTCCATCTCCGCCCAGTATGTCTTGACACGGGCAAGAGCCATCCGCGCACCGTCTATGCACGCCGACTTCTTCACCGCGTCAATATGTAGCACAACACCAAGGAATTGTTGCACAAGACCAAAATAACTATTCGTCCTTGGTCCTTCTGGCCAGAAATGATCCATGACAGACCTCATGGCAAGCCCAGACAACCTATGGAGCTCGGCCCACTCGGCCATTTGCTCATTTAACAACAGCGGATGCGCTGGAGCATGGAACTGCAATCATAACAACTTTTCCACTTCGTGATCTTTTTGATCTCCGAAAAGCTTGGTCGCATCAGCAGCACTCGCTGCCAAATCTAGGTACGCGTCCGCAGAACTCCATAATTGATACAGACGGGCATACTTAGGATCTTCGAACTTCGTCCGCAACAAAAAGGGCTTCCCAGCCGTGATATTTCCGGCTTGATGTAGCTCCTCCTTCGCCACCCTGATTTTAGAGCGGGCTTCCTTGTCTCCTACCATGGCTTTCTCCAGGTTCGCCGTCTTTGTTTGGCTTTCCTTTTCAAGAAGCTCATAACGGTCGGCGGCATCTTTCAGCTCAACAGCCATCCTGGCTATTTTCTCTTTGCTCTCGCTATGCGCAGCCTTTTCGGCTTTTAACTCTTCGACCTCCTTTAGGGCGGCCGCATCACTCCTCCTGGCTTGTTCCTTGGCTCAGGCAAGTTCCGCCCGAAGGGTCTCCACGGCGACAGCTCCATCTGTAGTCACAACATATTACAGATACTAGCATCATGCTCCTATTCATATGTATTGATCATTGGAGAATACATACCATGTGCCTCGTGAAGCTGCTTGTTTACAAGCACGATGTCGGCATCTGCCGCATCAAGTTGCCGCTTCAGTTTGGCAAACTCACCTGTCCGGCTAGCCACCGGAACCGCAGCCGCCTGCACATGAAAGCAGCACGGTTATTACCTGGGACTATGATTCTCTATTTGACGTATTTTTGACAGCAACCAGAATCTCAGGGGCTACTATCTACATAGGGCACACCTAGCATGTGCGGTACCGTCAAAAAATATATATATTACTTTGCGTACCTCAAAGCTTCTTAGCAATCTCACAAAAGCTTCATGCAACCCGCTTTCGGCGGATGAAATCCTCTCAACCACCGTACCCATTAGCGTACGATGCGTTTCTGAGATAGTCGCTTGCTCCAGAAGATTCATCAGTGCGTCTGGTCGCGCACCGGACAATCCTGGACTCTTTCTGTGGCTCTCCTTAGGAGCCGAGTACTCCAGACTTCGGGTGGCCGAAGGGTTGCCCTCTGGCCTGGGCGGATCAGGAGAAATCCTTCGTGACGACACCTCAGGGTCGCCCGTCTCATGAGGCGGGGAGGCACGGGGAGGCGTTTCGCTCTCCATCATCTCTGTTGGATTTCGGGTTCCGGCAGACCCACTAGGTTCAAACTCTGGGGTGCACGCAGAGATCTCAACCCCTACCTACCTACACCTCGTCGCCTCGCAAGGGTCTAAACTACCAAAAGAGCAACACAAGAGACACAAGGTTTATACTGGTTCGGGCCACCATTGTGGTGTAATACCCTACTCCAGTGTGTGGTGTGGTGGATTGCCTCAGGGGCTAATGATGAACAATACAAGGAAGAACAGCCTCGAGAGGGTCTGTTCTTGGCCGGTGCGACGAACTGCTAGGGGGAGTTCGGTCGCTCTCTCTCTCTCTCTCTAGATTGCTTGATATCTAGCTCTGTTCTGGATTCCGGATCCTCGATGCCAGATGCCTCTACCCTGTGGGTTGCTAGTCCTATTTATAGGCAGAGGCCCCGGGCCTCTTCCCAAATATTGAGCGGGAAGGGCGCCAACAATTGGCCATTTTGAAGGGGAACATCTAGTACACTTATCCTGACTAAAGTTGGTCCTCGCTTGTCAAAGGCTCTGACGATGACGCCGGCTTGGGCTCCACGATGACCTCCTTCCTGCCATTGTGTTGGTCTTGGTCTTGTTGCACCCAAATGGTTGCCTTTGCTTGATGCTCTCGCCTGCGCTTGCCTCCTTTGCACCAAAGAGCAAATGAGGACACTGCGCGGGCTGGCTCCCGCCTGGCGCCCTCGGTCGTCATGGCTTGCCTCATGGGTACCATGTGAGGTACCCCGCCTTGATCTCTCCACCTCCTCGCGAGCCAGCCTGACGAGGGCGTGCCTGAGGAGGCTTCCTGTCGTCCGCCCCGCGAGGCTTGGCCCCTCGCGAGGGTCTTGAGCTTGTGCTGGTGAAGATGGGCCGTGCCGGGCCACCCTTTGAGCCACGCCGCAGGCCGCAGGCAAACAAGTATGGGTACCCCCGTTCCCAGAACGCCGACAGTAGCCCCCGGGCCCAAGGCGCGCCTGGACTTGGCTGAGCAGAGAAGCGAGGGGGCAAGTGCGAAGCGCCGTGGTCCCTAACAGCCTGCGGCCTCGGGCGTCGCGTGGCGGTTGATTGGACGTGGGCGTCTCTGCTTCCCCACGACGCCTTGGCAACTGCGTGAATTGACAAGTCCCTATATGCAAAGCGGGTCATGATTACCTGTGATCATGGAGATCGACGGTTGGCCTTGCCCGGCTATAAGTACGGAACGACGCGTGCCCTTTCGGTCCATCTCTTCTTGCTTCTCCTTCTTCTCCATCCCTTGCTCCATTTTGCGGCAATGGCTCCGATCCGCCGGTTCTCCACGGAAGAGAAAGGAAAGGCTCCCCGAGAGGGTCCCGACCCGCTTCCGCCGAAGAAACGGCTAGCCCTCTGTCGTCGAGACGAGGGCGCCCAGCAGGAGGTGTCGAGGCCTTGGTACGAGCGGCCGCCGCCAGGGTTCCCGGTGCCCTTGTACACCCGCATTGAGGGCCCTGAAGGAGTTGTCACCAAGTGCCATGGACGACGCCGCCGTCGGCGTCGGCGGGTCACGGCGGTGCGCGTTGTTCCCCCCGGAATCAATGCCGAGGGCTCCTCCCGAGAGTTGGTGCTCCACGCCGCCATGCCTCCTCAGTCTTGGATTCGCCTTCCTCCCTCCTTCGCCTTCGCGATTCCGCTGAGGGGATCTCTGGAGCTCTGGTTGCAGCACGCCGGCTGCAGTGACCTTGCGACCGAAGCGGAGGTCGCGGTCGTCGCTTCGGGCAAGGTCATCATGACTCGAGGCTGGGGCGAGATCGCCCGGGTCTGCCGGACGAGGGGCACCCTCGCGATCCACCTGGAGTACGACGGCGCTTCCATGATGTTCTTCAAGGTCTTCGACGCGGAAGGACGGCGACTAGAGTGCTACCCTGAGAGAGGTGGTCGGGGCCCTGCCGTGGCGAGGACCAGGCTCGCTGATCGCTCCCTCAGCAGCTCCTCAGGCGGCGGAGGCGTCGGAGGATCCAGCGACTCCGCCGAGCTCTTCGCGACTCCGGAGACGAGCGGCGACAGCTACGAGCCCCCGATCTTGCGCCGCTCTCGGAGCAGGGCGGGCTCGTCAGGCCGCCGACGCCTCTGATCTGGATGGGGTTGGCGCCGGTGCCTGACGGCCCACTGTTGATGATGGCATCTCTTGTGGAGGCGCGTGTAGTTAGCGTTCTTTAGGATCTGCTCCCTCTGTTCCCTGCGAGGAATCAAAAAACGCGCCCCGTGGGTGCTTGTAAGGTGCCCGTGGTTCTGTTTGTTAATATGATCCTTGTCGTGTAGTAGTGCGAGATGCTCATTCCGTCTTAGCTCAGTTCCTCCTTTCGAACCTCACGAGGGCTTGACGCTCTGCGCCGACAGGTCACGGTCCCAAGGCAGGCTTCAGCCGTCGCTTGTATTCCAGGTCGCGATGGCGTGGTCAAGGCCAGGAGGTGAGCGGCCCGGGGTCCAGTAAGAGCCCCTGAGTCGCGATGCTCCGGAGGTCCCCTTTAGCGCTCAAGCAGCAATCGTTCGGTGAGAAAGGAGCGCGACATTGCTAACACGGGATTGCCTTAGGTGCGAGGTCGGTGCTGCGATAGCTAGTGTTTACGGAGGATGACTTACCTCGGGAGTCAGGCACCGCTTGCTGGTGCGGCGTTAGGTCCGCGCATCGGCAGACGGGGAATTGCCTGGTGAGGTCCCCGCGTGCCTCTTCCCTCTCCCCTTTGCTCCTCTTTCTGCTCTACGTCCTCGGGTCCCGGCCCTCCAGCGGGTCTCAGCCGTCGCTGGTATGCCAGGTCGCGATGCCGTGGACAAGGCCAGAGGGTGAGGGCTGGAGAGCCAGTAGGAGCCCATGAGTTGCGATGCTCAGGTACCCCCCTTTAAAGTGCATGCGGCTCACGCGGACAAGAGTGAAGAAGACGCCGTGAGGGCCTCGCCTGGAGCTGATCCTTGAAGAAATCCTACAGGCTCATCACAAGAAAAACAAGAGTTCACCATGACAAGCGACGGTCAGCCGTTGGTTGCTCTGGAGGGGTGACGAGGCACTGAAGGCTTGACGAGGTGGCGCAATGCGGGGCTGCCGCGGCCAGAGCTTGGCCTTTCAGGTTTGTCAGCGTTGCAAGGACGGACCCATGCGCAAGCGTCGTGCCGTTAGGGAGCAGGTCCATCAGTTGGTGTCACTCGAGCGGCGACTAGGTCAAACACGTTAATCACGAAGGAGCAAGTTCATTTAGATAGGTGTAGGGAAGGCAGGCATCGCTGGGTCTGGCCCGAGCGACTTGGGGATGATGCAGCCCGAGGGGCGCCCCCAATAAAGTAAGCTAAGAGCATGAAGCAAAAGAGATACATGCCGCAGGGACGGACCCACGCGGCCTGAGAATGATGCAGCCCTGGGGGGGCGCTCCCAGCTGAAAATGAAACTCGAAGGATGTCACCTGATAACGTTGAAGACGAAAGGATGGTGAAGTAGCGGACGTCGTGGGCTACGGAAGCTGATCTTCACGAGCCCCCAGGCCCAGGAGCCTCGGGAGGCTCCGGAGGCACTGGTGGCTCCTCGCGGACCATCTCCATCTCCGCCAGGACTGCGGAACGCCTGGCCTCTTGAGCCTCCAGGATGCTCCTTATGAGGCGCTGGCGTGTGGCAGCCGCGTTCAGCAAACCGTAAGGCATGCTAACGTAGCTGTGGGGTGGACCTTCACAATGCCCCACTCGCGAGGGCCAGAGGCGCTCCTGAGAGGCGGCTCGGTTGAGCCCTGGTATGTTGATGCAGACGCGCAGCCCACCATCCTCGCCTGGATGGGGAGCTACGGCGGTTAAGCGGCGGCTGCCACTCATGACTCTTGACTCCTGCAGCTCCTGAATGATCTGGCTGACGAACTCCTGAGGGTTTGGCCCTCCTTGCCTCGCTCCTTCCTGAGGGAAATGTGCTTTGAAACACGCCTTCAAGTGGTGCCCAAGCGCCTCCCTCGTGATCTTAGCAAAGTCGGTGGCCCTCTAGGAGAGAGCCCCCGAGCCTTGCTCGAGGAGGGCGCCGGGCGTGCCTTCCTATGCGACAGAAGGAGGTGCCCCCTGAACAGGCGCTGACCCTGAGGGGCCTGCCTCCCGAGGGGTCGGGCCAGGCGATGTCTTCTTCTTCTTGGGAGCAGCCTCGAGGAGCCTCCCGCTCCTGCGATCTGGGTCTTCAAGTGACGCGGGTTGAAAAGCACGCTCCAGGGAGCACACTGCGTCCCTCTCTTCACAAGGCACCGTGATGACTCCGCCGCTTCCCGACATCTTGAGGACGTTGCAGCCGTGATGAGTCACGGCCATGAACTTGGCCAGAGCTGGGTACCCGAGGATGGCATTGTATGGCAGGCGAATGTGGGCGACGTCGAAGTTGATGAGCTCGGTGCGGTAGTTTTCGCGCGTCCCAAAGGTGACGGGGAGGCGGACCTGCCCAATCGGAACTGTGGAGCCATCGGTGACTCCGGAGAAAGGCTTGGTTGGCTGAAGCTGATTTTACGGCACTTGGAGATTGTTGAACGTCTTGACGGACAGGACATTGAGCCCTGCTCTGCCATCAATGAGGGTCCTGGTGACTTGCACGTTGCTGATGATTGGGGAGCAAAGCATCGGGAGGACTCCGGTTGTGGCCGTGCACTTGAGCTGATCCGCCGAGCTGAACGTGATGGCGCACGCTGACCACCTGAGAGGGCGCATGGCTTCGAGCTTGGGGAGGACAGCATTCACTTCGCGGGTGAACTGCTTGAAGATGCGTTGAGAAGCTGTGGCTTGAGCTCCGCCCAGGATGCAAGCGATCGCGCGCGGCTCCTGGAAGCCCCCAGCCCCCTTGTCCTGGTGGTGGTCCTCATTTCTCCTTGGCTGCGGTGGCAGAGGAGGGAGGCCTGCGTTTCCTTGCGGGCGATCCTCATGAGGCTGATCCCTCCAGCCTCCCTCGCGAGACGGGTCCCTCCAACCTCCCTCGCGAGGCTGATCCTGCTAGCGGTCCTCGCAAGGTCGGTCGCGCCACCCTTGGCGAGGGTCGTGGTCTTCCCAGCCTCGATCACTGCGGTCGGGGCGTCGACCGATTCGCCCTTCTCACACGGCTCGGAGTTCTTGACATTCATTGGTGTTGTAGGTGTGGAGGTCGTGCTACACACAGTACCGGCTGCCCTTGGAAGACTCGGGCTGATCTCTGCCTTGCTTGGTATCTGGCTCTGCCGCGAGCACGACAGCCCCCTTGCGCTTCACGTCCTTGACCTTGGGCTTCTTCTCTTCTGGGTCAGCAGCTGGCAGCTCGAGGAGGGAAAGGCGTCCTTCCTCAGCCCTAGCGCACTTGGTCGCCAAGTTGAACAGCTCCAGGGATGTGCACAGGTCTTCATGCATCGCCAGCTCCTCCTTCATCTTGACGTCACGCACACCGTCGGAGAAGGCTGAGATGATGGCCTCCTCGGTCACCTTGGGAAGTTTGAGGCGTGCGTTGTTGAAGCGCTGGATGTACTTCTGCAGGGTTTCTCCTAGCTGCTGCTTGATGCGGCGCATGTCGCTCACGACAGGAGGCCGGTCGCGAGTGCCTTGGAATTTGGCGATGAAGCGGGTGCGCATCTCGTCCCAGGAGGAGATCATGCCAGGAGCCAGGTTCAGGAGCCAGGTGCGGGCACTGTCTTTGAGCGCCATGGGAAACCAGTTCGCCATGACCTTCTCGTCCCCACTGGCGGCTTCGATTCCCAGCTCGTAGAGCTGGAGGAACTCCACAGGGTCGGCTGTGCCGTCATAGCGAGGAGGCAGGTCTGGCTTGAACTTGCCAGACCACGCGACGCTGCGTAGCTCGGCGGTGAAGGCGCGGCAGCCTGCAGTGGCCACGAGAGGCCTTTGGTGATGAAGGGCCTGGTCTTGCGGGTCCCCATGCACTACCGCTGGGAGCAGTGCGGGGTCTTGGCATGCTGGAGCAGGAGCGTGGTCGTGTGGGCGGTCAGGGGAGCACTCGGGCAGCTTCTTGGGGGCGAGGGACCTCTTGGCAGCTCTGCTCTTGCTGTGCTGGTGCCGGACGGAGTGGGTTCCACCCAGGGGCACGCGCCTTGGGGCCAGGGTGCCTTCTTAAGGGGGAGGCGGCTGAGGCGCCCCCGGAGCTTCATCGCACGCGCAAGGCGGGGCGCGGTGAAGTGAGAAGGATGGCGCGGGGGAGCCCCCTGCGGCACGGACGAGCTCGGCGATGCGGTCGAGCCACTCTTCGTAGACGTCGTCGACGGGGCGGCACCGCAGGAGCTCGTTTGCCGCGATTAGCGCGGCTCGAGCCTCCGTGGGTGCGCGGAGCGCGCGAGACGAAGAATCAGATTGGGCGAGCGAAGGATTAGCGGTACGGCCGTCTCGCCTTACGGACGGATGCTGGGACGATGCTTGCTGCTCGTTTCCCGTCGGGCCGGTGGCGGCGTTGATGACAGGCGATGGGGAACGGTGGGGGCGGCCGCCGACGGGGGCCGTCTGGGCGACGCGGGTGGCGAGAACGGCGTGGCGCTCGTCGCGGGCCCGACGAGCGTCTGACATGTATGCGATGGGCGGCGAAGAACAGGGCGGCGGAAGGCGGATTCCGGTGCACCTACCTGGCGCGCCAAATGTCGGATTTCGGGTTCCGGCAGACCCTCTAGGTTCGAACTCTGGGGTGCACGCAGAGATCTCACCCCCTACCTACCTGCACCTCGTCGCCTCGCAAGGGTCTAAACTACCAAAAGAGCAACACAAGAGACACAAGGTTTATACTGGTTCGGGCCACCATTGTGGTGTAAAACCCTACTCCAGTGTGTGGTGTGGTGGATTTCCTCAAGGGCTGATGATGAACAATACAAGGAAGAACAGCCTCGCGAGGGTCTGTTCTTGGCCGGTGCGACAAACTGCTAGGGGGAGTTCGGTCGCTCTCTCTCTCTCTTTGCTTGATCTCTAGCTCTGTTTTGGATTCCAGATCATCGATGCCAGATGCCTCTACCCTGTGGGTGGCGAGTCCTATTTATAGGCAGAGGCCCTGGGCCTCTTCCCAAATACTGAGCTGGAAGGGCGCCAACAATTGGCCATTTTGAAGGGGGACATCTCGTACACTTATCCTGACTAAAGTTGGTCCTCGCCTGTCAAAGGCTCTGACGATGACGCCGGCTTGGGCTCCATGATGACCTCCTTCCTACCGTTGTGTTGGTCTTGGTCTTGTTGCAGCGAAATGGTTGCCTTTGCTTGATGCTCTCGCCTGCGCTTGCCTCCTTTGCAAAAAAGACGAAATGAGGACACTGCGCGGGCTGGCGCCCGCCTGGCGCCCTCGGTCGTCATGGCTTGCGTCATGGGCACCTCGTGAGGTACCCCGCCTTGATCTCTCCGCCTCCTCCTGAGCCAGCCTGACGAGGCCGTGCCTGAGGAGGCTTCCTGTTGTCCGCCCAGCGAGGCTTGGCCCCTTGCGAGGGTCTTTAGCTTGTGCTGATGAAGATGGGTCGTGCTAGGCCACCCTTTGAGCCACGCCGCAGGCCGCAGGCAGGCAAGTCTGGGTACCCCCGTTCCCAGAACACCGACAATCTCCGGAAGAAGATCCCCCGAAGACGAACTCTGTCGAGAAGGGCTATGATCCAAACTACAAGACATACGTCTCGGTCATTTATCTCAGAAGTGAGGCGGGTTATGTTTACTATAAAGTACTTTTGTTTACTTACAGCTTGGTGGAGGGCTGGTCCCCTTGCTGGTACTGTGCGGCAAGGATGCCCTCCGGGGTAGGGCCCCCTGACAAAGGTTTCTTCCCTCGTTTGGAAACCATTGTTTCCAAGTCTTCAGAGGCGGCCCTCTTCCTTCCTTGGGGAGAAGGAATTTTAGGTTATTCTCCCCAGTTATCCTCCTTCGCGGAGGCACTAAATCCCACGGTTTGGATGAACAATGAGTAAGGCCCGCTTTAGGCTTCTTTATTCCCCCCTTTATCTTCCCCTGATGGCGCTTGATAAGGCGCGAGCTCAAGCATTCCGGCCAGTATTGGATCTCTTGAGCATTCGGGAAGGGGGGCCGAACACCTGATCATCTTCGCCTGATTTATCCAGTCCTGGTCAAGGAGCGTCTTTTCAGAAAGATGTTGTGATAAATAAAGAGACAGCATGTCTGGCCGAGGAACTACTTACTTGGGTATCTGGACGATTGCAGCTTAGACCCGCATCCTCGGTGGTGTCTGGACACTTTATTTGTGATCCGAAGAACAATCTGTACATCTCTTCGTGCGTCATGCCGAAGCAGTGCTGAATAGCTCGCGGTCCTTCCGGGTTGAACTCCCACATACGGAGAGGTTGATGTTTGCAGGGCAGGACTCAACGAACTAGCATGACTTGTATTACATTGACAAGGCTGACATATCTCTCGAGGAGATCTCGGATGCGACTCTGTAATGTCGGCACATAATTTACTGGCCCCCAGTCCAGCCCCTTGTTGATCCATGACGCCAGTTGTGGCGGGGGGCCTGAGCGGAAGGCAGGGGCTGCTACCCCACTTAGAACCGCGGGGAGCTGTGATGTAAAACCACTCCCGTTGCCATAAGCTGGACACCTCCGGGAAGGAACCCTTTGGCCATGGAACATCGGTGCCTTTGCTTATTATGGCACCTCCGCATTCTGCATGCCGCCCATTAATCATCTTCGGCTCCACATTAAAGGTCTTGAGCCATAAGCCGAAGTGTGGGGTGACGTGGAGGAAGGCCTCACACACGACGACGAGCGACGAGATGTGAAGGATGGAATCCGGGGCCAGGTCATGGAAATCCAGCCCATAAGAAAACATGAGCCTCCTAACAAAGGGATCTAGACTAAGGCCTAGCCCTCGGAGGAAATGGGAGACGAATACGACACTCTCGCCGGGTTCGGGAGTGGGAATGACCTGCCCTCGAGCAGTTAGCCTGTGCGAGATTTCGGCGGTAAGATACCTGACTTCTCTTAGCTTCTTGACGCCCTCCTCTATGACAGAGGAGGGCATCCACCGACCGCGAAGTTTGGATCCGGACATGATTGGAGGTCTGAAGTGCCTAGCCTGAGCCTTTGGTGTTGGAACTCAAGGTGGGGGAAGGGTTCGATTGAGTGCGAGAAGAAAAGGACAGGCCTTGGCCTCTTTATGAAGAGGGTGAATATCAAGCATCCTCCGCATGACCGTTTGGAACTTGCCTAAAATCGAGGAGTCATACCAAAGGGCACGATTGGGTTACCCGCACCTGTATTGATGAGAATCCCGTGATAAGAGGGACACGATCTCTGCTTCGACAAGACGTGCCAATAAAACCACCTCGCGAAATGTGAAGTGGCAGGCTAGGAGAAACGATTCGAATAAAGGCCGGGCCGTGGTGTGATGCCACGTTATGAAAAGTTGTCAGCAGATTAGATTTGTGGAACGCCCATTAATCTAATCTGCTGACAAATCCTTATAAGGTCTTGAAGAAAAAAGAGAAGAAAGAAAGAAAAGACACATAATGAATATGTAAAAAATTGACAGAGGTAGGGAGACGAACACAGAGTCCGACACTAGGCGTAGAACCTTCAGAGTCTGGCTGCATTCCATGGATTTGGCTCGAGTCGATTATCTGATGCATCCCGCAGACGGTACGCTCCGCTGGTCAGAACATGGTCAATAATGAACGGACCTACCCACTTGGGCTTGAGCTTGTTCTTTTTCTTCTCCAGTAGGCGTAGAACGAGTTCGCCAACGTTATAATTTAGGCCCGTACTTCTCTGCTTTGGTACCTTCGAGCCTGTTGCTGATAGAATGCAGAACGGGCTTTTGCCACGTCAAGATCCTCCTCCAGGGCGTCCAGACTGTCCTGCCGATCAAGGTCGGCTTCTTTCTCTTCGTACATGCGCACTCGAGGTGAGTCATGAATTATGTCGCATGGTAGCACTGCCTCTTCGCCGTACACCATAAAAAATGGCGTGTATCCGGTAGTGCGATTCGGCGTGGTCTGCAGCCCCCATAGTACGGAGTCGAGCTCCTCTACCCAGTGCGTGTTTGATTCCTTCAAGGAGCACACCAATCTGGGTTTAATGCCGCTCATAATAAGATCGTTTGCTCGTTCGACTTGACCGTTAGTTTGCGGGTGATAGACAGAAGCATAATTGAGCTTGATGCCCATGTTGCTGCACCAAAGTTTTACCTCATCGGCTGTAAAGTTCGAGCCGTTGTTAGTGATGATGCTGTGGGGGCCGCCGTAACGGTGTACAACCCCGGATATGAAGTATATCACTGGTCAGGATTCGGCCATTTTAACTGGTTTGTGTTCTATCCATTTGGTGAATTTATCCACCATGACCAATAAGTATTTTTTTCTTATGGCTTCCCCTTTAAGGGGTCCGAGCATATCAAGCCCCCAGACCACAAAGGGCCAAGTAATGGGGATTGTTTGGAGAGTGGTAGGTGGCATATGGCTTTGGTTTGCAAAAAGCTGGCAACCGACGCAACGTTGAACAAGGTCCTGTGCATCTGCTCGGGCCGTCGGCCAGTAGAAACCTGTACGGAAGGCCTTGCTTACAAGGGCCCGAGCTGCGGCGTGGTGCCGCCAAGTCCAGCATGAATTTCTATCAAAAGTTGCCGCCATTCATCTTCTGAGATGCACCTTTGAAGGACTCCGGTAGCTCTTTTCTTGTGAAGCTCTCCCTCATGGACCTTGTAGGCTTTAGACCACCGCACGATGCAGCGCGCCTCATTTGGGTCCTCGGGTAGTTCCTGCCTAGTTAGGTAGGCCGGGAATGGTTCTGTCCATGGGGCAATGACAACCATTATTACGTGGGCGGACGGTGTTATTTCGGTGGCAGAGCCTCCGATTATGTCAGAGTGTCAGGTATCTGTTGTTGTGGACGGGTCCGGACTATTGTTACCGGTCTCCCCTTCCCATAACATGGATGGCTTGAACAGCCTTTCTAAGAAGATGTTTGGTGCGACAGGGTCGCGCTTAGCGCCGATGCGGGCGAGGATATCCGCCGCCTGATTGTGTTATGGTGGAATTCAAGCCCCTCGAACCGAGCTGACATTTTGAGGACGGCGTTGCGATAAGCCGCCATTTTTGGATCATTGGCATCAAAGTCTCCATTAATTTGAGATATTGCCAGGTTCGAGTCCCCACGCACCTCCAGGCATTGAATTCCCATGGAGGCTGCCATCCGGAGACCATGTAACAGGGCCTCATATTCTGCCGCGTTGTTGGAATCTGTGTATAGTATTTGGTGTACATACTGGACTGTATCTCCGGTGGGGGACGTCAGGACGACGCCAGCCCCCAGACCAGCCAGCATTTTGGAGCCGTCAAAGTGCATAATCCAGTTGGAGTACGCGCCGTACTCTTTAGGGAGTTCGGCTTCTGTCCATTCGGAGACGAAATCAGCTAGTACTTGTGACTTAATGGCTCGTCGTGGTTTGTATATTATGTCGAACGGGAGGATCTCAATAGCCCATTTAGCAATCCGGCCCGTGGCTTCACGGTTGTTTATTATGTCGTTGAGTGGCACTTCAGAGGCCACAGTAATTGAACACTCTTGAAAGTAGTGTTGTAGTTTCCGGGATGCCATGAAGACCGCATATGCTATCTTTTGATAATGTGGGTACCGTGATTTGCATGGAGTGAGGACAGTGGATACATAGTATACCGATTTTTGAAGCAGGAACTTATGTCCGTCCATATCTCGTTCAACGACGAGCACTGCACTTACAACTTGGTGTGTTGCCGCTATATATAGAAGCATTGGTTCGCCGATGTTGGGTGCGGCCAGGATTGGGTTTGTGGCCAAAATGGCTTTTATTTCCTCTAATCCGGCCGTGGCCGCATCTGTCCACTCGAAGTGTTCGGTGCGTCGCAGAAGGCGAAAAAGAGGCAGTGCCTTTTCTCCTAATCGGTAGATGAAACGGCTTAAGGCAGCCACACATCCAGTTAGTTTCTGGATTTGCTTGAGGTCTGTTGGGATGGCCAACTGTGACAGAGCTTGGATTTTAGCCGGATTTGCTTCGATTACTCTGTTGGAGATGATGAAGCCTAAGAGCTTTTCGGCGGGCACACCGAAGACTTATTTTTCCGGGTTGAGCTTAATGTCGTATGTTCAGAGATTGTCGAACGTGAGCCTCAAGTCGTCTATTAAGGATTCGACGTGTCTGGTCTTAATGACCACATCGTCTATGTATGCCTCCACTGTTTTTCCACTCTGTGTCTCCAAGCATGTCTGAATCATGCGTTGATAGGTTGCACCGGCGTTTTTGAGCCCGATAGGCATGGTGTTAAAACAGAAGGGGTTGTATGGAGTGATAAATGCCGTTGCGGCTTGATCGGACTCCACCATCTTAATTTGATTACTTACCTGAAAGCCTGTTAGGAGGCTGGCACAGGCTTCAGTCAGTCCGCTTTTGGCGGACTGAACCTTCTCGATCACTGCACTCATGATAGTGCGGTGCTCTTCGTCGATGGAAGCGCCACGAAGCGCTTCCAGCGAGTTGTCCGATGCCTCTGGATGGACAGAGGCCATCGGCACAGGCGGCTTGCCCCTCTTAGCGAGGGGTCGCCTAACAGAGTCCGGAACCACTGGAGGTTCCGGCGCAGTATTTGGCTGGGGGCCAAATTTGCTGCCCCATCATCGGAGCCCATGGGAGTCTTGCTCCCCTTGCGCCCAGTGTCCTGAATGCCGCCTTGAGGCGCCTCCGGGACTACCTCCCCTTGGTTCGATGTCCTTTGAGACAACACCTCGACATTGTCCGTAGGGCGAGGGGAAGAGGCGGTCGGAAGTGAATCATTGTTCAGGTCTGACGGGCCCAAAGAATCATCCGACGAAGATACGTTGATGTGGGCTCGGGAGGGGCTGCATAATCACGCGCAGCGTGATAAGAAACGGTATAATAAGACGTACCAAGAATTATTATGGTATCCAGATACTTACGACTTCGCCAGGGGCTTGTCCCTGGGCAACCACTCATCGTCTCTATAGGCGGTCGTCGTGGAGCAGTCCGCGAGGAGGGTCCTTCCCTTCTTGGACCCTTCGGCCTCCCCGGATGGGGCGGCCTTCCTTTTCTTGTCTCCCCCGGCAGGAGGGGGAGAACTTTCCTCTTCCTCCTCCTCTCTTCGGGGGAGGAGTGCACCTCGGTGTTTTCGTACGATGAGTCTGATATAACCTTGCGCCGGAGACCCTTCCTGGTCCCCGTAGCCTTCTCCTTGGCCTTCTTCGCCGGCACCTTGTAAGGCGCTGGAACCAGCATCTCCTTTAGGAGTGCATCTGCTGGATCTTCGGGCAGGGGGCCTGGACAATCGATCAGATCTGCTGTCGCTACCCAGTCCTGTTAAATGGCGTGGAGGTTTAGGTTCCATGCATGGTTAAAACTGGGAAAATGAACATCTTATGAGATATAAAAGACTGACCGGATTGGCAGGGCGCTTTGCGCCGAGCCCGCGATCCTCAGTGAGGGGAGGAGGTACCTCGACACCCTTGAACAACACCGTCTAGGCATCATTATGCGTCGTGTCAAAGAGCCCTCGCAGTGTTTGGTGCTCAGCCGGGTCAAACTCCCACATGTTGAATGCCCGTCGTTGACACGGGAGGATCCGGCAGAATAGCATGACCAGGACCACGTTGACAAGCTTGATTTTCTTGCTCATCATGTTCCTGATACATTTCTGGAGTCCAGCCAGCTCCACTGATGAACCCCAGGATAGGTCCTCTCTTTCCCGGAGGTGAGCCGCATGGGGATTCTGGGTAAAAATTTGGGGGCCGCCACCCAGTTGGTGTCGCGCGGCTCAGTGATGTAGAACCACCCCGATTGCCACCACTTTATGGTCTCCACATAGGAGCCTTCGAGCAAGATGACGTTGGGCATTTTGACCACCATGGTGCCTCCGCACTCCGCTTGCTGGCCGACTACCACCTTCGGTTTAACATTGAAGGTCTTCAGCCACAGGCCGAAGTGGGGCTTGATGTGGAGGAAGGGCTCGCACACGATGATAAACGACGAGATGTTGAGGATGAAATTGAGGGCCAGATCGTGAAAGTCCAGCCCGTAGTAGAACATGAGCCCGCGGACAAATGGGTGAAGGGGAAATCCCAGTCTGCGGACGAAGTGGGTAAGAAAAACCACCCTCTCATGGGGTTTTGGAGTAGGGACGATCTGCCCCGCATCTGGCAGCCGGTGTGCGATATCCGCGGCCAGCTATCCTGCTCCCCGTAGCTTGGTGATGTTCTCCTCCCTAACGGAGGAGACCATCCACTTGCTTCCTGCTCCGGACATGCTTGGAGCCTTTTGAGGAGGAGATGCGAACTTGGGTCCTGGATCTCGAGTGTGCAAGAATGGATGAGCAAGGAGGAAGAGGGCATGGGTGAAAAAGAGGAATCCTTGTCCCTTTATAAGGGCGGATGAAACTATACGCCTCCCCACTTGCCTGGTAAAATCTCTTATTCCCCAAGCGCCGTAATTTATGACGCGGTAGGGTTACCCACACCCGTGTTGATGAGAATCCCGGGATAAGGGGACATGATCTCTGCTTCGACAAGACGTGCCAAGAAAACCGCCTCGCAATATGTGCAGTAGCTGGTTGATAAAAACGGCTCGAATAATGACCGGGCCGTGGTATGATGTCATGCTGCCGAATGTGTCAGCAGATTAGATTTGTGGAAATATTATTCTCTCTACGGTGGTATGTGGAGTTTATTTTGCAGAGCCGGACACTATCCTTGTGTTCAAGATCTTCTATGGAGTATTCGGAGGAACAACCCGCCTTGCAATGCCAAAGACAATCTGCGCGCCGGCAATACGTCCAGCCATAGAAGGAGTCGACAGCGTAAATGAAGCCCTTGTGTTCAATGGCATCAGAGAACCATGGAGGATGTATGATCCTGTGATGGACGTGTAGATTTATCCACTTACCGCAGTGACTTGTCAGATAGGCGAGACCGCGGTTGAAGAACGCAATTAGCCTGAAGTCTTTATAATTCGCGGATCTTGTGGGCACTTGGCAGATTACAACCTTGAGCAAATCAAACATGGTATCATGTTGGCTACTGTAAGATTCCGAGTATTCTGGGCCGCGGTGCCAGAGCAGTGTAGTGTTAATCGAAGGAAGGCGGATCAATCGTCGGGTGTAGACCTCCACGAGCATCCAGCTGCCGCGACCATCGACGAGCACTATCCAAGACGTGTTCATGCTGGCCCAGTACATATCGTTAATGTAGTTGAGGGTGACGGGGATTGGATCGCAGTCAAGGGGGTTGATGCTCGCATCCCTACGATGGTTATGCTACGTGACACGCCGTTTCAGAAGATCAGGCGGCATCAGCAAGCAAGGAGCTGGCTTAAAAAGCTCCGGCCTGAGGGCTTTGAGTAAACGGTACAACCCCGACAAGCACGCGGCGAGCGGCATGGTACTGAGATTGTCCACACACGAAACAATGAGCTTGATTACCTCTGTGGGGAGCAAACTCCACCCACTCTTTCAGTAGACGCTGCTCGGTTCTGCCATTGTTAGTGATTGGGTTTCGGACGAGGGGGGAATCGCCTTAGCGGGGATGGAAGATTGGACTAGGGGGGGTGGCGCCTTAGCGGGGATGGAAGAGCGGACAAAGATGGAGAAGCGAATATGTGTTGCGGGAAGTGGAGTAGGACTATGCTCTACTACTAACACCAGAGGAGTAGTATATTCTAATCTAAAATAGTTACAAACTTCAATGCCCTAGCGTGGAATGACTACGAACCACCATCGGTGCTAACTCCAATCCCAAGCAAACGTTCGCTGGGAGACATGGCAGTTGCAAACGCCCACGACGCAGTTATAGTACGTGTGTAAGGGTGGTGGTTTTGTCAAATACTATGGCTTAAAAACAGGCCACCATCGGATGGAAATCTGACGGTTACGTGGGATTCGCCAGGATTGAGCTCGTGCCGAACAATCGCCAGATATCATTACTAAAAAAAGGTTAAAACATCCGGGGCTATAACTTGTACCGGCTGACCACTAACAATGATACTAACATAGTTGTAAAATGGTCAAAGACCGTGTCTACGTGGTGTTTGGAATTATATGCAACAAAATTAGCAAGATGCACGTGCATTGCATGTAACATCAAGATGCATTTTTTTACAAAACACCTGTTGTGATTGACCCATGCAGGAGTAATCCCATGTGTAAAAACTAATGATATCTTGAGAATTTTATCGGAAAATGGATTGTCGACCATTTCATCAAAAAAATGATATGTCGAGAAAGATGATAGAGGTGAGGAGGAGTGGGGCATGGTGGTGACTGGTGGTTGGACTGGGCGGAGGCATGGGGATGGACGACGCCAGCAGCTGCCACCATGCCAGATTGTTCCGGAGACTTCCATTTGTAATTGCTCAGCAATGAGGTTGTGGGAGATAAGGATGAACGAGGCAAGGCCTTATCTGTAAATGTGGAGAGAGGTGCGGGTATCTTTTGTAAAATTGTCATAGTTTGCTTTCTATCCGTCAGATAGAGATCGGAAAGTCTATATTATAAGATGGCAGGCACACCATCATCACCAACTCGGTTTTTTCTCTACTCCTACTCCTATAAAACACTCAGTTGGTGATGGTGGTGTGTCTGCCATCCACCATTTCTGACCATTAGATCTGCGTCTAACGGCTGTGATGTAAGTTGTGGCCTTTTGCAACAATTCCCACTTCTCTGCTCCAGTTTACACAAAACCCCTTAGTATCTTGAAACCAACCACATTCCTCCCTTACTTCATCAAAACAGCCCAAAGAATATATTTGGAGTGAAACATAAGATATTTTTAGTGATATGTATATCAAAAGTAAACTGTTTTCTTTCAAATTTGTGAATATGTATTATTCTAATTTGGATCCGTTGCAACGGACGGGCTCATTGTTATAAAGGTTTATCTCTTGCATTCTCCACAACCAACACCTAGTGTACTGGTCCGGGTCGGATGCTTGCAGCGTGATGACCTGAGTTCGAATTCTGTCCTAAACTTTAGCTTTTTATATTTTTTTAATATATACTTATTTCACTACTGTACTGGCAGTGGAACCCACAGAGTACTTAGAATACAAGATTAAGGATGGATTTGTTTCTTTTTAACTTTCTGTACGAATCTGTAGCCAGCGTGCAAGTCATGTACACTGTACTAACAGTGGAACCTACAGAGTACTTAGAATACAAGATTAAGGATGCAATTAAATTTTTATAGAGGGAGAATCATACACGCAATTAACTCAAATGGATTGGACGTGAATCTATTATTATCCAACGGCAACCGGCAAATTTCCTCCCGCAGGCCGGAGTAGGTTTCTCGTTTTGCGTGGGGGTTTAACGGAGGGGTTTGATGGAGGCGAGGAGGCGTGTTCAACCGGGCGTGCAGTGGACGGCGCAGTACTATTTGATTTGACAACTACAACTAGTATATTATAAAAAACAAAGAAGAGTAGTAGAGATAGAGATAAGAATAGAAACTAGGGAGAAGCACCATCTACTGCTTCGTGGGCTACTCTTGCGCTCCATTCAGCGGCTGCAACATCCCCTGCAGCCACTCCCTCCTGCGCTCCATTCGGCGGGTGCTGTTGAAATTTGGGGAGCGCACTCTCGCGACTGCTAGCAGCGACGACTTCACCGATGATGAATTTTTCCCCGACCTCAGCAACCTCTTCCTCAACGACATGGGCGACAACCTCAATGCCAATGGTGCTGCTCCTGTTGCACCGTATGTGTTTCTGTCCTTCCTATTCGAAATCATGGTAGAGTTCATATTTTTAGTCTGTGTTCTAGATTCGGTCTATTCATCTACTATGCTAGTCCGCATGATTAGTTTAATCTCTGTTATAGCCGTCATGATTTATTTTGTGCTTATTCGGACTAAATCTCGTAGTAACTTGCTCATATATTCAACTGGCGGAACGTCCCCTACAGCCACTCCCATTTCATGGAAGGCCTGGTCGATGTCTCCAAGGATCCCTTCGTCTACTGCTATGAGTGCCCGATGCCGTTTTGGGGCTCGCCGGTGGACATCGTGCATCACGTCACGTAGGCGTGTGGCGATCACTGCTGGCCCTTGGCGAAGACCATCAAGTACGAGACGTGATACCCGTTCACCGTGCCGGAGTCGCTGGAGGATCACCGCCGCCTGCTAGTCTCGGAGGAGGACGGCAGTGTCTTCCTCTTGATCGTGGGCACCGGCGAGGCCCGCGCATGCCGCCGCCCTGTCTCTGTAGTGTGCGTCAGGGGCGACGCCGCTGACGCTGACACTGACAAGAGGCCGATGTATGGGTGCGTGCTAACTATTACTACCCCTCGGAGGTACGTGGGTGGCGACACTGGCTACGTCAAGCTGACTAGGACTGTGCCGAGCTGGGACCTTCCCGCCGATGTGGACATGGAAGACGCATGGCATGATTTGACCCCCAACAATGTGCACGGGGACTCCAAGGAGGTTCACCTGGACATATGCATTACCAAGTTAAATGTTGATCATTAGTCTTCGCTCAATGTAATCCGCTGTCTAAGCATGTGGAGACTTCCATGCATGATCTTGCTCTATTGGAGTATCACGCATGAATAAAAGTGTATCCATTTATGGTTTAGTCTAGAATCTTCCATGTATGAAATTTTTACTACAGTACTAGTGAAAGACTTATGATGAACCATTTCTTACATCTCCTCTGCCCCCTTCCAAGTCATCCTGATTTAATCCATCCGTCTAGGTGTATAAGGGCATGGTTAATACTTAATAGTACAGGCAACTGTTGACTATAAGAAAGTGCCATGTCATCTGTAGCCAACATGTATAACAATCGATACTCAAAAATTAATTCTTAAAGATCATTTCTTGCAAAGCACAATAAGTGTTATTTCTTCACAAGTTTTGGATGCAGGTTGAACAGTTGAACGCTTTTGTTTGAAAAAGATTCTTTTTTATCTATTTCACACGGATGTTTGTGAGCTATAGAAATGAAATAATATCTGAAGAAACCTATCGATACCCGTTACACATGAGATGAGCCCCACATCCTTTGTCAAAATAAACAACTCCCCGACCAATGCATTTCACTCTTTCGTGCAATGCACGGGCACCTTACTATAGATTAGTACGACCAAAAATTGAACCACCATTATATATAGTACGATAAATGATGATGCATGTCACCTAAAATTATATCATTGAAAACTATGTTCAAATATGAATCCAACGATACTATTTTTGTTGACGTGAACTAACATTTTGTCAGTTAAATCTTCAGTCAAATTCAATGGGGGATAAAACCACGACCGATGTAGTACTAGTGTAGAGGGTGGCGCTGCACGGGAGTCTCACCCCGCTCGGGGCGCGGCAGTAAAGCCTTCATATCACAAAACCCAACCACTCCTAGTAATAAGTGGCCTGGTAAAATAAACGGACAAGCAACCATCACATCCCTCCGTCTTTTTTGCATTTCATCTCCCTGCATTTACTTTCTCCGGTCCGTCTCGCACACTCGATCCCTAGCTACTACTCCTAGTATCTCTAGCTACTATTCCTAGGGCCAGTTCTTTTGGCGGCTTCCCTAGCTTTTCCCATAAGACTAGTCACAGTGGAGAGTAACATTAAGGCGCCTCACTCATTTATTTGGGCTTCTAAAATACTATTAGTACCTCCGTCCTGGTTTATTCGTCACCATTGTAATTTGTGCTAAATTTTGACCAAAGATTTAATTGATAAAATGTGAGTGCATGTGACATTCACTAACATTTCATTAGTTAAATTTATGAGCAAAATTTGACACATATTACAATGGGGACCAATAAACTAGGACGGAGGTAGTAATTATGGGATTACTAATCTAGAAGCCTAAAAGAACTGGCCCCTGGTACTCCTACTAGTAGTAGTACTCAAGTTGGAATTCCAATTGCACGGCACAACTTGTTAGGCAAAAAATTCGATACAGGGTGTAGGAAGCGGTTTGGGAATTTGCATGCCTTTCAGACCAATGAGATACTCCATACAAAGTACGACAGAGAAATAACCACAGAGAAGGAAGCTAAAAGTAAAGAATCAAACTAGCATTTTTGCATTTGTTTTGCATTGAATCGTTTCACAAGCTTGACTAGTGATGTTTTTCTACTTTTACAAAAACCGCATCGTAATGTTAAAACGTTCACTTGCACGTACATAAGTAATAGTAGTACTCCCTCCGTCTAGGTCTATAAGTCTTCCCTCCTTCTTGGTCACAGTGCACAACCAAAGATGACTTATTGACCTGGACGGAGGGAGTAGCACAGTCTGCAAGCATATATAGAGAGAGACGTGTAGTGCGATAGTATATAGTAAAGTTTGTGCTATATGCACGTACTTACAAAATGCGTACGAATACTCAAGGTTTCCAAACTTTCCCTTTTACATACTTAATTAAGGACGCTAATAATTCATGAACATTCGGGATTTATCATTTGCGTCCCAGAACTAATGAGATCGCCTTATGAAACGAAAATTATACTCCTACTAAAAGCCACGACGCTCGCAGGAGCGCTTGCGGCACGCCACGAGTGCCCTAGTGCGCGGCCGTTTCCCAGCGCACTGACACAAAGCCTCTTCCTCAGCCTCGCAACTTGCAAGGTGCTGATTGGCGGCTTGCCGGCGGGCGAGCGCGATCTCACCGTTGTGGTGATCCGATGCCAACAGGTACTTCTCCTCGCTGGAAGCGTGCACCCGGTCCATGTACCGCAAGCGTAGATGAGGCGCTTGCGCCCGACTGCACTCAGGGCTTTGGCACGGGCGTCCTCCACCACCCTCACGGCCCTTGCACGAGCCTTCTGCCAAAGAGCCAATTGCCTGACTCTCTCGGACGCGACATAGACCTGCCAGGCAACTTGCCCCGCGGCGGGGTTATCTTCCTCGGCCTTCTTCTCCGCCTCTATTTTGGCTTTCTCTGCCGGCGGCAAACCCTCCCACATGGCGACATCCATTTCTTTCCAAAGCTCCTCAAGGCTGGGGGGCTCGGCAGGCGGTGCGGCGTTCTCCTCGTAGCGGGGAGCCGATGCGAATACGACACCACATTGACGCGAAGTATTCGATATTTTATGTGGTGTTATGATCATATTCATGAGTTCATAATGATGATTCGTTGCTGTTGGAATTTGATATGCTTCTGATAGTAATCACCCTCGTATGCCTTTCATGCCTATCGGGAGGAATCCGGGAAAGTCTCTGTCTTGAGTAGACATGAACTTGTCTCTAATAATTCGTTGAGACGATTATGTCCGGTAAGGCATGGTGAGGTATGATAAGTGGTGATTCTGTTTGTTGGTGTGAAATATATTTGTTATACTAATCCTGCAGGGAATGCCTTAACCTCCTGAGTCGATCATAGATCGAGTCTTGTTGTAGTAACCCCCATACTTGTTTCATACTACCACTTGTCCCTGCCATAGGTAGGGTACAGTTCAGTAAGTTGTCAACCCCTTCCTAGAACACACCATACAAAGAGGCCATGGTGGAAGATACCGACTGCATCCGGTAGACATGCCACCTGGTCCGGGGGCATGGGTGTTTCTGGTTGGAGCCGAGGGGGTAGCTCCCCTAGTTTGCGCGCGTTATAAATTTTGTGAGCCCATGCTCGTCGAGGTTGTAGCGTCCCCACTTAAAGTTTCGCTTAACGGGTGTCGTGGGTGATTCCAGACACCGGTAAGTTAGGCTGGTGTGTGCGGTCAGGTGTGATTTCAATTAAAAGATCATAGACGGAATTAGTCCCGATGGACTAAAGGAATCCGTTACTCGTGGGTAAAGAGTACACCCTCTGCAGAGATTATATCTATTCGAATAGTCGTGTCCATGGTTAAGGACCACAGTCTAGGATGGGTCAAGTGTCGGTCTTATTGTCGGTCGTCGGAGGAAAAACTGCTAAACCAGAACATGGATCATGACTTGTGACTTATGATGATTATGATTATTATTATTATGGACTAACCATTTATATTATTTGAATTATTGAGTATCCCTGGGACGGTTCTACCTCATGGATATTCATTGTGATTATTCTCTTATAAGCGCTTTATGTGGTGTCGCACAGATGCCCGACTATGGCATGCTTGTTATTTTATTTGTAAGCCCTTTATGTGGTGTCGCTCAGGCGCCCGACTAAGGCATGCTTTATATTATTATACTTTTGAGGCGTCGCTTCAGACACCCGAGCGGTGCATTCTAATTCTACCCTCTGATTGCATATTCATGTTTGACATGAATAACCTTCTTGCGTACATCATGGATTTTATTTCGTGACTGACGTTGTGATCATGGAATATTTCATAGCATAATTATCATTTGTTATATTATACATGTGTTAATAATATTTGCGAGTACATTCAAAGTACTCACTGGCTTGTCCCTGGCTATTGTCTTGGCCAGATTTCTTGCATGGAGAGGAGCGTTGCGATGACAGCCCCGGAACCTACACAATGGTGATAGCAGCCTCGCGAAGATAGGAGTTATCTAGGTCAGCTATTCCTGTGGGAAATGGAGTCCCATAGACACTAATGAACCACAAACCGCTTCCGCCTTCAGCCACTAGAAACCTTGTGTTGTACTCATAGGCCAGAATGGTCTTGTACTACATATTTTGTATTTTTCTTGGAATTTCTGTATCAAGTTGGTGCCTCATCAGCTAACAGTAATCTTGGGGCTGGTGAGCACAAGGACCATTTTCTGGGAAATATATCCTGAAAAACCGGTCCTGACACCTACTCTCTTTAAGGATGCCCGTAAGTTTGTCTTATCTTGTGATGAATGTCAAAGAATTGGTAATATTAGTTGTCACATCCTAGCTAGTCCATGCATTAGAGTGTTGCATCATGTTTACCTTTCATCAGAAACTTGAATTGGGGAAGAAAGAACCCCTAGAACCCCCCTGAATTCAATTAAGGTTTACTAAAAATATTTTCAATGAACCTGAAATGCCCTTCTAAAAGTTCACCCTCTTGTCTTGGGTCGTAACCTCCGCAAAATTGGTGCACATTTTCTAGGTCAATGTAGGTCACTGAATTAAATCATATGTAAATTGCATTTGGGAATTTAAATGCTAGTATATATTTTGGATGCTCAAATAATTCTGAAAATAAGTGTGGGCTGTTGGAGATTTTCTAAACAGAGCCTCTGATTATTTCCAGGATTTTTAGAAGTGCCTAACTATTTTTAATAAGTCTACAAATTTACAGAATAATAGAAAAAGGAAAAACAGAAAGCAAAGGCTTACCTGGCGCCACCTGGCAAGCCCACCTGCTGGCCCAGCCTAGCCACCGCTCCAGCGAGCTGCTTGGCTTGGCCAGGCAGGCAGCCAGGTGCTCGACGGCGGCACCAGCGCGCGCCATGCAGCTGCTCGCCGCCCTGGCTCCTCCCGCACCATCCTGCCGACCCGGTTCGGTCGGCCACTCCTCCCCCGAGCTCGCAGACACCCTTTCTCCTCCCCAGCTCCTCTCCCTCGCACGCCCGCACCATGGCCGACGCAGTCGCGCGCGCGCCACCGTGAAACTCGCGTCCTCCGTCGTCCCCATGCTACGCCATCGTTTCCGTTCGCTCCGCCATCGTCGACTACATCGAGCAGACCGAGCCCCGAGCGCTCGCACGCTCTGCAACACCTCCACCGACCCCGTCTTTGTCAATCACTGCCGGAGATCCCCTTCGTCGTCGCCACCGCATCAGCTCGTCCCCGACCTCGCCGACCACTCCGACGTACTCGCCGTGAGCCCAACTACCTCCCCATCCCTCTCGTTCTCGCTCTCGAGCCCCGCACCGACCGCACCGAGCTCGGCCGCACCCGCCACCGCCATCAAGACGCCCTCGCTCGGGCTACAGCCACGCGGCTCAACTCCGAGCACACCACCGCATTCACCACACTCCCGGAGCCCAACGCACTCACCACGCGTTTTGCCGTGCCTCGTAGCCACGGGTCCATCTCACCCGACTCGGCGATCGCTAAGCTCGCCGCCGCGACGCTTCCGCCACCCCGAGCTCAACCACGCCACCAAACGCCGTGGCTTGTCCCCGCTACACGAGATGGCCTCCGCCGCCATTTGGTCGCGGAATGCGCAACGCACTCTCGCTGCCACGCCTCAAGCCGCCGGGCGGCTAAACGCCGGCGGGTTTGACCCCGTTGACTCAGTTGACTGAGTGGGGCCCCCTCTGCTAATTAACCCAGTTTAGTTCTAACCAAAATTAGTTAGTTTAATTAACTACTGACATGCGGGAACCCCTGGTCAGGTTGACCTGGACGCCCCCGTTGACCACTAATGTCACCCTGACGCACTGCTGACGCAATAACTAATTTCTGGATTTATTTGTATTCAGGAAATTCCAGAAATTGTTGCAAACTTCAAAAATTCATAGAAACTAATCTGTAACTCCAAATGCAAAGTTTTATATATGAATTTTGATCAGAAAAATTCATTCTATCCATTGGTAATGGTTTCATGCATGACAGAACAAGTTAAACTTGCTGTTTAAGCAGAATAAGATAATGCACTAATATGGCTATGTTAAATGAGCTAACATTTGAATCTTTGATTCAAATGAGTTCACTCCTTTCTGTTCTAGCTTGCATTAGGCCAACTCACATTCATATTGCCATGTCATAGCATGCATCATATTGTTGCATATCGTCATGTGTTGATTATGTTCGGTGTGTCTTTCGTGGTAGGTTCTGTCTCCGAGTATAACCCCGAATATCCATCTGAAGGGCAGTACCCTACTACCACTATATCATGCAAGCAACCCATTGATCATGCCGATACAAACCCATGATCTTGCTTCTGCTCTGGTTTACTGCATTAAGACAACGCGATTCAAACTGTTGTGTGTTGCGGTAGTTGAACCCACTTCATTTGCATGGCATGTCATTGCCACAGTAACTAGATGAAACCCACTAGTATCTGTAGGAGTTGATTGAGCCATACTTGTGTTTCCTACCATGCTGTGCTTGCTATGCTTAGAGTTGTGTCATGTCTGGCTCATCGGGATGATGAACTAGAGTGAAAGGTTGTGTTGGTAACGAGAATGAAGTGTTGAACACGATTTGGTAAAGGTATCGATGAGAGGCCATGTAGGAGTACATGGTGGGTTGTTTCATTGAAGCCGTCCTGAAGAACTGAGATCTGTGTGTGTGATTTAAGATTCAGCTACTACCACGCATTGGGCCCGAAACAAATGGACCCTCTCGACCTATTAACCACTCTTGTCCTCTATCCGGGAGTTGCAAAGTAGTTTCGTGTTTGCAGATATCTTTGGGGCCGCATACGTACCGACCTTAGGGGTGGGCTGTGTTGCGGTAGGCACGCGGGTCTGTGTACCGATTCACCCGCTTGGTGTCTCAGAACCTGCACACATCGCTCGGGGTCATAGTGGAAACTCTCAGCCGGACTCCTCATGGATGGAACCCGAGTAGGCGATAAACCCGGACTAGGGACTCGTGTGTTTAGTCAGGTCGTGGCCAACACCCTCTGTCGGTGTCAAAACCGGCGGATCTCGGGTAGGGGGTCCCGAACTGTGTGTCTAGGCGGATGGTAACCGGAGACAAGGGACACGATGTTTTTACCCAGGTTCGGACCCTCTCGATGGAGGTAATACCCTACTCCTGCTTGATTAATATTGATGATATGGGTAGTAAAAGAGTAGATCTACCACGAGATCAAGGATGCTAAACCCTAAAAGCTAGCCTATGGTATGATTGTTGTTCGTCCTACGGACTAAAACCCTCCGGTTTATATAGACACCGGATAGGTTAGGGTTACAGAGTCGGTTACAATGGTAGGAGATCTACATATCCAGACGCCAAGCTTGCCTTCCACGCCAAGGAAAGTCCCATCCGACACGGGACGAAGTCTTCAATCTTGTATCTTCATAGTCCAGAGTCCGCCAACGGTGATAGTTCGCTATCCGGACACCCCTAATCCGGGACTCCTCAAGAGTCCCTTAACCAGGCTTCAATGACGATGAGTCCGGCGCTTGATCTGCCTTCGCATTGCGAGGCGGGTTCTTCTCCAAATTCCATATACTTGTCGAATAGTGTCCGGCTTCTGATAAATGATGCGCTCCTTGGCTTCTACGCCCAATAATGGCCATCTTCCACGTGTTTGAACGAATGCGAAAAGCCAGGGTATTTTTACAATTATCCCCCTAGCTGCGCAAATGAGCTGCCTATAAAAGGGGCAAGGATCTAGATCTGAGTCAAACCATCCCCCCTTCACGAGATTTCATCGGAGCGCCTCTGACCAAAGCCCATTCCATCATGGATAGTCGGCGCGGCTCCTCCTCTCGTGCTCCCAGCCCTCAGCCTGGAAATTGGGAGAGATGCTTAGTCCCGCATAGCGAGCTAGTTGTACTCCAAGCCAAGGGATTCCTCCCCCCGGCCTTCATGGTTCCGGTTCGAGCCGGACTTGCCACCTACAAGGGCGGAAAGCAAGCGGAGAGCATCCCCGATCCCTCTAAAGGAGAGCGAGTATGCTTTATCTCTTATCTAGTAAGGGGACTCGGATTTCCAATCCATCCGTTTCTCCGAGGGCTCATGGAGTTCTACGGCCTCCAGTTGCACCACCTCACTCCTGCCTCCATCCTGCACATCGCGGGCTTCGTGGCCCTTTGCGAACTGTTCTTGGGCGTCGAAGCTCATTTCGGGCTGTGGAAGAGATTATTCTGCCTAGTACCCCGTTCTCATGAGGGGTCAATATATCAAGTGGGCGGAGCCGAGCTATGGCGCAGCGCCGGGACCGGATACCTATCCGGAACCCCAAAGAAGGCATCCGAAGACTGGCCTTCGGAATGGTTTTACATGGAGGACGTCCCGCTGCCGGATCCTGTTCGGATCGGCCTTCCGGAGTTCAGCAATGCTCCTCTGAAGATGCGCCCAAGCTGGCGCCCTTGGAGCCCTCAGAGGGAAAATGACCAGGATGTCCTCTATTTGATGAGTCGAATAAGATTATTGGCCCATGCCGGATTGGCCATGATTCGAATCATGGCAATCTGCATTATGAGGGGAGTGCAGCCGCTTCAATACAGGGGCCACCCAATGTGGGACTTCAACAGGGGGGACGATGCCACCCGCCACGGCCGTAAGGGGCCGGGATCGGTTACCGAACTAGTGAAGATCTTGTCTGCCATGTATAAAGGAGAGGAGGAGGATTTCCTCCGCGTCAATCCACTAAAGGAGTTTTCTTCGAATAATCCTCGAAGCTGGGTAAGCAAACATCTTTGTGACCTGTCCGATCCATGTTCCCGTGGTTAAATATCTCATTTCATGGTTTTGGCGCAGGAACTGCGCCAAACTGTGGAGAAGATACACAACCCGCCCCCACAACCCGAAGATCCGGAGCGGTCCCTCGATCCGACCTCCAAATAGGATCCGGATATAAAGGTGGGGTTGATCGACGAGGTGTTCTACCAACTTAGCATCGACAATGCTTTGGTTGCCATTACGGCTGATTACCCCGGAATACTTCCAGCCTCACAGGTAACTGAGACCGAGATCCCAAAGCCTTGGTATTGACCCATCCATGCTTATTTTTTATCACCGTATACCAATGGTGCTTCGCAGGGGTACCTTCGAGGCAGGAAGCCGAGCCTGCGGCGGCTGGCCAACAAAGGGAAGTGCGGCCCCGCAGGCTAAAAAGAAGTGCGGTCCAGATTGAAACTCCGCTGCAACGGTACGACGTGTCACCATACTACCAGGATTGACTCCTGGAAGGCGTACTAATGCTGGTGCTCCTTTCAGGAAAAAGAGCGCTCGCCGGACTGACTCCGAAGAGGTTGCCAATCGAACCTTCACCGGCCAGGCTTCAAAGCCAGGTCCGGAGGCTGAGGCGAGCACGAGACGTGCGTCGGATGCTCCTCCGACGGAGGATGCCGACAGGTTGTCCGCCACCAACTTTGAGGTGGAGAGCTCCTTGAATCACAAAGGCCACGGACAGTTCTTCGTGGACGATGTTTCTCCCAAGAGGCCTTGAATGCCTTCGATTCGGAGATGCGCACATCCGTGCTGCTCAAGATGGTCTAGCCAGAGTCATGAGCAGTATGTAAAGGACATACGGTAAGGAAATTTGATGCATTATATATGCCATTAGCCCCGAGACTTAAAATAGTTAGAATAACTGATTTAAGGATCATTTGTTATGCAGGATCTTACAGAAAAGAATACCCGACTGTCCAAGGAGCTTCAAGAGTGCAAGGCCCAACTTGAGGCTGCACTAGCCGCTACAGGGGGAGCTACAGAGACCCCCTCTGGTAATATATGCTTTAAAAGATAAATAGTTTATGAAGTGCGGCAGGTGTGTAAATCTGACAAAAATATTGCATATGGCGCCGGACTAGATCCAGAGAAGCAGCAGCTCTTGCGCCAGCTAAAGGCCGGCGAGACCGTGCTTACGAGGGTGCGGCAGGAGAAAAATAACCTCCAAGACGCCAACACCAAGCTGAGTGAGGAACTAAAGGATGTTCGTGCCCAGTTGTCTGACTCCATAAACGAGAATCGGCGGCTTCATCGCGACATTTTCAGTAAGTGCTTGAGAGAACTTTGAAAGAGTTCGGCGAGGAAGGTGACTAACATAAACATGTCTGTAGGTTTCCTCACAGGCCGTCCTGAGGAGGAGATGCCCAGTTCTTCGGGTGATCTTCTTCCCGAACTGTGACAGCTGCACGAACGAGTCCGACAGGTGATGAAAGGCATCGGCCAGGCCTTGTGGCCATCTATCTCCCTGCCCAAAGGCATTAGGGAGCTGGCAGAGCGGCTTCAAGGAGCACGGCGGCGCTTCCGGCTATGGAAGATATCGGCCTGCCTTCAAGGCGCCAGGAGGCTCGGGCCATGGTAAAGACGCTGCACACGGTTGCTGACCCAAACCACATGGCCAAGGTCGGACTGTGGGGCCTGATGGGATGGAGATCCTCGAAGCTTAGTGTAAAGCCAAGTAGAATTGGCCGCCAAGTATTCCCAGCAAGATTGTAAATTAGATAGCCTATTAGATGGCATTGAGGAGGAATACAATGAGTCGAGTTGACTATGTAAAAATATGACATGAAAAATGTCTTCTAGCGGATTGTATATCGCTTTGTCATAGCGAACCTTTTAAGCCGACCTCCGACCCAATAGTCCGGAGTGTGTCCGAATACCTTCGTGGTTATATAAGAACCGGGGTATGCATGGAGACCAGGCATAGGGGTCTTTATTGTTGTATCAAACGAGTGCCCAACTAGTTATGTTTTATTACATGGGTAGTAAGAAACATCTTCCAGGGAGAATAGTTCCGTTAAGGGTTCCTTTCGCTGGGATGCATGCCCTAAAGTGCATGTCAAAGCTGCTATGAAAGCAGAAAGTCGTCTGGGGGCAGATGTGTAAATAGTTAAAAATCATCTTTCAGTTCACCGACCGAATATTCCCTTAAGAACGCTTAGCTTCGGCTTCACCCGTCGAGGTACACTTCCGCTGACCCGCAAGAACAATCGCAGAGGTGCTCCTTTACCACCTAGCCGAACAATCGGGAATGTAGGGGTAAGCACAGGAGCCAGGCAACCCAGCTTGGCCAAAACTTAAGTCATATCGATGCATATAATGGTGAATAAAAGGTACATGCGGAAGTTTAATGCATGTGTTGGGCATGAAGCCCGTATAAATAAGCTTCTGTTAAAGAAGCCCCCAGGTATAATGAGCGTGAACAGCGCGTCAAGTGTGTGAGAAAGAAGCGCAAACGAGCCTCTAGAGGCTTCAAGAAGAAGAAGGAGGAAGGAGAGAAATAAAAGACAGCAAAAATAGAAAATGTGGACGGAGGAAGGAGACGAACTTGGAGTCCGGCACTTAGGCGTAGAATCTTCGTAGACGGGCTGCGTTCCATGGGTTCGGCTCGAGTCGGTTATCCGATGCGTTTCGCAGACGGTATGCTCCGCCGGTCAGGACCTAGTCGATGATGAAGGGACCTTCCCATTTGGGCTTGAGTTTGTCCTTTTTCTTGTCCGGCAGGCATCGAACTAGTTCGCCAACGTTATAAACTTTGGCCCGTACTTCCCTGCTTTGATATCTTCGAGCCTGCTGTTGATAGAATGCGGAACGAGCTTTTGCCACGCCGCTCCTCCTCCAATGCGTCCAACTGTCCTGCCGATCAAGCTCGGCTTCTCTTTCTTCATACATGCGCACGCGAGGTGAGTCATGTATTATGTCGCAGGGCAAAACTGCCTCTGCGCCGTACATCATAAAGAATGGTGTGAATCCGGTAGTACGATTCGGCGTGGTCTGCAGCCCCAGTACGGAGTCGAGCTCCTCAACCCAAAGTGTGTTAGATTCCTTGAGGGACCGCACTAGTGCGGGTTGAATGCCGCCATGATTAGACCATTTGCTCGCTCGACTTGGCCGCTGGTTTGAGGGTGATAGATCGAGGCGTGTCGAGCTTGATGCCCATGTTTTAGCACCATAATTTGACCTCATCGGCCGTGAAGTTGGTGCTGTTATCGCGATGATACTGTGGGGACACCGTAACGGAGCACTACCCCGATATGAAGTCTATCACCGGTCCGGATTCGCCCGTTTTAACAGGCTTGGCCTCTATCCATTTGGTGAATTTATCCACCATGACCAATAGGTATTTTTGCTTGTGGGTTCCTCCCTTAAGGGGTCCAACCATGTCAAGCCCCCAGACCGCGAACGGCCAAGTGATGGGTATAGTTTTAAGGGCGGTGGGTGGCATGTGGCTTTGGTTAGCAAAAAGCTGGCAACCGACGCATCGTTGGACTAAGTCCTGCGCATCTGCCCGGGCCATCGGCCAATAAATCCTGTCTGAAGGCCTTGCCTACAAGGGCCGGGCTGCGGCGTGGTGCCCACCCAGTCCGCATGAATTTCAGCCAGAGGTTTCGCCCTTCCTCTTCGGAGATACACCTTTGAAGGACTCCGTAGTGCTTTTCTTATAAAGCTCTCCCTCATGGACTTTATAGGCTTTAAAGCGCCGTACTATGCAGCGAGCCTCATTTTGGTCTTCGGGGAGTTCCTGCCTAGTTAGGTAGGCTAGCAATGGTTCCGTCCACGGGGCGATAACCGCCATTATTTCGTGAGCAGAGGGTGTTATCTCGGGGGCAGAGCCTCCGGTTGTGTCAGAGTGTTCGGCGTCAGGCAGTGCGGTTGGGTCCGGATTGCTATTGCCGGACTCCCCTTCCCATAGTACGGATGGCTTGAACAGCCGTTCCAGAGAGATATTGGGTGGGACGGCATCGCGTTTTGCACCGATGCGTGCCAATATATCCGCCGCCTGGTTGTTATCCCGGGCTATATGATGAAATTCGAGCCCTTCGAACCGCGCTGAACTTTTTACGACCGCATTGCGGTATGCTGCCATTTTCGGATCTTTGGTATCAAAGTCCCCGTTTATTTGAGATATTGCGAGGTTCAAATCCCCACGCACCTCTAGGCGTTGAATGCCCATGGAGACTGCCATCCGGAGGCCGTGCAGAAGGGCCTCGTATTCGGCTGCGTTGTTGGAGTCCGTATACATTATCTGAAGGACGTATTGGACTGTGTCCCCGGTTGGGGACGTCAGGACGACGCCAGCCCCCAGGCCGGCCAACATTTTGGAGCCATCAAAGTGCATGATCCAATTGGAGTATGCGCCGTATTCTTTAGGGAGTTCGGCTTCAGTCCATTCGGCCACGAAGTTGGCCAAAACCTGCGACTTAATAGCTCGTCGTGGCTTATAAGTTATGTCGAATGGAAGGAGCTCTATGGCCCATTTAGCAATCCTGCCCGTCGCGTCGCGGTTGTTTATAATGTCATTAAGAGGTACTTCGGAGGCTACCGTTATCGAACACTCTTGAAAGTAGTGTCGCAGCTTCCGGGATGCCATGAACACCGCGTATGCCATCTTTTGATAGTGTGGGTACCGGGACTTGCATGGAGTTAGGACAGTGGACACATAATAAACCGGTTTTTGAATAGGGAACCGGTGTCCGTCCGTTTCTCGTTCGATAACGAGCACCGCGCTGCCCACTTGATGTGTTGCGGCGATATATAATAGCATTGGTTCGCCCACGTTGGGCGCGGCCAGGACCAGATTTGTTGCCAAAATGGCCTTTATTTCTTCGAGTCCGGCCGTGGCGGCATCCGGCCCACGAAGTGTTCGGTCTTGCGGAGGAGGCGGTAAAGGGTAATGCCTTTTCTCCCAAGCGGAAATAAAGCGGCTTAAAGCCGCTCGCATCCCGGCCAATTTTGTATTTGTTTGAGGTCTTTTGAATATCCAATTGTGACAGAGCTCAGATCTTGGCTGGGTTTGCTTCAATTCCTCTACGGACACAATGAAGCCCAGGAGCTTTCCGGCTGGAACGCCGAAGACGCCTTTTTCCGTATTGAGCTTGATGTCATATTTTTGAAGATTGTCGAATGTGAGCCTCAAGTCGTCTACTAGAGTTTCGACGTGCTTGGTTTTGACGACCACGTCATCTACATATGCTTCCACCGTTTTGCCGATCTGGTTTGCCAGACATGTCTGGATCATGCGCTGATATGTTGCGCCGGTGTTTTTGAGCCCAAAGGGCATTGAGTTGAAGCAGAACGGGCCGCATGGAGTGATGAATGATGTTGCAGCTTGGTCTGGCTCCGCCATCTTGATTTGGTTGTAGCCGGAGTACGCGTCGAGGAAGCACAATGAGTCGTGTCCTGCTGTAGCATCAATGATTTGATCAATTCGAGGGAGGGGGAAGGGATCCTTTGGGCAAGCCTTATTAAGGTCTTTGAAATCAACACATAGGCGCCAGGATTTATCCTTCTTTGGTACCATCACCAGGTTTCCTAGCCAGTCCGGATGTTTTATATCTCTGATGAATCCGGCTTCCAAAAGTTTGGCTAGCTCCTCTCCCATGGCATGTCTCTTGGGTTCGAAAAACGCAAGAGCCTGTTTGATGGCTTGAACCTTTTAGGATATTTAGGCTGTGCTCGGCCACCGACGTGGGATTCTGGCATGTCTCAAGGGTGCCAGGCAGAGATGTCCTAGTTTTCTTATAGAAATTCTCGTAGTGCGGCGTCTACATCAGGGTTTAATTGTGCCCCAATGGAGGCCGTCTTTGCAGGGTCCGTTGGGTGGACTTGGAATTTGACTATTTCATCCGCTGGTTTAAAAGAGGTGGACTTGGATCTTTTATCAAGTATCACATCGTCCCTGTTCACCGTGGAGCGCATCGCGGTGAGTTCCTCGGCCGCTAGGGCTTTGGATAGTGCCTCGAGGGCTAGTGCGGCTGTCTTGTTTTCGGCGCGGAGTGCTATGTTCGGATCACTAGCGAGAGTGATGATTCTGTTAGGTCCGGGCATTTTAAGCTTCATGTACCCATAATGGGGTATAGCTTGAAAAATTGTGAATGCCTCTCGCCCTAATAAAGCATGATATCCGCTGTTGAACGGGGCCACTTGAAATGTGACCTCCTCGGATCTGTAATTGTCCGGCGAGCCGAACACTACGTCCAGCGTGATTTTTCCTGTGCAGCATGCTTCCCGGCTAGGGATTATTCCTCTAAAGGTTGTGCTGCTTCGCTCAATGCGGTTCCAGTCTATTTCCATTTTTCGGAGGGTTTCCTCATAGATGAGGTTTAGTCCGCTGCCGCCATCCATGAGTACCTTAGTAAGGCAAAAGCCGTCCACTATCGGGCTGAGGACCAATGCGGCTGGTGCCCGGGCAGTTCGGAATTTAGGTTCGTCACTGGCATTAAAGGTAATAGCCGTGTCACTCCATGGATTTATTGTTGCTACTTGGTAGACTTCGGCAAGGTTGCGGAGTGTTCATTTTCGCATGTTATTTGATGCAAAAGTCCCAAAGACTGTTAACACCGTACTGGTGTTGCTGGGCTGGGATTCTGAAGCTAGAAGCTCTTCGCCACTTTTGGCCACCTGTCGTAGTATCCAACATGCTCGAAGGCTATGAGTTGGAGTGGCGCCCTCTATGCTATGAATTTTGCAGGGTCCGTTTAGCCAACCCTCCAGTACGGTTCCGTACCTTTTAGGGGGTTTTGGTTTTTTGGTATTTAGCCCAGGTGCTTGATAATGATGCACCCTTTTGTTTCGGACTAGGGATGTATTCGGGGCCGGATTATCCCAAAATTTACTTTTGGTTTTCCAGGCGCTCTCCATCGCACAGTACTTTTGTACTATGGTCGCCAAGTCAGCAAAGTGTGTAATTTCGCGACGACTTATGGCGTTTAGGATTCCCTTGTCCGTGCAATTATTGCAGAAAATTGGGATTGCGTCCTCCTCTCGGCAGTCCTTTATCCTGTTCATAACCAGGAGGAATCTGGCCCAGTAATGATGTACTGTTTCAGCAGGCTCTTGCCGAATTCGAGAGAGATCGCTAATGTTTGGGTGGGCGGGTGGCACTAGATCCGGAACCCCGTCCAATTTAGGACTCAGGGGTCGAGAAGATTCCGAACTCGGAAGTTTGGATTTTTGAGTGTTATCCGATGAGTCCAACCCGCCGCCTGACTTTAAGTTCAGGGCTTGATCGACATCCGTCCCTCTGCGGGAATCCGACATGGAGGGATTAGGAATCCGGACGTAACTAGTCCTTAGGATACAAGAAGAATCGCCACATTGCTCCTCTATCACAGCAACATGATGGGTAGCCTGGGGAGAGTTGATCTCTGTCAGATTGGTTTTAGGACCGATCCGGTCGTAGTCTGTGGCGACACACAGGGCAGCGATGCGATCCAAGAGCTTGTTTACGGAGGAGAGCTCGATCGGATCTAACTGTTCGGCGAGTTCCAAATTAACATGGAGATTGGTTTCGATGACTCGAGAGGTCATCGTCGGCGCGGTGGCTGGACTGGCGGTCATCAGAAAACCACCTAGCCGAAGAGTCTGGCCAGCGGCCAAGGCTCCTTTGGCGATAATATCATCTTTAAAGACCAGATGAGGCATCCTACCTGATGGCGACGGCACAGAGGAACTCTCAATGAAAGCACCAATGTCGGATTCAAAACCGGCGGATCTCGGTAGGGGTCCCAACTGTGCGCCTAGGCGGATGGTAACAGCACAAGGGACACGATGTTTTACCCAGGTTCGGGCCCTCTCGATGGAGGTAATACCCTACTCCTGCTTGATTAATATTGATGATATGGTTAGTACAAGAGTAGATCTACCACGATATCAAGGAGGCTAAACCCTAGAAGCTAGCCTATGGTATGATTGTTGTTCGTCCTACGGACAAAAACCCTCTAGTTTATATAGACACCGGATAGGTTAGGGTTACACAGAGTCGGTGACAATGGTAGGAGATCTACATATCCGTATCGCCAAGCTTGCCTTCCACACCAAGGAAAGTCCCATCCGGACACGGGATGAAGTCTTCAATCTTGTATCTTCTTAGTCCAGGAGTCCGGCCAACGGTGATAGTTCAGCTATCCGGACACCCCCTAATCCGGGATTCCCTCACCCTCGCTGGGCTTCCGCTAGAAGGTTGCCGAGTACATGTCGTGTAGCGGCGATAAGTGGTGAGAGCCTGTGTGAAGAAGTACACCCCTGTAGGGTATGAAACTATTCGAATAGTCGCGTCCGCGGAAAAGGACTACTTGGTCACCTATACAGTTCATAGACAAGTAAATGGATACTACTAAAAACCTCAAGATAAGTGTGAGTGCCGCGGATGGCCCTCTCGTGGGTGACGAGAGAGGATCAACGGTGGAGTATTGTGATGGTGATTAGTGGACTGCAAAATGCGACAAATGCTTTTCAAGTGGTGTCACGAGGATAGCTTAGCCAAGAGTCAAAGCTGGCTTGTTGCAAATAACTCCACCACCTTCTTGAGAATGTGCATGTATGATAGGATTCTGTTGTAAGACTTGTTGAGTACCTCATTACTCATGTTTGCTTAATTAATGTTTTCAAATGACAACACTGCCCCCTCCGATGGGTTTTATGTAGACCTTGACATCGACGAGTGAACTAGCCACCTGTGTGGTGATCCAAGGCTTGTGAAGGGCCACTTGTAGATAGAAGGGCTTCGACAAGCTTTCTTTCTTTTTAGAGTCTCAGTACTGCACTAGTTTGCTTCCGCATGTGCTTGTATGTTTGTATGACTTGAGTGTTGGGTCATGTGACCCCTACCTGTATGGATATGTTATGTATGGCTCCTCGAATACCTTTTAAATAAAGTACTTTGAGTTGTAGAGTTTTGTTGTGATGCCTTGTTGTATTTACTCATATCGGGCATATTGCGTGTATGATTGAAATGCTTGGTATGAGTGGGATCCGACAAACTAGTTGTTTATCCTTGGCAGCCTTTCATATGGGGAAATGTAGTCTCGTGCTTCTGAGCGATAGTAGTCCGCTACAGCCCGGTTAACCGGAGTCCTGCTAGCCCAGCACTAATGCGTTGGACACTTGACTGGCCGGCATATGTTTCACTTCGTTCCTGTGTCTGTCCCTTCGGGGAAATGTCACGCGGTGACATCCGGAGTCCTGCCTAGCTCACACAGCCGGGTTACCCGGTCCTGTTAGCCCAAAGGTTACAGCCCGATTCATACGCTGATGACCGACATGCTCGTTGTGATTCATGTATGCCTGTCCCCATGGGTTAGTGCCGCTTTGGGTTCACGACTAGCCATGTCGGCCCGGGTTCTCTGTCATGTGGATGCTAGCGACACTGTCATATACGTGAGCCAAAAGGCGCAAACGGTCCCGGGCCATGGTAAGGCGACACCTGTGGGAATACCATGCGTGAGGCCGCAAAGTGATATGAGGTGTTACCGGCTAGGTCGATGTGACTTGGACTCGGGGTCCTGACAGCGTCGGCATCAGAGCCGGACTGCCTGTAGGTTCGCTAAGCCAAACTGGTCGATGTCGAGTCTAGAAATGCTTTATTTATATGTAGGGGAATTTATTGTGGGAGGGACGTAAGGCTCTTTTTACTCCTTTACTTTATGCCCTCTGATCTGAGTCATCCTCTTCTCATTCTACGTGGGTATAGGAGTAGGCTCTCTTCTCTCTATTAGGTTCACGTGTTACTAATCTGTAGTAACTTATAGGATTGTTGGTTACCAGCCTCAGTTCAGTTTCTACTATTTTTAGTATGTTATCAGTTGAACCAGAACCTTGATATGATGTTGTTGAGTGGTTTTGCAATCTAATTTTGAATGTCTCAAATCTGTTCTTGAGCATTTACAGCTGTTATGCTGTCCGATTTCCCCTAGAAATTCTAATGTCTTCGCATTGTGGCTGTGCTTTCAGATCACCACTCGTGCTCAAAACCAAGTGGTTCGCCTGACCAGGTGCATCGATGTGCCCGGTCATACGGCTATGTTAGTTCGGGTTATGATTGAGACGGGTTACCGTTGGTATCCCGAATACACCGTCGAAGAGAAATTCCGAGACTTTAATCAAAGCCAATACCTCTGCACTGTCAGGATATTTCCTTCTTATCCTGCATCGACTGAGCCCCTTCACTGCTCCTATGGACTCGGGGTCACTATTGAGATGGCTGTGCAGGATGCTGCATACTCTATGATGACCATCATGCGAGTCAGGACTGGCCTGCTTCAGAACACCGACTTCCGTTATATGCCAGCTTCTCTCCCGGGGGCGCAAGGTTATCTCCAGGCTATCTACGCTGATTCCACTCAGGAGGACTCACTAACCCGCACCACTGCTGAGATGCTCAAGGATAAGGACCGAGAGAATCGGGCCTTGAGACTGGAGCTTTTCAACACCCGTGCCGATCATAGGGCCACTTTGACTCGGTTTGCACCGGTTGTGCAAGCTGGATGTATGGATACGAGGGATCTGTATCCTCTGAGGTCTGCTCTACCAGACATGGTGGATTGGCGTGATGTGGGAGGCATCACCCCACCCCGTGGTCCCCGCAGGCCACCTTTTGTTGGTCCAAGACCTCATCCTAGCCCCTATGGTCCACAAGCTCCTCAGGACCGTCTGTTTCTGGATAATCATGTTGAGCTTCCAGGCTATGGAGGTGACTTCTATGTGGACTACTACGGAGCTGTCTGAGTTAGTAGTAGTATCACTAGTATTGTAATAGTAGTATCACTAGTATTATAATACTAGTATCACTAGTATTATAGTAGTAGTATCACTATGTGGACTACAGCCCGATTCCAAGTCACATCGACCTAGCCGGTAACACCTCATATCACTTTGCGGCCTCACGCACGGTATTCCCACGGGTGTCGCCTTACCATGGCCCGGGACCGTTTGTGCCTTTTGGCTCACGTATATAATAGCGTTGCTAGCATCCACATGACAAAGAACCCGGGCCAACATGGCTAGTCGTGAACCCAAAGTAGCGCTAACCCATGGGGACAGGCATACATGATTCACATCGAGCATGTCGGTCATCAACGTATGAATTCGGGCTGTAGCACTGGCTAACAGGACTCCGGTATCCCGGCTGTAGCAGGCTAGAAGGACTCGAATATCACCGCGTGACATTTCCCGAAGGACGTACATACGAACGAAGTGAAACACATGCCGCCAAGCAAGTGTCCAAGCAGTAGTCTGGGCTAGCAGGACTCCGTGAACCGGGCAGTAGCGGACTACTATCGCCGTAAGCACGAGACTACATTTCCCCATATGAAAGGCTGCCAAGGATAAACAACTAGTTTGTCGGATCCCACTCATACCAAGCATTTCAATCATACACGCAATATGCCCGATATGAGTACATACAACAAGGCATCACAACAAAACTCTACAACTCAAAGTACTTTATTTAAAAGGCCCGAGGAGCCATACATAACATATCCATACAGGTAGGGGTCACATGACCCAACACTCAAGTCATACAAACATACAAGCACATGCGGAAGCAAACTAGTCTCGAGTACGACTCTAAAAAGAAAGAAAGCTTGTCGAAGCCCTTCTATCTACAAAGGGCCCTTCACAAGCCTTGGTTCACCACCGGGTGGCTAGTTCACTCGTCGATGTCAAGGTCTACATAAAACCCATCGGAGGGGGCAGTGTTGTCGCCTGAAAACATTAATTACAAACATGAGTACGGAGGTACTCAACAAGTCTTACAATGTAATCCTATCATACATGCACATTCTCAAGAAGGTGGTGGAGTTATTTGCAGAAGCCAGCTTTGACTCTTGGCTAAGCTATCCTACGTGACACCACTTGAAAAGCATTTGTCGCACACGAGTCCACTAATCACCATCACAATACTCCACCGTGGATCCTCTCTCGTCACCCACGAGAGGGCCATCGGCGGCACTCACACTTATCTTGAGGTTTTTAGTAGTATCCATTTACTTGTCTATGAACTGTATAGGAGACCAAGTAGTCCTTTACCGCGGACGCGGCTATTCAAATAGTTTTTACCCTGCAGGGGTGTACTTCTTCACACACGCTCTCACCACTTACCGCCGTTTACACGAGATGTACTCGGAAACCTTCAAGTGGAAGCCCAACGTGGGTGTCAGCCACGACCTGACTAAACACACGAGTCCCGAGTCCAGGTTTATCGCCTATTCGGGTTCCATCCGCAGGGAGTCCGGCCGAGGTTTCACTAACGGCCCCGAACGATGTGTGCAGGGTTCCCGAGACACCAAACGGCGAATCGGTACACCGGCCACGTGCCTACCGCAACACAACCCACCCCTAAGGTCAGCGCTATGTGCGCCCCATGATGCTACAAACACCGTAAACTACTTGCAACTCCCTGACCGAGGACAAGAGTGGTTAATAAGTCGAGAGGGTCAATTAAGGATCCCAATGCGTGGTAGTAGCTAAGTCTTAAATCACACACACAGATCTCGGTTCTTAGAGACGGCTTCAATGAAACAACCCACCATGTACTCCTACATGGCCTCTCATCGATACCTTTACCAAAACGTGTTCAACACTTTCACTCTCGAACCGGACACAACCTTTCACTCCAGTTCATCATCCCGATGAGCCAGACCTGACACAACTCTAAGCATAGCAAGCATAGCATGGTAGGAACCACAAACATGGCTCAATCAACTCCTACACATACTAGTGGGTTTCATCTAGTTATTGTGGCATTGACAGGTCATGCAAAGGAAGTGGGTTCAACTACCGCAGCACACAACAGTTTGAATCGCGTTGTCTTAAAGCAGTAAACAAGAGCAGAAGCGAGAACATGGGTTTGTATCGGAATGATCAATGGGTTGCTTGCCTGATGGAGTGGTGGTAGGATACTGCCCTTCAGACGGATATTCGGGATTATCCTCGGAGGCAGAAGCTATCACGAAAGACAACCGAAAATAAACACACATGGCAATATGCAACAATATGATGCATGCTATGACATGGCAATATGGATGTGTGTTGGCCTAATGCAAGCTGGAACAAAAAGGGATGAACTCATTTGAATCAAAGATTCAAATGTTAGCTCATTTAAAATAGCCCTAAATGTGTAATATCTTATTCTGCTTAAACAGCAAAGTTAACTTGTTCTATCATGCATGAAACCTATACCAATGGATAGAATGGATTTTTCTGATCATTTTTCATATATAGATCTTTGCATTTGGAGTTACAGATTAATTTCTATGAATTTTTGACGTTTGAACTATATTCTGGAATTTCCTATAACAGAATAATTCTAGTAATTCATTTACTGCGTCAACAATGCGTCAGGATGACGTCAGGGGTCAACGGGGACGTCCAGGTCAAACCTGACTGGTGGGTCCCGCATGTCAGCATAATTAGTTTAACTAAAATTTAATTAAAACTAATCCTGATTAGTTAACAGGGCTGGGCCCCACCTATCATTGACCCAGGAGAGTCAACCAGGGCCCACCCGTGGTCAAAGTCAAAGTCGGCTACACTGGCGTTTAGCCGCCGGCGAGCCAGACGCGGCGGCGGAATTGGTTTTGGCCGTTCCGGCAACCAAATGGGCCACGGAGGGCATCTAGGTGGAGCTGGGAACAAGCCGCAGCTCTTGGTGGTGTTAGTTGAGCTCGGGGCGGCCGGAAACGGCGCCGGCGACGACCTAGGCGGCCGCCGGAGTTCGGGTGAAGACGAACTCGAGGCTACGGTGTGCAGTGAGGTGCGTGGAGTAGTGGGTTAGGCCCTACGTGATGTGGTGAGTGCGTTAGACACCGAGGGGTGGCCGGTGGATGGCCGGGAGCACGTCGGCGACGAGCTCCGCGGCGGCGCGTGCGGGTGAGCTCCGTGCGGTCACTACACAGCTCGAGAGCGAGAGAGGAAAGGAGGGGGACATAGCTAAACTCACGGGGCGGTCGGGGACGGGCTGGTGCGACAGCGGCGTTGAAGGGGATCTCCGGCGACGGCGGGGTCGGGCGAGGTTGGTGCAGAGGCCTCGGGCTACGCGAGCGCGGGGCTCGGCTAGCTCAACGAAGAGGAGGGCGGTGGAGCTCCTAGACACGATGGGGAGGAGCACGGACGACGGGGAGTGCGACTACGGCGACGGCGTGGCTGCGGTGGCGTCGGCCATGGCCTGGGAGCGCGAGGGGGAGGAGCTGGGGAGGAAGAGAGGTGTCTGGGGGTTCGGGGGGAGAGAGAGAGGGCGCTTCGCGTCGCAGCTCGGTGAGGGGAGCGGCGAGGCGGCGGCCTGGTGCGTGGCACGCTGCATGGTGCTCGCTGTCGAGCACTGCCACTGCTGGCCAAGCCAAGCAGCTCACGGCCATGCGGGCGGTTGGGCTGGGCCGGCAGGGGCCGGTTGTGGCGCCTGTAAGTCTTTCCATTCTGTTTTCTTTTTCTATTTTCTGTAACTTTGTGGACTTTTTAAAAATACTTAAACAGCTCCAAAATTCACCAAACTGGTCCTGGTCCTTAGTTGGAATATTTGCAACATCAAACCTTTTTGTTTGGGAATATTTGGGCAATTGAAATATTATATATAATTTTAAATGCCCAAACTCAAATACTTATGATTTAATTCAACAACCTTAGGATGACCTAGAAAATTGTGCACCACTTTTGGCAGAGGCTCTGAACCAAAGCAAAGGTGATGAGCATTTTAGAAGGGCATTTCAGGTTCATTGAAAATAATTTTAGTAAACCCTAGTTGGATTCAAAAGGGGTTCTGGGGGTTCTGTCTTCCCCATTTCAATTTTCTGATGAAAGTTAAACATGATGCACACACTAATGCATGGACTAGCTAGGATGTGACAACTCACCCCCACTCAAAAGAATCTCGTCGCGGGATTTAGGATCCGTTGCGAAAAAGGTGGGATACTCAAATCGAAGACGATCCTCCCTTTCCCAAGTTGCTTCTTGCTCGGAATGGTTTGACCATTGAACCTTTAGAAACTTGATATTCTGACGTCGAGTGGTACGCTCGGCTTGATCAAGAATATGAGCGGGATATTCTTGATAGGTGAGGTTATCTTGGAGATCAAGCGTTTCGTGGTCCACTCAACGGATAGGATCCGAGAAGCAACGCCTGAGTTGGGAAACGTGGAAGACGTCATGGACTCTGGAAAGATGGAGAGGTAGTTCCAATTGGTAGGCAACTTCTCCTCGTTTGGCCAGAATGCGAAAGGGTCCAATGTAACGAGGAGCCAACTTCCCTTTGATACCGAATCGATGTGTTCCCTTCAAAAGAGTAACCCAAAGGTAAGCCTTCTCGCCAATTTCATAAGCCATAGGCTTATGCTTGCGGTCATATTGGCTCTTTTGACGAGATTGGGCTGTTTTCAATTTCTCACGAATAACGCGAACCTGCTCTTCTGCTTCCTGGATCATATCCAGGCCAAAGAGTTGTCTCTCCCCGGTTTCTGACCAGTTAAGAGGCGTTCGACATTTCCGTCCATAAAGAACTTCGAAAGGAGCTTTGCCCAAGCTAGCTTGATAACTATTGTTATAAGCGAACTCGGCGAATGGAAGACATTTCTCCCAATTCATGCCGAAAGAGATGACAGAAGCTCGAAGCATATCCTCTAGGATTTTATTGACTCGTTCTACTTGACCACTTGATTGAGGATTGAATGCGGTGCTAAAGGAGAGACGAGTTCCCATAGCATTTTGGAAACTTTCCCAAAGTCGAGAGGTGAAGAGGCTTCCACGGTCTGAGTTAATCTCCAATGGAATACCATGAAGAGACACTATCCGAGAGATGTACAAATCAGTTAGCTGGCTAGCGGTTATACTCTCACGAACGGGTAGGAAGTGGGCTACTTTGGAAAGACGATCGACGACAAAGAAGATAGCATTATTCCTCTCTTGGTCCTGGAAACCCGTAATGAAATCCATACCGATTTTATCCCATTTCCATTCGGGAATAGCCAAAGGTTGAAGGGTACCAGCAGGTCGTTGATGTTCGCTTTAACTCGACGACACGACGCCGCAATTAGCAATGTATTGAGCGATTTCTCTCTCATCCTAGTCCACCAAAACCTCTGGCGAGGTTTTGATACATTTTAGTACTACCGGGATGAATGGTGAGAGGAGAGTCATGAGCTTCCTTAAGGATCAGTTGTCGTAGCTGTTGTTTCTTGGGAACCACCAAGCGGTTCTCAAAGAAGACAACACTGTTCATCTATGGAGAAACATTTAGCAGCTCCGCTAGCAATGTTCTCTTTGATCCGAGATATTCCCTACCATACCGCTGAGCAGCTATGATTCGATCCGTAAGGTTGGGTTTCGCCACCGGGGTGGAAAGGAACTCGAGGAACAATGTGAAGATTAAGCTTACGAAATTCCTCGTGGAGAAATGGTTGATTTTGTTGTAACATCAGATTGTTACAATAAGATTTGTGACTTAGTCGCCACCATGACATTGGCTTTGCCTGGGTGTAAGATATTCCTAAGTCGTAATCTGTATCAACTCGACCCAACGTCTTTGCCTGAGATTCAAATCCGGTTGGGTGAAGATGTATTTCAAACTTTGGTGATCAGTGTAAATTTCGCAACGATTACCAAGAAGGTAATGTCGCCAGGTTTTGAGTGCATGAACCACTGCTGCAAGATCTAGATCGTGTGTGGGATAGTTATCCTCATGTGGATGCAACTATCGAGAAGCGTAGGCAATCACATGACGATCTTGCATGAGTATGCAACCTAGTCCTTGTCGCGAGGCGTCGCAATAGATAATAAAGTCCTTAGAAAAATCTGGTGGAACAAGTACGGGAGCAGATGTCAGGCGTCTTTTCAGTTCCTGAAAGCTGAACTCACACTGTGGCATCCATTCAAACTTCTTATCTTTCTTGAGGAGTTCAGTTAGAGGGTTAGCAACTTTAGAGAAATTCTCGACGAAGCGGCGGCAATAGCTCGCTAAACCGAGGAAACTCCAACTTGCTTGACCGATTCGTGGAGTCCAAATAAGGACGGCTTGAACTCGCTTCGGGATTGACAGCAATGCCCATACCAGAGATTACATGGCCTAGATAGGTCACTGCAACCAAAACTCACACTTAGAGAATTTGGCATAAAGGCGATGCTCTCGAAGTTTCATCAATACTAGCCTTAGATGTTCGGCATGTTCTTCCTCATTCTTGGAGTAGATGAGTATATCATCAAGGTAAACCACGACGAATTTATCCAAATACTCCATGAAGATCGAGTTCATTAACCGAGAGAAGGTGGCTGGAGCATTGGTTAATCCGAAGGACATGACGGTGTACTCGTATTGGCCATAACGAGTAACAAAGGCCGTTTTATGAATGTCCCCGTTCTTGATTTTGATTTGATGGTAGCCCAACCTCAAATCCAACTTGGAAAAGATTGAGGATCCAGCGAGCTGATCATACAAGTCATTGATCCTGGGGAGCGGATACTTGTTCTTGATAGTGACCAAGTTGACAGGTCGGTAATCTACAACCATCCGAGCCGTTCCATCCTTCTTCTTGACGAAGAGGACGGGGCAAGCCCATGGGGATGAACTAGGACGGATGAAACCCTTTTGCAAGGACTCATCGAGTTGTTTCTTAAGTTCGGCTAGTTCTAGGGGTGCCATCTTATAAGGTCTTCTAGAAATTGGAACGGTTCCGGGAATAAGATCTATCACGAACTCGACATCCCTGTCAGGTGGAACACCTGGCAGTTCTTCTGGAAAGACATCCGGAAAATCACGAACTACCGGAATATCTTCGAGGTCTAGAAGGGGGTTGGCATTTAAGGAGTAAAGCTGATGCTTAGACACTCGGGTTAAAACATTAACTGTCTTGCCCCACGGATGGGTGAGTTGAACAGTTCTAGTAGAGCAATTAATCTTAGCGTAATGGGCTGACATCCAGTCCATACCCAAGATGATGTTTATGTCCGAGGACTTGAGAGCTATTAGAGATGCAAGAAATACTAATCTGTCGACAAGAATTTCATTCCCATGACTTATTCTAGAGGTTTGCCATCTAGAGCCAGGAGTCTGAATTTCCATGGAGGTGTGCATGTCACGAATGTGGTGTTGTGCAATCGAGCATAGCTCTCGAAATAAATGAATGAGATGCTCCAAAGATCAAAAAGAACAGTTGCGGATGACAATTAACAAGGAGCGTGCCGAGAACGACGTTGGGATCCTCATAGGTTTCCTCACTGAAACATAGTTGACATGGCCACGAGCGGGAAGCTGGTTTAGCATAGAGCACCTTTCCGCCGGCTTACCACGGCCAATGACTTTCCGATCTGACTGGGGTTGTTCTGGGGACACTCACGGATGTATTGGCCCGTCTCTCCACACTTGAAACAAGTTATCATATTGGGGCGTGGAGCAGCATTAGCAGCGGGGCCTCCATAAGTCTTGGGCGGTGCATACTGCTGGTTGGGGCGAGGCGCCTCAAAGGATGGCCTCGGGGTGAACCTGGGTGGCAGAGCAGTGTTTGGAATCCAAACCCGGCGCTTCTGAGATCCAGAGCCGGATGAAGAACCAGAGTCACGGGAGTGCTTGCGTGAAGCCTCAAAGTCAGACTGTCCAGTTTCAGCACTGATAGCCTTGTTGACTAACTTCTGGAAAGAAGTGCACTCATGCAGACGAAGATCACGGCGAAGCTCGGGGCTAAGTCCCTTGCGGAACCTTGCCTGCTTCTTGGCGTCGGTAGAAACCTCTTCAGGAGCATAACGTGCTAGATTCCCAAACTCACGGCTGTAAGTATCCACAGTCAGCCTACCCTGGGTGAAGTTGTAGAACTCATCCCTCTTACAATCCATGAGACCTTCCGGGATGTGATGCTCACGAAAAGCGGCACTGAACTCAGCCCAAGTAGTAATTTGTCCAACCGGACGCATAGCCTCATAATTCTCCCACCAAAGGCTAGCAGGGCCTTCGAGGTGATAGGCGGCAAAAGTAACCTTATCAGCTTCAGCCACGTTGGCAGAACGTAGCTTGTGGGTGATGCTGCGAAGCCATTCATCCACATCGAGAGGCTCAACGGAATACTTGAACTTCAGTGGATACAGCTTGACAAAGTCATTGAGTGACACCAGATCATTTCTTGGCTGGCGTGCGGTGTTTTGCTCAATCCGCTCCAGCAAGCGATTGGTCTCACGCTTGTTGCGTTCTGCCTCCAGCATAACCTCGGCCAAAGATGGCGGCTGAGGCAGATTTACATTCCTAGCTGCGCTGGCTTCTTCCTGCTCCGGAGCAGCAGGATTGTTGCGGGTGTTGACCATCCTAGGAAACAAAACAACGGTTTAAACCAGGATGGTAGAATTTAGCAAGGAAGTGCGGAATGTAATGGATAACACGGAATGCAGAGATGTTCATCCGTATGACATGGTAATATAAAACTGCCATATATATATACCAACGGTCATACACACCATTCATAGTTTAGTACAAGCCCGACGGAGTACAACTATAGGGAAAGGCGTTACATCTCATCGGAAGCATTCCAACTCCTATACATTATTTTTCTACACTTCCGAATGATACACACTAAGTCATATTCCACAGTCACGCAGACGGTGGAAATACAACTATTACAATACTAGGGATACTACTACTAACTCGCACAGCTCCGTAGTAGTCCTCATAGAAGTCACCACCCAAGCTCGAAGTGGAACATGATCATCTGGAAACAGACGATCCTGTGGAGCTTATGGACCATAGGGACTCCGGATGTGGCCGTGGTCCAACAAACGGCGGCAGACGAGGTCCACGAGGAGGGTGATGCCTCCTACCTCACGCCACTCCATAAAGTCCGGCAGACCAGCCCGCACAGGTACAAGTCCCTCATGTCCATGTATCCGCTTGCACGGCAGTGCAAACCGAGTCGAGTAGCCCAAAGGATCGAACGGGCATTAAAGAGTTCCATACGCAAGGCCCGGTTTTCACGGTCCTTGTCTTCCAGCATCTCAGTAGTGGTGCGAAGGAGTGAGTCCTCATGGGATGCATCGCTGTACATACCCTGAAGGTAACCATGCGCCCCAGGGAGGGATGCTGGCATGTAGCGGAAGTCGGTGTTGCATAGCAAGGTAGTTCTGGCTCGAATAATAGTCATCATTGAGTAGGCTGCATCTTGCACGGACATCCCAATAGTGATCCCAAGTCCATAAGAACAGTGGAGCGGTTCAGTAGCTCCGGGATAAGATGGATATATCCTGACCGTGCACAGATATTGGCTTTGATTAAAATCTCTAAACTGCTCCTCGACGGTATATTCAGGATACCATCGGTAACCGGTCTCGACTATCACCCGAACCAACATTGCCGTGTGACCACACACATCAATGCAACGGGTCAGACGAACCACTTGGTTCTGGGGACGGGTGGCCATCTGAAAGCACAGCCACAATGCAAAGACATTAGAATTTCTAGGAAAATCGGCAGCATAACATCTGTAAATGCTCAAAAACAGATTTGAGACATTCATAATCAGATTGCAAAACCACTCAACAACATCATATCAAGGTTCTGGTTCAACTGATAGCATACTAAAAAGTAGTAGAAACTAAACTGAGGATGTAACCGACAATCCTATTAGTTACTACGGATTAGTAACACGTGAACCTGATAGAGAGAAGAGAGCCTAGTCCTATACCCACGTAGAATGAGAAGAGGATGACTCTGATCAGAGGGCATAAGGTAAAGGAGTAAAAAGAGCCTTACGTTCCCTCCCACAATCAATTCCCCTACATATAACTAAAGCATTTCTAGACTCAACATCGACCAGTTTGGCTTAGCGAACCTACAGTGCAGCCCCGCTCGATGCCAACACCGCCAGACCCGATTCCAAGTCACATCGACCTAGCCGTAACACCTCATATCACTTTGCGGCCTCACGCACGGTATTCCCACGGTGTCGCTTACCATGGCCGGGACCGCTTATGCTTTTGGCTCACGATATGATAGCGTCGCTAGCATCCACATGACAAAGAACCCGGCCGACATGGCTAGTCATGAACCCAAAGCGGCGCTTAACCCATGGGGACAGGCATACATGATTCACATCGAGCATGTCGGTCATCAACGATGAATTCGGGCTGTAGCATTGGCTAATAGGACTCCGTATCCCGGCTGTAGCAGGCTAGGCAGGACTCAATATCACCGCGTGACATTTCCCGAAGGGATGTATATAGGAACGGTGAAACACATGTCGGCCAGTAAGTGTCCAAGCAGAGTGTTTGGCTAGCAGGACTCCGTGAACCGGCTGTAGCGGACTACTATCGCCGTAAGCACGAGACTACATTTCCCCATATGAAAGGCTGCCAAGGATAAACAACTAGTTTGTCGGATCCCACTCATACCAAGCATTTCAATCATACACGCAATATGCCCGATATGAGTACATACAACAAGGCATCACAACAAAACTCTACAACTCAAAGTAATTTATTTAAAAGGCTCTGAGGAGCCATACATAACATATCCATACAGGTAGGGGTCACATGACCCAACACTCAAGTCATACAAACATACAAGCACATGCGGAAGCAAACTAGTCTGAGTACAGACTCTAAAAAGTAAGAAAGCTTGTCAAGCCCTTCTATCTACAAAGGGCCCTTCACAAGCCTTGGTTCCCCACCTGGGTGGCTAGTTCACTCGTCGATGTCAAGGTCTACATAAAACCCATCGGAGGGGCAGTGTTGTCGTCTGAAAACATTAATTACAAACATGAGTACGGAGGTACTCAGCAAGTCTTACAACAGTAATCCTATCATACATGCACATTCTCAAGAAGGTGGTAGAGTTATTTGCAGAAGCCAGCTTTGACTCTTGGCTAAGCTATCCTCACGTGACACCACTTGAAAAGCATTTGTCGCATACGAGTCCACTAATCACCATCACAATACTCCACCGTGGATCCTCTCTCGTCACCCACGAGAGGGCCATCGGCACACTCACACTTATCTTGAGGTTTTTAGTAGTATCCATTTACTTGTCTATGAACTGTATAGGTGACCAAGTAGTCCTTTATCATGACGCGCTATTCAATAGTTTATACCCTGCAGGGTGTACTTCTTCACACACGCTCACCACTTACCGCCATTACACGACATGTACTCGGCAACCTTCAAGCGGAAGCCCAACGTGGGTGTCGGCCACGACTTGACTAAACACACGAGTCCCGAGTCCAGTTTATCGCCTATTCGGTTCCATCCGCAGGAGTCCGCCGAGGTTTCCACTAACAGCCCGAACGATGTGTGCAGGGTTCCCAGAAACCAAACGGGCGAATCGGTACACTGGCCACGTGCCTACCGCAACACAACCCACCCCTAAGGTCAGCGTTGCGTGCGCCCCAAAGATGCTACAAACACTAGAAACTACTTGCAACTCCCGGACTGAGGACAAGAGTGGTTAATAAGTCGAGAGGGTCAATTAAGGATCCCAATGCGTGGTAGTAGCTAAGTCTTAAATCACACACACAGATCTCAGTTCTTAGAGACGGCTTCAATGAAACAACCCACCATGTACTCCTACATGGCCTCTCATCGATACCTTTACCAAAACGTGTTCAACACTTTCACTCTCGAACCCGACACAACCTTTCACTCCAGTTCATCATCCCGATGAGCCAGACCTGACACAACTCTAAGCATAGCAAGCATAGCATGGTAGGAATCACAAACATGGCTCAATCAACTCCTACACATACTAGTGGGTTTCATCTAGTTATCGTGGCAATGACAGTCATGCAAAGGAAGTGGGTTCAACTACCGCAGCACACAACAGTTTGAATCGCGTTGTCTTTATGCAATAAACAAGTGCGAAGCGAGAACATGGGTTTGTATCGAATGATCAATGGATTGCTTGCTCGATGGAGTGGTGGTAGGATATCGCCTTCGAGACGGATATTCGGATTATCCTGAGGCGTAACCTATCACGAAAGACACACCGAAAATAAACACACATGGAATTATGCAACAATATGATGCATGCTATGACATGGCAATATGGATGTGTGTTAGCCTAATGCAAGCTGGAACAAAAAGGGATGAACTCATTTGAATCAAAGATTCAAATGTTAGCTCATTTAAAATAGCCCTAAAGGTGTAATATCTTATTCTGCTTAAACAGCAAGGTTAACTTGTTCTATCATGCATGAAACCTGTACCAATGGATAGAATGGATTTTTCTGATCATTTTTCATATATAGGTCTTTGCATTTGGAGTTACAGATTAATTTCTATGAATTTTTGAAGTTTGAACTATATTCTGGAATTTCCTATAATGAATAATTCCAGAATTCATTTATCAGTCGACAATGCGTCAGATGACGTCGGGGTCAACGGGACGTCCAGGTCAAACCTGACTGGTGGGTCCCGCATGTCAGCATAATTAGTTTAACTAAAATTTAATTAAAACTAATCCTGATTAGTTAACAGGGCTGGGCCCCACCTGTCATTGTCCCAGGAGAGTCAACCAGGGCCCACCCGTGGTCAAAGTCAAAGTCGGCTACACCGGCGTTTAGCCACCGGCGAGCCAGACGCGGCGGCGGAAGTGGTTTTGGCCGTTCCGGCAACCAAATGGGCCGCGGAGGGCATCTAGGTGGAGCTGGGAACAAGCCGCAGCTCTTGGTGGTGTTAGTTGAGCTCGGGCGGCGGAACGGCGCCACGACGACCTAGGCGGCCGCCGGAGTTCGGGTGAAGACGAACTCGAGGCTACGGTGTGCGGTGAGGTGCGTGGAGTAGTGGGTTAGGCCCTACGTGATGTGGTGAGTGCGTTAGACACCGAGGGGTGGCCGGTGGATGGCCGGGAGCATGTCGGCGACGAGCTCCGCGGCGGCGCGTGCGGGTGAGCTCCATGCGGTCACTACACAGCTCGGGAGCGAGAAAGGAAAGGAGGGGGATATAGCTAAGCTCACGCGGAACTCGGAGAAGCACACGGCGCGGTCGGGGACGGGCTGGTGCGACGGCGGCGTTGAAGGGGATCTCCGGCGACGGCGGGGTCGGGCGAGGTTGGTGCAGAGGCCTCGGGCTACGCGAGCGCTCGGGGCTCGGCTAGCTCGACGAAGAGGAGGGCGGCGGAGCACCTAGACACGACGGGGAGGAGCACGGACGACGGGGAGCGCGACTACGGCGACGGCGTGGCTGCGGTGGCGTCGGCCATGGCGTGGGAGCGCGAGGGGGAGGAGCTGGGGAGGAAGAGAGGTGTCTGGGGGTTCGGGGGGGAGAGAGAGAGGGCGCTCGCGTTGCAGCTCAGTGAGGGGAGCGGCGAGGCGGCGGCCAGGTGTGTGGCACGCATGCGGTGCTCGCCGTCGAGCACCTGCCTGCCTGCCTGGCCAAGCCAAGCAGCTCATTTGCTGGCCAGTTGGCTGGGCCGGCAGGTGGGCCGGTTGGGTGGCGCCAGGTAAGTCTTTCCATTCTGTTTTCTTTTTCTATTTTCTGTAACTTTGTGGACTTTTTAAAAATACTTAAACAGCTCCAAAATTCACCAAACTGGTCCTGGTCCTTAGTTGGAATATTTCCAACATGAAACATTTTTGTATGGGAATATTTGGGCAGTTGAAATATTATATATAATTTTAAATGCCCAAACTCAAATACTTATGATTTAATTCAACAACCTTAGGATGACCTAGAAAATTGTGCACCACTTTTGGCAGAGGCTCTGAACCAAAGCAAAGGTGATGAGCATTTTAGAAGGGCATTTCAGGTTCATTGAAAATAATTTTAGTAAACCCTAGTTGGATTCAAAAGGGGTTCTGGGGGTTCTGTCTTCCCCATTTCAATTTTCTGATGAAAGTTAAACATGATGCACACACTAATGCATGGACTAGCTAGGATGTGACAGCATTCCGTGTTATCCATTACATTCCGCACTTCCTTGCCAAATTTTGCCATCTTTGTCTAAACCGTGTCTTGTTTCCTAGGATGGACAACACCCGCAACAACCCTGCTGCTCCGGAGCAGGGTGAAGCCAGCGCAGCTAGGAGTGTTAATCTGCCTCAACCGCCTTCTCTGGCCAAAGTTATGATGGAGGCTGAACGAAACAAGCGTGAGACCAATCGCTTGCTGGAGCGGATTGAGCAGAATACCGCGCGCCAGCCAAGGAATGACCTGGTGTCAATCAATGACTTTGTTAAGCTGTATCCACCGAAGTTTAAACACTCCGTAAAGCCTCTCGATGTGGATGAATGGCTTCGCAGCATCACCCACAAGCTACGTTCTGCCAACGTGGCTGAAGCTGGTAAGGTTACCTTTGCTGCCTATCACCTCGAAGGCCCTGCTAGCCTTTGGTGGGAAAATTTCGAGGCTATGCGCCCTGTTGGCCAAATCACTACCTCGGCTGAGTTCAGTGCGGCTTTCCGTGAGCATCGCATCCCGGAAGGTCTCATGGATCGTAAGAGGGAAGAGTTCTGCAATTTCACCCAGGGTAGACTGCATGTAGATGCATACAGTCGTGAGTTTGGAAATCTAGCACGTTATGCTCCTGAAGAAGTATCCACCGACGCCAAGAAGCAGGTAAAGTTCCGCAAGGGACTTAGCCCCGAGCTTCGCCGTGATCTTCGTCTGCACGAGTGCACCTCCTTCCGTGGTTAGTCAACAAGGCTATCAGTCTTTGAGACGGGACAGTCTGACTTTGAAGCTTCACCCAAGCACTCCCGTGACTTTGGTTCTCCATCCGGCTCTGGATCTCAGAAGCGTCGAGTGTGGATTCCAAGCACCGCTCTGCCACCCAGATTCACCCCGAGGCCATCCTTTGAGGCGCCTCGCCCCAACCAGCAGTTTGCACCGCCCAAGGCCTATGGTGTCCCCGCTGCTAATGCTGCTCCACGTCCCAATGTGATAACTTGTTTCAAGTGTGGATAGACGGGTCACTACATCCGTGAGTGTCCCCAGAACAACCCCAGTCAGATCGGAAAGTCTGTTCGCCATGGTAAGCCAGCAGGAAAGGTGCTCTACGCCAAACCTGCCGCCACTGCTCGTGGCCATGTCAACTACTTTTCAGCTAAGGAGACCCATGAGGATCCCAACGTCGTTCTCGGTACGCTCCTTGTTACTAGCTATCCAGCAAATGTTCTCTTTGATACTGGAGCATCTCATTCATTTATTTCTAAGAGCTATGCTCGATTGCACAACACCACATTTTGTGACATGCACACCTCCATGGAAATTCAGACTCCTGGTTCTAGATGGAAAACCTCTAGAATAAGTCATGGGAATGAAATTCTTGTCGATAGATTAGTTTTCCTTGCATCACTAATAGCTCTCAAGTCCTCGGACATAAACATCATCTTGGGTATGGACTGGATGTCAGCCCATTATGCTAAGATTGATTGCTCTACTAGAACTTTTCAACTCACCCATCCTTCGGGCAAGACAAAGGAATGTTTTGACCCGAGTGTCCAAGCGCCACTCTACTCCTTAAATGCCAACCCCTTCCGCACCTTGAAGATATTCCAGTAGTCCGTGACTTCCGGATGTCTTTCAGAGAACTGCCAGTGTTCCACCGATGAGATGTCGAGTTCGTGATAGACCTTGTTCCAGGAACCGTCCCAATATCTAGAAGACCTTATAAGATGGCACCCCTAGAACTAGCCGAACTTAAGAAACAACTCGATGAGTCCCTGCAAAAGGGTTTCATCCGTCCTAGTTCTTCTCCATGGCGTTGCCCTGTCCTCTTCGTCAAGAAGAAGGATGGAACAGAACGTGTCAATTTGGTCACTATCAAGAACAAGTATCCGCTCCCCAGGATCAACGACCTGTATGATCAGCTTGCTGGATCCTCACTCTTTTCCAAGATGGATTTGAGGTTGGGCTACCATCAAATCAAAATCAAGAACGGGGACATTCCTAAAACGGCCTTTGTTACTCGTTATGGCCAATACGAGTACACCGTCATGTCCTTCGGGTTAACCAATGCTCCAGCCACCTTCTCTCGGTTAATGAACTCGATCTTCATGGAGTATTTGGATAAATTAAATCGTGGTTTACCTTGATGATATACTCATCTACTCCAAGAATGAGGAAGAACATGCCGAACATCTAAGGCTAGTATTGATGAAACTTCGAGAGCATCGCCTTTATGCCAAATTCTCTAAGTGTGAGTTTTGGTTACCAGAAGTAACCTATCTAGGCCATGTAATCTCTGGTAAGGGCATTGCTGTCAATCCCGAAGCGAAGTTCAAGCCGCCCTTGATCGACTCCACCTGAATCGGTCAAGCAAGTTCGAGTTTCCTCGGTTTAGCGACCTATTGCCGCCGCTTCACGAGAATTTCTCCAAGGTTGCTAAGCCTCTAACCGAACTCCTCAAGAAAGATAAAAGTTCGAGTGGACCCCACAAGGCGAGTTCAACTTTCAGAACTATAAAGACGCTCGACATCTGCTCCCGCATTTGTTCCACCAGACTTTTCTAAGGACTTTATTATCTATTATGCGCCCGTGACAAGGACTAGGTTGCATACTCATGCAAGATCGTCATGTGATTGCCTACGCTTCTCGACAGCTTGCATCCACATGAGGATAACTATCCCACACATGATCTAGAGCTTGCAGCAGTGCTCCATGCACTCAAAACATGGCGACATTACCTTCTTGGTAATCGTTGTGAAATTTACACCGATCACCAAAATTTGAAATACATCTTCACCCAACCGGATTTGAATCTTAGACAAAGATGTTGGGTCGAGTTGATTACGGATTACGACTTTGGAATATCTTACACCCCAGGCAAAGCCAATGTCATGGCTGATGCACTAAGTCGTAAATCTTATTGTAACAACCTGATGTTACAACAAAGTCAACCACTTCTCTACGAGGAATTTAGTAAGCTTAACCTTCACATTGTTCCTCGAGGATTCCTTTCCACCCTGGTGGCGAAACCTACCCTTCCGGATCAGATCATCAAGGCACAGAAGGTAGATCCGGGAATCTCCCGTATCAATAGAAACATCAAGAAAGGAGTCGCAGATTGTTTCTCCATTGATGAACAAGGTGTCGTGTCCTTTGGAAACCGTCTAGTGGTTCCCAAGGTACGCAACCTGAGGCAATTGATCCTTAGGGAAGCTCATGAATCCCCTCTCACCATTCATCCCGGTAGTACTAAAATGTATCAAGACCTACGCCAGAGGTTTTGGTGGACTAGGATGAAGAGAGAAATCGCTCAATACATTGCTAATTGCGACGTCTGTCATTGAGTTAAAGCAGAGCATTAACGGCCTACTGGCACCCTTCAACCTTTGGAAATTCCTGAATGGAAATGGGATAAAATCGGTATGGATTTCATTACCGGGTTTCCCAGGATCAAGAGAGGGATTAATGCTATCTTTGTTGTTGTCGATCGTCTTTCCAAAGTAGCCCACTTTCTACCCATTCGTGAGAGTATAACCGCTAGCCAGCTAGCTAATTTGTACATCTCCCGAATAGTGTCTCTTCATGGTGTCCCATTGGAGATTAACTCCGACCGTGGAAGTCTCTTCACCTCTCGATTTTGGGAAAGTTTCCAGAATGCTATGGGAACTCGCCTCTTTTAGCACCGCCTTCCATCCTCAATCAAGTGGTCAAGTAGAACGAGTCAATCAAATTCGGAGGATATGCTTCAAGCTTCCGCCATCTCTTTCGCATGAATTGGGAGAAATGCCTTCCATTCGCCGAAGTTCGCTTATAACAATAGTTATCAAGCTAGCTTGGGCAAAGCTCCTTCAAGTTCTCTATGGACGAAAATGTCGAACGCCTCTTAACTGGTCAGAAACCGGGGAAAGACAACTCTTTGGCCCGTATATGATCCAGGAAGCAGAAGAGCAGGTTCGTGTTATTTGTGAGAAATTGAAAACAGCCCAATCTCGTCAAAAGAGCCAATATGACCGCAAGCATAAGCCTATGTCTTATGAAGTTGGCAATAAGGCCTACCTTCGGGTTACTCCTTTGAAGGGAACCCATCGATTTGGTATCAAAGGCAAATTGGCTCCTCGTTACATTGGACCCTTTCGCATCCTTGCCAAACGAGGAGAAGTTGCCTACCAATTGGAACTACCTCCGCATCTGTCCAGAGTTCATGATGTCTTCCACGTTTCCCAACTCAGGCGTTGCTTCTCGGATACTATCCGTGGAGTGGACCACGAAACGCTTGATCTCCAAGATAATCTCACCTATCGAGAATATCCCGTTCGTATCCTTGGTCAAGCCGAGCGTACCACTCGACGCCAGAATATCAAGTTTCTCAAGGTTCAATGGTAAAACCATTCCGAGCAAGAAGCTACTTGGGAAAGGGAGGATCGTCTTCGACTTGAGTACCCCACATTCTTTCCGACGGATCCAAAATCTTGGGACGAGATTCTTTTGAGTGAGGGTGAGTTGTCACATCCTAGCTAGTCCATGCATTAGAGTGTTGCATCATGTTTACCTTTCATCAGAAACTTGTATTGGGGAAGACAGAACCCCCAGAAACCCCCTGAATTCAATTAAGGTTTACTAAAAATATTTTCAATGAACCTGAAATGCCCTTCTAAAAGTTCACCCTCTTTGTCTTGGGTTAGAACCTTTGGCAAAATTGGTGCACATTTTTCTAGGTCAACAGAAGGTCACTGAATTAAATCATATGTCAATTGCATTTGGGGATTTAAATGCTAGTATATATTTTGGATGCTCAAATAATTCTGAAAATAAGTGTGGGCTGTTGGAGATTTTCTAAACAGAGCCTCTTATTATTTCCAGGATTTTTAGAAGTGCCTAACTATTTTTAATAAGTCTACAAATTTACAGAATAATAAAAAAGGAAAAACAGAAAGCAAAGGCTTACCTGGCGCCACCTGGCAAGGCCACCTGCCGGCCCAGCCCAGCCACCGCTCCAGCGAGCTGCTTGGCTTGGCCAGGCAGGCAGCCAGGTGCTCAACGGCCGCACCAGCGCGCGCCACGCAGCTGCTCGCCGCCCTGCCTCCTCCCCCACACCGTCCTGCCGCCCCGGTTCGGTCGGCCACTCCTCCCCCGAGCTCGCAGACACCCTTTCTCCTCCCCAGCTCCTCTCCCTCGCTCGCCCGCACCATGGCAAACGCCGTCGCGCCCGTGCCACAATGAAACTCGCGTCCTCCGTCGTCCCCGTGCTGCGCCACCGTGTCCGTTCGCTCTGCCATCATCAACTACATCGAGCAGACCGAGCCCCGCGCGCTCACACGCTCTGCAACACCTCCACCGACCCCGTCTTCGTCGATCACCGCCGGAGATCCCCTTCGTCGTCGCCACCGCATCAGCTCGTCCCCGACCTCGCCGACTGCTCCGACGTACTCGCCGTGAGCCCAGCTACCTCCCCATCCATCTCGTTCTCGCTCTCGAGCCCCGTGACCGACCGCACCGAGCTCGCCGCGACTCGCCGCCGCCATCAAGACGTCCGCCGTCGTGGCCACAGCCACGTTGGCTCGACTCCGAGCACACCACCGCATTCACCGCACTCCCAGGAGCCCAACGCACCTCACCACGTGCCTTGTCGTGCCCCGTAGCCACGGGTCCATCCTCACCCGACTCCGGCGACCGCCAAGCTCGTCGTCGGCGATGTTTTCGTCCACCCCGAGCTCAACCACCGCCACCAAACGCCGCGGCTTGTCCCCGGCTACACGTAGATGGCCTCCGCCGCCCATTTGGTCGCCGGAATGCACAAACGCACTCTCGCCGCCGTGTCTGGCTTCGCCGGCGGGTTTGACCCCGTTGACTGAGTTGACTGAGTGGGGCCCCCTCTGCTAATTAACCAAGTTTAGTTCTAACCAAAATTAGTTAGTTTAATTAACTACTGACATGCGGGACCCCCTGGTCAGGTTGACCTGCATGCCCCCGTTGACCACCAACGTCACCCCGACGCACTGCTGACGCAATAACTAATTTCTGGATTTATTTGTATTCAGGAAATTCCGGAAATTGTTGCAAACTTCAAAAATTCATAAAAACTAACCTGTAACTCCAAATGCAAAGTTTTATATATGAATTTTGATCAGAAAAATTCAATCTATCCATTGGTAATGGTTTCATGCATGACAGAACAAGTTAACCTTGCTGTTTAAGCAGAATAAGATAATGCACTAATATGGCTATGTTAAATGAGCTAACATTTGAATCTTTGATTCAAATGAGTTCATTCCTTTCTGTTCTTGCTTGCATTAGGCCAACTCACATTCATATTGCCATGTCGTAGCATGCATCATATTGTTGCATATCGTCATGTGTTGATTATGTTCGGTGTGTCTTTCGTGGTAGGTTCTGTCTCCGAGGATAACCCCGAATATCCATCTGAAGGGCAGTACCCTACTACCACTACATCAGGCAAGCAACCCATTGATCATTCCGATACAAACCCATGATCTCGCTTCTGCTCTTGTTTACTGCATTAAGACAATGCGATTAAAACTGTTGTGTGTTGCGGTAGTTGAACCCACTTCCTTTGCATGACCTGTCATTGCCACAGTAACTAGATGAAACCCACTAGTATGTGTAGGAGTTGATTGAGCCATACTTGTGTTTCCTACCATGCTGTGATTGCTATTCTTAGAGTTGTGTCAGGTCTGGCTCATCGGGATGATGAACTAGAGTGAAAGGTTGTGTTGGTAACGAGAGTGAAGTGTTGAACACGATTTGGTAAAGGTATCGATGAGAGGCCATGTAGGAGTACATGGTGGGTTGTTTCATTGAAGCCGTCCTTAAGAACTGAGATCTGTGTGTGTGATTTAAGATTCAGCTACTACCACGCATTGGGCCCGAAACCAATGGACTCTCTCGACTTATTAACCACTCTTGTCCTCTGTCCGGGAGCTGCAAAGTAGTTTCTAGTGTTTGCAGTATGCTGGGGGCTGCACGCAGCGCTGACCTTAGGGCTGGACTATGTTGCGGTATGCACATGGCCCGGTGCACCGATTCGCCCGTTTGGTGTCTCGGGAACCCTGCACACATCGTTCGGGGCCGTTAGTGGAAACCTCGGCCGGACTCCCTGCGGATGGAACCCTAATAGGCGATAAACCTGGATTAGGGACTCGTGTGTTTAGTCAGGTCGTGGCCGACACCCTCGCTGGGCTTCCGCTTGAAGGTTGCCGAGTACATGTCGTGTAGCGGCGATAAGTGGTGAGAGCGTGTGTGAAGAACTACACCCCTGCAGGGTATGAAACTATTCGAATAGCGCGTCCATGATAAAGGACTACTTGGTCACCTATACGGTTCATAGACAAGTAAATGGATACTACTAAAATCCTCAAGATAGTGAGTATCATGGATGACCCTCTCGTGGGTTGACGAGAGAGATCCACGGTGGAGTATTGTGATGGTGATTAGTGGACTCGTGTGCGACAAATGCTTCTCAAGTGGTGTCACGTAGGATAGCTTAGCCAAGAGTCAAAGCTGGCTTGCTGCAATAACTCCACTACCTTCTTGAGAATGTGCATGTATAGTAGGATTCTGTTGTAAGACTTGCTGAGTACCTCAGTACTCATGTTTGCTTAATTAATGTTCTCAGACGACAACACCGCCCCATCCGATGGGTTCTATGTAGACCTTGACACCGACGAGTGACTAGCCACCCAGGTGGTGATCCAAGGCTTGTGAAGGGCCACTGTAGATAGAAGGGCTTCGTCAAGCCTTCTTTCTTTTTAGAGTCTGTACTCAGACTAGTTTGCTTCCGCATGTGCTTGTATGTTTGTATGACTTGAGTGTCGGGTCATGTGACCCCTATCTGTATGAACATTTTATGTATGGCTCCTTGGAGCCCTTTAAATAAAGTACTTTGAGTTGTAGAGTTTTGTTGTGATGCCATGTTGTATGTACTCATATCGGGCATATTGTGTGTATGATTGAAATGCTTGGTATGAGTGGGATCCGACAATCTAGTTGTTTATCCTTGGCAGCCTCTCATATGGGGAAATGTAGTCTAGTGCTTCCTTAGCGATAGTAGTCCGCTACAGCCCGGTTCACCGGTGTCCTGCTAGCCCAGCACTACTGCTTTGGACACTTGACTTGCCGGCATGTGTTTCACTTTGTTCCTGTGTCTGTCCCTTCGGGGAAATGTCACGCGGTGACATCTGGAGTCCTGCCTAGCCTGCTACAGCTCGGGTTACCGGAGTCCTGTTAGCCCAGTGCTACAGCCCGGATTCATACGTTGATGACCGACATGCTCGATGTGATTCATGTATGCCTGTCCCCATGGGTTAGTGCCGCTTTGGGTTCACGACTAGCCATGTCGGCCCGGGTTCTCTGTCATGTGGATGCTAGCGACACTGTCATATACGTGAGCCATTAGGCGCAAACGGTCCCGGGCCATGGTAAGGAGACACCCATGGTAATATCGTGCATAAGGCCGCAAAGTGATATGAGGTGTTAACGGCTATGTCGATGTGACTTGGAATCGGGGTCCTGACATTAGTAGACGTCAAGAAATGCCTATGTATTATTCACTTGTTATTGAACCATTTGATGTTTGGGGTTTTGATTATATGGGACCTTTTCCTGCCTCTAATGGATATACACATATTTTAGTTGCTGTTGATTACGTTACTATGTGGGTAGAAGCTATTCCAACTAGTAGTGCTGATCATAACACTTCTATTAAAATGCTTAAAGAAGATATTTTTCCGAGGTTTGGAGTCCCTAGATATTTAATGACTGATGGTTGTTCACATTTTATTCATGGTGATTTCCGTAAAATGCTTGCTAAGTATGACGTTAATCATAGAATTGCATCTCCTTATCACCCACAGTCTAGCGTCAAGTAGAATTGAGTAATAGAGAGCTCAAATTAATTTTGCAAAAAACTGTCAATATGTCTAGAAAGAATTGGTCCAAAAAACTTGATGATGCATTATGGGCCTATAGAACTGCATATAAAATTCCTATGGGTATGTATCCGTATAAAATGGTTTATGGAAAAGCATGTCACTTACCTCTTGAACTAGAACATAAGGCATATTGGGCTATTAAAGAGCTCAACTATGATTTCAAACTTGCCAGAGAGAAGAGGTTATTTGATATTAGCTCACTTGATGAATGGAGAACCCTAGCTTATAAAAATGCCAAGTTGTTTAAAGAAAAAGTTAAAAGATGGCATGAAAAAAGGATACAAAAGCGTGAGTTTAATGTAGGTGATTATGTATTGTTATACAACTCTCGTTTAAGATTTTTTGCAGGAAAACTTCTCTCTAAATGGGAAGGCCCCTACGTTATCGAGGAGGTCTATCGTTCCCGTGCCATAAAAATCAACAACTTCAAAGGCACAAATCCGAAGGTGGTAAACGGTCAAAGAATTAAACATTATATCTCAGGTAATCCTATAAATTTTGAAACCGTAACCACGGAGGAATACATAAGGGACACTTTCCAGACCATTTCAGACTCCGAAAAGGAATAGGTATGTGGTACGGTAAGTAAACCGACTCCAAAACAATTTTTAAGGCAATATTTCTCCGTTTTGGAATATTTAGAAAAATAGAAAAATAAGTAGCAGTTCGGGAAGGATACGAGGGCTCCACGAGGGTGGAGGGAGCACCCTACCCCCCTGGGCGTGCCCTCTGCCTCGTGGACACCTCGTGTGCCTTCCGGTCTCTGTTTTCTTGCACGATACGTATTTTGGTCGGTAAAAATTCATTATATATTCTCCCGAAGGTTTTGACTCCCGTATCACGCAAATCTCCTCTGTTCTTGTTTCGAGCTGCTTTTCTGACAGATCTAGATTATCATGACGTCCCCAAGTGCTTCCAAGGACAAGTTCTTCGAGAAGGTCATCAACCCTTACCTCGCGGAGGTGTTGCGACACCCTCAAACCATTGAGTTGCGTGATGGGTTCCTGCACATCCGCGATGAAGAGGGACCAAAGGGGACCGGAAGCGTGGAGACGAGGCTCGAAGCAATGGAGCAACAAGTTTTCAAGTGTCAAAGGATGGTGGAACGTGGACTCAACTCCAACCACATGATGATCGCGGAGTTCACTAGTAACCACAAGTTGGATGCCGACAACATCGGGGAAGCCATCTTCAAGCTTCATGAGAAGATCGAGCATCTTCAAGCCCAAATCTATGACCTGCAAAACCAAAACTATGAGTATGAATATAGATTCAAAAGGATGAGTTTGGCTGCAGATTTGAGGATCCCGGAAACTCGATCATCCTTCTATGATGGTGAGCCTATGCCTGGGAAGATGGACGACAAGCCCGCATCATCGACAACACCTCCATCTTCTTCACCAACAAAGGAGACATAATCACATGGGTATGGGCACTCCCCTTGGAAACTGCCAAGCTTGGGGGAGGTGCCCCGGTATCGTATCACAAACACATCTCCTATCTTTATCGCTTTTTCTTAGTTCGATCCTATTAGTAGTATCTTAATCTAGTAGAATAAAGTTTATGGCATGATCCAGTTTTGAGTTTTGCTTTATGATATCTCTATGTAATCGAGTCCGTGAGCTATATATAGTAAAGATTAGTGTTGAGTCAAGGGCTTGATTATTTTGCCATGATCTTGAGTGGATAAAAGAAATGAAGAAAAAGAATAAAAAGAAACAAAAGATTTCATATTGATCTTATTTAGAGTAATGACTTCACATAGAAAGAGTATGATTATTAAAAGTTGTTGGGAGTTGGCAGACATAGCTTTGGTCATCGTTGCAATTAATAAGAAGTAATAAGGAAAGAGAGGTTCACATATAAATATACTATTATTAACATCTTTTATGATTGGGAGCACTCATTAAAATATGACATGCTAAAGAGTTGATGTTGGACAAGGAAGACAACGTAATGAGTTATGTTTTCTTATATCTGAGATAAAGTATGTTGTCATGGATCCTCCAACATGTTGAATTTGCCTTTCCCCCTCATGATAGCCAAATTCTCAGCACCAAGTAGAGATACTACTTGTGCTTTCAAATA